>CM048748.1:217141643-217849143 GCA_026315105.1 Locusta migratoria
TGCCACTCGCTGTTAAGCGCTGTTACCGGACCGCTATGTGGCTGCTCTCCCCCACTGTAGCGAGGCCGCCTGAAACTGTCCGTGCTTCTTAGTAAATTTTCTTCAATTGTATAGCTCTTTGAGAAATACGAAATTACTCGACGTAGAACGAAATAAATAATTAAATTACTGTATGCTGACGATTTACTCTCGAACCCGGGTTTTCCGCTTTTCGCGAGCATTCGCCTTAACCACTAGGCTACCCGAACACGACCCCAGGACCGTCCCAAACTTCCGTATGCCACACTGACTGCACTTATGAGTTAACTACATTCATCCCTTAGCACTCGCAGCTTAATCTGTATTCCCGCACCAAGGAGAATGAAAACAACGTGGCATTAACCAACCCTGTTATCGTCATTGCCTCGCTTAAGCATCTATTAAATTACTGTATGGTGACGATTTACAGTGTTGATATATTTATCAATAATTTTTCGCAATAGCGAATTTCACTTTGCGTCACTGTATAAGGTATAGATGTTCTACCAAATGGTGACATATGAAAATTTGTGCCAGACCGGGACTCGAACCCGGGGTTTCCCGCTTTCCGCGAGTGGTTAAGGCACCTCTCGCGAAAAGCAGGAAACCCGGGTCGGATTGCACCATTTTTCCATTTGTCTGTAATTTTGAACAGTGACTCATTAAACTGATAGCTCTGTAATTTTAACATTTGTCTGCACTTGCTTTTTGGAATCACTATATTCTTCTTCAAGTCTTAGTATATTTCTCCTGTCTCATATTCACTTTGTACACGCTATTCCTTCCATCTTTCAGCATTTCCTTCTTTGCTCTTTGCTTAGTACTGGTTTTTAACTTGAGTTCTTGATATCGTTCCACTGATTTTCTTGTCTACAAATGTCTTATATTACTGTCGGCAGTATCTACCTTTACCCTACTTATACATTGTTCTACGGTCTTGCATTTTTCCTCGAGCCACTCTTGCTTTGCCAGTGTGCACTTCCTGCCAGCCTCCTTTTTCAGACGTACTCCCTTTTGACTGCTTCACTTGTTGCATTTTTATATTTTCTCCTTTCATCAGTTACGTTCAGTATCTCTTTTATTATCCAAAGATCTCTATTAGGCCTTGTCTTTCTGTCCATAAGAACCTGTTTGTAAGTTGGTTGCTGTTCATCCTATTTATATGTCCATAGAATGATAGCCGACGTATTTTGATTATGAGTCTGTTTGGCCGTTCGTATAGTACTATGGTTGGTCTCTCCATCTCATTATACATACCATCTCTTTGTACTGCCCTAACAATATTTCTCAAGGTTTTACTTTGCACATTTTCTATTTCTGTGATACCTGATGCTCCAATTCTGGTTATTTCCAACGAATTTCCGGAACTGCAACTGTATTATAGTATCTGTGTTTTCCCTGTATTGATATGTTTCTTCTATTGTAGTGAGTTTGTACGCTTTTTGAAGTTTTTTCTCTCCTTTCTACGTTGGATGCCTTGTTTTATCATCCTATTTGTATATATTCGCCTAGGCACTTCATTTTGTCCACTCTTTTAATCTTCCCCTTTTTTTGTGTGCGTCGCTTGTGTGTTACTTTCCTTTCTTTCCATGTAATGAAATATTATACACAAAAAACAAACTTGTATTACATACCACTGACAGTGTTTCACACATAAAGAAGCAAAACGCGTATGGCACAAAACACGCCTTTCATTTAGCTGCAATAAGCAGCCACAAATTTCCTAAGCAACTAAGGACGATGGAAAACTAAGAAAAAAATGCGTTGATATCGTCGTAAAATGTCAGCATTCCTGCTGGAATCCCTGGTGAAGAAAAAAGATTAACCCTAGGAGTGTTATATGGCCGCTGAGAAATACCCAGCAGCCCTCCCCCTCCACCTTCCCCTTGTGATATAGTCCAAGATGAATTTTGAATTTCCCTGGAACGCAATAGAACATCATCTAAATTTCATTTGACGGGAAAAACTGCACAACGAGATGTCAGTGCCAAAACCACCTCTGCCCCCTCCCCCTACCCACAATACAATTTTGGGCGAAACGTCGTCACTGTGTGGCAATCCAAATTCGAGTGTAGATATCGTCCACAACAGGTTCAGAGCCCTGCAGGTCTTAAATATTTCAAGGACAATTCCAAAATCAAATTTCACAATAAGAGACCATTTTTCATTACGCCAAAGGGAAAGGAGGATGTCGTGATCCTGGACATTCCCTGGCGGTTATTTTGTTCCGGAACCGAAAGCGACGCCATCTTGACTTTACCGTATCGGTGCTCAGGTGGATGAATATGAGAGGGGGGACATCTGGCAACACTGTACTGTTATCGATTCGCTTTGGTGGTTGTAGGGAAGACAGTAAGAATCATGATTGGAAGTAGGGACGCTTAAGGTTTAATGTCCCGTCAACAGCATGGTCATTCGAGAAGGAGCTAACGCTCGCAGATTTGGATAACGATCTACGTCTAAATGTTCAAATGTTTGTAAAGCTTATGGGACTTAACTACGGGGTCATCAGTCCCTAAACTTACAAACTACTTATGAACTACTTATGAACTACTACAAATATCCATGCCCGAGGGGGGATTCGAACCCCCGACCGTAGTGGCCGTGCTGACCGTGACTGGAGCGCCTCAGCCACCTCGGCCACCGCGGCCGGCGATCTACGTCTACATCTACATGGTATACTATGCAAATCACATTTAAGTACCTGGCAGAGGATTCATCGAACCATCACTATAATATTTATCTCCCATTCCATTCTCGAATAGCACGCGAGAAGGAAGAACACTTGAATCTCCCCGTTCGAGCTCTGATTTCCCGTATTTTATTCTGATGATCATTTCTACCTATGTAAGTGGGAGTCAACAATATATTTTCGCATTCGGAGGAGAATGATGGCGATTTGAGTTTCGTAAGTAGCACGCCGCAGCGATAAGCACTATTGTTGTAATGATTCCTATCCCGGATCCTGTATCATTTCCGTAATGCCGTCTCCCCTGTATCGCGACAATACGAAACGAGCTGCCCTTCTTTGGACTCTTTCGATGTCCTGTGTCAAACCCACCTAAGAGAGCTACTTAAATTTTCCCCTAAATCGTTTATGTAAATAAGGAACAGCAGAGGACCGAAAACACTACCCTGTGGAACGCACGTTATGACCTCTGTTTTATGCGATGCCTTACCATCGATTACTACGAACTGTGTCCTCTCTGACAAGAAATCCCGTATCCAATCGCAAATTTGGGGCGTTCTACCATAACCACGAAATTTGATTAAAAGCCGTTTGTGAGGTACGGTGTCAAAAACCTTCTGGAAAACAAGAAATACGGAATCGATTTGCGAACCCCTGTCGATAGCACCCATCACTTCGTGTGAATAAAGAGCTAGTTGTGTTTCGCATGAACGATATTTTCTAAGTCCGTGTTGACCTTGGCTCAATAGATCGTTCATAATATTTTAAAACAGGATATGTTCCAAAATCCTGCTGCAGACTGACGTCAGTGAAATAGGCCTGTAGTTTAGTGGGTTACTCCTACTGCCTTTCTTGAATATAGGTGTGACCTGTGCAATTTTCCGATCTTTTGGTACAGATCCTTGTATGAGAGAGCGGTTGTATATGGCTGTTAAGTAATTAGCTATTGCTTAAGCATAATTAAATAGAAGTTTAATGGTTATACTATCCTGTGCACGGGGAAGGAAATCGGCTGTGCCCTTTGAAAGGAAACATCCCGGCAGTTGCCTGTTGTGATTTAGGGAAATCACTGAAAACCTAAATGTGGATGGCTGGGGAACCAACATCCTCCCGATTGCGATTCCAGTGCGTTACCACTGCGCCACTTCGCTCGATAAAATCATGGTCGTATGGTGTACCAACCAAAGGCAACATGTGCTCTTGGGCACAAAATTTTTTATTTTATTTGCAGCTTTCAAAATTGTAACCATATAAATGTACAGTGCAGTACTTTATAAGAGACAAGTAGGGCAAGAACCTTAAACAAATACGAAAGTTTATTATATTTTTAATGAAAGCAAAGTGTACGAGCAATTTTAGCCCGTGGTTGGTGCTCGTGGGGTTAAGATCTTGGCGCGTATTTGGAGTGGTGAAGAGAAATGGGACACCTCGCACAGTGGCGTGAGTAGGCTCGTGTAGTGGGCGGCAGCTTTAGCCCCGGGCTGGCACAGACGGACGGCCGGCCGGATGAGGCCGTGTTGCGGTGTTGCGGTGCGGCGCCGTCCGCCCCCGCTTTGAAACTCGCCGGCGCCGCCCTGGGTGCCTGCCTGCTGGCTGGGCGCTACTTGCTGCCGCGGCGCAGACGCGGACGGACGCACCACTTGCTAATTTGTAGCTCTCTGTTCTAGCGCGAATTCGTAATAACCTCGAGGCTTTGGTATTACTTGGCCGGCCGGGCTCAGCGGCGCCTCGAAAGAGGGAATTAATCATGGCCGCCAGCTGCGCTCCGAGGGGCAGCGGCCGCGTCCGCCACCCGGCCAGCGACTCTGTGAGGCGGCGGGGCTGCACAAGTAGCCAGCCAATTCCGCACTGCACAGACACGGACCCTTAAAAACTGTTATTACTTACTTTGGTTACGGTGTCCCGTTGCTAGAAACTCAGAAATGCCGTTTCGATAGCATGTCGATATATCTAACTGCAGTAAATGTAGCAGGTGAAATGAAAAACAGACGATGTGCAAAATGGCCCAGCAGTAGTGTTCAAATGTTCAAATATTTGTATAGTCTATTGGACTTAACTACGGGGTCATCAGTCCATAAACTTACAAACTACTTATGAACTATTTACGAAGTAGGACGGCACAAATATCCATGCCCGAGGGGGGATTCGAACCCCCGACCGTAGTGGCCGGGCAGCAGGAGTGGCTAGAGAGGAAATGCAAGTGCAAGCAGAAGAATCTGTTGTTGTGGTTGTGGTCTTCAATACGGAGACTGATTTGATGCTGCTCTACACCTTGCTCTGTTTTGAGCAAGCGTCTCCATCTATTCATAACAACGGCAACCCACATCCATTTGGCGAAACATGGATAAAGATGAGGAATGAGAAGGTCTATCAATTTATTAAAGGAGTTACAACGGAAATGAGAAAGAAAATGCTTATGTTCTTCGGTCATCTGGTGAGAATGGATGACAGCAGAATAACGAAGAAACTCTTCAATTTAATTCAACAGAGGAAAACACCCAACTGTTGGTTGCAAGGAATAAAAAAGTCCTCGTGGAACTTAGACTCACAGGCATGGACGCGATGAATAGGGACAGTTACAGAAAGGCAGTAACTGAATTCGAGGTGTTTCAGGAGGCCCCAAGAAAGAAGACCAACAGGAAACTGACAGCTGAACATCTGCTTTTACGAATTGGTATTTTTACGTTGCGCCCCTAAAAGTTGTTTTTGGAAGTCTATTACTTAAAACTGAGCCTTCTTTTAGGTGTTGCTTTCAAAGAATTTCTTATTGCTATGTATAAGAAATTCGTTTTTAAAGGCCAACCCTGAAAGCTGAAACTAATTATCTGAAGATTCCCTGATGGAAATACAATGTGGCTCTTTCTTTCAAAAATTTTCTTTAAAGGCTAAAATGTTGTCCCCCGATTGGATCACAATAAAGGGTGAGTATCGACAGCTTGTAAGTATGGAAGACCTCATCGGATTCACAACTATTTCAAATCTTAGTTAGCAAAACAGTCTCCCTTAGTTTTCAAGTTACATAATAACTTTTATATTACTATTAATTGCTGTACTCATAATTGGTCGCGAAAATTTTTACAGGGAGATTATGGGTCCCATTACGGAAAAGATTGGAACCACTGGTTTACTGTATTCGTCTATTTGACTTCCTCTGCGACTGTTTTTGTTAGCACCCACATACATAAGAAGACATCATCATCATCATCAACACTGGAGACTGATTAAGCCTTTCAGCGTTCAGTCTGGAGCATAGTACCGCTAGTAAAATTCCTCCATGATCCCCTATTAAATGCTAACATTGATGCCTCGCCTGATGTTATGCCTTTTACTTAGAAGACATGATCATGAAAATAAAAGAAGAGAAACCAGATTGAAAACGGAAAGATTTAGGTGTTCCTTTTTCCCGCGCGTTATTAAAGAATGGAACCGTAAAGAAACATCATAAAACCGGTTCGAGGAACTCTCTGCCATGCGCTTCAATGTGGCTTGCAGAGTATTTATGTAGATGTAGATCAAGAAAGAAAGGATGCTGCGGAGAGCAGTTTCGGTGTAGAGGTGGGCGTACGACTCGTCTCGGTGAGCAGACGGAATCAGGCCGGCACCCTTGTGAGAACGTTTCGACGCGCGAGGGAGACGGCAGCCTCAGGGGCGCAGACAGCTGAGCGGCTGTTCTGTTCCGCCGTGTCGCCTGGCAGCTGACGACAGCGACCGCCGCGCCAGCCGCGGGCCGCGGCGAGCGCTGGATAATGGAGCATGAATATTTAAACCTTCCTGGCGCGGAAGACGCGCGAGAAAGGCGTGATGCACAGGCGCCGCGCTGAGTCACGGCGCCGCCGCCAGGGGCGCTGCTGTTGCCGCTCCTCTCTTATTTACGATCCCAGTTTCCCCGGCAACTCACGATTTTGAAGTTTACGTTCTTCTTTTTTCCGACCTTATTTTCTCCTTTCACCACACCGAAAAGGTGCTCGATAAATTTTAGGACGTGCCCGGAATTATATTTACGTTTATTTTCGGCTTACAGACCATCTCTTGGCGTAACTGTTTACATCGGACAGAAAGCTCTGCGTTCTGTTTATCATTTGGCTGTTAACAGCGGGGGGAAAGCGCCTTACTGCGGGAGAGAAAAACTGTATTTCTTGCGGTGTTAAGCTTTGGAAGCGATTAAGACGTTCTGTCCATAACTTACAATGTCAGGGTATTTGTTATAAAAATCTGCTAACTTCTAATTAGTGTATTTATTTTGTACAATAGAATTTGTTGAACAAAGGACATTTTATATAGTAATTCTTTTACATTGCGGAAATTTTTCCGATATTTTGAGAAGCCGCGGTGGAGTAGCCGAGCGGTCTAAAGCGTCTCGCTGCGGAGCACGCGGTTGCTCGCCCTGGAGGTTCGAGTCCTCCCTGGGGCATGGGTGTGTGTGTTTGTCCGTAGGTTAGTTCACCTAGGCTTAAGTAGTTTGTAAGCTACGGACTGATGACCACGCAGATTGGTCCAATAGATTTACAGACATTTGAACATTTTATTCATTTTATTTTGAGATCTATCTACTACCTCAGCAGTCTACAATCTTTTACGTAGTGGGGCCCACAATTTTACTAGAAAAACTTACACGACACAATAAATATCAAATGAAGAAATTATACTCCAGGCTATTAAAACTGCTACACCACGTGCTACAGACGAGAAATTTGACCGAAAGGAAGAAGATGCTGCGATATGCAAATGATGAGCTTTTCAGAGCATTCAACCAAGGTTGGCGCCGATGACGACACCTACAACGTGCTAACATGAGGGAAGTTTCCAACCGATTTCTCATATACGAACAGCAGTTGATCGGCGTTGCCTGGTGAAACGTTGTTGTGATGCCTCGTGTAAGGAGGAGAAATGCATACTATCACGTTTCCGCCTTTATAAAGGTCGGATTTTGGCCTATCGCGATTGCGGTTTATCGTATCGCGATGATGCTGCTTGCGTCGGTGCCGATCCAATAACTTTTAGCAGAATATGGAATCGGTGCGTTCAGGAGGGCAATACGGAACGCCGTGCTGGATCCCAACGGCCTCGTATGACTAGCAGTCGTGATGACAGGCGTCTTATCCGCATGGCTGTAACGAATCGTGCAGCCACGTCTCGATCCCTGAGTTAACAGATGGGGACATTTGCAAGACAACAACCGTCTGCTCGAACAGTTCGACGACGTTTGCAGCAGCATGGACTATTAGCTCGGAGACGAAGGCTGCGGTTACGCTTGACGCTGCATCACAGAGCGTCTGCGATGGTGTACGCAACGACGAACCTGGGTGCACGAATGGAAAAACGTCATGTTTTCGGATGAATAGAGGTTCTGTTTACATCATCATGATGGTCGCATCCGTGTTTGGCGACATCGCGGTGAACGCACATTAGAAGCGCGTATTCGCCATCGCCTTACTGACGTATCACCCGACGTGGTTTTATGGTGTGCCATTGGTTACAGGTCTCGGTCACCTCTTGTTCGCATCGACGGTACTTTGAACAGTAGCCGTTACATTTCAGATGTGTTACCACCCGTGGCTCCACCCTTAATTCGATCCGTGCGAAACCCTCCATTTCAGCAGGATATTGCACTACCGCATATTATAGGTCCTGTACGGACCTTTCTGGATACGGAAAATGTTCTACTGCTGCCCTGGCCAGAACATTCTCCATATCTCTCACAAATTGAAAACGTCTGGTCAATGGTGGCAGAGCAACTGGCTCGCCCCAGACACAAGTCATTACTCTTGATGAACTGTGGTATCGTGTTGAAGCTGCATGGGAATCTGTACTATCCAAACTCTGTTTGACTCAATGTCCAGGCGTATCAAGGCCGTTATTACGGCCAGAGGTGGTTGTTCTGGGTACTGATTTCTCAGGATCTATGCACCCAAATTGCGTGAAAATGTAATCACGTGTCAATTATAGTATATTGGTCCAATAAATACCCGTATGTCATCTGCATTTCTTCTTGGTGTAGCAACGTTAATGGCCAGTGGTGTGTATAAAAAAGATATCAAAAGGGCGCTGTTTTCCCAGACGAAGCAAAAATGTTCCCAAAAATAACCTTGTGACTACGGCTTACTAGACCGCTTTATCTGTCAATTCCGTCGCTGCACGTAGCACGAGGTACACACTGAAATACACCTTGTATGGGATACAGATAATTTTAACATCTTCCTCAGTTGTTAGTTACAATTCAACTGAAAAGTGTGATCATTCCAACTGGGTAATTTGCCCTCGACTGTCCAATAATCTACTCATAAGCACTAGTTGCTCACAGACAGTGATTTTCCCAGTGCAGACGCAACGACACGTGCTGCCTCAAAATGGAAACCACAAGGTTCACTGACAAGGTCGAAACACGGTCTTTGTGCTAAGTGGAAAGAGTTTCACGGTGGTAAATCCAACGACGGCGCTGTTTTGTTGAATCGATGGAGCCCCCGACCCTTTGGCGTCCTCACATTCTCGATCAAATTTTAACTCGGCCCCTCAAATTACATTGGAGCGCAGGCCGTCTTGGCTCCACTGGGCCAGATTGAAAATGTTTTGTATAGCTGCCGGCGGCTGATTGAGCGCGTAATTGAACCATTATCAGTGTTTACTCTGGTGAGAGGACGGCGCAACGAGGGGCGGCCGTCTTCTGGGGGGCAACCCTTTCCCCGTCCACTCCTGCCCAACCTCGGCAGTCACTTGTCTGCGTCACCTCCTACGAGATAAAGGCTAAACTCCACCTCTTTCTCCAAGGCCTGAGTATCCTGTAATTTTCCTTACGTTGTCGTTACTTCATAGAGGGAGAACGCGCAGAAAATTGGAATACAGCTATTGGGAAGCCACATCGTATTGTCAGCACAGCATGCTTGTTTACGATGTTTGAAAACCCGCAACGTTGTCTGATAATTTGCTGTTACACCACCAGTTGTTTAAATAAAATTATTCTCTGAAATGATCGAGGTCAACAGCTCGGTCTTATTGCACCTGTTGTTGATATAATCAATACGACTTTGAGTAGTGTTGCACACCAGCTCTGTAGCGGTAAATTTTTCCAAGTGTTGGTTGCTGTAGAAAGATTGCGGTGTGTCGACAGAACGGGGAAGGGGAACAGCAGCTACTTTGCGTCATACTTACTGGGTCTAGCTGACAGTCATGGACGCACATGCACCGTACTGAAAAGCACGCATCGGGGGAAGTTAAATATAACAGTACGAGCTTGCACTATCACGTCACTTCATTACTTGAGGAAACAATGCTAATGTCCAAAGCAACAACGTGTATCCAGAGCCTTCTGGAACCAGCCTTCGAACCTATTAAGTGAACATGGCAAGATAAAAAACGCCGACACGTCCGTATGACAGGGTCATGACTAGTGCATAGGGAAAATATCAGCCGCTCCACACACGCTACATATACTCCAGCATTTAAGTTCATAAGCAGTCGGTCAGATGAATCGATGTCTTACACTTTGTAGCACTCGATTCCCTGACATGTTCTAACGTCGGTACAAGTCTGTTATAGAACTCAAGCAATCTTCTACATCAGCTGACAAACCGGTGAGTATTTTTAATATGAAAGTAGTATCAGATACTTACAATATTAAGTAGTGAAATAACAGGGAAATATGTTATCAAGGTGTAAGTCATTCATTGGGAGCTATACCTTGAGGGTTCATCGTTAGTCCAAATTACTACAAACGATATCAGGTTTAGTACGACATTAACTGGATATGTATCGTTTTGTTATCATTGCAGAGTAATGTCAGTTGAATTGTTTGATTAAACGAACAGCGCTTGCCAGAAGCATATACGCCTTTCTCTCTCTCTCTCTCTCTCTCTCTCTCTCTCACACACACACACACACACACACACACACACACTGTCTCTGTGTATGTCTGTGTGTTTGAGTATGTTTCCTGGAACTAGCGGGGCCCCAAAGCAACAATTTTAGCGGCTATGTCTGCCATTATCTCACTCTTTACACCTGCCAATATAATTAGCAAATATGAGCTCCGTACCTGTTAGAATAATGACTACAAAATCGTCTGTTTCAACCTGACTGACGGGGGAAATTAGAACTAAAATATGGACACTGATTTTACATTCGTTTGATTGTGTTTTTTAGCAATAACTAAGACAACAAGTTTCCATATCTGGAGTTTTTTTAATGAAAGAGGACCGAATTTAGTCCCGTGTAACTGTGTTGAATACAGAGTTTTAAACATGGCTGAATAACAAAAACGTAATCTCGTAATCTAATTTTTAAAAAGAAAGTGTAGTACAACCAACCGTTTTCACCCTACCGGTTGGCTGCATTACATTCACCCTACCGGTTGGCTGCATTACATTTAAACAAAAGAAATGTGTGGAATGTATTTAGGAAAATAAACGGAATCCCTAATTTAGAATTATGGTACCGATCTCTGGGATGAATATTTTTTTAATCCCTGGTAGTGAACTCATTAGACTGTCTTTTGACCTCAATCCTACGATCAATACTGTAGCCATAGGCTACAGCTTTTACTACAGTGATTTAGTCCAGCAAACTAACGGTCCCGACCTTCAACCATAGATACTAATATCCGGGGAAAGAGTAGAGCGGCTTTACACACTGCGTCGTTGCATGCACGAAGATATTCTTCTGGGGTAGGGAAGTAAGTATATTTACAAATGCCTTAACAAATATTTTTACCGTAATAATGCTGCGTCCTATGTCATAGTTTTTTTCACCTTCACTGCTACAATAAGCATGCGAGGAAGAGTAGTCTATTTTAGTAGGCTGCAGAGGCAGCAGAGTAAAGGAAAGAGAAGTGGTCTACCTAACTCTTACATATTATGAAATGTAAGAACATTTTACATGAGAAAAGGGACGATTTCAGGAAAGTCCAAAACAAGCTTTAGTCAAAAGTATACCGATCGATAATTTGTACAGTTGAACTGCATGGGACTGAATGCTGGTCTCCAGCGACAGAAGTGGAGCAAGGACTCCCTGATATGGAAACAAAGACGCTCAGGTGAACATCTGCATTTACGCTGCACGACCACATCACAAACCCTGAAGATTGTACGTTTTACGGAGTGACTCCAGTAGTAGACAAGCTTAGAGAAGGACTCTAGTACGGGCTTTTTCTTAGAGCAGGCGACATAACAGTGGCGAAGGCTAGGTTGTTTGAAAGTAATTGAGGTACGGCCAGTTCTTACAAGTGAAATATAACTGTCTCTAGGCACTCTTTCCCTCGCTCCTTCCTCTTCTCCCCCTTTATTTCTTCCCATCAATAACAATCTGAACAGAATAAAAGACGAGTCAGAGCATAATGATCTTTAAATTATTATTATTTTTACAGGATTAATTAATACTTAGATTAATTAGTAACATCTTGTCGTATTCGTGTTATCCTCCGCCAAGCCTCTTTATCCAGCGCTTCTTTCTTGTCGATGCCGCGATCTTCCATCACTCCATTTATCTGGTCTGTCCAAGAGCGTCGTGGTCTTCCGCGCTTACGTCTGCCGGGTGGTTTCCATTCATAAACTTTCTTAGGCCACTGATGATCTGCCATTCTCATCATATGTCCGTACAATTTCAGTGATTTTTTTTCCAATTCTGTCTATCACTGTATCATTTGCCTTCATTCTAGCTCTTACTTCTTCATTAGTTTTTCTTTCGATTCTTGATATTCTGACACTCCTACGCAAATAGTCCATTTCCACAGCTATTAGTTTTCTTTTGAGATCCGCACTTAATATCCACAGTTCTGATCCATAGCATAGCACTGATTCAACCATTATCTTACCTCCTCTTTTCTTATTATTGTTGGAAATATTCTTAGCCCACAAAAAAGAATTCAAACGCCCTAACACCTTTCTGCTTTGCTTTATTCTGTATTTTTCTTGTTTGTTGCCCAATCCAGTTTTATCAATATGTGCCCCGAGATATTTAAATTTCTCTACCTGTCTCATAACTGCTTCGTCATTTATGTTTACTTCAAATTTAGCATCACTATTCACCAGCATATACTCTGTTTTTGTTAGACTCATTTGTGGCCCGCAGTTGTATTCGTGATGTTATCGTCGTATCAT
Organism: Locusta migratoria; assembly: GCA_026315105.1. Classification (NCBI taxonomy): domain Eukaryota; kingdom Metazoa; phylum Arthropoda; class Insecta; order Orthoptera; family Acrididae; genus Locusta; species Locusta migratoria. The sequence goes on from CM048748.1 coordinate 217,154,439, forward strand.
GAACTCAAGATCATAATCGTCTTGTGCTATAGTGGCTTGATCGTCAGCAAAACCTAATGAAAATATCTGTACATTATTGACTGTGATTCCCATTCCTCTGCAGATGTTCTTCCTATTTCGGAGAGCCACTTTTTTAAATTAAGACAAAAAATATAGAGCGTTAAACAGCCAGACTCCTGATGCAATTTCTCACCGAAGTTTTCTTTTTCTTGTATGTAATGGATTACTTCTGAACGTACAAGTTATGTCACGTACGAAGCGCGATTAGTGCGACAAACGTGGGAACAGCTGAATACCGCGCAAAATTAATATTGCAGTTTCTGCCGTATATTTGTTCGTCATTTCTTTTTCATTTCGTTATATGAGAAATAACAGAATGGCAAATCGTTTTTCAGTGACTGGCGTATGTTTTTCATGCGCATAATTACATTTCATATTGAAATTTAGTCTTTTTAGAGATGGAATGTGTTTCCGATACTTGCACAAAGCTTCTGCGGGATTGAGAGTTTATGGGACGCCCTTTGATAGTGTCCTTGCAACATTCTCTCGTGTATATGCTTGCTATTATTAGAGTACTCTATATAAATTGTACTTGCTCTGAATGTATTCGCAAATGTATCTCCTAATGATCAAATGTGTGTAAACTTTTGTACCAAGCTAGTATGGTCATCAGTCCCTAGGCTTAGAAACTACATAAAGTAACTTATACTAAGGCCAACATACACACACACACACACACACACACACACACACACACACACACGCACGCACACACATGCCCAAGGGAGGACTCGAACGTCCGATGTCGAGCAAACAGCGCGCTCCGCGATAAGGAGCTTTAGAACGCTCGGTTACTCCAACGTATCAAATTTGTCTCCCAATATTTAATGATCACATCTTCCATGGCTTGGCTTATTCCTTCTTCAATGCTAGCTTTAAATATCTCACCATGAACACACTGAGGACCGTTAAGACGTGTCTAAATAATCTTTTAGGTATTTGGAAATGATTTTGGGAAGAAAGCCGTTGTGATAGACGAGTGGTGGAAACCGGAGAAGTACCTTAAATGCCTTAGCCTGGGCTGATGCTTGATCAAGGGGAAACGAATACCATGATGGCGGTAGTGAAGGACGTATGATGTCATAAAGAATTAAATGCCTCAAAATCCGACCCATTGTTATTTATTTCTTCTTACTACGAATTGAGATGTCCTTACATTTTGGTGTCTTTCTTAATTTTCCAGTCTAATATCCTCAAAAATCACATTATTGTATCACACAATACTCACAAGATTTGAGTCGTAAGAATGCAGCTGGGTGAAAACGAAACTGAAATGGAAGATTGTGGGTGTTGGGGCTGAATGTGTTGCACACAGAGAGAGAAGGGAATGCACTAACGTAAGAATATAATAAACACACATGGGAAATGCCGAGAAATGAGTGTAGTTAAATAATAAAAATGTGGAAGTTACCGATGATTACATATGCATTACATCAACATATTATTAGTCTATGCAGATGAGATATTAGTATACGGAGAGATGCAGGTAAAATACTAATTGTAAGACACCAATGTGACGAGGTGTTACGGCATAGCAGTGGAGAGTTAATTATAAAACTCGTACAGCCAATGCAGTTTTTCGGAAATATTTTACTTCAGAACAGACTCTTCGGTAGCGAGTGAGTGCTGTGCTGGAATAACGCCGTTGACGACTAGAAACGCTGCTTACAGCCTTTCACTATGTTTGGAATAATAATAATAAAACTACTCTGCAGTGCATGCTACCAGGGTATTTATCGCTGCACCAAACATTAACAATCATTGCCTTTATGTTTGAGTTTGATCACATTTCACCATCTTCTAATCAAGTATCCTGGCTCCGTGCTGACAAGCGCAAAGATTTACATACACTCTGTTTCCTCTATTCTCTTATCAACGTACACTGTCCTCATATATTTCTGCGACCTTAACATTATTATCTGATCAACATAACAGAATTACTCGTTCCTGTCAGTGCAAAACGCTTTCTGTCCCTATCCACCACTCAGCCGGTTTCTCAAAATCCTTCTCAATAGCAGGAACCAGGCTCTGGAACAATCTACCTCAGTATGTTAGAGAGCTGAATAACACTGCCAGCTTCAAACGACAGTTAATGGTTTATCTACTAAAGCAAAAATTACTCCAGTCTTTAATACCCTACGGTCCAGGTACGTCACATCCATTCCTCCTCCCAGATATTCTCCTACTGCCATTGCTCTCGCCAGGTACAGCTTTCTTAACTTCCTTTTGTCAGAATTCGCCATGCCTTAACCAATCTCATATTCAAAAGTACATCTTGTATCTGCTAATATCAATGTTGTTACTTCTATTATTACACCAACAGCAGCAGAAGGTGTCTCAGTTGTACTACTAGTATTAATCCTATTAGAATTAAGTTCATACCTTTTATTTACATCCTTTTACATGCAATAAACTTGTATAAATTATATTATTAATTGTTTATCTGTAAAAATCATTGTTATGTGTTAGGTAACTCACATGTAAAGAAATACTGTATATGTAAAACCCTGGTCCGATGTAAGAGAGGGCCTGATGGCCCTAATCTGAGCAGGCTAAATAAACAAATAAATAAAATATAGTGAATTGTGTAATTAATCTTGAATTGACGGTCAATGCCAGAGCGATACCCAGGGGGAGGAATAATGTTTCCAGATTCACCAATTACCACTGATTAACCTTTTAGGTAATATGTGAGATCACTGACGTCTTTCTCGAAACGTATGTCTTCCGTGGCACCCCTCGCGTGGGTCAACCAAACATGTGACCGATCGTAGAGACGCAACATCCACTTTTATCGTATCTCAAAGAAGCACTATACAAAATGTGCGGTATTTTAAGATGAGTGTTATCAGTACTTTGTCACCCGATGCTGTTTTGGAGCTATGCAGCTGTTGCAGCATAGAGCCTCCACCTTAATACTGGAGGGTGTCGGGACCTGCGGACGCCGTCCAAAATTCGCTGCAGGTGGTTGTTGTGGCATCGCGAACAGAGACCGTCGCTATATTTGGCTCGCAGCCCGACATGTTGTTGGCAACATGAATGCGCTGACAACAGCAGGGGATTACAGTTTATGCTATAATATGATCCTACAACACGACTGTTATTGCCTCCCCAACTCTCCAAACGTTTTTACCTGGTTATTACAAAAGGCATGTCTTCTATACATGGTGATCGAAATCAGTTCAGTTCGAGTAAAACGTTTTGTTTCCATTCCATTACTTTGAGATAGCGACAGTTCTTAATAAAATGGGTTTATTGCTTTGAGTCTTTTTATTAGTCTCCAGTTACTGGCACTCAATATCTTTATGGAAGTGGGACTCTACACTGATTTGCTATGCCCCGCTAATTGTGTTAGGCATTATACATATTAAAAACTTACAGAAATTGGACACTTCCAATTGCTACATGGGGCGAAAATGGGCAATTAACACTAAATAATGAAAAGTGTGAATTAATAAACATGACCACTAAAAAAAATCCGCTGAACTTCAATTACACTACAAATCACTCAAACTGTTAAGGTCGTAAATTCTACCAAATACCTAGGAGTTACAGTTACGAACAACTTAGACAGGAGAGAACACACAGAAAATTTTGTGGGGAAGGCGAACCAAAGGTTATGTTTCATTGGCAGAACGCTTCGAAGATGCAACAGCTCCACCAAAGAGACTGCCTACATCACACTTGTGCGTCCCCTCTCCTGGAGTACTGTTGCCCAGTGTGGGACCCTCACCAGGTGGGACTGACGTAGGACATTGAGAAGGCTCAGAGAAGGGCAGCTCGTTTTGTTTTATCACGTTACAGGGGTGAAAGCGTCACGGAAATGTTGCACGATTTGAGGTGGGAATCGTTAAAAGAACGTTAATCGTTGTGGCGAGATCTATTGGGGACGTTTCAATCACCGACTTTTACTTCTGAATGTGAAAATATTTTTATAGCCCCCAATTCCACTCCCATGAACCACAGACATTGCCGAGGTGGGGTGACTTGCGTGCCTCAACGTTACAGATAGCCGTACCGTAGGTGCAACCACATTGGAGGGGTATCTGTGGTGAGGCCAGACAAACGTGTGGTTCCTGAAGAGGGGCAGCAGCCTTTTCAGTAGTTACAGGGGCAACAGTCTGGATGATTGACTGAGCTGGCCTTGTAACATAAGCTAATGTGGCTTTGCCACACAGCTACTGCGAACGGCTGAAAGCAAGGGGAAACTACAGCCGTTACCTTTCCCGAGGACATGCAGCTCTACTGTATGAACATATGATGATGGCATCCTCTCGGGTAAAATATTCCGGAGGTAAAATAGTCCCCCATTCGGATCTCCGGACGGGGACTACTCAGGAGGATGTGATCATCAGGAAAGACAATACTGGCATTCTATGGGTCGGAGCGTGGAATGTTAGATCCCTTAGTCGAGTAGGAAAATTAGAAAATTTAAAAAGGGAAATGGATAGGTTGAAGTTGGATATAGTGGGGATTAGTGAAGTTCGGTGGCAGGATGAACAGGATTTCTGGTCAGGTGAGTACAGGATTATAAATACAAAATCAATTGGGGGTATCACAGGAGTAGGATTGATAATGAATAAGAAAATAGGAATGCGGGTAAACTACTATGACCAGCACAGTGATCGCATTATCATTGTCAAGATAGATACGAAGCCAACACCGACAACAGTAGTACAGGTTTATATGCCAACTAGCTCTGCCGATGATGAGGAAATCGAAGAAATATATGAGGAGCTAAAGGAAATTATTCAGACAATTAAGGGAGAGGAAAACTTAATTGTTATGGGAGACTGGAATTCGGTAGTCGGACAAGGAAGCGAAGGGAAGGGAAGATAGTAGGAGAATATGGTCTGGGCAAAAGGAATGAAAGACGAAGCCGCCTGGTAGAATTTTGCACAGAACATAATTTAGTTATAACAAACACCTGGTTCAAGAATCACAAAAGAAGGTTGTATACGTGGAAGAGACCAGGAGACACCGGGAGATACCAGATAGATTTTATAATGGTAAGACATAGATTTCGGAATCAGGTTCTACAGTGTAAGACATACCCATGGGCAGATATAGACTCTGACCATAACTTGTTGGTTATGAACTGTAGGCTGAAACTAAAGAAACTACAAAAAGGTATGAAAATAAGGAGATGGTACCTGGATAAATTGAAGGAACCTGAGGTTCTTAAAAATTTCAGAGGGAGCTTTAGGCAACAATTGACAGAAACGGGGGAAAATAAAACAGTAGAGGAGGAATGGGTAAAATTGAGAGATGAAATAGTGAAGGTAGCAGAGGACAAAATAGGTAGGAAGGAAAGACCCACAAAAAGTCCTTGGATATCACAGGAGATACTAAATTTAATCGATGAAAGGAGAAAATATAAAAATGCAGTAAATGAAACAGGCAAAATGGAGTACAGACGACTAAGAAATGAGATTCACAGGAAGTGCAAAATGGCTAAGCAGGAGTGGCTAGAAGGCAAATGCAAGGATGTAGAAGAATGTATAAATAGGGGAAAAATAGATACAGCCTACAGGAAAATAAAAGAAACATTTAGAGATAAGAAAAACAGCTCTTTGAATATCAAGGACACTGATGGAAAACCAGTTCTCAGCAAAGAAGGGAAAGCTGAAAGGTGGAAAGAATATATAGAGGGGCTATACAAAGGAAATGAACTTCAAGACAATATTTTAGGAAGGGAAGAGGATGCAGATGAAGATGAAATAGGAGATACTGTACTGAGAGAAGAATTTGACAGAGCCCTGAAAGACCTAAGTCGAAACAAGGCCCCTGGAGTAGATGATATTCCCTCAGAGCTACTGAAGTCTCTGGGAGAACCAGCCATGGCAAAATTGTTTCACCTGGTGTGTAAGATGTATGAGACAGGTGAAGTACCCTCAGACTTTAAGAAAAATGTTACAATCCCCATCCATAAGAAAGCCGGTGCAGACAGGTGTGAAAACTACAGAACCATCAGTTTAATAAGTCATGGCTGCAAAATATTAACGCGAATTATATAAAGACGGATGGAAAAGCTGGTAGAAGCCGACCTCGGGGAAGATCAGTTTGGGTTCAGGAGAAATGTAGGAACACGGGAGGAAATACTCACTTTACGACTTATCCTAGAAGATAGATTAAGAAAAGGCAAACCTACATTTCTAGCTTTTGTAGATTTGGAGAAGGCTTTTGACAATGTTTATTGGACTAAACTCTTTCCAGTTCTGAAACAAGCAGGAGTAAAATATAGGGAACGTAAGGTTATTTACAACTTGTACAAAAACCAGACAGCGGTTGTCAGAGTTGAAGGGCATGAAAAGGATGTAGTGGTTGGAAAGGGAGTAAGACAGGGTTGTAGTCTTTCTCCATTGTTGTTCAATTTGTACATTGAGCAAGCTATAAAGGAAAGCAAGGAGAAATTTGGAGAAGGAATTAAAGTTCAGGGTGAAGAATTAAAAACATTGCGTTTTGCCGACGACATAGTAATTCTGTCAGATACAGCAAAGGACCTGGAAGAGCAATTGAACGGAATGGACAGTGTGCTGAAAGGTGCATATAAGATGAACATTAACAAGAGTAAAACTAGGGTAATGGAGTGCAGTGTAAGAAAATCAGGTGATGCTGAAAGAATTAGATTACGTAACGAAGCAATAAAGGAGGTAGATGAGTTTTGTTACTTGGGCAGTAAAATAACAAATGATGGTCGCAGTACAGAGGATATAAAGTGCAGAATGGCAATGGGTAGAAAAGCGTTCTTGAAAAAGAGAAATTTGTTAACATCGAATATTGATTTAAACCTAAGGAAGTCCTTTCTGAAGGCATTTGTATGGAGTGTTGACTTGTATGGGAGTGAGACATGGACGATAAACAGTGCGGACAGGAAGAGGATTGAGGCTTTTGAAATATGGTGCTACGGAAGAATGCTGAAGATTAGGTGGGTGGATCGCGTAACTAATGAAGAGGTACTGAACAGAATTGGGGAGAAAAGAAATTTCTGGCATACCTTGACTAAAAGAAGGGATAGATTGGTAAGACACATTCTTAGACATAAAGGAATTGTGAATTTAGCGTTGGAGGGAAGTGTGTGGGGAAAAAATCGCAGGGGAAGACCAAGAGATTGATACAGTAAGAAGATTCAGACAGATGTAGGTAGTCGTTCTTATATGGAGATGAAGAGGCTTGCTCAGGATAGGGTATTGTGGAGAGCTGCATCAAACCAGTCTCCGGACTGAAGACCACAACAACAACAGCACCCAATTACATAGGAAGACATGACATCTCAATAAAATAAGAGAAATCAGATTGAAAACAGAACGATTTAGGTTTTCTTGCTTCCCGCGCGCTATTAGAGAATGAAACGGTAGAGAAAGGTTATGAAAGTGGGCAATGAACCCTCTCCCAGGCACTTCAATGCAATTTGCAGAGTGCATATGTAGATATAGATTCCTTTGATTCCGATATTTTGATGAAATAACATAAAATGAAGAATCTTTTAATTATTGTATTAAAGTGACTATAGAAATTGTTCTTTGATTAGAAAGGTTTTGGAAATGTGTCATTCGCTGATATTTCTTAACAACTGAATAGTTTGTAGCAGGGAACGCACATTTCATTAGGTCTCCTACTAGAACTCTACAAGGAACCCATAAAAAGAGATCTGAATTGAGCACTGCAGCTACATCTGCACATGACGTAGCAAGAGCCATAGATAGTTACAGGCATCCTCACTGGAATCTTCCGAGGTCCCCAAAGTAAGAGGAATGCAAAGATGCGCACCTACAAGTGCACATGAGAACCGAACATCCCGTCACGTCTTTCCTATCTACAAACCTACTAGCATCCCAAAATACGTAGCCTATGGCGATGTATGTTGCAACTATAAGTGCAAATTCTTTCTACTACAGCCCTACTTGGGCCAAATAAGAACAGACTCGTGGAGATGCTCTCTCGTACTACATACTGCTTAGCGATTTCTTAAGGAATAGCTGTTGTGTTAACATGATTTCAGACTGTCTAGCCAACACCAAAGTGAAACACTAGAAGACACAGCAGTGACACAGCAGTGATTACTTGAATAGAGCCGTGGAGGAGCCATTAGGTTTGACGTCATATCATGGCTGGTAGTGGCTGAGGAACAGCACAGTGGTTCACCACAGAATGCCTCCACCGTTATTTGTTACCTCTCAAGTGACACCAAAGTAGTGCCACATTCCGAGTGGGGAAAACTCAATCTGTTTCCGCACTTGTCTCTGTGAGACATCTGTGTGCTGTTGATTTACTCCGTAGGCCAATGAGGTCTACACAATTTTACTTGCAAGAAAAGTGTGGACGGCCAATTAAAACATTCGCCGGCCGCCTTCCCTCATAAGGGTGTACAATGATTTTAGAATACACATCCCAATACATTTAGTACATACATGGCACATCGGGTCTTTAACTACCAAACTCTTGGATATTTTAGTTGGAATAGCGTTCACTACATCAACAAAACTTACCCTCTCAATACGGGGTATTTCCCTCCCTCCGGAAATCATCAAGCCGGCCGCAGTGGCCGAGCGGTCTGTAGTGTGCCAGTCACGATCCGCACGATCACTGCGGTCGGGGGTTCGAATCCCCCCTCGGGCATGGATGTTTGTGCCGTCTTTAGAATAAGCTAGTTCATAAGTACTTTGTACGTTTAGGGACTGATGACCCCGTAGTTGAGTCCCATAAGCTCTACAAACATTTGAACATTTGGAAATCATGACCTTTTTTATTTTACTTACTTATTTATTTTTAACATGTCTTCAATGACTACATACGAAATCAAATTTAGTGTGTTCACTGACGCATTTTGCGAACAATACAACAGCTGATACAAACTGCCACGATAATTCGCATTGTAATATGATATTTTATGTATGTCTCCTTTTGTTTTCTGTCACATCGTCAAGTTTCGTTTACTGCTGCCAGAATCACTTTCCTCTTGCACTGGTACACATGGTGTCATAACAACCGTCTTCTAAATGTGCTGTGAACAGAGTTGGTAGTATATATGTGGCATTTTGGGCATTTTTCGTCGTTGAATTATTGCAGGGTTCCTTTATTCCTTCTTCTCTCCTTTTTTTAACTGCCTCCTGTAACACCACCTTATTGAAGATGCTTTTAATTTTGTAACTTGTTTTTTTTACCATTTCGCATAAATATTGAATATACTCGAAACCTAGCTTTTCTTGAGTTTGTCTACATAACGACTCTTTGATTTTAGAAGAATACCTTCCCTCAGTGGTATTATGTTTTCTTCATATTATTTCCAACGTGGCATTCACATATCACCAAATCCTTTGTTTTTTACTAATAGATTGAACAAATATTGAGGTAACACGAGATATTTTTCAGAGTACTCCTGGAGAAAAATTTAATCCTTCACGTGGGCAACAGTTGGAACGTTCCGATATTTTCTGAGACAGTGAATAACTGTCTTCTCACATGCATTGAATATGAAACGTCTCAGACAGATACTTTTTTGTTTCTCTCATGTGATCAATAATGATTGCACAGTTTTATCTGTTACACTTATTACAAGGATGGTGTACCATCTGCATGAAGTTTAAAATGAAACTACCACGAAAGCAGTTAAATATGCCGATAGTTCTTGACTGATGCCGTCACTTATTTGAGCATTTCACTATATTTCAATTTCTAATATTACTGTTTTTGATTTCCGGTAATACTTTATTTGATCAATAGATGTAATTATTTCATTTTTACAGACAGGACATTTTAATATAAATACCATTAATTTAAAACTGCATTGATTTGATTTGTGTAGCACTGAGCAGACCCACGAGTAATTTACGAAAATAACTGAATTTCAATAATTTAATATTTCCGAGAGTTATTGGTCTTCATTAATTACAATTTACATGAAATTACAGTTAATCAAGTTACTCTAAATTTTTTTCTACAAAATTAGAATTTCTAACTCGTTCTGACATACAAAGTGGGCAGAAAATCTTCGTGTCATAGAAAACTTTGCTACATAGTCCGTCACCTTACATAGACTGCAAAGGCTATCATATCATTTTCATGAAACAAACAAAAAACACGATGTGGAAGTAAGTACACAAAAAACTAAATGTGTAACAATATCTAGGGATGCAAGCCAGAATTCTGTCTCACAGTTGATCTGATATTCCAAATATCCCGCACTTTGCTCATCAGGCGACGATGCGGAACCGTATCGAACTCCTTGCGGAAGAAACAGGTATCTTTCTGGGACTCTGTATCTACTTCCCTGTGGATGTCAGGGATAAATAACGCTGCTTGTGTTTCGCAAGATCGTTGCGTTCGGAAAACATGTTTATTCCTAAAGAGGAATTTTTCGGTCTCCAGAAATATCATTATACTCCAACATAGAACACGTTCCAAAGTCTTGCAACTGACCGACGTCAGATTTATAGTCCTATAGTGCAGCTCCGTAGCACAGTGGGAGAGTGCCAGACTACAAATCCAAAGGTCGCGGGTTCAATCCCCGCTGGCTCCTGGGATTTTTATCTTTCACTTTCCACTTCCTTCACCTCCGGCAGTGTTTCTAACGTGAAAAATGCCGAGTAGCACCGTGGGTCGGAACCCACGTTAAACTGTAGGTCCCCCTGTAACTGGCTGGGTAAGTCAGTTCGAAGGTCGGAGGAAGGCAACGGCATTCCACCTCCAAACAGGACCATGCCTAGTAAAGCACTGTGGTGTTCAAACCGATCTTCGCATTGTTGTTTTGCGCATCTCTTCAACAATATTTCTTGAAAAGGGAAAGGAACTGCTTTCTTTCTCTCTCTCTCTCTCTCTCTTTTTTTTTTTTTTTTTTTTTTTTTTTTTTTTTTTTTTTTTTTTTTTTTTTTCCACCTTTAGGAACTGCCCTATAGAGGTTTTCGATACGCCGCTGATAAAAAGCGGACATGTTAGATCTCCACGAAATTACTATTTTTATCCCATCAGGTCCAGCGGTCATTTCTCTGTAGAGCGATTTACATTTCTATACATACCAACACTTTTCAAATCGCGAATTCATATAAATTTCGAAACAAGAAGTGAGCAAGCAGTTCTGTGTCACGTAGAAACTAATGTAAAATTTGTTCACCTAATTATAGCATGGTAATACAAAATTTCACCCCCGTGAAACACAGACATTGTCGAGGTGCGGTTGCTTGCGAGCATTTACGATACAGATATCCGTACGACAGCGGAGTGGTATCTGTGAAGAGGCCAGACAAACATTACTGAAGAGGCGTAGCAGCCTTTTCAGTAGTTTCAAGGGCAACAGTCTGAATGATTGACGAATCTGGCCTTGTAATGGCAGCTAACGTGGCTTTGCCATACATTTACTGCGGACGGCTAAAAGCAAGGGGGAACTATAGCCATTACTTTTCCCGAAGTCATGCAGCTCTACCGTACGAATATATGACGATGGCGTCCTCGCGAGTAAAATGATTCTGTGGTAAAATAGTCCCTCATCTGGATCTCCGGTCGGAGACTACTCAGGACGATGTCATAATCAGCAAAGAGTGGCATTCTACGGATCGGAGCGTGGAATGTTACATCCCTTAATCGGGTAGGGAGTCAGAAAATTTAAAACCGTCTGACATCGCCTTCGGGACGTGACCTCTATGCACGGAGGTGTGTAGTATAAAATCGACACCGTTTTAGCCCCCGGAAACCGGGTGGCGGGATATCAAACATGGAGTCTTAACGAATGTCGCCAGGTTCTGTTGGGAGATGAGTCAATTGTGTGTTCAGCCGAACAATCGTCGGTTCCTCAAGTGGAGAGAACATGGAGCTTAGTCATGATTACGTGCAGGAAACAAAACCATATCGTGGTAGTGGACGAACGGTGTACGCAGGAGTCAGTATTGGTGGGCGTACGAAACCCTATGTCGATAGGTTTGGTGGTTTGACTGCTCAGAGGTATGTCTGTGGCTGAGTGGAGAGAGACCGATACAGGGAAATAAGATGCACGAGTGTGCGGGTACGAAGACCGAGGTGACCAGCCAGTGGGACAGCAAAAACTAGAAACACCAAGCTAGATTAGTACAAGATATATATTTCGTAAAAACATTATAATACTTTTACAAGTTTCATGACTGCAGACTAGTGTAATGCTGACAGATAGTTTAACTAGGTAGAGGCCTGCCTACCGATAAGAGTCCTATCTAGTGCCTGTCCTATTCCCAAGTGGTCAATACAGTTCAGTGGTGGCCACGAGCGGGGTTGCAGCAGAGGGCGCTCGCGGCTGACGTCTTATAATCGCCGCGCCGTTCTTACATGGCGGTCCGCGGCGAAAGAACGTGGCGCGCACTGCAGACCTGTGTGACACCACAATGGTGTCATCATCGGTGCCTTGTAAAATTTTATTATATTGTTTAAATTGTTAACCCTGTCGATTAAATTATTATTATTCAGGTTTTACAATGTAAGTACATTTTTCCAGCACCTATATTAGATTACATTAAGTTACGAATTATTGTTCTCCACTCTTCTCTGTTCTCCCATGAGTCCTCAGGAATGTTGTTCTTCCTCGTTGCTGAATGAACTTCCTGCATCTATGTGGTAGGTGGTCGTCCCTTTTTTTCTTCTTCCGTTCGGTGTCCAATTGAGTATGCATTTTGGAAGCCTTTCTTGTACCATTCGTCTGACGTGATACCATTTTAGATGTTTGTGCTCGATGAATTCAAATGTTCAAATGTTTGTAGAGCTTATGGGACTTAACTACGGGGTCACAAGTCCAAAAAAAAAGTTCAAATGTTTGTTAAGCTTATGGGACTTAACTACGGGGTCATCAGTCCCTAAACTTACAAACTACTTATGAACTACTTACGAACTAGGACGGCACAAATATCCATGCCCGAGGGGGGATTCGAACCCCCGACCGTAGTGGCCGTGCTGACCGTGACTGGAGCGCCTCAGTCACCTCGGCCACCGCGGCCGGCGATGAATCCAATAATTGTATTTTTACATTTCATCAATCCAATAATTGTATTTTTACATTTCATTTTTTCCTCTGATTACTTCATTTCTTATTCTTTCTCTTCTTGATATTCTTGCTGACTGTCTCCAGATATCCATCTCTGATAGTATGATAGTAAATCTTTCTTAAAGTTATTAACAGTGAAAACGAAAAATAAATAAGAGTTAATCAAATTTCAAAATTTGTATGAAATTTTTAAATAACTGTTGTTCCTTTTACATCAGTTTTCACACTTGCCTATTGCTGCTGGATTGTGATCAGTTAAAAAAAAGTCTTATTTTATTGCCTAAAATAAATAGATTATCTTGTACCTTACTAATGAAAGCATCTATCAGTATCACGCTTATATTTTCTGAGATCCTTATTGGATCTAATTGGTTGTATGTTTCGGTTATTAACATCCCGGTTCCAAAATATCCCATAAAAACGTTGCGATATGTTAATTGTGGTTGATTTCTTACCTGATCCCCTAACTTTTTTGAGCAGTGTCTGTTCTTTCGGTTGCCACTGATTGACATTAACGTGACGGAATGTGTACCCTAATAGCCTAATCAGATAAATCAACGGCTCTCCCGAAGCATTCAATCCGGGCTCGAATCCCGTTCCTACCCAAAATTTCTACTTCGCCATTGAATTTAAATGCAACTGTTGAGGTATTTCAATATTTCAAATGTTCATATGTCTGTAAATCTATCGGACCAAACTGCGTGGTCATCAGTCCGTGCCGGCCGCGGTGGCCGAGGAGACTGAGGCGCTTCAGTCACGGTCTGCACGGCCACTACGGTCGGGGGTTCGAATCGCCCCTCGGGCATGGATATTTGTGCCGTCTTTAGTATAAGGTAGTTCATAAGTAGTTTGTTAGTTTAGGGACTGATGACCCCGTAGTTAAGTCCCATAAGCTTAACAAACATTTGAACATTTTTGAACATCAGTCCTAGCTTACTAACTACTCAAACCTAGGTAAACTATCCTACGGACGAACACATACGCCCATGCCCCAGGGAGGACTCTAACCTCCACGGCGAGCAACCGCGCGCACCACAGCGAGACGCTTTAGACCTCTCGGCTACTCCACCGCGGCTTTCAATATTTCGAAGCCCTTTATTTGCCTCGCTGCAGATGAAAACTTGGCGAGTAACGTTTTAATGTAGGAGAGGATTTAGCGTTGGCATTATCGTAGGTCGTAACTTCACCGATGGGGGGGGGGGGAGAGGGAGGGGAAGAAGAGTTACGGGGACTGGAATCAGGTGGAATGCGGCGCGTCCGAAATAAAAGACGCTAACAAAGAATCAGTAAAACTGGGAGCGAGTGGAGCGGGCTGTATAAATAACTGGCTGATCAAACAGCTGGGCGTGTGGGCGCCGCGGGCTAAGTACCGAACACGGTAGCGCGTAATTAAGAGGCAGAAGGGCCAAAGCCTTGTTTGTGCGTCCGGTTTGCGCAGGCAATTGCGATCCCGGCAGGCAGGCAACCTGTGCGCCGCGCCGGGAACTAATCAAAGCAGCAGGCGGCAGCGGGCGACGCGGGGCAAACGAAGCGGCCCGAAACAAGCGCGACGCGCCTCTTTGAGTCATTAGCACTGGATGTGGCGCCCCGATACACGAGGAACCCACCGGGAACTCACCGCCGACGCACCCCGGAGTTAATGAGACGGCTCCACATCAGCTGTCCAAACCTCCAGAAGCCGAAACCGCCGCGCCACGCCGGAATGTAAACTCCCCGTTGTTTCTCCTCCTTCTTTTTCTTTTTTTCTTCCCCCCCCCCCCCCTTTCTTTTTTTTATTTTCCTTCCCTTTCCCATTTGCTTGTTACGGCTCGTATTTTTTGAAAGACGATGGCCTTTACCCAACTTATAAGCGGTCGGCAGAAAAGAACTTTTAATTGCCGTGCACTCTTAAGTAAAGAACGTAAAGACGGAGAACTTTAATTGTGTTAAAACGGCACAATTTTCTCCCCAAACGTGCAGGAAGGGTAGAAATTCGACGTATAAAAATACCCACTTGTATATATATATTGTGGGACTGTGGTCGAGATTAAGCGTAATCTTAAGATTCTGTCGGTAACTGAATCGAGGGACTTAAGCTACCCGCGAGAAATGTGAAATGTTAAAACATTGTCATGAAATACAATAGTTTCTAGGGTTGACTTAATTAAATCAAATGTTCAGATGTCTGTAAATCTATCGGACCAAACTGCGTGGTCATCAGTCCGTAGCTTACAAACTACTTAAACCTAGGTAAAGTAACCTAAGGACAACACACACACCCATGCCCCAGGAAGGACTCGAACCTCCACGGCGAGCAACCGCGCGCTCCTACAGCGAGGCGCTTTAGACCACTCGGCTACTCCACCGCGGCTGACTTAATTACTTTGATCATACAGCATGCGAAAGAACTCTCCATCCATCTCAATCTGCCTGCCGCGGTGGCCGAGCGGTCTGCGGCGTGGTTCCAGTCACGTTCTGCACTGCCACTACGATCGGGCGTGCGAATCCCCCCTCGGGCATGGATATTTGTGCCGTTCATAATTAGTTTGTAAGTTTAGGGACTGATGACCCCGTACTTAAGTCCCATAAACTCTACAAACATTTGAACATCTCAGTCCTTGGCCATGTACTATTTCACTCCATATCAAGACAAGTCTTTTATACGCGCTCTCATTTACAGATGAACGACACGACTGCATCTGGAAGCTCACTACTAATGCTGTATTAGAACATTACGGGATTGGTTTTCTTACTCGTGTGCAGCACCTTACATTTTTCTACATTCACAACTAGCTTCCATTCTCGACAACAACTAGAAATTTTTGTCTAAGTCATCCTGAATGCTATTCCAGTCGATAATATAAGAATTCTTTGGTGAGGCGAGTGTCAACAGCCGTAATATATTTCATAAAATGCATTTTTAAAACCATCGGCTGTTTACTAAAAACCTTATATATCAACCAGTTTCGGTCAATAGACCATCTTCATAGATAAAAAGGTGTTAAAACTGAATGGTAAAATGCATCAAATAAAATACATCTGGTTAAGACAAACAGGAGTCGGTATAACTAAAAATATTAAAAATATAGTGGTCATCTTAGATAAAACCTATCAGTCAACACAACATACATAGTCTGTTCTTACCTTTAATGTTGTGTTCACTGATAGGTTTTATCTAAGATGACCACTGTATTTAAATATTGTATTTGATGCATTTTACCATTCAGTTTTAACACCTTTTTATCTATGAAGATGGTCTACTGACCGAAACTGGTTGATATATAAAGTTTTTAATAAACAGCCGATAGTTTTAAAAATGAATTTTATGAAATATATTACGGCTGTTGACACCGCCTCACCAAAGAATTCTTATATTATTAGCATACAGGATGACTTAGACAAAAAGTCTAGTTGTTGTGAAGAATGGAAGCTAGTTCTAAATGTCGTAAAACGTAAGGTGATGCACATCAGTAGGAAAATCAATCCCTTAATGTTCGAATACAGCATTAGTAGTGAGCTTCTTGATGCAGTCGTTTCGTTCAAATATCTTCATCTGTAAATGAGAGCGCGTAAAAACGCTTGTACGTCCACGTCTCGAGTGTTGCTCAAGTGTTTGCGATCCGCAGCAGATCAGTTTAAAGGAAGACATGGACGCAGTTCAGAGGCGAGCAGCTAGGTTCGTTACTGCTAGGTTCGGCCAATGCGCGTGTGTCACGGAAATGCTCCGGGAACTCAAATGGGGATCGCTGGAAAAAAAGACGACGTTCTTTTCGGGAAAATCTGTTGAGGAAATTTAGAGGGCCATACTTTGAGTGTAGATCGATCTTCCTGCTGCCTACTTATATCACAAAGAGAAGAGTTATTAGGGCTCCTGCAGAGGCATACATATACATTTTTTCTTCCCTCGTTCTATTTGGGAGTGTAATAGCAAAGGAAATGCCTAGTAATGATACAGTGTACCCTCCCCTACGCACTTTACGGTGGGCCGGCCGCGGTGGCCGAGGTGACGGAGGCGCTCCAGTCACGGTCAGCACGGCCACTGCGGTCGGGGGTTCGAATCCCCCCTCGGGCATGGATATTTGTGCCGTCCTAGTTTGTAAGTAGTTGATAAGTAGTTTGTAAGTTTAGGGACTGATGACCCCGTAGTTAAGTCCCATAAGCTTAACAAACATTTGAACATTTGAACTTTACGGTGGATTGCAGAGTATATATATACATGTAGATTAGTCGTTCGTTTCATAGATCCATGTTGAGGAGATCCTCGTGAACGTGGAACATGTCAGTCCATTCCTCCCTTTTTTACAAATTGGAATACTGATACTATGAATGCATACAATACATTAATAGGTTCTATTCAAAAATTCGTCACGGAGTAGAAGGAGTTGGCCACTAGTAAGTCTTTCAGGCTCCTCTTAAAACCCGGCAGTGCTTCGCAGTAGCTAATGTATGTGGGATATACACCCTTATCTCTTATCTTCTTCTCACTATTTCTATCCCTTGCTTCATTTCCCCGTTGACCCACTTCCTTTATCCATTTCCTCCTCCTATCCCATACCATTCCCTCTTATCCCACACCGTATTCATCTCGTCGCCCTTCCTCTCCGCGTCTATAGCATCCCTCCATTTTAAATCCATTTTATTCCCCCATTATTTGTCTCCTCCTTTCCCTCTCTCAGATTTTATTTATTGTTATTGCAATCGAGGCATTTAGAATAGAAGTCAAAATGGATGGGTAAGTCAATTGGAAATTGGTTATTAGATACAATTTTCGAGCTGCTTTATCAGTGAGGTTATTAGATCTAATGGCGGTACTTTTCATGTTTGTATTCTACAAACAAGTATGTTTACAAATTTAGGCATAGAAATAAATTTACTGTTTCCAAAACCGCACATTTTCACAGCACAGTTTAGCAAGTTTTTCTCGTAGCGAGCAGAATACAAAAGCTTTTTATAAACCGATTATATCTTCTTGTGATCTGCATTCGACGCAGAGAATACCGTGCTCACAGGTGCGGTTCTTCTAGGGGAAAGCTTGTCCACTGTTGGAGCTCCTTCTGAGTTGGTTTTCGGGAGGTTTTCCTTGGTTGTAGGGCGTATGCCGGAACAGGTAAGCCCCTCCCACCTAATCCCAATTGGGATTTTCCTATTTGCCCCACAATCAGCTTGGCTGAATAGAACCGCGACTCTTTATGGGCCGGATCTCAAACAGCCCGCTCCACTCCTCGGAGTGGAGAATGTAAAGAACAAGTTTTATGGTTTACGTTTTTCTTGTGATCTGTTGAATTAAAAGTAACGTATACTTACTATGATCATACTTTTATTATAGAAATATCATATGAAACAAGCCAATTAATAAACTTACAATAATTGGAATGGAAATCAATCGCTTCGAAAGACTTTGCGTCGCGTTCATCGTATCGCTTGTTGATGAACGTTTGTTTTTCTGTTCGGAGAGAAAAGGAGCAGTGAACATGGTGTACCAACTCTAGAACACGCCACGTACTGCTGCCAATGAGAAAAACACGGCGATTCAAGATTTATTTCGCAAACTTCTGACGATCTGCCTTGCACTTTATTAATCGTCATTGCGAATGCAAGGCGAACGAGAAATTGGAGACGCTTAAATTGAAACAACAATTCGATTGAAATAAGTGGTATCTTGGAATCAGAACATCCTCTCCTTTGAGATGATAGTTGCTTCAATCACAACTGTTCAACAGCTTCTACACAGAGAGTCTTGTTTCATTGCATAGTTTCGTTGGCTTAGATTGCGTAACGTGATTATCACAGACCCGAGCTTCAGTTGCAAATCGTGCGGCGGCATTCCTGGCAAATCCAATGAATTCAGGAATTCGGTTGGATAATTTACTTCATTAGGATCGGTAACGGAATCGATCGAAGTGAATGAATGCCAGCGATTTAGCTTTGGATTTTTATGTTCAAATCGACTACATCCTTATTTTTCGCTGCCAAATTGGCTCCTTCGTTCAACCAAATATGGTGTTTGTATTTTTAACTAAAAAAATATCAACCACGATGTGCATTTAATTTGTTTGTAACACTCAATATTACCATGAACTGAAATCAATTGAATATCTGCAATGCTCCAAAGATTTGATCACCACGGAAAATACCATGGAAGTAAGAATAATACGAAGGGGCTTCCAACGTAATAACGTTGCATGTTTTAACCTTGGGTGCATAACGCAATCTTCCATTGTTCTAACCTCCTGGCGTACTTGTACGCCCTGGTACAGAGTATTTGCTCGCTAGGCGAGTAGCGAATGAATAAGCTGATTGTTGGAGAATCTAGAAAATGATCCGAGTTGGAAGCGTACTTCTATTTTTCCTCAAATTCTGATATTTTCAGGTATATTTTCCAGAAATTTTCTACCATACAAACCTTGTCCTGAGAATTACGAACAGAACAAAGTAAAGATCAGCCAAACCGGTGAAGCCATTCCTTAGTGACGTGCTTTCAAATAGCGGCAATTCATTTTTGTTAATATAGATATGTTTGTTCCTGATTAGTGGACCCCTTTTTCAACTAAAGTAACTGTGTAAATCATTGTTTTTATTAGAAATGTCCTTAGCTGTTTTTTTGAAACAGGGGTATATTACATACGAAAAATATCATTAAGGAATTAACGTACTGAGAGACAGAAGGCCAGTTCTTTGAAGAGGCTTCTACAGGATGTCCGTGAATTTAATCCACAAATAATACGTATTAGGCAATTTTGAACGCTGAAAATTTTGCTTGACTTGAAGAGTTACATCAAAGTTTTATACCACATCATATTATCGAATGAAAGTAAGCGGAGTACGTAAGATTATTGTATTTTTATGTTGTCTGCATGTGATACCAATCGAATTGCAAATACAGATATGTTAGGGTTCTTTTTTTTACAAATCTGTGTTGTATTCCTACCAACTGTATTTATTATCAAGCTGTAATCCCAGGAATTTTATACTGTCGATATTTTCTATCTGCTCTTCTTCATACTTTATGCATATAATGGAAGGGAATCCCTTACATGTTCTGAAGTGCATATAGTGAGTCTTTTCAAAGTTTAATAACTCTGAGTTGGCTTTAAATCATTTACTAATGTCCATCTTATTTTCCCTTCCAGCGACCTCCTCCATGTGCCTCTAGGCATTCCTCTCTCTTTCCTCTTTCCCAGACGATTCCATTGCAAAGTCTTCCTCTAGATAATTCGGTATGCTTTTGCAACTGTGAACCTCACTGTCTTTCACGTATCTGTTTTTCAATAGGTATCAGGTTTGTTATTCTTCAGAGATTTCCTTTATTACTATGCACAGGAAAAAAACTATTTATGAAACTCCGTAATTTGGATGTTATCTTCTTATGTATTCAACTTTCAATGGCGAACACAAGGACAGCCTTCATATTTGTATTTAAAATACATTTTTGTATGTCAACATGACACAATGTAAAAGGTGTTTTAAGTATTTTAACCGTTTTATGTGTGACGTATCATTTGACAAAGTTAAGTGTTTTATTAAGTATTATTGGAAACATTTTTGTTTCCCTTTTTTTGTGCAACAGCACTCTTATTTAAATTTATATATAGAGAACAGTATGGAGTGCAATAATTTATTTTATTCAACTAGTTGCGGTCTTCTTTTAGACCATCTTCAGGAATTTTAACTCCATCGATGTTGTGGAGCTGGCAGGTAGATGGAAGCCTTCCAGTGCGTCATTGTTCCAGTGACGCACCGGAAGGTTCCCAGTTACCTGCCAGCTCCACAACATCGATGGAGTTAAAATTCCTGAAGATGGTCTAAAAGGAGACCGAAACTAGTTGAATGAAATAAATTATTGCTCTTTAGACTGTCTCTGTGTATAAATGTTTTGTTATTGACGTACCATTTTAATGTCATGCGCCTTCACGAAAGAAAAACATAGGACACTAGTGACCAGATGATGATACCCTAAGTGTATCGAAACCAGTGGTCAGAAAAATAAATTAATTAATTGCGTTCTTGGCATTTTAATACTTCAAAATTTATTGTCACAAGAATATCTGAAACTCCTTTTCCTCATAGTTACACCGTAGTTGAGAGACTTGTAGCGGTCGCTCAACTTATTTAGTCATACTTTATAGAACGATGTCGCCAGTAGCTGAAACAATTTCGTGCAAAGCTGTTCTGGGAATTTGTGGTAATTCGTCTGAATTAATTGTCATAGTGAAACGTCTGTTCTCGCAGAGTTTTTCATCGATTTTTCCTCACCAGGTCCTCATTGAACGACCAATCCGGGGCTCATCATACACATTAGTTCGATCTTCGTGAAATATCCTTACCCACTTCTTCACCATTCCGTCAGTAACTGCATTTTCAACATACACATCATTAATTTGACGATGAATTTCAGCCTGTTTCACATATTTGCTTTTAAAAATCGAATTAGCAAAGGAATCTTACAGTCGGCGGGATCGTCAATTGCCATAGATATATTAAACTTTTTCTGTAACCAGACAACACAATGCAGAGCAAACAGTATTTACTTTTCCAGATACACCTCATGCATCACTTAAAGATGCCGCTTGGAAACTGTCCGTAACTTTACTATCAGTCGGAAGAGCTTTACTTTTTGCGTGTCCCAGTCAGGAAACTTTAAATATTTCATACATAATGTTTCGTATTCACAACATCGTTTTCAGCTGAGTATATACAACTCTCACAGTAAAGTTGAAATGTATACTGTGCATAACGATATTACGGAGCTAAGCACATCTAATTGTACATTAGTTCCAACCTAGCGAAAAATGTTGTAATAATTTAGCGGTGTATTTACTTCCTACTCCTCGTGTTTTGACATTTGCTTCTCCATTTTTGTTGTGCTAGTGCACTCGCAGAACGTGCGCTGCTGCCCTATCAGATGCACGCCGTTTCTCTCGTTCTGTTTCTGTTTAAACCGGTGCACATATGCTGGAGATGGTCCGTATTCCTCTCGCCGTTGATGCAGAAGGAACATAAAATCTTATGACACTTATCGGCGTGACCCAGATCTTTTGCTTTTGTGGTGTTACTTTCTGCATACTTGATTTCGTTTCCATCTGTAGTTTTATCTCTTCTGTCTAGGTTTCCCTGTCTGCATCTTCTCGCGTAGAGATTGCAAGGATTTCGAAGTAGTTGTGGTGGCACTGTCGTAAGCACTACTTGTAGCTGCTGTGAAAATTTATGGCGGTTCTAGCTACTGTATTTCAGTGAATGCATTGACAGACATAGTTTATAGTACCGGGTGTTAAAAAAGTCAGTATAAATTTGAAAACTTAATAAATCACGTAATAATGTAGATAGTGAGATAAAAATTGACACACATGCTTGGAATGATATGGGGTATGATTAGAAACGAAAAGTTCAAAAATGTCCGACAGATGGAGCTTCATCTGATCAGAAAAGCAATAATTAGCATAACAAATTAAGACAATGCAAAGATGTTGTTCTTTACCGGAAATGTTCAACATGTTCACCATCATTTCTCAATAATAGCTGTAGTCGAGGAATAATGTTGTGAACAGCACTGTAAAACATGTCCGGAGTTATGGTGAGACATTGGCGTCGGATGTTGTCTTTCAGCATCCCTAGAGATGTCGATCGATCTCGGTACAGGTGCGATTTCAGGTAACCCCAAAGCCAATACTCCCACAGATTGTGATCTGGGGACCTGGAAGGCCAAACATGACTAAAGTGGCGGCTGAGCACACGATCACCAAACGACGCGCGTAGGAAATCTTTCATGCGTCTATCAGTATAGGGTGCAGCGCCATGCTGCATAAAAATCGTACGTTCCGCCAGATGTTTATCAGCCAGGCTGGGGATGATGCGACTTTGTAACATATCGGCGTACCTCTCACCCGTCGCGGTAAGAGTTACAAAACCAGAATCACGTGCCATCCGTCGGACATTTTTTGAACTTCTTTTTTTTTCTGGTTCTATCTCTGACCAATGAAGAGAAATAAGCAATATTATGAGCAATAAAAGGAAATGTAATATACCCCAGTTCCATTGTTATGTAAAGGTCATGAACAACTTCAATCGTGGTGATGCAACACACTTTTGTGTGTGTATGTGTGTGTGTGTGTGTGTGTGTGTGTGTGTACAAAAATCTTGTTCATTCCGTCGAGATATAAGCCGTCCGCACTGAACTACCGACTCGGCGGCTGCAAACCTCGCGATGCAATTACGACAGGGAGGCCTGGAGAAATAAACGAAGGCCCTAGGGCGCAGTAAAATAGTGGAGGAAGGGGGCGGGGATGACAGTGGGATTCTGCCATGAGGATGCCGGGAGGCCGAAACGCCGTGTCGGGACACACGGGCGCTCGCACCGGAACAACGACCGCCGGTTAAGGAGACGACAATGCGGTGTCACAGCGGCGCGCGCGGCCGCGGGACCAATTCCGCTAACGGATGAAAGAGATAATGGCGAGCTCTTTAAAGCGGACGGCCCCGTAAATAATACCCGCCGCGCCGCATCCCCTGCGTAGCTGCTGTCTCAGCGCGGACCCGCCCCCTCCCCCCCCCCCAACCACCTCTCCCGAAACCGGTGTCCTGTCCTCTCAGCGTCACCGGGACGAACAAACACAGGAGCACGCGGTCACGCACACACAAAAAATTGTCATTCTGGATTTCACGGACTGAATGCGGCGGTTCCCCGCAGCTCTTTATGTCGTCGGAGCGTTTATCCGCCGCTCTCTCAATAGAGCGATCTGCTTTAGGCCGTTTCGCCGAGTGAGTGGTGGGACGAGCGGACGACACACGTGTTCTGCGGACTCACATGCACACACACACACACACACACACACACACAAACACACACTCCCGTGCCAGATGGCGCTAGTGCTGCATGTCCAGGAATGGTTGCCCATTGCATCGCGGGACGCCCATTTTTTCAGAGACACGTAAGCTCTCAATCCTCATTTGTTTCTCACAGAAAAAAAAAAAAAAAAGAAGTGTGAATGAGTGTTATCCATGACGTAGCTGTATGCAGTGGTAGCGAAGAAAAGTTACAGGACCAGCGGAATAATTTGAGCAGTCAAATGAACGCAGAATATGGAGATGAAGAAGAGACTATTATGGGTAGAAGATAAGTGAAACACATTATATGAAAACTAATAGGTTAGTAGAAAATGAAGTTCATCCACTACATTTCAAAAAAGATTAAACATGACAAGCGGCGCTAGGAGGATACAGAGCCGCGGTGGAGTAGCTGAGCGGTGTAAAGCGTCTCGCTGCGGAGCGCGCGGTTGCTCGCCGTGGAGGTTCGAGCCCTCCCTGAGCCATGGGAGTGTTTGTTTGTCCTTAGGTTAGTTTACCTAAGTTTAAGTAGTTTGTAAGCTACGGACTGATGACCACGCAGTTTGGTCCGATAGATTTACAAACATTTGAAGTTTTTTTTTTTTTTTTTTTTTTTTTTTTTTTTTTTTTTTTTTTTTTTTAAGGATACAGGAAGCATTCAAGATTAGACAAGAAAGGGAATAGCTAGATAAAGCAATGCTTAATGCACAGAACTAAGTTCCAGGTAGAAAAATAGAATGATCTGCGTGAAATGAATCAGTTCGTTGAGGAGTTTCATTACGCCCCTCAAAAATAAAAATAAAAAAAATAAATAAAAATAATAATAATAATAAAAATTATATTCTTTGACTCAGTAGACCGAAATTTTATTCATTCTTGAGGATGTACACAATAGAAAAGTTTAATGGCCAGGAGTTACATATCCGAGGGAGGACTCCAACTTCTGACGGGAAATAACGCGCATTCCGCAGCAAGGCACGTAGGAACGCTGGGCTATGGCACCGCGGCTCATTTCAGCTAATACTAGAATAAACGAATACGTGGAACCAGTCTTGCGTGCGTAAACCTTTATTTTAAATATTTATCTTTGGATCGTCGAACTTTCATATGCAGAAAGTGATTAATATTTACCTTATGTCTAAGATACCGAATGAACATGTAAACGCTGGAAGGTAACGCGGGTGTACTTACTAGAGTACAGACGGTAAAAGATATATTGCTTACGTGAAAATTTAGTACTGCCGTAAGTAAGATTTTTTATTTATAAGAGAGATTAATATTTCTATGTGACGACAGCTAATATGTCTCAATTCAACATCTGGCTTAGAGATTCCCTTGTATCTAAATAATTACTTATAAATACGTACGATGAGAAAGTAATAAATATGATGGATAATGTTTGTTCGTCTATGCAACTACAAATAAGATGCGATTATTCTCATCATACGCGTTTCTTTCAAATGACAATAAAACATCTTCACTGGTCTTGATCCATACATCTACAATTTGTTTTTCTTTTTGGATCGAAAACAATTCGTCAGGAAACATGTAAAGTACTATTTTGTTACTTACGGAAATTTTTGTCTTGCTTATCTTACATCTTAGAGTGCCGGTTTGTTCCACGCTGTGACGCAGATTCTTTTATTGCATTACTATTTTTTCGCACTAATTTCCACTTCATTGATGCAGTGTGCATAATTATGTTTTTGACATAAGACGTTTCTGTTTTGAATGTGACTGAGTCTGCGCAGACTGTTGTTGCAGTGTTTGACAACGTCGCAGTTGTATTTTTTATTATTTATTTAATTTTATTCTTTAGTACTCCACATTAAATTATTTTATAGTGTATTTATTTTTTATCTAAGCGAAATTGAATAGCGAGGAAATTACAGATCTATGGTGAGTTCTTTTTGGAAGGGGAGTGTCATGGTAAAAATGACTGATAGTTGTTAACACTTAAGAGGAAGAATGATTTTCATTACTTAATAGGAAATATGTGTCTGGTGGACACAGTTATGAAAAAAACCAAAAATATTTTGCTCTTTTAGCAAACTGGAAGGTTAAATCTGTTAGTACAATAAAATATTGAACAATAGATCACTGAACACCGATACCAAGAAACAATCCAAATATCTATTACTTGATGAATACTCACACCACAAGAACTCTATGAAAATAGATAAATTTTGTGAAGAAAGGTAAGGGATAAAGTTCACATTCACAATCGGAATCGTCAGAAAATAAATCCCCTACAATCACTTCAAGTGCAACAGTCACCGGCAACATTCGATCACACCACAGCACTAACAATGAAATTATATGTAGCTACGAGGCACTCCCACATATAGCGCAAACAGTACTGCCAATCTAACAAAATAAGAATTGACGCGTGTCTCTCAGGCACATACTTCCTTTTTAGGAAAAGTGGTAAGACGTGGGGTGTAGAGTGAGATGGAATACAAGGATGAGGGGCACGAGGTGGAGTGGTTGTTGGGGGAGGGGAGCGGTTTGAGAGTTGACTTTTATTATATACATATGTACTACGTGAAAACCTGGCTTCGTCACGGCATTTATTTATTTATTTATTCCTACATTGAGTTAGTACTTCTCCTACCCCTTCTCTCTATGTCCCTCTCCTTTTCTTCTAAAAGCATACTATATTTATCGCAGAATAATTAAGAAATAAGGCTGTCTTGCATAATGTACAAAATTTTAAGTGCATTATGCATGCAAAGAATGAGAGTAATCAAAATACAAATGACATACGAAATGCGTACGATCTCATATTTATTGTATAATTTGTCAGATATGTATAAGTGGTGTATGTCTGTCAAATCTATTGCGAATACAAGTAGTAGTAAAGAGGTAATAGCTTAAAACTTGATGCGTGATGGGGTGATTTCCCATAAACGTTACCGTTTATGTGCTCATATCTCATGAACTCCGTCTCGCACTATGATACAATTTCGAAATTACATTCAGCTGTATGTATGTATGTATACTGTCTATAAAATTCCCTGCGACTACAATAAATTATAAATTGTAACGTCATACCTAATACCGTAGTTTTGGTCCATGAACAGCGGAATAATAGTAAGTGAGAAACTTTTTTCCTTTCATCATTTTGCTGTTGTTGACAGCGAAGAAAACTTTACTAAAGGTTTTAAATTATGTTTAAAGTATGTTGCAAGTCGCCAAGTACTCTTTCTCACATAGCGTATTTATAAAGTCTCTCCGCATTATGGCAGTTTATTTGCAATTCATATTGTTTTTCACATAATATCTTCCGAAACATGTATGTGATTCTTAACCCTGCAACAATTGTTACAGCAAGGAATATTTGTTCCAAATTTCGTTGAAATCGGTGGTTTAGGAGAAAACAGCATTGTCACTAAATGCATCAGTTTTTCGCGCATCTCTTTGTTTATGACCTCATACCTCGTGAACTATGTATCGTACGTGATTCTTACACTTACGGCGACCGTCCTCATGGATTGAAGGTTACGTGTACAAAATTTCATAAAGATGGGAACATATCTGTAGATTTGTATGCAATACGTACACACAAACAATCACACAAAAATAAGGACACATTGTTTCACATATAAAGAAGAAGAAGATATATGTTTATAACTTAAGCAATCTGTATTTATTTTACTTTATTTTATACTTTTTTTGCAAATTTTAGTGAAGAATAACTATTTTTTATCATTATAATTATAAATTTATATGCACCTCGGTTGCACAGTGGTAGAGTGCCAGACTATAAATCGAAAGGTCGCGGGTTCGATCCCCGCCAGGGCCTAATATTTTTATCTCTCACTTTCCACTTCTTTCACCCCTGGCAGTATTGCTCATGTGAAAAATACCGAGTAGCACCGTGCTTCGGAACCCACGTTAAACTGTAGGTCCCCCTATAACTGGCTGGGTAAGTCAGTTCGAAGGTCGGAGGAAGGCAGTGGCATACCACCTCCAAACAGAACCATGTCGAGTGAAGCACTGTGGTGTTCAAACCAATCTTCGGATTGTTGACAGCTTTACCTTTTTACCTTATAACAAGAGACTGTTTTGCGCCTCGAAAATGTCAAAGACATTTAAGTTAAAGGTGAAGCATTGAAATAAGTTTTTGTTCTTTATTCTTATTTATTTATTTATTTACACGATAATATGAAAAGCTGGTTTCTAGAAGAGAATATCGTGTGGTACTCCTACCAGTGCTCGTACCAAATGACACAAATTTCAAGCAGCCGGATACAGTCGTGCACTATAGCATTGGTGTGTACCACAACACTGTAGAGGGGCGTCATATACCATATGCAAATATTTAAATACTCCTGATCTTCTGGGTAGACGGCCGCTAAGTCCCATTAGGCGAAAATTGCGCTTTAAAAGGTCCGCAGCGTTCCCCTTTAAGCGTCCGATCCGAAGCAATCGAAGCCGAAAGCGAGACCGAAATTGAGATGCAAGCCGCTGTCCGCCGGCGCAGCGCCTCCGACTTCTTTCAGCGCCACGGGCTGTAAGGGTCATTACTCGCGAATAAAAGGGGCCATCTGTTTGTTTACTTACCGGCTGGCATCTCGGCAGCGCGCCTGTCCCAGAGAGCGCCCCCCCCCCCACTCCACCCGCCTTTTGGGGAGGGGACACGGCACATTCTGGGGGAATACGCTGCATCGCGTGGTCATGGGATTGGCAAGGGACAGGAGGGTCTACGGTGGGAGGGGTGGAGAGGGGGAGGTTCCTTTGTGCCGGCGGGTCTCGTTTTGCAGGCAGTTGTCCGGGCCAGCGCCCTTCCGCCGGCTGTTTGCGGAACGTCCGTTACCGTCCGGAAAGAGGAACGCGATGACGACAGCTGCTAGCTGGCGACTTTCTCTGCGGAGCCCTGCGGCGGAAGTATCTGGGAAGGGGACGTGGGTGCACGTGTTGCAAGGTCGCGGGAACGACGGGCGTCGCGCCGCCTGCAACGTAACAAAAAGTAGTCGGCGGGACGGCTGCGCTTCACTGGTGGATAGGCATCCGCAAGGTGGCGGAGGGGGAGGAATTGGGGAGTAAGGACTCCTTATTGAGATTCTTAGGCGTTTTTGCACTGCTCAAAAACAATTAGGGGATCAGGTGAGATATCATACACCATATACATAATGGCAACATATATTATTCAGATATTGGTTACATTTGTAATTTGTGTGTGATACAGTACGATATTTTGCATGGCATTTACTTATAGAAAGTCACCATGGGGTTCCCATAATAGTAATGAAGTCTTGCTCGTTGGCCTCAGACTGTCAGTACAGTTGCACGCCTGCGTGGCATGGACACTTCAAATGTTCAAATGTCTGTAAATCTATCGGACCAAACTGCGTGATCATCACTCCGTAGCTTACAAACTACTTAAACTTAGGTAAACTAACCAACGGACAAACACACACACACACACACACACACACACACACACACACACACACACACACACACACACCGATGCCCCATGGAGGACTCGAACCTCCGACGGCGAGCAGCCACGCGCTCCGCAGTGAGGTGCTTTAGACCGCTCGGCTACTCCACAGCGGCGGAATGGACAGTAAGAGATCTGTTCTTGAGAGAGATATTTGGCCATTCTTCCATGAGTACAATACATTACTCTGCAACCGTTTTGGGAGGTTCTGGTTTGGCTGCAATGTGTCTACCAAGTGGATCCCAGGGCTGCTCAAGCCCGGTGAACAAGCAGCCACCCCATTCGTTCTATTCTCTAAACTTCAATTACGTTGTGAGGTCGAGTGTTTTCGTGCACCAGAAGGAACCCATCGCCTATGGTGTCAGGCTTCGTCATAACAAAATGTCGAAGGATATCGTCTCCATACCTATGAGCAAGCTGAGTGCTATTCTGAACGACATAGAGGTCCGTACGTTCGCCAATACTGCTCTCCAAGTGAGAGAACGTCGATTTTTCAGCAGAACACAAAATCTTCACACGTCTGTGAACAGAACCCTGCGCCGTTCGTTACAACTCCAACACTGATGTTCCTTCGCACAGTTTCAGCGAGCTCAAAGCTATCGTTGTTTCAAATGAACACAACAACATCATCTTGTCTTGGCGGGCTGTTAACAGGAGGTAGTGGTCATCTCTTGTAATGTTAACCATGGACGACCTCGGCCTTTCCTTCATTTAACGGATCCTGTTGTCTGAAATTGCGTCCAGGTGCTGGGAAACTTTAATCGCTGCAGCCACCTCCTTCTCTGGCCCTCTTTTAAACTTCCTATGGCTTAATTCTCTCCTTAACCATGAGATATGGCCTAGCCGTCTTTTGGGGTAAGTCACGTTGTTGTTTCATTGCACCACCGGCTCAGTACTCTGTGTGAACCCAACTTCATGCGTAATTCGTTTGGTAGAAGAAACACAAGTCAACACCAACCCCCTTTGCATCACCTTTCTGTTATTACCACTATCTCGGTTGTTTTTCTCACTCCGTAGAATAGACAGTGGCCGCGCGGAATGGCAGCGAGTTCCAATGCGTCATGCTAAGGACTGGGTGGCCGTTCCTCCCGGATGTTCGAGTCCTCCCTCGAGAATGGTTGTGTATTGTCCTAAGTGTAACTTAAAGTAGGGGCTAACCATATCATTGTGGCCCAATAGGTTTACAAACATTTATAGTAAGAAACACTAATGAAAAAAAAAAAAAAAATATATCAGCTTTCCCCCAACCACCCACACCCGCACAAGTTAATTGCTTAAAAAATGTCTTAATTTCATCATTTTAGTACTTTTTGTCTGGAGGGCACAACACGAATTATTAATAGAGGTGTCCATGCTGTTAAAAATGCCTGTCTCAAAAGTTGTACATAGCCCAAACCTTTGTTACAATGCCAATGTGAAATAGTCATTCTTTCTGAATCATATAATCAAAAATTCAAATAAAAGCCATGACTCATCTAATCAAAGAGAACAAATCTAAAGTATCCATAATGTTCGCTCCGCTTTTCTGCAGCCCACATTTAAAGCGCCTTCTCGGAGACCATTTCTAACCACGACATCTCGCGATTACATACAGCAGTACTCAGCCGCTTAGCCGGGTACAGAAGTAATAACGCGACAGTCAAAGAGCAACTCAGATATGCCATTTTTACGTAAGCAACGAGTACACACGAACTGTTCAAAAGAATAAGGAAGTCAGCTGAGATATGTATAGGTTCTGAAGTATTGTCATCGGCAGAATGAAGTAAAGTGGGCCAACGGAGTGGAGAAAACAAGATTACGGTAGCGAGATAGTGGTAATAACGGAAAGTAGATGTTAACTTGTGTTTATTTTAGCAAACGAGTTACACAAGCAATTGGGTTCAGATAGAGTATTGAGCAGGTAGTACAAGGTAACAACAACTTGACTTACCCGAAGCCATGGCATGGAGAGTCATAGGAAGGATGGAAGCGGGACAGACGAGTGGCTGCAGCTATTGCACTGTCCCAAAGTGTTATTTTCAGGACCTGAAAGCAATTTCAGACAACACGAACCGTTAAAAAGAGACCAGTCTGTGGTGGTGCACGGGTAACATCAGTAAAGAGACAATCGTTATTTTCGGTTGACAGCTCGTCGAGACAGGAGGTTGAATGCAACTCAACTGCAACGAATTTTCCAGGCAGCAACAGGACGAGCAATACGAACGCAAACAGTTCGAAATCGCCTTCGTGAATGTGGCCTCTACGTCTATGGTGTATGTCCCATTAAAACCACATCGAAACATCAAGATTTTAGTCGTAACGAATGGCGCCAGGTTCTGTTCACAGGTGAGTCAACATGTTGTGTTCAGCCGGACAATCATCGTCCTCTCATCTGGAGAGAGCATGGAACTCGGACCAGTCCATGTGCAAGGAGCATCACCATATCACGGTGATGGAGGAATTCCGTGGGCAGGAGTAACTATTGGGAGCGTACGGACCGTCATGGACTTCAGAACGTCTCTTTGACTGCTCAGAGGTATAGAGACGAGATCTTTCGAACTTTTGTTGTGTTCTGCGCTGCTGCCATAGAAAATGGGTTTCTTCTGTTGGCCGACAACGCATGTCCCCTCAAAGCTGCACTGGTGGACGACGTGCATGAAGCCGAGGGAATTGAACTAATGGAGTGGCCAGCTTGTTCAGCAGTCTTGTAAGTGACTGAGCATGTCTGTGATGCAGTTGGCACGCGAATTGCAGCAGACCAGCATCTCCCTGAATAGCTGCAGACCTGTATATACTCATGAAAGAATACTCAAATACCCCACAAGAGTTGCTTGATAACCTCATTCTGTCCATACCAAATACGTGTGCAACTGTACTGGCCGTCCAAGGTGGAGACGCACCATATTAGAGGGCAAAGAGAATGACTTTTTCACTATTATGCTATCCCCATGGTGTCTCGTTCTAAATAAAAGCCATGCAAAGCTCAAACAAGTAAAGATTTGAGACAGAAAAATATCGTACTGTATCAGACACAAATTACAGTTGTAACCGATATTTAAATAAAATACTGTCCCCTATGTATATTTTGTAGTACATCTCACCTGTTCCCCTGTTTTCAGGAGTGTATTTCAAGAAAAATCGATAAGGTCCTGTTTTAACCCGTAGTGCATTTTAACGCTCCGGAGCAGTCAGAAAGTAAGAAATTTCCGGTCTGTTCCTGACGGTGATGAGTGGTCCTCAACGATCTTCCTCTCTGTGCTGATAGGGACTGCGGCGGCAGGATGACGCCTGGGACACTCAGCCGTGCGCCCCTCCCGGCTGGGCGGCCAGCCGGTGTGTTTCCTTATTAGCGGCGCCTCGAGTTATCCTGAGGGAGCGCCTCATTAATGGCTGCCGTCGCTGCTGCTGCCACTCCACGGCAGACAAACTTCTGCCCAACTGCGCCGTCGCCTCGCACAAAAACGCCGCTCCTTGTCCTCGCTGCACTCTCTACCAAACTGCAGCAGCGCCACCTTTTACTGCTGCCGAAGGCGCTAAAAGCACTGTGCGCCGCAGATGACGTCACTTGCTGCCGGCAAAACAGACGCATTCGCCTCAGCAGACTGGCTACTTTCAACTCCTTGTTCAGGTCTCCAAAGAAAGTGATAGCTTACAGATACAACAAGTCACTGGAAGAATGCAGAAATTTTAAAGAAGTGGTTCACGCAATGTCAAAACATCAACTGATTCCTCATGGTGGGCTATCAAGAATGGGGTTCCACAGGGTTCTGTATTAGGTTCTTTACTGTTCCTGTTCTGCATTAATGACTTGCCATTCACCGTTGATGAAGAGCTGCAAAGTTAGTTCTTTTTGCTGATGATGCAAATGTAGTGATCACATCCAAAAAAACAAGAACTAAGTGATGTAATCGTAAATAACGTTTATCGCAAAATTATTAAGTGGTTCTCAGCAAACGGACTCTCATTAAATTTTGATCTCACACAATTTATACAGTTCCGTACAGTAAATGGCACAACTCCATTAATTAAAAATAATAGACATCGAACAGAAGTATATAGCTAAGGTAGAATTTTCAAAATTTTTTGACGAGTGTATTCATGAGAAATAAAACTGAAAGCAACACGTTAATGGTCTGCTCAAACGTTTGAGTTCAGCTAGTAGAAAAAAAAAAAAAAAAAAAAAAAAAAAAAAAAAAAAAAAAAAAAATAAAATAAAATAAAATAAAAATATCCTGTAATAATTTGTGCAATGTAATGTCTTGTACAGACACGTTTTATTACCCTAATACGTATGTATTTATTATCTATGGAACAATTATTAATCTAATCTAGTCACGAGCAGCACCCCAAATGATTGGTTCCCAAGCTATTTATCGCTTCCCACCAATAGGGCTCTGGACGGCTTCAAAATATCTGAATCAAACGTTTTACGAACTGAAAAAAATAAAGAAAAATAAAAAATATTTCAAGAAGAAACTTTAGTAATCTCAAAAGTAATGGACAATAGGGTGAGGGGCCCCAAATACCGTCTACCATAATTATTTCCCTGTTTATCAGTGTCATGGTTTGTGAAACCAAACTTGAAACTACATGAATATTATTAGAAACTGTCCTCCTTAAGTTTAAATAGGCCAAACTGGTTCTAAAGATGTGCTACTGTGAGTTCTTTACGAAACCGTAGAAAGTTTTGAAGGAAAATGTTCCGAGAGTGTGTTCCTAATACCGCCTGTCCCTGTTTCTAACATCGTCCAGACACCGAAATTAGGAGCACCTAGCTCTTGTGGGTGATTGTGGTGTTCCTATTGCTAACTGGAACCAATTTCACTTCAAAATCAAATTCAACCACTTTCCACCTGCCCTGTTCTCTTTTTTAAAAAAAGGGATTGGGCAGATCGTTTATTAAAGCAAGTTGAAATGCCTTCTGCTTTACAGAATTTCAAGTCAAACCGAAGAAATTATTTTTCATTTTCATATAGTACCAATCCATTTCTTTCTCTACCTCAAGTGATAAATTTTTGAAGGAGACATTGTACAGAGTGAAAAATGCAGAGAAAAACCTAGGTTTGAGACTAATCAGGTGGTTCAAAAGCTCAAAGTTCGAGTAACTAAAGGACAAAATTTTAGGGTAATCAGCCCATAGACTTACACACTACTTAAACTGACCTTTACTAAGATAACGAACACACCCATGTCTCAGGGAAGGCTCAAACCTCGGCCGGGAACGGCAACGCAGTCCATGACATATCACCTCTGACCACACGGCTGAGGAGGTTCAAATTGATATATAGTGAAGCAGGCACGTAGAAAAGCGAACACTTGCAGAGAAGCAGCGGACCAGCCACTGAAACGAAAACTACAAAAACATTCTAGAAGTATAATGCTGTAACTAACCACTGCGAAACCTGCCGAACTAAAGTTGTGGAAGGTATGGAAGTAACAGGCTGGCAGTTCAACATAATTTTAGAAACCCATCCCCTTTAGGGTGTGGATCGACTTAAAGTAGCGTTTCCACAGGTTATTCTGATATTCCGTGTGTGCCGTGCTAATGGATGGCAAACTGTTTGGAGAGGGCGGTGTGGACACCGGCACTGGCCAAGAGCGACCACACGCCGGCGCGGAGTTCGGCATCCTAAAACGATCAAATATTGCAATACGATCCATAATGCAGCCCGAAGTGCAGTAGCTCACCGAGGCGTAGCGTCATGATAGCAATTAAGCAAAGTGTTCGGAACGCACAACTGCAGCTCGCGCCCTTTCCCTGCAAGCTAGGCTATTTGTACCTGAGAATTTTTTTTTCTTTCAGTTGGAAATGGAAAAGTTTGAGACACGCCGAAACGTTCTACAGTTTTGACGTAAATTAATATTTGCCAAGTAGGACTACTTTTAGTGTTCGTGTACAGACAATTCTATACGAACAATTTTTCAAAATGTTCAAATGCTTGTAAAGTCTATGGGACTTAACTACGGGGTCATCAGTCCCTAAACTTACAAACTACTTATGAACTACTTACGAACTAGGACGGCACAAATATCCATGCCCGAGGGGGGATTCGAACCCCCGACCGTAGTGGCCGTGCAGACTGTGAATGGAGCGCCTTAGTCTCCTCGGCCACCGTGGCCGGCACACTTTTTTTTCAATTCCTGCCAAATATTTTCAACGACTTTAATGAAATCAGCACTTTCCGGTTTAAAATAGGTTGCTTGCATATTAAGAAAAAACAAAATTTCACACCTAATATGTTTTATTTATCTTTTAAAATACGTTTCCATCAACGGTTACAACTCTGGAAGGTTTCCAGAATGAAACTTTCACTCTGCAGCGGAGTGTGCGCTCATATGAAACTTCCTGGCAGATTAAAATTTTGTGTCGGAACCGGGCCTCGAACCTGGGACCTCTGCCTTTCGTTGGCAGGCGCACTACCGACTGTGCTATCCCGACACGACTCACGATGCCGCCTCACAACTTCACTTCCGCCAGTACCTCGCCTCCTACTTTCCAAACTTCACTGAAGCTCTCCTGCGAACACTCCGCTATAGAGTGAAAGTTTCATTCTGGAAACATCCCTTAGGCTGTGGCTACGCCATGTCTCCACCATATCCTTTCTTCCAGGAGTGCTAGTCTTGCATGGTTCGCAGGAGAGCTTTTGTGAAGTTTGTAAAGTAGGAGGCTAGGTTCTGGCGGAAGTAAAGTTGTGAGGCGGCATCGTGAATCGTGTCGGGACAGCACAGTCGGTAGCGCTTGCCCGCGAAAGGCAAAGGTTCCAGGTTCGAGTCCCGGTTCCGGCACACAATTTTAATCGGCCAACTTTAAGGCACGAAAAGAAATATTAATGCTACTAACGAAGTCCATGCTGTTGTGATATTCGACGTTATTCCAGAGAAGGTTATTTTCCAACATACGTGAAACAGCTTTCTTAATAATGTTACGATCAAAGAGATACTTTAAATAGACTGGCGATGTCGTATGCTGTATCTTTGGTATATCATTGGTATTTAGCGCTAGCCGCTTTATCACATATCCAAAATAAGTATCTAATCATGAAAATTAAGAAACACAATTTTGTGTTTGTTCTACAGATTTGCTTATTTTGTGAATCGATTTTCGGCTTATTAGGCCCTCATCAGACATTTAATGAAGTTCAGTCAAAGAACTTCTGTTGTCAGTAAACCAGAAGAGATGTTACATACAGAAAAGTAAATTAACTTCTTTGATGGTGCAGTTACGGAGTAAGTAAATATTTGAATGAAATCTGTATATTAACAGTACTGAAAAAAGTAAACATAAATACCATACACAGAGAAACAAATTCTTACTACATAACTACAGCGAATAAAAAAATTAAACAAGAATTGAATGCTTTAAGGGGTGTTCAAAACACAAGGTGACACAAATATTTGAAATATTACAAACCTGACACACTATTATAAATAAATAAACAAATAGACAAAAATATAGGGGTGGGATAGGAGAGTATAGGTGGGGTGCATTGGAGAATTGAGAAGCTAAACAAATCGGGGTATGCACTCAAACTGAAAAACAGTGAACATAAAAATATTAAATTATAGTGTTCACAAATAAAGAATTACTGTGAGGACAGAGTACAGGATAATTTAGAAGATTAGTATTAACAAAGAAAGATACAAAGCTGGTGTGATACATTGGACAGCTAGACTGGTATTAACACAGAAAGTAGATAAACAGTGACTGTGCCAAATTTAAGTTATACAACTTCACATCAGTAAAGTAATTGTTAGACAAAAGTACCGGAAACTATTACAGTTTTTCCGTCTAGAGAGTTTCGCGACTGTCTGTGATAAACTGTGGTGCTGCCTCTTATACAGGGTGGTCCGTTGATAGTCACTGGGCCGAATATCTCACGAAATAAGCATCAAACGAAAAAACTACAAAGAACAAAACTTTTTTAGCTTGAATGTGAGAAACAGATGGCGCTATGGTTGGCCTGCTAAATGGAGCTGGCATAGGTCAAACGGATATCAACTGCTTTTTTTTTTTAAATAGGTACCCCTATTTTTATTACATATTCGTCTAGTAAGTAAATAAATATGAATGTTTTATTTGGAACACTTTTGTCGTTTTGTTACAGATGGCGCTGTGATATTCACAAACATATTGCTCACAATTTTAGACGGACAGTGGGTAACAGGTTTTTTAAAATTAAAACATAGAATGCAGGTACGTCTGAACATTATTTCGGTTGTTACAATGTGATACATGTACTTTTGTGAAATTATCATACATTATGAGAACGCATGCTGTTACTGCGTGATTACCTCATGACTTCAAAAATTGCTCAAAATGTTGTCATTCAACTACAATGTATTTGGCAATACGCATAATGAAATTCCTCTCAACAGCGAGTAGTTCGCCTTAAGTTATGTTCTCACATACGTTGACAATGCCTTGACGCATGTTTTCAGGCGTTGTCGGTGAATCACGATTACAAATCAATTTTCCCCAGAGAATGAAATCCGAGGATGTAACGTGCGGGCTGTGGTATGGTGCTTCTACGACCAATCCGCCTGTCATTAAATTTTCTATTTAATACCGCTTCCACTGCACGCGATCCATGTGCCGGACATCCATCATGTTGAAAGTACATCGCCATTCTGTCATGCAGTGAAACATCTTGTAGTAATATCAGAGAACATTACATAAGAAATCAGCATACATAGCACCATTTAGATTGCCATCAATAAACTAGGGGCCAATTGTCGTTACTTTCATAATGCCGCACCATACATTAACCCGCCAAGGTCGCTGATGTTGCATTTGTCGCGGCCATCGTGGATTTATCGTTGCCCAAGAATGCATATTATGGCGGTATACGTTACCTCTATTTGTGAATGACGCTTCGTCACTAAACAGAACGCGTGAAAAAATCTGTTATCGTCCATTAATTTATTTTGTGCCCAGTGACACAGCTATACACAACGTTCAAATTCTTCGCCATACAAATCCTGTTGCATAGAAATATGGCACGGGTGAAATGTATGTTGATGTAGAATTCCAACACCGACGTTTTTGAGATTCCCGATGCTCGCTCAGTTTGTCTGATACTGATGTGCGGATTAGGCGCAACTTGGGCATCATCATTTGTTACAGGTCGTGGTTGACGTTTCACTTGTGGCTGAACCCTTCCTGTCGCTTCCAGTAACGTAACTATCCATCAAAAGGTCCGGACACTTGGATGATGTCTTCCAGGATAACGATCAACATACATAGCACAGTCCCGTTGGTCATTTTGATCATAATAGCCATACATAAATACCATATCGACCTTTACTGCAGTTGGTGAAGGTCCATTTTAACACGAGTAATGTATCACTAAGCAAATACTTGTACGTTTGTAACTATTACAGCGCCCTTATCACGAAGCGAGAAACTGTTCCAAATAAACCATTAATATTTATTTACGTACTAGACGAATATGTAATAAAATGGGGGTGCATAATAAATTTGCTTTATAGGTAAGGTCCGCCTTGAGCAAACACAAATTTTTTTGATTTCTCCCATACATGTTTCGCTGGCGTTCCGGTATCATCAGTGGGATGTTTAATTCATATTGTCTTATTGCCACATGTAGTTATGTTTGTGGTTTTTCAACTCACAAAACGTCACTGAGAATTTTTGACAGTTTGTCATTTTGGTGAATATGCGCTGTTGTCACGTTGTGGACAGGCACTGTGTCATTTTCACTTCACTCTATGTTATGGGAGTACATATTTTAAAAATGCAGTTGATAACCGTTTGACCTTTGCCAGCGCCGTCTAGCGGGCCAACCACAGCGCCATCTGCCATCCCCCTTCAAGCTAGAAAAGTTTTGTTCTTCGTAGTTTTTTCTTTTCATTTTTATTTCGTGAGATATTTGGCCCGGTCATATCAATGGACCATCCTGTATACCATGCAGCCGACATTCATTGTCCGTCACTTCCCTTAATTTTCCATTCTATAAATTATCTACTAGGTAAATAAACACCTTCTGAAGAAACAAAGTCCGATTACCTAGGATCTGCAGGCTAGTGATCTGTTAGGTAATAATGATAGTCCGTGCTTCTAGGAAGTTAACCTTTAGCCCGTTCACCGGTCTTTTGGACCGGGACGATCCCTTTCTCCTCCCTCCCCTTCTCTCTGAGTACGTGTCAGCACTCTGCCCTCCACAGTAGATTCAAGGCAGTTGAAGAGGAAGTCGAAGTAGGTCTTTTCTTCGTTGTGCATCTGTCCGAAGTTCTGTAATTAACGAATTGCACTCTCCGCTCCCGGTCAAAAAAGGCCGATGTGTACACTGAATGTCTTTATTTTCTCCGGTCCAATGTACCCCTATTACCCTCAAGTTGTGCGTTTTTCGTTTCACAATCAACGGCAAGTCTGTAAAATTTGAAAAAAATCTACATAACAAGTGTGTGAGGAAACTATTGGGGGGGGGGGTGTATGCTGGGGAAGGGGGAGACCGAATGGCCGGCCGCGGTGGTCAAGGAGACGCGCTCCAGTCACGGTCTGCACGGCCACTACGGTGGGGGGTTCGAATCACCCTCGGGCATGGATATTTGTGCCGTCCTTAGAATTAGTTAGTTCATAGGTAGTTTGTAAGTTTAGGGACTGATGACCCCGTAGTTAAGTCCCATAGACTCTACAAACATTTGAACATTTGAGACCGAATGGTGCACTACATGCATTTTAAGACAATTGGATGGAAAAAAAAGGCCGAAAGAAACAAAGAAACGGCACGGCGGTCTTAAAGACCAAGTGTACGCTTTGTGTGGCATAACGGGATGTAAGGGCTGAAGGTTAATTATTAAATCAGTCTCGAAAGCACGAGATTACAGCAACAGGTACGTCCACCAATATCAATTAGGCTACAGCCGTCTCCAAACTATCAGAAGTTCTCCCTCGAAACTGGTGACTTCTGGGAAGACGACCGGAAGCACCCTCCACCCCCCTTCCCTTTTCCACCGAAATCAACTTAGGTTACTTCCTCCTGCTGGACACAACATTTTGATCAGCGCTCCTTAATTGGGTCCGGGAGAACATAAACAAGACAATTAATCCAGGGGCCCAATCAGAGGGCCGTCCCCAGCGGTGCTCGCGGCACGCGCCTACGCGTTCGGCCTCCCTCTCTCCGGCAAGAAGTTGGGTCCTCGTCTCCCCTCCCCACCAGTCAGCACCCCTTCCCCCCTCCTCAAACCCTTCCTACCTTCGGCGAGATTCAATTCGATCTGCGCCAATGTGTGTCTGCGCGCTGGCTGCAATCTTCGGCCAGACCTGTTGTCCCACCCCCGCCGCCGCCGCCGCCCCTACCTCACTCCCCTCCACTCCTCCTGAGACGCGGCCCAACTTCTGGACAAGTCCTCGTGCGCCGCCAGGTCCACCCACGCAGACTCATCTCGCTGGAGCATCCCTCGCCCCCTTCGAGAGAGCCAGCTGCTGCGCGCTTTCCCCAGACGCACCCCTCTCACCGCCGCCCCCCCTTGCTGCTCGCACCACCCCTTCGGCTGCAATCCGATCCGATCTTCCGGAGGCGAAACGGATATCGGCGTTTAATTAAGAGCGTCGCCGGCGTGTTTCTTCAAGGTAATTCGGTTGTGAGTGGCCCGGCCGACCTGGTCTAATGACGCCGCCGGCTTAGCTTCTTCTCCGCCCCGCTGCGCTCTGCGGCGGTTCTCCAGTCGCCGTGGCCTTCTGCAGCCGCTTGTTAGTCCGCTGCTTCTGCCTTCTTTACTGTACTGCATGCCCCTTTCTACCGCAGCGGCTTCAGATCTTCGTTCCGCCTCCCACACTTGGGACTACATTGATTTTCCTATTCACAGGGTGGTCAGAACGCCTGGATATTTAATGGGGGTTACTATACAAACCAGCATACGACTGATGCTGTAATCGAACTATATGTTAAAAAAATGTTCAAATGTTTGTAATTCTATGGGGCTAAACTACTTTGCTCATTAGTCCCTAGACTTAAAAAACTTCTTAAACTAATATAATTACGTAGGCTTCCGCGGCCAGCGTCAGATGACATAAAAGTTTTCTGGGTGTTGTACCGTGTCATGATGTAAGAAGGCTTTTACTTAAATAACCGACGTTTCGGCCAACGTTACAGTGGCCTTCATCTGGGTATACTGATGTGAACTGGTTGTTACTACACTTTATATTACTTTCTCTTAGACATTACGTCATAATTTTTTTTTAAAAATAAGCGATGTTATTCGTGAAGTTTTGGCGGAAGAATGGAACTTTATTATGATAGTATGCTGAGGTGGAGGGAGTAGGGATTAGCCGTTGCTTCTTGCATAGCGAGACATGATTGGTGTTCATCGGCGAATGGGGTGAGGGCTTCCGCTTCACTCCGGCTGGCCGTGGGCCGCGCGGCGGCAGTTGCTTACTAGTGACGCTTACGTGTTGCGTTGTCAGTGCGGCCTATTTCGCTGTGATGGGTGGTAACGTTTCGTTCTCGACTACGGAGAACATCTTGAGTCGACTCAACCTCGGAAGATGTTCTCCGTAGTCGAGAACATCTTGAGTCGACTCAACCTCGGAGCCGGCCGTGGTGGTCGAGGTGACTGAGGCGCTCCAGTCACGGTCAGCACGGCCACTACGGTCGGGGGTTCGAATCCCCCCTCGGGCATGGATATTTGTGCCGGCCTAGTTCGTAAGTAGTTCATAAGTAGTTTGTAAGTTTAGGGACTGATGACCCCGTAGCTAAGTCCCATAGACTTTACAAACATTTGAACATTTCAACCTCGGAAGATGTTCTCCGTAGTCGAGAACGAAACGTCAGGGAGAGGAAGTTTTATAGATCGACCACGGCAACTCAGTCCGGAAGTGTTTACTGATGAAGACGCCGGCCGTGAAAGCCTTCATGGGATGATCCATCTTCTCTATTCATGTTATTAGGATGTTTTACAATTTCGATGGCTTCTTTTATCTTGCGTTTAACCATCCCTGGTTGCTTGGCGAGTATTCTGGCATCGTTAAGTTTTATCTTTTTTTCTGCAATCTTGCTGGTGTTCTGCTACTGCAGATTTATAGTGTTGGCCTAACCGAATGCAGAGTTCATGTTCGCGTATGCGCGTCGGTTATTTAAGTAATAGCCTTCTTTCATCATGACGCGGTACAACACCCAGAAAACTTTTATGTCTTCTTAAAATAAGTTACACTAACCTAAGGACATACACACATCCATGCCCGACGGAGGATTCGCACCTCCGGCGCGGGAGGCTGCGCGATTCTAGCGTGGTGCTCCAGACCGCTCGGTTACTCCCGCGCTGCTAACTATATGGAATTAGCCCTTTATTTGGCAATGTTTCTCTCATTCAACTTCAAAATTGCGCGTGGTTTTCTGAAACATGTTTCAAGCTTCATCCTTGGATGATAAACAGTGCTTGAAACTAACATTTAAGCTCTCCAATAAAGTGATGTTTCGTTGTCTTTTGCGAAAAGTTTAGCAATAAACTGAATCTTTAGCCGACATTTCAAGCATACCGAGGTACCGAGGTACATGTATGGTTTAATTTTGTGACGATATTTTTCGTGATACATTTAAAAGTGCTTATAAAAGCGAAAGATGGAACCTAGAAGTTGATATATTATGGAAAACTGATGACGAGTTCTTAAATGAGAGACTGAGGGGAAAAAAAAAAAAAAAAAAAAAAAAAAAAAAAAAAAAAAAAAAAAGGTTTGTATAGCATATGGGACTTAACTACGGGGTCATCAGTCCCCAAACTTACAAACTAATTATGAACTAGCTAACACTAAAGACGGTACAAATATTCATGGCCGAGGGGGGATTCGAACCTCCGACTTTAGTGGCCGTGCAGACCGTGATTGGCGCGCCGCAGTCCCCTCGGCCACCACGGCCGGCTGAGAGACTGAAAATGGAAATAAATTAATTGGAAAGAGGAGGCCTAGTAGACCACAACAAAATGGACAATAAGTCCAAAATAAGAAGGAAACAGTATCTCCTGTACCAGTCAATGGGGTACGGTATGACAGACAGGACAATATGTTGTCACTTGCCAGATTACGGGCCAAAAGAAATTTGCAAGTTTTGTGTTTGGAGGTACTTGACCGTAAAATGTGGAAATCATGGGATTGTTCTGATCTTTGCACCAAAAACGTTTTCACGCGTTTCACATGAAATAGTCCAACATAAATAATTCCTACTGTTATAAGAACAATTCTGTAGTACTGGACTGCACCACCATGCAAAGTTTTTTGGCAATGTTCAAGAAACTATATTTTGAAAACAATCCTATAAATCTGTTCACATGGCCCTACACACTTAATTAAGTGACATAATACTTTTTTTCTCGTGATTTCTGTGTGTGCCAAATGAGGGGTTAATGTTCCTACTCATCTGCACCACTTAAAATTTCTCAGCATTTAAAGTTGCTGTCACTCCTCCTATCAACTAGAAATTTGGTCTAACAAGGGGACCACATGGTTATCGGATATGATACGTGAAGTTCAGAACTCAAATAACAATCAGCCAAAGCCATTCAACGCAAGTCAAAACAATTCTCAAGGAAATCGACTTTGAAGTTTTGTAAGTACATGTTAGTACCAATAATGAAATCACTTGCAGCATCTGTCGGTGAAGCTCATATGGTAGCGGT
Organism: Locusta migratoria; assembly: GCA_026315105.1. Classification (NCBI taxonomy): domain Eukaryota; kingdom Metazoa; phylum Arthropoda; class Insecta; order Orthoptera; family Acrididae; genus Locusta; species Locusta migratoria. The sequence goes on from CM048748.1 coordinate 217,198,355, forward strand.
CTACTCTTGCAAGTGTAAGGACAGTGGCTCAAATCCCGTAGTGATAGATTTTGTTTTATTTTTCCGTTGTGTTCAACTACTTACAAAATTTTAATATCTAATGGCAATTTTTACGTAAAGTGCACGTATTTTTGTTCATTCGTAATTCACTAAATTTTACAAAATGTTGTTAATAATGATGGTTTCAATATAACAAAAATAAGTTACAATTTTTACAGTATAGGCTTCACAAATATTTTACGACGGTTGTCTTTGATTGTTCAGTTTGTGAAGAGCCACGATGCTCCTTTTGGAGAGTCATCTCAATAGCTATTAATAGCTGTACAATCAGCTAACCTACCCAACCATCGTTTCAGGTGACAAGGTCCTCAGCTCGTCTACATACACTCAAACAAAAACTGACCCAACGCATGGAATAGAAGTCCCAAAATATTTTCTATAACTAATTCGAAAACAACGACAAAAACACTTTCACAGTCGGACTCAAACCAGTGACTATATGGTTGTAACACCAGAACGCCGCCACCCGAACTACATTGTCATGTGCTGCAACTGTTTTTATTGTTGGTATTTACAGGTACTTTGCCAAACTTCAAAGTCGATTTTCTCGATGATGTTTGAGAATTGCGGCGAATGGCTTTCGTTGATTGGAGGAAGGAAGGAATATTAGGGTTTAACGTTCCATCTACAGCATGGTCATTAGAGACGGTCGCCGATTGTTATTTAAGTTATGAACTTACGTACTCCTATACCCATGTGGTCTCCTCGTAAGTCATCTGAAGTCCTACTGTAGTCATTCAATGAGGACACCTTCCTGTACACCACAGAATCATTAATAAACCATCGAAAATTGCTGCTGACTTTGCCCGTCAGATCATTTATGTAGACAGAAAATAATAACGGTCCTATCAAACTTCCTTGAGGGACTCCTGACATCGAGAACAACGTAGCGCGTCTATTACTTAAGAAGTCTTCGGGACACTTTTACCGTTGTTACCATCGTGAGCCAGTTGGGACTTTGCGCTGAAACATAGATTCGCGATAAATATAGGGAATGAAATGGCTAATGGCGTATTCACAAAACCGTATTGGTAGTCCTTTTTGACCTGGAAAGATATTTATTTTTAGCTTACTCTCCAGTTTGACTGTATCGGATATACGTGTAGCTATGTCCTCCATTTGGCAGTCTGTGCGATGATCGAATGATGGGGTGTTTGTATGGGTCCTTCGTGAATGATTTCTTAAATGTGAAATTTAATACTTCAACTTGACTTGTCCTCTATCACCAATACAAAATAATCAACGACTGACTGGATAGAGACCTGACACGAATTCTTTCAGGATCCGTGAAAGAAATTTTGTTAAATTACTGTATGCTTCGGGAATTGATTTTTCTACGGACACGCTAATTTTACTTTCCCCCGTTCTGATTTGTACTTTCGATATATTGTTAAGCAAATAGTGGTAGTGGGCAAGATACAGGAGAACTTCGAGGCAAGGGCAGCAACGCAGACCTGTGCAGGACTAAAAACTCTTTAGAATTGCGTGCACATCTTTCTGTTGCAATGTGTCCGTCGTTAGTGTGCTGGTAAAGTGTACTTGGGGAGGAGGAGATTCGGAAGTGGAATCCAATACCGGATGCAGAACCATAATAGCGATCAATAAGGCAACAGTTTATCAAGCTATCGCCATAGTTTCTTCAGACTCTGATTCATCGTGGCTGTCACAACGTGGCTCAAGGCGCGTTATTGTGGAGCGTGTGCTTCCAACTCGACACGCTCGAAATCAGGGTCCCAACAATACTACGGTGCATTCTGATTCCGAATAACACCCTTTTTTTATTAACGTTGTAGGTAGTTCACTATTAAAATTACTCAAATTATTATTATTATTATTGTATTCAAATGAATATGGGTCAGTGTTTTGCAAATATGAAATGTTCGTTCTTAATGTGCCACAAAATATTTTACCGCATTATAAGTAGAATAGTTCTCTTGTTTATGGGAATAGAACCTCAGAAGAAAACGACCTAATTGATTACGCGAACCAACCATACAAAACACGTCGTGTCAGAAGAGGGAAAGTCCTAAAATAACGAGATGCAGCTGATATGATAAGCTCAGAACTGTGATAGACTTCATCATCGCTGATTGTAAGTATGTTACAGATGTTAGAGTCATACACAATGATTGCCTAGACAACGACCATCTGCTATTAATACATGCCCTAAAGGTTGCTCATAAGTCAAAAGTTTAAACGAAAGGTAATACCAAAAAGTACGAGTTGGCTGTTGAAGGATACGGTAAAGAAAATAAACTATGAAGTACGTATAACAGCCAGAGAACCCAAAAATGAGAAAACTGGCGCAGGAGATGAAGAGACCCTCTGTAAAAGAAGCCATTGTTAAAGAAGCCACGGAAGCCTGTAGGAAATCGAGGAACACACCAAAAGAGAAGGAAACACCATGGTGGAATAAGCAACTGAATACAGAAGTAAAGTATAGGGACTTACTGAAAAGAAAATCAAACCTTGAATAACAGGAAACATATGACAGACGAAACGAAGTAGCAATTCAGAATCTGGCTTAGGAATACTGGAGGAAGAAACTAGCTATAAAAGACTGATCGAGGAAGAATAGGAAAAGAGCTAACAGGATTTTAGTACAGTGGTGGAGGAAGACAGTCAGGTCAGTAGAAAATTACTACTTAAAGCAGTAAAGAGTAAACGAAATAAATATATAAACACCCCTGCACTGGAAACAGGTGATGGTAACTTTATACGAACAGAGGAAGGGATTAGGGATGAAAAGAAGATGTACTCAAACATGCTGCTAAGTGGAGATATGATTTGTTCATTTTGCGTTTGTAATCATTTGACAGGTGTATAGCTCAATAAATTGATAAAGAGAGTGTCATTGTTACATTTGTGATATGAATAAACGCATGAACGAAACATTCAATGTTAATCTGGTGTGCACAGATTATAGGTCCTATAAGGAGAATGTTTTTCTGTGCCGAAGCTAATTATGAGATCTGAAGGTGGAAGAAAGTACCAACAGGTCTTTCAAGATTATTTATTCAATCACGCAACCAGTTTCGTTGTTATAATCACACCACCTTCAGGTCCCTAACAAAACAACAGTTACAATACTACTAAAAAATAAATGCCTAAAAAAATCGATATATAAAAAGGTGAAGCAATAAAAAAATTGTAAAGCAATAAACATGATACAATGTCATCAAGTAAACAGATTGGAGTCAATTCAAATGTTCAAATATGTTTGTTAAGCTTAAGGGACTTATCTACGGGGTCATCAGTCCCTAAACTTACAAACTACTTATGAAATACCTACAACTAAGGACGGCACAAATATCCATGCCCGAGGGGGGATTCTAACCCCCGACCGTAGTGGCCGTGCAGACCGTGACTGGAGCGCCTTAGTCTCCTCGGCCACCGCGGCCGGCTGGAGTCAATTGCACCCTATATATATCCCTATATATATGCCATTTTAGGGTGCAGTTAACTCCGATCTGTTGATGACATTGTAACATGTTTCTTGGTTTACAATACATTTCATTTTTTTATAAGTGAAAGTTAAGAAAATACAGATGGTAATAAAAGGAAATGTACAAAATATTATGTGCTCTTAAAATGATAACATAATACAATTTTATATACGAAATACTATTAAATCACTATTATTAGAAGGGCCCTTGTCTGCGACGTTCAGAAAAATAGGCACAGATCCACTAGTGAACGGCCTGTATGGAATCCAGGCTGATTAGAATGGGTCACATACTTCAGAGAGGCAACTAGAGAAGGCGTTAAACGACCGCTGGGAAGGCCAATTCCTCAATCTTGTTAATGATGAAACAGTTATAAACAATGAAAAAGTTATAAACACGAATCATATTCAGGTAAAGCCCTCATCCAAATGTTCAAATGTTTATAAAGCTCATGTGACTTAACTACGGGGTCATCAGTCCCTAAACTTACAAACTACTTATGAACTACTTACGAACTAGTACGGCACAAATATCCATGCTCGAGGGGGGATTCGAACCCCCGACCGTAGTGGCAGACCGTGACTGAAGCGCCTCAGTCCCCTCGGCCACCGCGGCCGGCCCATCATCTAATATGAGAACACGATAAATACAAATAGTGTAAATAAACAGTCAATACAATGTCCCAGCAAATTGGAGAGAATTAGGTTCTGAGATCGCACAGTGGACAAGCACCCCAATTTTAATTGAAACACAACACGTCCCAGTGTCTCCATGTTGAAATCAAGCGAGCGTAATTTTATTTGCAGCCAGAGAAACAGTGACCAACATCTGCAGCATGGATTACAGAAATACCGTATGGCTGGACCATCACTTTGTGAAAAGGGCAATCAGCGCGTTAGAAACTGCCAGTAACAAAGGTCTACCGGTACCTAGCTGGAGTTAGGGCGTTAATCAACCCTGCGGTGAGCTTAAACAACACGGAATTAATATAAACAGGAACAAGACGACCGGACGGGAACGTGAGGCAATATTAGCTAAGCTGTGGAGTATCATTCCGAAGTTTACCGCGGCGCGGCGCGGCGCGGCTCTCAAGTTCCGGCAAGCCAAGTTTCTTGTTCGCCATTGCCGCTGGCGCCAGCGGCTCCCGAAGCCGTCGCTGGTGGCGCCGCGTGGCGGCGCGCCGAATGATGAATGTTAAATCGTTTTTGTAATGCTCCCTGCCTTCCGCGGAGCTAACGATAATTAGCGCGTTCGACTGTAGGCTCGGGGAGTACGCGGGCGACTGGAGCAAAGAGAGAGAGAGAGAGAGAAGGCGTGCTTGAGTTATAATCCTCCCTCGCGCGGCAGCTCTGCTCTCGTTCTCACAAGTCACTGATTAATGGCGAAGACGCAGCCGCTGCCGACGGGTCCCGCTGTTGCGCTGATATTTTGCACCAGTCAGGGGAGGCGGCGGCGCGAACAGGTGGCTTTCGCAAGTCGTCTTGGAGGTGCTTGCGAAGTGAAACTTCTTCACTTACTCTCGTGTATTTTATTTCTAGCAGGTAATTTACTACTAATTTGGTGCTCAAGACGGGCGTGACAGACCATATACAGGGTGAGTCATAAATGAGGAAAATGTATCGAGCAAATTGTCACACGCTGAGCTACAAAAATAAATTGGGTGTGGCGGGAGACGTACAGGGAAGAGACCTCTGCAGTCGGGATGATCACAGTGTCCTCGGTGGCGGAGTGATCAGCGCGTCTGCCTAGTAAGCAGGAGATCCCGGGTTCGAACCCCGGCCGTGCACGCATTTTCATTCGCCGCACTTCGGTATTCCTTCTAAAACTAGTACAGTGAAGCCATAACTGATCGCAAATTGCTATTAATTTCATTCATTGAACGCTGTAACGTCGTCAAAAACATTCCAATGTTTTCCTTCTTTGTGTTACACCATTCTCATGAAAACTAGCGAATTTTAATATAAACTATATAGTTCAATATGCTCCTTTATTTCATATACGTACAAATTTATGTAATTTTCCCCCACCAACATTTCATTTTTATGTCTTCCTCACTCACCTGTCCTTCGCCCCTACTTTTGTTCTTATATATAAGATAATTTAATATACAATTCTACTTACTAGTACACTCACTGGCGCATTGTTTGTTTCAGGTTATTTGTGGAAAATTAATGTTTAGTTATTTCTTACTTACAGTTTTGTTTTAATTGGTTGAGCGTCACTGTTTATAAAATACATAAAGGCTAGATAGTCTATGACTGACAATTATCTTCGTAAAATCTTTGTTCTCGAAACACAGCAGCTGGTTTGATGTGGATAATCTGCAGTATTAAGTTGTCTTAAGATGGCCTAAAAAGCCGGAATCTAGTTCACAGCAAATAAATATTATTGTGGAACATTTATATAGTGTATAGAATTATTTAATATGTTTATGTTCCATCAAGAACGGACGGAAGACACCATAAATATATATATATATTTTTTAAGATTGTTCAGATAATTACTTTTTGCATACATTTTGCCATAGAACTTTCTACATCTTCATGGGATATTCTGCAAATCACATATAAGTGCCTCGTAGAGGGTTCATAGAACCACTTCTGTACTGCGACCGTCGTGAGTTATTTTACTGACCAAGTAACAAAACTCATCTACTACCTTCATTGTTTCGTTACCTAATGTAATTCCTTCAGCATTGCCTGATGTTCTTACATTGCACTCCATTACCCTTGTTTTGCTCTTGTTAATGTTCATCTTGTATTCACCTTTCAACACACTGTTCATCCCGTTCATCTGCTCTTCCAGGTCTTTTGCTGTCTCTGACAGAATTGCCGTATCGTCGGCAAAACGCAGTGTTTTTATTGCTTCACCTTGAACTTTTAATTCCTTTTTTTCAAATTTCTCCTACCTTTATAGCTTGCTCAGTGTACAAATTGAATAACATTGGACAAACACTATAGTCCTGTCTTACTCCCTTCCCAACCTCTGCATCCCTTTCATGCCCTTCAACTCAGATAACTGCTGCCTAGTTTTAGCACAAGTTGTAAATAACCTTCCGTTCCCTAAATTTTACTCCTGCTGATTTCAGAATTTGAAAGATTCTATTCCAATCAACAATGTCAAAATATATTTTCAAATCTAGAAAAGATATAAATGTATGTTTGCCTATCCTAAGTCGATATTCTAAGATAAGCCGTAAAGTGAGGACTGCCTTCCGTTTATTACATTTCTCCTGAATTCAAACTGATCTTCCTCGAGGTCGGCTTCTAGCAATTCATGTTAAAACCATTTGCAACCATGACTTATTAAACTGATGATTATGTAATTTTCACATTCCTCTTTGGAATGAGGATTATTACATTTTTCTTAAAGTTTGAGAGTATGTCCCATGTCTCATACATCTTATAAATGGATTCTTCCGCCTCTTCTTGGCAGAAGCTTCCACATTTAAGGTTGAAAACAAAGAAACTACTGATTTTTTATTTACTAATTACTTTTCGGCTTATTAGGCCATCATCAGGTAAACTGTTGACAGGCGTCGGCGAAGACGCTATTGTTTAGGTTACTAAAGATGGTAAACAAATATACAACACACATTATACTCGGTCTTTGCATATGACATTTGTTGGAGTTGCAAACAATTATCTGTTGTCATGTAGAATTATGTACACGTAATCAGTGGCCTCCTTAACATTTTTACACTGTAATTTGCGAGTGAACAGGGTGAAACACATTATATATGAAATATTAATCTTACGCGGCAGATGAAATAGTTTTGTAGCACAATGTAAAGAACAAAGATAAACCACCCCACTGATGATTTCACGAAATGTGCTGAAACAAATTTGGCTAAAGTAACTAGAACTATGTGTCTTGTATACGGCGGGATATCCTTACCCTAGGTTTAAGCAAAAACGGAAGAAAGAAGTTCATCTGCATAAAAACAATGACAGTTCAATGTACATTCATTACATCGCAATTTGCGATAATTTCCGACTTCAGCTGCTCCTCGTTAGTTGGTCTATCATTTTCTAACATATGAAAATTTGTGACGGACTGGAACTCGAACCCGGCACAAATTGTCATATGTTACAAAATTACTGACCAACTTACGAGGAACAGCTAAAGTCGTAAATTATCGCAAGTTGCGATGAATTGAATGTATATTTAATAATGGAAAGTCCAGGTTGGAATTAACAACATAGTAAGGACAGTTTACTACTCACCGCAAAGACGTTGCGACGAGCTGCGAAAGGCACATACAAAAATGTTCATATGTTTGTATAGTCTATGGGACTTAACTACGGGGTCATCAGTCCCTAAGCTTCCAAACTACTTATGAACTAACTAAGACTAAGGACGGCACAAATATCCATGCCCGAGGGGGGATTCGAACCCCCGACCGTAGTGGCCGTACAGACAGTGACTGAAGCGCCTCAGTCCCCTCGGCCACCACAGCCGGCAGGCACATACAAATGACACACACATATAACACTTTCAGCTATCGGCTATGGCCTTGTTCAGAAATCAGAACACTCACGCAATCACGCAGGCACACAACACGCTCGAGCGTCATTCGAAGTGCGGCAGCCGGAGGTGATGGTTGTATGATTGTGTTGTGTGCCTGTGTGATTGAGTGAGTGTTCTGATTTCTGAACAAGGCCATGGCCGATAGCTGAAAGTGTTGTATGTGTGTATCTTTTGTATGTGCCTGTCGCAGCTCGTCGCCACGTCTTTGCGGTGAATGTATATTTAACATTTATAGCTGCGGGCCATCGGCAACACCTCTTCTTTAAGAACTGACGTATCATTGTAAATGATAGTTCAGATAATTACCTTCAGCATTATGTGAGGCATAGTCGTTTCGAATACACTGGGATTAATAGGACACCGATGCTCTGTAGTTTCGGTGTGTACTGGAACATATAAAAAGTAACTGCGCCGGCCAAGATGTATCGGAGGGAAAAAGTAGCGGCGCTGTACATATATTACGCAGCAACAGCGCGGGCACCGCCGGTGGCCACGTATTTATGAGGCAGTGAATCACGGCCGGCCAGCGGCGAGATATTTCACGGGAAATATGCGCGCCTGCGCGGTCACCAGCAGACCCCCTCCCCCAACACTACTGGGCACCGCCCACTCCGCACGCCGGGCGTCTTAGCGCAAATGAAACGCGAGGCGGGCGCAACGGAGCCCAGGAAACTCACCCCCTCCACCCCCACACCCCGAGGGTGGGTCTAATCTCCGCGCAAAACCCAGTTTCCTTCGGGCCATTTGTTACGGCCGGGGCCTTTAATGGAGGACCGCACCGCACGGGCGCGGGCGAGACCGAGACCGCGCCGCCCGAGTTGGACTCGGCTCCCAGGACACACTTAAACGCCGCGCCTAATGATCAAAGTTGCGCCCGGCTTTTTGCGCCAATTCATTTGAAGTGGGGACAGATGCCTATGCATATCAAGCAGGATGCACGCGCGGGGAAACACAGAGAAAGCCGGCCATGGAGGAAAGTGGCAAGAGACACACAACGCTGTCGTCTGCGAGCGAGTGGCGGGGCAGCGCCAGCATTCGTCCTCACACACGCTGCAGCGCGCGGGCTGTGTGTACTCTCTGCTAGCCAACAGGCGGCGTGGGAAAGCCGCCGCCGTGACACGGCCTGCCAACTTCTGCAATAAGCTGTACCGTATTCAAATCAGCAGCCGAAATCACCACCGCCCCCTCCGCACCCCCTCCACAGAGTTGTGAGAAGGAATTTAATTTCCTTGGTAGCCCGACTAAAGTTCGTGCAGATAAGGAAGAGGAGACAAAGTACCCGATGGAAAACAGTAACAACAACAACAACAATAACAACAATAGCAGATAAGGGACGCTACTTTGATTACGCGTAAATTTTAAAATGTCCGCAACGCTCGAAGATGGCAAATAGAAGTAATGAGAAAGTGACAAGACTCAGTACTACCACTGTTATTAAAATGAACTTGAATTTCTGGTGTGACACTCTCGCATTGTGTACTATAATTACATACCCACCTCTCCCCTAATGTAAGATTGTCAGAACGTGTCGCTCATATTAAAGCAAAGCTTACAAACCTTACTGCTCCCCACTAACAACTGCTCTACTCCGCGCTCCTTACTGTTATCCCACATCACATACTATGTTCCCCCAACACATACATTACTTGCACCCTGTCTTCTCCTCACTTCTGCCCCAGATATTACATTATATATCCCACTATTTAAAATTTTACGGCGACTGATGACTATTACAATTTTGTTCTCCTTAAACATCCAAACAACAACAATAAAACTTTACAGCTCCTATCTAGTCATGTGTGTCACGCCCCCCCCCCCATCCTCACAAATATTTACTACACAGATGGTCATTGTTACCCCTTCACCTACACACCTTTTCCCCCTCTTAGTGGCGTGTGTTTCTGCGTGGGGGAGAGGGTCTTGGGAATGAATGAATACTATATATGGTGATATGAGTGGTGGAACGTAGAGTGAGATCTGGGAAAGACGTTGTGGCGACGCTGGTGGTGTGGGGAGGGGGGGGGGGGAAGCTGGTTTTGTTTTTGGAGATGTTCCCAAACACGCACAGTTCTTCTATGAAGCAACTTCAGGCATCCAGCTGGGTGTTGATTATAAAGAAACATGATATTGCATGTTGAGAGTAAACTCAGTTCACAAAAAATGTATAAAATAAAAGTTGTGCTTTAGTGTATTTACTGTAAATGGAAACAAGCAGCCCCACAAAACACACTTTATTCAGATTTCGACTCCTTATAGCATGTCCTCATCAGGAGTATAAAATTCTGACATCCGATGTAAAAAAATTATAAAATATTGTGTTCAAGTCGTGTAAAATAACTTGAAGTTTGTTCATTAAAAGTACATGCCAGGTGAATACTAGCATATAAAATTTAAGCGCAGAAAGTTAATCAAACCGCATTTGTGATATTGCTCTAACGGCGCGAGGGAAAAACTAACACCTGAATCTCTCCGTCTTCCATATGATTTCTCTTACTTTATTATGTTGATCATGTCTGAATATGTAGATCGGTGCTAACAATATATGTTCGCATTCGAAAGAGAATGATGATAAAAGTAATTTCACAAATAAATCTCGCTGCAACGCCTTTCTTTTAACGATTTCCCCCCAAACTCGGACATCATTTTTGCGACACTTTCTCCCTTATATAGCTATAGTACGAAACGAGCTGTCCTTCTCTGAACTATATCTATATCATCCCTCAATCCCACTTGTTGGAGATACCACAATCGGTAGCACTACTCGAAAATAGGACGCACAAATGTAGTGTAGGTAGTTTCTTTCGTAGAACTGTTGCATCTTCTGTGTTCTGCCAATGAAACGAAATCTTTTGTTCGACTTCCCTACAATATTTTCTATGTGCTCATTCCAAATTAAATTTTTCTTAATTGTTATTCCTAGGTATTTAATTGCGCTAATGGGCTGCCTATATGACTGATTTATCGATTAAGTCAAATTTAACGGATTTATTTTAGTATGTAAGTTAGATCGGGATACTTGGTTTTGTTAAGCCATTTAAGTTGCTTTTAACATTCCTAGGATTTATACTAAATTACGCATGCTGGCAGTTGTTTTTGATTAGAATTCTAGGGTATTTGGCTTTGCGTCTTCTTTGGTGTAGGAATTTCCTGAAGCTTTGTTTAAGGAAATGTTTTAAATTTTATAAACCGTGCTAGTATTCACCTGGCAAGATTTTTTATATTTTTTTATATTTTTTATTTTATTTATTTAGTTTTTTTTTATTACGTGTATCAACAAACCTCAAGTTATTGTGTACGACTGAAGCATAACAGCCGGCCGAGGAGACTGAGGCGCTCCAGTCACGGTCTGCACGGCCACTACGGTCGGGGGTTCGAATCCCCCCTCGGGCATGGATATTTGTGCCGTCTTAGTTCGTAAGTAGTTCATAAGTAGTTTGTAAGTTTAGGGACTGATGACCCCGCAGTTAAGTCCCATAAGCTGTACAAACATTTGAATATTTTTTTGAAGCATAACATACTCAAATGTTTTAGATCTCATGTCTTACTGTTGTACTTCTGATGAAGACAGCCCCCATCAAAAACTGGGTAAAGTGTATTTGTTTCAAAACAACGTGTGGGGCTGATTGTTTACATTTACAGTACATAGACTGTCAAGGTCGCTGCTTTAAAGACAAACTTTAGTGTGTATTAAATATCGCCACTGATGAAATTCAGTGACCCCTGGCAGCGAGTGTCTTTGAATCCTACTTGTCTACGGAGCGAAGTCGCGCGATGGTAACACTCTGTATTAGCATCCAGGAGGTCGTTGGTTCAAATTCATCTCCAACCCTCCAAATTCAAGATTGTCGCATTTCCCTGAGTTAAAATGTTTCGAAATCTAAGGGACTTAAACTGCTGAGGTTATCAGTCCCTAGGATTACAAACTATATAAACTATCTGATTCAAAAGGAAACACACACAAACACACGTGTCCGAGGGGAAGACTCGAACCTCGGACGGCGAACTACACGCTTCGCAGCAAGGCGCGTAACAGCGCTTTGTAACTCCACCGCCGTATAACCGTAAGTCACACTAGGCAAATGCCGGGATTACTCATTGTGAAGTGCACGAATCATTTCCTTGTCCATCATTATTAAAACATCCGAGCGTGAGCTCCGTCTTTCACGACCAAGCTGTCGTCTGGGCGTTGAAACCTAATCTTCCATCATCTTCGTGTTTGTCCTGAAAGATTCCTTCAGTGCGGCTGGAATATTTACGGAAAGCGACAGCTTTTTGAAGTGAAGACTGAGACGGTGAGTGTGTTGGATGTTCAAGTTGCACGGCAAAGCTCCCCACACGCATCCAATATTGTAAACAGTTCCTGGCAAAAGAAGTGGGATGGTGCAACTTCACCATCCACCGTACTCGCCAGATCTCAATCGTGCGTGCTTCTTCCTATACTTACGACTCAAATTAGATATTTCTGACATCCATCGAAATTAGGCGATACTTTTGAACGCAGAATAAATTAAAAACTCTAATGGAAAAGAGGAGGCTAGCTGGTGCCTTCGACAGCAAGGGAATCCACTCAGCCCCTGCCAGTAACATTGCCAGTTTCGTAATAAAAATCGACGACTCCGCGGAGATGAGGGATGGAGATCAGGAAATATTACTACTTCGTAATATTAAATTGAGGGCAATTTGCAATAGGTTTTGGTGGAAAAATTACTTTTTCGTATCGAATACTTCAGCCACAAAATAAAATAAAATAAAAAGAGAACTACATTATGTCACGTTAAAATGATTTCCAATGCATGGTGTACAACAGCAATCAGTTGGAATAAATATTCCTTCAAACCGTCTTGATTGCAAATTTTTTATTAGTTAATGACACGTTTCGCCCTTTAGCAGGGCATCTTCAGATTATCTGCGTGACAGAATTCACACAAAATTACAAGGCGGAATTACAAACGGTTATAATGGTACATGGGCTTATTTTGTATTAAGAAGATAGTATAAATGGTAAACAAAGCTTACACTGTGCTCTCCGTGGTGTGACACCGTAAGTTGCTACTGCGGTTTTTCTATTTTCCTGGAATGTTTTTTTGGTTTTCCTACAAATGTTCGGGTAACAACGAATTACAATTGGAATCCAACTGTAATTCGTTGTTACCCGAATATTTGTAGGGCCACAAGGAAAACAAAAAAAAAAAAAAAAAAAAAACAAAAAAAAAAAAAAAAAATCCAGAAAAATAGAAACACCGCAATAACAACTTACGGTGTCACACCACGGAGAGCGCATTGTAAGCTTTGTTTACCATTTATACTATCTTCTTAACACAAAATAAGCCCATGTACCATTATAACCGTTTGTAATTCCGCCTTGTAATTTTGTGTAAATTGTGTCACGCAGATAATCTGAAGATGCCCTGCTAAAGGGCGAAACGCGTCAGTAACTAATAAAAAATTTGCAATCAAGACGGTTTGAAGGAATATTTATGTTACGTTGGCTGTATTACAGTCACCCTCTTTCACACGATTACCTGACATCAGCTATTTTTTTATCGACAATCCTCAATGTAAGCTATGACCTGATACACTAATGGGCCAAAGATGTATACAGTCACGACCACACAAATGAAAAATTTTTCCCAAACGAAAACTTGGTGTAAAGTTCTCACCACATGTGTCACAGAGCTCGGCGGTGCATAGTTATGGAAGTTGACAAGGACAGTAAGGTAACTGCAGGTGATACTTCATCTATGTTAATGTGACAGAACTAATAACGAAACTGTCTAATTGTCACCAGTAGCCAGCTGTAAGGTGGCATCAGGAATTTCGATCGGTGGCAGATGTGGCTGTAGCGCTTCGTGGCAGGCGGTAGGCCGCGCCATACGGCGACATTTATCTGTCGCGCTCGGCCTGCTTAGCTATTCGCGTCTCGCGCCGGTACTAAAGCGTCACACGCTGCGCGACGTGCTCTCATACATAATCCACGGGGCGGCAAGACGCCGCGGCATCGGGCACCCGCCACCTTGCCCCAGGCCTGCCAACCGCCGCGAATAATGGACGCCTCCCGCCGCGGAACTGCGGTGCCGTGTCGATTCCGCTAATAGCTTTGTGGCGACCCGTCTCGCCGCAGCTGCACCTCAACTCTCGGAGCTCCATCTCACCTGTCACATGTCGTGCTATGCGGGGCAACAACAGTTGTAGTAATCCATTTCCTCCGATAATACCGGTACTATTTATGGACTCTTCCGTCGGTTCTTGATGGAACATAGACATATTAAATAATTCCACAATAATATTTATTTTGTTGTTAACTATCAAAATGTTCAAATGTTTGTACAGCTTATGGGACTTAACTACGAGGTCATCAGTCCCTAAGCTTACAAACTACTTAATACTAAGGACGGCACAAATATCCATGCCCGAGGGGGGATTCGAACCCCCGACCGTAGTGGCCGTGCAGACCGTGACTGGAGCGCCTCAGTCCCCTCGGCCACCGCGGCCGGCTGAGAACTATCTTTCGGCTTCTTAGGCCATCTTGAGACAACTTAATAATTATCTGCAGTATTAATTTGTCTGACAATGGCCTAAGAAGCCGAAATATTGTTCATAACCAAATAAACAAACTAATAGCACTGGCGTACAAATTGTTTCCTACAAATTTTACTCTGAATTTAGCAGTCCCTGCTGATCCTCTTTACCGTTAGGTTCCATGATTCTGCGACACCAGTTGGTTTTGTTGTCCTTTAATGCAACAAAATGCACTTTGCCCTATTTTAAGGACCTGATGATGATAGCTTGGTCTATCGAAACTCGTTGCCAGTAAATGACAGTATAACAATACAGCTGACGGTGGTGTTATTCATTGTTTCCATTACTATACATACGGCTGAGGCCCCAACGTCCATACATAAAATGGAAAAAATCAACCTAAAATTAATAAGGTTTGTTGCTAGTTTTATATTGTTGTTGTTATGGTCTTCAGTCCGGAGACTGGTTTGATGCAGCTCTCCACCCTACTCTATCCTGAGCAAGCCTTTTCATCTCCTCATAAGAACGACAACCCACATCTATTTGAATCTGCTTACTATACGCGTCTCTTGGCCTCCCTCTGCGATTTTTACCCCACACACTTCCCTCCAATGCTAAATTTACGATTCCTCGATGTCTAAGAATGTGTCCTACCAAGCGATCCCTTCTTTTAGTCAGGGTATGCCAAAAACTCCTTTTCTCGCCAATTCTGTTCAGTACCTCTTCATTAGTTATGTGATCTACCCACCTAATCTTCAGCATTCTTCTGTAGCACCCATAGAGAATATCTCACACAAAGAATGAAAAGATCCATATGTTGGAAACACGTTAATGAATTTCGAATGTACGTAAATATTTCTAAATAGTTCTGAATACGCATTAAACAACCAAATGTTGGCTAAGCAAGGTGAATTTGAAGTTTAGACGTTACCAAGACAACTAAATGCAAATATACGAACAAATACTGGTTTGATTCCTACGCTTAATTGCACACAAATATACTAATGTAACTTGAAGGAACTAGCCATGTGTCTTCTTCTGTACGCGAAAACTAGTTTTTGAATCTATTGTAGTGATTTTGATACAGTTTTCATTAACTGACTGGCTCACCAAGAAGTTTTGTCTCTATAATTTGACACCGCTGTACCAGACAAGATATACTTTTTTTAATACTGTGGGAAGAAACTACTGTGATAATCGGTCATTAGACTTACAAACTACTTCATCTAATATAGCTAAAGGCAACAAATTCACTCATGGCCGAGAGAGGACTCGAACCTGCGACAGAAGCGAACAACCAAGTTCCTGACATGGTGTCTAGAACTGCCGGGTCTGCAATAATTACCAGTTGCGAAAGTCGGGATAAGTCTCTAGTACCTAAAAACGAAAAGACGATTGTCTACAACATGCATACCAACATTGAATTGAAGCATTCTGATCTATAATTGTTCA
Organism: Locusta migratoria; assembly: GCA_026315105.1. Taxonomy (NCBI): domain Eukaryota; kingdom Metazoa; phylum Arthropoda; class Insecta; order Orthoptera; family Acrididae; genus Locusta; species Locusta migratoria. Next base: position 217,214,362 of record CM048748.1, read on the forward strand.
TGTAATGTTGTATTTCGTGAAGATCTAATTGTTAGAAATATGGTCAGTATCAATTTAAACACAATTTTGTGATCTTTAGATGTGGAAATTAAATAACAGTTGAATCATGACATACCAGCTCCAATTATATGAGTACTGAACGCTATGAAAATACACATTATACAGTGCTTAAAGAGTCTGTTACACTATGTGACTTTGTGTAATTGTCAACTACTGATTGAAAGGACCAGTGAGGCACTGATTTATGATAAACGATATATTTTACCAATAATATTTCATTTTCTTGTTTTCCAGGTGAGTCTCTCGGGACAGTTTGACGCCTAACACACAGCAAAAGTTTCCGCACAGATCCGAGACTACTTATTAGCTGGGTTCCCATCATGTAAGCTGTCGCTCAATATATTTCATTTATTACATTTCGGACACAATCTAATAAATATTCTTGTTATCAGAAGTGATCTTTATCATCTCTATATTGTATAATCCATAGAAGTTACGAAATGTAAATAACAGTAATTCCTTTATTTACCCGCATTTCCTCTGAGCTTTGATTATGTAGCAATATATAAGTGCACAGGATTCTAAAACTAAAATCCATTCGGGTGCAATAGCTTGTCCGAATGAAAGGCTAAAATCGGTCTGGTGCCGTCTTCTAGAAAATGTTAGCAGTGGTCTAATATATATGTTGCCTGTTCGTACCACAGTATGGAAGTCACATTTTGACTTTATGTGTTCAGTATTGAATGATATAGTGTCAACAACTAAAATTTAAACAAAAGATAAATCGATTATTGAGCACAAGACACTCAATTTACCCTTCAGAATTGTCTTATAGTTTGCATTTACTGTTACCTTACCTGGGTAACCTTAACATAAAAAAAATCGCACTGACGTGTTTTACAACCCACTTTAGATTTGTAGTTTTATAAGTTTTTGCAAACATTTTGGATCAAAATAATAATCTAAATAATAAAAAATTAATTAATAAGACTGTCTGAAACCGTTATAGGAAAAAAAATGTAGGGAGCAGCGTGTTTCTAACCACTGACCTCCAGCGTCATAGTCCAACGCATTGCCTTCTACGTACAGCTGACAGTTACGAGTGGTGTTCTCTAATCTTATGCTATTGATAGTCGTTGTTAACTGATGCTAATATAGCATTTGTAGACACTAGATTATCATTTATCGTACGAAGGACGACGTGATTTTGTTAATTCTTCAGTGCGCCATTGCTTTGAAATGACAACGTGTAAGTTAGAATAAGAAAATCATCAAATACGCAACGCAACATGGCGTATGCCAGAGAGAGTTCTGGGCGAGGAATGTCACGTGACATCTGCGAACGGCTGGTTTTCGTTAATTCAATGAAAGGTGTCAAAACGATACGAGATATGAAAGAAACGTAATAGAGCGAAGTTGTAGAGAATTTTCCCCTCTACCAATTAGGTTATTCAATTTTCGTGTGAGATGAACGGTTCGTTTGCAATTACATCACTAACGGCTTTTTTTGGTATTACTACCTTTTTTTCGAAAAATTTGAAAAAAAAACGGAGGTTCTGATCTCTGGCGACCTACAATTATGTGTGCAAAATTTGGTGCTGATCGGTTGAACGGTTCGTCTTAAAAACAGGGAACACGTTACGGACAGACAGACGAACAGACAGACAGACAGACATCCCGAAATCGCCGTTTTTTGCAAATATCTCTGAAACGTTACCAGATATGAAAAAAACGTAAGAGAGCAAAATTGTAGAGAATTTTCTCCTCTACAAATTCGGTTATTCAATTATCGTGTCAGATGCACAGTTACTTCGCTGTTTTCATTTAAATTTCGAGCTATCAAAAGACGATTGCAAAGGCCCACTTTTAGTGTTACTACCGTAACCTAAAGTGGGCCAATACAGTGTCTAAATGAAGTCCGGGAACTCTTTAAGTTATATATTGCACGAGAACCAAACAATGTACAGATATCATACATATGTCATTTTGAAGAGAGACCCTGAAAGTGTTTTCCTTCTTTCACGTGTACCATCACAGCGTAGTTCCGTAACTTGCCGATAGTCAGCACTAGTCGTAAACATGGCGACTTTTTGTTCTATACCTGACAGGGAGCGGCCCCTGTCGATAGGCAGCACTCATGGCGTATCACTTCAACGTCTGAAGAACTCTCTCCGTTGAAAATGACATGCTGCGTTCTGTTAGCTAGAAACGCCTCACTAAGTCACACAGTTGGTTTTATATTCAATATGTCCGCACCTTATTCATCAGGCGAAGGTGCAGAACGATATCGAACGCCTTGAGGAAGTAAAGGAACTCGGTGTCTACCTGGGACCCTATATCTAATAATATCTGACTCTCGTGGATGAATAGCGCGACTCATGTTTCACGTGATCGTTGTTCTCCGTTTCCGTTTACAATAAGGATCGTCGATCAGATACGCAGATCTATAGGCCTCTATTTCTGACATCGGCCATTTGCAAAATTTTGGAACACTTTTGTCTTGGAGTTCGGTTCAGTGTGGTCCTACAAGTTGTCTAATGAAAGCTATAGCTTTCGTCGAACAGGCTGAGGCGTAGTGGTTCTCCGACATAGATGAGTGCCCCACCTCCTCTCCCCCTCCCTCTTCCCGTTCATCAAGCAAGGTACTACCTGCTGTGAAGATAAGTCTTTCCATTTCATGTCCCTTCCTTTCTTGGCAGATGAAAGCTCTCTATGTATCTATCTCTCTGTCTCTGTCTCTCTTTTCACCGAAACCCTAGGTGTCTACTACACTTGAGTCACTCTTCCGAATCACCCCAAGGGACTCACGGTCATTTCGTGAGTACGTGCGTAGCGAGCACGGGTCGCGGAGCTACTGCAATCTTTCTTCCTTCTTTCGACCCCGGACCGCATTTCATTTTGCTTCCCCTCCTTCCCTATTCTCACACCTTCCCTTCCCCACCAGGGGACTGACGGCCTACGCAGTTTAGTTCACCTGTCCCAAGTCACCAACCAACCAACTCTTCGGAATGAACGACACAGAACACAAATAAAATCAATTCTTCGTTTACGAAATACTCTTCTCTTCAGTTCAGTTGCCTACTTTCGCTATACGCTTCGTCTATGAATAACTGACGAGCAAACTTTGTTCGAACTGACAGTGCCTAACCAGAGTAGAAAGAAAAGTACGGTTAAACATCGCGTGTCCACCTAAGTCGTCTCTTAAACTCCAAGATCGTTCGTCCAAAAGGTTGAGCTTTAGAACTACTCTGGAGAGGAATTTTAGTCTTTCATTTTCGTTAATCATTTACCAGTTCTTTTTCTGAGGTGGCAGTGTTAATTCAGATTTCCATTCTTTGTAGAAACTACTCATCTCTGCTCATTGTCAAAAATATTCCTTGTTACACAGGTAGAGCTCCACAGATTCGAGAACGTCAAAGATTCGAGATACGTACGTAATCAAGTAATTATGTGATAGCCTCTAACCACTCCGTAATAGATTGATCTTGTTAACCACTGTCATCACAAGGCACCACCATCGGAAACATCTCAACATACCCTCGTCAAACACAAGTTACACTATAAGGACGGTTTGAATTAGCCCTTAATGTCTCAAATGGTACTTCTTGATCGTTACAAATATTAGCTTATGACCATTTTTATTAAAAAGAAATACTTGTGATATCGTTGAGACTGTGTTCATTAGGAAGAGTTCACATTCCTGGTGGTGGGGTGGAACATTAATTAGTTTGATCCTTCATGGCGGTTATGTGAGCTCTCAGTGCGGAAAAGGTTCAAATGTTTGTGAAGCTTAAGGGACTTAATAGCGGGATCATCAGTCCCTAAACATACAAACTATTTATGAACTAGCTTAGACTAAAGACGGCACAAACATCCATGCCCGAGGGGGTATTCGAACCCCCGACGGAGAACGGCCTCGCGCATCGTAGCATAGCGCCTCAATGCGTTCGGCCGCTCCGCAATTTATCGCAACGTTTGTTCAACTTTGGGGCGCTGTCTGAAAAAGCATTACTATAAAACCTGCTGAGGATGGAGGCATCCATCGAAAGCTCGAGGACGCTGCAGGTAGTGCATCATCCTATATTTCTAGAAGGCTATATCGCGATACGGTTTTCATATCCTGCACGGGACCTGTATAATGGCATCCTGGTTGAATATGAATTCTCAATCATTCGTTTGGTTATTGCTCTATTTTAAAAATTAAAAATGGTGTTTTTTTTTCTATGCGTCAATAGGCATAATGCTTCACAAAGTTTAACAACACCAATAGAGTTCATCGGTGAAAGATGACACCCTTTTGTGCTATAGATGAAATTTAATAGCTAAATTTGTAACTATTAAAAAGGAAATTTAATACACATTTGTTTTTGTTAATGATAATTTATATATATTGATTGACACTTGTGTATTAGCCACAATAGTTTCTTCTTTAGTACAGTTTTTACAACTCTTAAGATTAAATAACTTTGCTGTAGAAATACTTTCATTATTTTCTCAGTCGGTAAGATATGTCACTCAGATATTTTTAAGTCGTTCGGCGACCCACTTGAATGCGCTCAGCGACCCTTGGTGGGTCGTGCCTCACAATTTGGGAACCACTGCCCCATATTATTTCCTATGCAATCAATAGTATAAGAAATCACCAAACTAGTGGTATTGTTTACATTAAAATACGTCAATTACATCCCGAGAAAGTCAGAAACGAACCTCACATTTGAAATAAACGAAGTTGCGTGGAAGTGGCTGAGCGCTCTAAGGCGCTTTGCCGCGGAGTGCGCTGTTGTTCTCCGTCGGAGTTTCGAGTTCTTCCTCGGGCATGGGTGTTTGTGTTGATTTGCTTCTCAGTGTTTCTGGATATAACTGACGTATTGCGATGAAACCAACGCCATACTCTTTGTACTTCCTAAGATATTTATTACATAAGAAATCATATGAGGTATCCGTAAAAAGTATTTATTTTCATGTATACTTTTTTTAAACTCTGGGACTTAACTACGCTGGTCATCAATCCTTAGGGTTACAAACTACTTAAACTAACTTTAAGTAACTTATGCTAAGGACAATACAAACACCCAATCCAGAGGGATAACTCGAACCTCCGACGGCGAGAAACCACGGGCTCCGTGCCTATTGTTCTTTCACAGATATCTGAAGTGAAAAGTTAAAGTGGAACGCGCTGTATATCACTGAATCTAATTGGAAAAATTTATGAAGAAGAATGCTTAATGCAGAAGATGTAAAACGTCTTACAACTTGAGACGCGTCAACAAAAGAAAAGAAAAAAATCGCAATTATTTTTCTTCCTGCTTACTTTACGTTGTTCAGTTATGATCTTTCGCATACATTTCGGACAACAATAACAAAAATATAAGTAATACATCGTGTACGATACGATTAAGAATCGACTATTGTGATAATATCTATGCACTCAACACGTAATATTCTCTCTGATCGTATTTCAACAAAGGCCCAAAATTATTTGATATTTGAATTTAGCATTGACAAACATACTTTTTTTGAATTTTCAGCTCTTTGAACTATTATTTAAATCTCTCTTCCAATATTTGCATTATCTACTTCCGTTAAAATATTATCAACTGTCTTGACATAATAGTTTGTTCTCTTTCCTACTGGTGTACATAAAATCAACTGTCAGTGTGAAATCACCATAATTTTTGCAAATATATCTGAATCGGTGCTGATTGTGGAAAAAGAACATGAAAGAGCAAAGTTGTAGATAATTTTCTCCTCTACAAATTCGTTTATTCAATTATCATATCAGATGAATGGTTAAGCCATTATTTTCATTTAAATTACGAACTGTCGAAAGGAGATCGCAAAGGCGTTTTATAGTGTTACGACGTAACCTCTAGTGGGACAGAAAGAAAACAGTGGTATAGGTTCGAATTCGACTTTCAACGGAATAACCGTTTTCGCTACAGATTTACAGATCAGTGTCGTAGCAAAAGACTTCGTTCTTATGCCTCTTATTCTATCTTTTCATCCTGCAAAATATGAAACATACAATTTTACCTTCAAGATATTTAGCTACACTTGTAAATTTCCTTTTGCAGGTACGAGTAAAGCCGTTTCTGTACGAAATCGGTACATCAGAAAGGGTGTTGATAGCGATTCATTCGTGACCAAATCGTACTGGGTGGAGATACTACGTAAACAAAGCTAAACGAGAGAGAAGCTTCTACTATTTTTTGTCCGAACATTTGAAAATGGAGGTTTTGGTCGCTGGAGGCCATCAATTACGTCTGTAAAATTTAGTGCCCATCGACTGAAGGGCGAGACCTAAAAAGTGAGAACACGTTACAGACGGACAGTGTTAAATCGCCGTTATTTTTTCAAATATCTCTGAAACGATGCGAGACATAAAACATAACAGTGCCATGTTGTAGAGAATTTTCTCCTATACAATTTCGTTTATTCAGTTTTCGTGTCATATCAACGGTAAAGCCTTTATTTTCATTTAAATTTCTAGCTGTCGAAAGGCGATCGCATAGGCCCACTCTTAATGTTACTTCCGTAATGTACAGTGGGCCAAAATGGAAAATAGATGTATATAGGTGAATTCGACTCTTCACGGAATCGCCGTATATATATATATATATATATATATATATATATATATATATATATATATATATATATATATATATAATTTCCGCACCGAAATATTTCGTTCCTATGCCTCTTCTACTGTCTTTTCATTCTACAAATCATAAAATTTACGTACTCACCTTCAAGATAAATTGCTACAAATGTAAATTTCCTTGTGTAGTTTTGAGTAATGCTGTTTCTGTACGCAATCAGGACTTCAGAAAACGTGGTGATGGTGGTTCTTTCCAGATTAAATCGTTCAGGGTGGAGCATCTACGTAAATAAAGCCAAACAAGAGAAAAGTTTCATTACTTTTTTGTCGGAAACATTTGAAAAAGATAGGTTCTGGTCGCTGGAGGCTAACAAATACGTCTGTAAAATTTAGTGCCGATCAGTTGAACGGCGCGATCTAGAATGTGGCAACACGTTGCAGACAGACAGACAGTGTCAAATCACCGTTATTTTTGTAAATATCTCTGAAACTATGCGAGATATGAAAAGAGAGGGGAACGTTGTAGGAGATTTCTCCTCTACAAATTCAATTTTCGTGTCGGATAAGCGATTAAGCCGTTATTTTCATGTAGATTTCGAGCTGTCGAAAGGCGATCCCAAGGCCAACTTTTAGTGTTACGACCGTAACCAAAAGTGGGCCAAAAAGAAATCACTAAGTGCTACACTAAGCTACAACCCTTCAAAGTTCCTGGGGCGGAGGCTGCGATAGCGTAGCTGACTGGCCGTGTGGCTATCCCCTGGGGCACGCCCCACTGTCTCATGACCAACAGCCAACTTTGTAGGGTTGTAGCTCCCAAACTAACAGTTTAAATTGATTTGGACGCAGCTGGTTTAAACGAATCCAATACACGATAGAAAAAAACTATTGTTCCATTTAAAAAAAAAAATGTATCTTTATGCTGTTACTCTTTGGAAAATGATACAATAAACTATGTTCATAGCTCCGCAGAAAGTGTAACATTTCTTATGTTGACCTACCGCATTAAAATTTCCCGTCACCTATTATTTTATAAGTTACAGAGGCAAACACACTTAGTGAAACATCGACTCTTCACATTATCGGCATTTATACTACAGATATATACAACATCTCCGTACCAAAACACTCCGTTCTTTTTTATTCTGAAAATTATGAAATTCACGTACTCACCTTCAAGATATTTCGTCACAGTTGTAAATTTCCTTGTGCAGGTACGAGTAGAGCCGTTTCTGTAAGGAACCCGAACATCAGGAAGGGTGGTGATAGTGGCTCGTTCGAGACTAAATTGTTCAGGATGGAGCTACTACGTAAGTGAATCAGAAAGAGAGAGACACTTCCGCTCGGGATGCAGAGAGAGAGAGGCGGAGGGAGGATGAGCGTGAAGGGCGGGGAGAGGGAAGAGATACGGCCCACTCACCAGTTACCGCGTAACCCGTGTAATCGCGGCTTCGGGGAAGCGGGAGAGGAAATGAAGACGGTTGTTCATCGTCGAACATGTGCTCTCGCCGAACGAGCGCATGCCATGTCGGGCAAAGCGCTCCCGAGAGATTGCCGCCGATGTGCCGGCGCAGGAGGCTGGAGCCATTAGGAACGCACGAACATAATCCAGGACCGCTGCGCGCGCCGAATCAATTTCACGAGCTCTGCCGGTGGCCGCCTAACCCGGGGGTAGACGCACCAGAACGAGGAAGCGTTATGGCCCGCACGTCGCGTCTGAGCGCGGGGCGTCAATTTTTAACGCTCGTCGGGTTAGCGCGTCCGTGTAGGATGACCACTCCGACCCGGGTTTGCCTCACGGCAATAGGCGCCGGGAGCTCTTAGGGTATCGCGTTGCCCCCACCCTGATCCCGTATACGCACGCCGCGCAGCTTAAACGCGCGTTTTACGAGCGACGACGTGTGGATTCCGTCTCCTCGCGGGCAGCCGCGCTCCTCCTCCCCTCGCCAGCTGGCGGTTCTCCGTGTTATTAAACATTCAGCAGCGAAATGCTTGTCGGCTATCGCCCCCTAAAATCGAGTCCTCCCGACCTCAACCTGGCTCACTGTAGAGCTGAGACTTTTCCCAGACCAACACAAAGGTGTCATGAACCACATGGCCAGCCTTTAGGACAAAGAGAGTGGGCATAAATAAAATATATTTTTGGAAACATGTTTGTTCCACTTATGAGAAACAGCAGTCTTATTTAAATTTATGTATAAAGAACAGTCTAGAATGCAAATTATTATTATTATTATTATTATTATTGACTAGTTTCGGTCTTATTTAAACCATCTTCAGGAAATTAAGCTCCATTGATGTTGTGGGGCTGGCCTTGAAGCGTCACTAACGCACTAGGAGGCTCCAAGTCCCCTGCCAGCTCCACAACATCAATGGAGCTTAATTTCCTGAAGATGGTTTAAATAAGACCGAAACTAGTCAAAAAATATAAAAAATTGCACTCTAGACTGTTCTTTATTTATAAATAAATAAAATAATTTTTAAATTTCTTACGACGGATTCCAATCTAATGAAAACTAACGATTCGTTTGAAGTATTAGAAAGTTAGTTCCGACTAATATTCAAGAAGTTGGTGAAATTAATCGCCAATAAAATCATATAAAACTAATTTTCCCCGACAATCTAAAATTACCGTTTGCTTGCCTAACCAGAGGACCATCCTATCGTGCGGGCCAAATAATTTGCTGTGTCCTGTATTAATTAATATATTAAATTGGCAAGATGGCGATCAGCCACAAAGGCTTCCGGAGCTGTTCAGTTCAAACCCGGAGAGCCAACGTCTTCGCGGAAAGACCTTTTCCCGCCGTCTTTGACGAGTTGCCGCCAAGACAGGCTTCCACCCTAGGAGGCGTGAAATCAGCTCTTGCGGGCCAGAACGAACGTTTAACTGTGCTCTGGTCAGATTGGTAACATGTCACTATAGTTTTGCCGGCGGAAGAATCAGCGGTGCGAAAGTCGCGTTAATAAAACTGGCGTGAGCGACGTAGCCGCTCTCAGTCCTGCAGTTGCGTCAGATGCTTGCAGTTCTTAGGACAGGTCCGCGATCGCCTGTAGTGCAGAAGCTGCCATGCTCAGTTATGGTGATGTTTCGTTGACTGACAGCAACTTCACAGTACCACAGAGCAGGTATTCACGATTAAAGTAATTGCAATCGGTCGCAAGTTTAATAAATATGCAACGGTCTGCATATCGGGCGACAGGCACGATGATTACTAAGATGCTTTTTCTTTAGCTTTTTTCCGCCTCTGTTTCGGTCTAAGTCTACTATTCTCATGAACAACGGAAATCTTCATTAAACACAATACACTTTCTCTCTCGTTAAAGGCTGTTCGAACTATTTGAATGTGCTTTATTTTCGATGTTTTCTCTCTATTGTATGTGTTGTCCTGCAGCAAGGATCATTAACCGTTTAATAAGATATAATAGGCTGCCTCGTAATTCTATACGATACTTTCAGAATAAAAAGATTATTTCAATGAACCGTTCGACTTCTTGTCTGTAGCCTTTCCCTGTTGCTATCAATTTTATTTATTTACAAAGTAACAGAAACCCCTGCCAGAAGACAGGAGGTCCGATTCTGGCAACGGTCATAGCAACAGTATATTAACGGGTAATTCACCTGTTAATTGGGAAACGGAAGTCAGGTATATTGATTTAAGGGATAATCTCGTTTCTTTTTTTCCCACAACCGACCAAAGGAAGAGACAGGGGCTACATCACGTGGCGAACGACCAAGCAAGGCACAGACAACGCCGAGCATTTCCACTGCTCACTTGCGAAGGCGGAGATGCGCTATCAGTGATAGAATATTAATGAAATATCGAGCGCTCTTGTGCTGTGACCGAAAACTGTCTTCTAGAACCGCGCCGTTTACCTCCAGGTTTGTGGTTATGATGTCCCAGTCTATTTAGTGACGAACATCTACATCTACATCGATACTCCGCAAGTCAAACTTAAGTGCATACCAAAGGGCTCATCGAACCGCTTTTATGATAATTCTCTACAGTTACATTCTCCAATACATCTCAGGAAAACGAATTGCCGCGGTGGAGTAGCCGAGGGGTCTAAAGCGTCTCGCTGCGGAGCGTGCGGTTCCTCGCCGTGGAGGTTCGAGTCCTCCCTGGGGCATGGGTGTGTGTTTTTGTCCGTAGGTTAGTTTACCTAGGTTTAAGTAGTTTGTATGCTACGGACTGATGACCACGCAGTTTGGTCCGATAGATTTACAAACATTGAACATTTGGAAAAGAATCACCTCGAACTGGTTTCTTTTATTTTATTATGATGATCATGTCTCCCTGTGTAGGTTGCTGCAACTATATGTTAGCAGTTGGAAGGGATAGTTGGTGAAAGAAAAATTCTCTGATAAATCTCGCCGCAACGAATAACGCCTTCCTTTCAATGATTTCCTCTCTAACTCAAACATCATTTCCGTGACACTCTCTCCCGTATATCGCGATAATATGAAACGAGCTGCCCCTCTATCAACTTTCTCTAAATCGTTAGTCCGTTCCACCTGGTGTGGATCGCACAATGCGCAGCAATACTCCAAGATAGGACGCACAAGCGTAGTGTAATGAGTTTCCCTAGTCGAACCGTTGTATCTTCTAAGCGTTCTGCCAGTGAAACGTAGCCTATGGTTAGCCTTCCATACAACTTTTCTATGTGTTCTTTCCAATTTAAGTTGTTCATTATTATTCCTTGGTATTTAATACAACTGACGACCTGTAGATGTTACTGATTTATTATGTAACTGTAGTTCGACCGGTTTCTTTTTGTGGTCATATGGATGACTTCACACTTATCATTATTGAGGGCAATTTGGCAATTTTTTCCCGGATGCAGACGTTTAAATCTTTTTACAGTTGCTTTTGATCTTTTAGTGACTTTACTAACGGATAAATGGCAACGACTTCCATGAACGTCTAAGAGAGCTATCCAGCTAATTCGTTTATAAAAATAAGGAACTGTAGGAGCCCTGTAGCACTTCCCTGGGGAACAGCAGATATCAGTTCTGTTCTGCTCGTTGACTTACTGTCAATTACAACGTACTGTATCCGCCGCGGCGGACTAGCCGCGCGTTCTGGATATTTTGGAATGCTCCTCATACATTTGCGTACTGTTATTGAGGAAGAGACTGAACTAGCGAATGAACTCATGAATAGATAATTTAGCCTAAATTACTCATGGAAGCCTGCGCACCGCCCCACCCCCCACTCTCTCTCGCGCGTCAATAAACAGTTGGTTAATGTCGTCTCATCAGTCGGTTAATCACAGATATTTTCTATCGATATTTATAATATTTATAATGTTTTGTGGTGTGAAGGCGATGTTGCTTCCTTGTTCGTTGTGTAGAACTTTCTCTAGTTTCAATGAAAACCGAGGATTTCAGCGTGTATACACAGTGCTTCTTCTCTGCAGTTGCCTTGAATACAATTTTATGCGTCTTATGCGTCGCAAGGGAATGACTTTACGATGTAATGCTCCTAGCTTCGGTGTGCGCCCCCCCCCCCCCCCCACACACACCCCGTCGAAGTTTAGAGTCCTCCCTCGGGCATTGGTGTGTGTGTGTGCGTGTGTGTGTGTGTGTGTGTGTGTGTGTGTGTGTGTGTGTGTGTGTGTGTGTGTGTGTTTTTGTCCTTAGCGTAAGTTACATTCAGTGGTTTGTAAGTCCAGTGACCAACGCCCAAGGTTTACAAACATTTGAACATGTAACTCTATTCCAACTGCACGGAAATCCCATGTGGTCTAGGGCGCCACGTTGTGGATTGTGAGGTCGCTTCCGGTTAGAGGCTTCCCTGGGGTGTTGGTGTGTTTGTTGTTGATAGCATAAGTAAGTTGTTTGTGAGTCTTGGGACTGGTGATCTCAGCAGTTGTTCCCCTAGAGTGGCAAACATTTGAACTCTAGCCGAAATACCGGCGGTTCTCTATTCCAACATCCTGCTGAATACTCGTAAACACTTCGAATATGATAAATTATTTTATTTGTTTTCTATTTGATGTTGATACTCTTCTTCCTTCCCTACTTAGTTAAATAATCGTGAGGATATTCTGTCGTATGCAAGGCACTTCAATTTAGTTACTTTTCCCAAATATGTTTCAGCACATTTCGTGCTTTAATCAGTGCGAATTCTTTATGATTGTTCTTACGTTAGCCTAAGTTAAAATAAATCAGTGTGGTTCCCATTACTTGTTGTTGTAATAATTTTGTACAACTTGTCATGATTACTTTCACTTTCCCTAGCTCCTGGTTTTTTTTTTTTTTTTTTTTTTTTTTTTTTTTTTTTTTTTTTTTTTGCGTTTCCTTTTGGCGTGTTTGTTACTTGTTTTCCACGTGTTATTTGTGGTGCACTTTACACTACGTAATTTCAGCGTGTCAGTGGCAAATCGAGGAATTTATACTGGGTGGGGACTGTGCTCACAGGCATTTTGAGACATTCTACGTCGAACTGATGTATTAAATAAAAAACAAAAAAAATGTGAATGATCCCGATCAATTCTTGGTTAGTTCGTTTTTAGAAAACACATAAAATAATTATCCTGGTTTCCAAAAAGAAAAAAGCTCGTGATAGGTGGTTTTCTTCGTGCCCTGGGGGGGGGGGGGACTGCAGACCCCACCAGCAATCACCAATGGTGTGTGCCTTTGTTGTCTAGTATCATTCACTTATCCAAGTACAGAACGAAAATGTGATGAAAAATTTCCATAAGGTAAAGACAACAATCCGAAGCCTGGTTTGAATACCACACTGCTTTACTAGGCATGGATCTGTTTGGTGGTGGTATGCCTTTGCCTTCCTCCGACCTTCGAACTGACTTACCCAGCCAGTTATAGGGGGACCTAGAGTTTAACGTGGCTTCCTAACCACGGTGCTAGTCGATACTTACCACATCGGCAAGACTGCCAGAGGTGGAAGAAGTGTAAAGTGACAGATATAAATTCTAGGACCCGGCGGGGATCGAGCGGAAGACCTTTGGATTTATAGTCTCGCACACTTCCACTGTGCTACCGAGCCAGACAAAATTACCATTCGGTAATTCTAAGTTTCCATCTACAAGCCCCTTAATGTTTAAATATCATATTATCATAAAGTTAAAGCAGTCAACAATCTGAAGATTGGTTTGAACACCATAGTGCTTTACAAGGCACGGTCCTGTTTGGAGGTGGTATGCCGTTGCCTTGAAATCTAGTGTTTTGTAGAGCTTATGGGACTTAACTACGGGGTCATCAGTACCTAAACTACTTATGAACTAGCTAATACTCAGAACGGCACAAATATCCATGCCCGAGGGGGGATTCGAATCCCCGCCGGCCGAGGTGGGCGAGGGCACTGAGGCACTCTAGTCACGGTCTGCACGGCCACTACAATCGGGGGTTCGAATCCCCCCTCGGGCATGGATATTTGTGCCGTCTTTAGGATTAGCTAGTTCATAAGTAGTTTGTAAATTAAGGGACTGATGACCCCGTAGTTAAGCCCCTTAAGCTTAACAAACATTTGAATATTTGATTCGAATCCCCGGCCGTAGTGGCCGTGCAGAACGTGAATGGCGTACCGCAGACCGCTCGGCCACCGCGGCTGGTCCATTGCCTTTCTACGACCTTCGAATAGGGGCACCTACAGTTTAACGTGGGTTCCGAACCACGGTGCTACTCGGTTTTTTTCACATCAGCAACACTGTCAGAGGTGAAAGAAGTGGGAAGTCACAGTTAAAAATCCTAGGATCTAGCGGGTATCGAACCCGCGACCTTTAGATTTTTAGTCTTGCACCCTACCACTGTGTTACGGAGCAGCACAATATTATCATATGATATTTAAATGTTAAAAGACTTTTAGATGGAAACTTGGAATTGCCGACACCGGTCTACATAAAGCAATTTGAAACTAGCGATCTGGCCTCCTCTGTTTACGCAGATTCCATTTCAAGATATTAAATCGAAACCCCGTCTTGAATGGTGTCAAGAATATGCAATGTAAAAGAATGTTTGACAGGAATGTTGTGACAGTATCCACCTAAAAAAGTGAACCCAAGAGAACTGAAAAAAAAAAGTAAGCGAGAAAACATATACACATAAGCACACGCTAGAGAACGGAGAGGTCAGGACAGTGCTTCGGAGAAGGGTATGTGAAACAGTAAAGAGCACGCGAGTAGAGTCGACGCTCTCTGCGCTATATCCGCCGCGGAGCCAAGGATGCCGGGAATTGTTTGCGAATAAAAGGAAATGTCACAAAAAAGGACGCGGGGGTGTCCTTTAGGGAAGCGGAGGGGGCGCGGCCGCTGTTAAGACGCCGGCGCCGGGCGCATACTAGTGGGCCCTGCCGGGACTGCTGTGCGCACTTGTTAGGGCGGCACGTGCCCGCCCGCTCAAATCGACGCCCAGGGCGCCGATGAGGCCTTCGCCCGACGCCCGCCCGCCTGGATGGCCGCTCCCGGGGCTGCTTAATAAAATAGCCGCGCGCCCTGCGCCGTGCGCCGCGGGTGGCTGCCGCGCCAGGCGCCGACCCGCACCACTCACGCGGTTTATTGGCCGGCTGTGCGCCAACCAGACGCACGTTCCGCAGACGCAGCTCCTTGTCGGACTTCAAAACCGGAGAGTATGTTTGAACGTGTTCTATTAACGCGACGAGTTTATGACGTAGCAGCGTGCAGAAATGTCAGTGTAGAATTACGAAAGTAGTCTATATAGACGTGTACCTTAGTATCTTTGGTTATTGTTGCAATGCGTACACTCTAGTATTACAAGTGGATGCATTCCGGGATTTCACTTTAGGTGACGTCATACCTTGTCAAGGACGTCTACTTTTCATGTAGGAACGTGCATATCGATTGTAGAGTAATATCTTTGGATTTTTTGTTCGCGAATTATTTTTAGGCAAATAAGGAAAATTAGAACCTCAATAGATTATTAATAAAGTCCTTCCTTAGACACACAGCCGTAGGACATCATAAAAAATGGTATCATGGGTAATGACATCTCCTATATCATGGGGTGAATAAAGAAGGATAATAGGTATAGTATATGACGTATTGTAGATGGTAGGGGGAGGGAAGGGCGGGTAAATTGGATAGGAATGTCTTTCACGTGTAAATCAGTATCTTTGATTATTGTTGGCCGGCCGCGGTGGCCGAGGTGACTGAGGCGCTCCAGTCACGGTCAGCACGGCCACTACGGTCGGGGGTTCGAATCCCCCCTCGGGCATGGATATTTGTGCCGTCCTAGTTCGTAAGTAGTTCATAAGTAGTTTGTAAGTTTAGGGACTGATGACCCCGTAGTTAATTCCCATAAGCTTTACAAACATTTGAACATTTTTGATTATTGTTGCAATGAATACACTCTAGTATTACACTTGGATGCATTCCGGGATTTCACTTTAGGTGACGTCGTACCTTGCCAAGGACGTCTACTTTTAATGTAGGGACTTGCATATCGATTGTAGAGTAATATCTTTGGATTTTTGTTCGCGTATTATTTTAAGGCAAATAAGGAAAATTAGAACCTCAATAGATTGTTAATAAAGTCATTCCTCAGACAAACATCCTAGAAAATGGTGTCGTGGGTAAGGACACCTCCTATATCATAGGTTGAATATAGTAGGATAATATTTATAATATATGACGTATGGTAAGTGGTAGGGGGAAATAAGGGCGGTTAAAGCGGATAGAAATATCTTTGACGTGTACATTAGTATCTTTGGTTATTGCTGCAATGTGTACACTCTAGTGTTACAAGTGGATGCATTCCGGGATTTCACTTTAGGTGACGTCATACCTTGTCATCGTCTAAGCTACATTAAAACGGCAGCAACAATAATTATTGTGCATTATCAACCTTGTTGTTATTGCACGAGAGAGGTGGAATGGTAGCATGCAGTATCATGCCGCGGGAAATATCACCTTCCTGTGGAGTTGCTGGAGTTGGATGTTGTGTGTGTGTGTGTGTGTGTGTGTGTGTGTGTGTGTGTATGTCGTTTATCTTTAGCATAAGTTAGTGTTTAAGTTAAAAAATGCTCAAATGTTTGTATAGCTTATGGGACTTAACTACGGGGTCATCAGACCGTAAACTTACAAACTACTTATGAACTAGCTTATCCTAAGGTCGGCACAAATATCAATGCCCGAGGGGGATTCGAACCCCCGACCGTAGTGGCCGTTCAGACCGTGACTGGAGCGCCTCAGTCCCCTCGGCCACAGCGACCGGCAGTGTTTAAGTAACTTATAAATCTAGGTACTGGTGGCCACTGCAGTTTCGTTCCATAGCTTTATAAACAGTTGGACATTTTAGTATTCAACAATAATTAACCCTTTAATGTATGACTGTTTATTTTAATCTAGAAAAACTACCACGATTAACGTATAGTGAGTATATACTGAGAAAATATGAAATACAAAATACATTAAAATTATTATGCACTACTAGCTATTCCTTACTTACATAAACGATTAGGGAGAAAATCTAAGCAGCTATCTTAGGTTGTTTGCAGATGACACCGTGATTTACCGTCTAGTAAAATCATCTGAAGATCAAAACCTACTGCAGAACGATCTAAAGAAGATATCAAAATGGTGTAAAAATTGGCAATTGACTATAAATAATGAGAAGAGTGAAGTCGTCCACATGAGTACGAACAGAAATCCTTTAAACTTTGTTTACAAGAAAAGTGAGGCCGTGAACTCCAGAAAATACTTAGGAGTTACTATTACTTCAGACTTAAACTGGAAAGAACACTTAGATAATGTCATGGGAAAGGCAAACCACAGAATGCGTTTTATTGGGAAGAACCGTTAAAAATGCAACAGAACTACTAAAGAGACTGCATAAACTAGGTTTGTCCGTCCTTTTTTGGAGTATTGCTGCCAGTGTGGGATCCTTATCAGGTGGGTTTGACGGAGGACATCGAAAGAGTTCAAAGAAGGGCAGCTCGTTTTGTATTGTCACGATACAGGGGTGACAGCCTCACTGATATTATACAGGATCTGGGATGGGAATCATTACAACAAACGGCGCTTATCGCTTCCGCGTGGGCTACTTACGAAGCTCTAATCGCCAACATTCTCCTCCGAATGTGAAAATATATAGTTGACTCCCACTTACATAGGTAGAAATGATGATCAGAACAAAATACGATGAATCAGAGGTTGAACGGAGAGATTCAGGTGGTCTTTCTTCCCGCGCGCTATTCGAGAATGGAATAGGAGATAAACAGTATAAAGGTGGTTCGATGAACCCTCAGCCAAGCGCTTAAATGAGATTTGCAGAGTAGCCCATGTAGATGTATATGTAGCAACAAAAAGTTCATAGCTTGTCAGCTATATAGTGTTTCCATGACGTACCCCATGCAGTAAATGTCACTATTATGCCTCTAATATTTCCAGAAAGCAACTCATAATGTAACACTAATATGTGATTGACTACCTTTACATGGCAAAGGAGAAATACTAAACAAACGCACATGTCAGAAGTAAATCAATACAGTTAACTGTCGAACTGATTCAGTAGCATTCTGCAGTTTATATTTTCTAGGAAAAGTTATTAGTATAAGTAAGACTATTTATAGAAGCAGCAATAAATAAATTTGTGGTAAAATTTCGATGAGTTTGAGAGACAATGGGAAAAATAAGGTATGAGCTGATCAGCTACACTATTCATTAAAATGCCCTTGAGACAAACATATAAGAAAGACATTAAACATGTGCTGTAGCCGGGATTCGAACGCGGGAACTCCTGCTTACTAGGCAGTTTCTGAAATTCTATAATAACGAATGAAGTGGAGCTTTGAGAAAAATCGGTGTGACCTACTCAGCATACAGCGAAGTGAAAATTACGTTTGGAGAAATTAAAAGTAACGGTGCCAACATTAAAACCGTAATAGGAATTCCACTGTTATACGCAGAGGACAAACAGGTAGAGAGGTTACACTCAGGGCCTCCTTGAGTGGGAAGATTTCTCTCATACCATGATAATTGAAGAAATAGGGGTTGATACGAAAGATAGAGAGAAGCCCGAATTAGAATTTAAGACAACTGAGGAAAACTGGTAATCAAATAATGCAGAAGGAACAGATAACAATCCACCGTAAGAAAATCATTGGGGGGGGGGGGGGGGAGTGGTAACGAAACCATTATTCAAGTTGGTGTACCCAACCTATGCGACTGGAAGATGTACCATCAGACTTTTAAGTAGAGTATCATCCACTATTCTGAAAACATCAGGGGGCGATAAGTATGACAACTATCAGAAAATCACCGTAATAGCTCATGGATCGAGGCTAGTGACGAGAATAATATACAGAAGAATGGAAGATAAAATTGTAGATCTGTTAGTTGAATACCAGTTTGGGAGAGAGGTGTACCGCGACCTTGATTTGTTGCGATGTTGGCTTTGTGTCGTCGTTGGTAATATTCGTCGAGGTTGGCTCTGTGGCTGATGGACTGTGACACACTCATTCACCTATTTCCGACAAATCCTGGGCACGGGAGAATGTGTGGAGCCGAATTCTTGTACCACTGCCAAAATCGAAATCCTCATGTGTCTGGGTAGAACCACCTCGCCCTGTACGAAAGGCATCAGCTCCATACGAGTTGCCTGTTTCCCAAATCACTTGCACAAACACGTTTCAGAGGATATTCTAAAAAACTGGCACTGATGGAGTGTGGATCCCAAAGAAGACATCTACGCTATACTTGCTTATGTAATGTGATTTGATCTGAAGATAATATCTAAACTAGTAATCAATATGTGTATGAAGAAATGAATTGGCGATATTAGCTAGCACCCTGCCAAATAAATGTACGTCTATTAAACCATCGACTTTGAATGACACTAGTTCCCTACGCTTAAGTACACCTTAGGTGTACTCTAGTACCAAAATGTCTTTTATAATATCTGAAAAATTAACGCAAAAATAAATACGAACCAAGTGCACTCTATGATTATTTTAGTTCCAACATTCTTCTTCTTTATTGATGTTTATTTGCCTTTGGAATTCGATTGAAACGCCACACCTACAACATATTCGTTTTGAAGAATACCCCTTTTATATTTACTCGTCGCACATCTTTTCATCGACAGACAATATAATTTTAAGCCAACGTATTGAAAGTGTGTTAAAAGTTAAGAGGTGGGATTAGAGGCCTTGTCTTCCGCATTACGGTCAGCAGTGATATCTCGAAGGCACCAAGAGCAGTTATTTTTAGCCATTCTCTGGTGGGTAAAGAAGTCTGATTCTTGTTCCCTGGCCGACTAAATCGAGCTAGATACACGTCGGAGCAAAAGGAAACTATTGGAAAATAGGGTGTACGCCACGGATGTCTGAAAAATAGCATGTAATGAGCAACTGAGAACGTTTTTAATTAACGAGGTCCGAGAGAACAGGCAACTCTGAATTTTAATTAAAATATTAATTATAATATTTAATTAGTTGTAAATTAAAAGTTAAAGAAATAACAGCTTTGTGCCGAACACAGATGCTGTGGAACTGTGAGAGTTGAAGAGTTCTTGTCGGTGTAAACAAAAGCTACCGTCAACTTTACATCTGCAATGGTTATTATGTAACACTGACTAGTATGGAAGCATACTTAAGTAACTGAAATCACCCTCAAAGAGTTTCTAAAAAATCACAGCAGCTACACACGTTGGATCTAGCTACTAAACAGTAGAACAGAGAAATTGACAGATCTGAACGAATGTTTCTCTTTAAATAAGTGGAACATTTGTAACACTCTACCCTTTTCATTAGATAATCTCTTCTTAGATTCGTATGCCTTTGGCTGGTCGGGTACCATATATCCCATCACAGCTGACACAAATAGTAGCGTATGTCTTCTGTGAACAAAGAGGGGAAATAGCTACATGAAGTATTTAACACGCGGCAGAGAGTTACTCAGAAGCCATGGCAGTAGAATATGTTTACCAGACAAAGTAGTTCATTATAAATAAGTTATTTAGGTCGCACCTTCAATCCTCCTCTCGAACTCACCCTCCTATCTGCCACGAAAAAGAAGCTTGCGATACTGATACCTAAGAGTGACTCTCTCTCTCTCTCTCTCTCTCTCTCTCTCTCTCTCTCTCTCTCTCTCTCTCACACACAGAGAGAGAGAGAGAGAGAGAGAGAGAGAGAGAGAGAGAGAGAGAGAGAGAGAGAGGGGGGGGGGGGGACGGGGAGGGAGAGATCCATCAGTTAAGCTTCCTTTGCGCTAATTCTACAGATGGTCGGAAAAATACACGGCTGAAAAATCAATGGAAGAGATGGAATTTGTTCCTCTGCAAGCATGAAATTTATTGGATTATTTATTACGTCATGAAATGTGAAAAATGTTTCTTTGTGCCTCTGATAAATGTCCGTTTGAAGGCTGTTAATACAAAAATTCATTGTGCTTTTCTGTTGGTTATTCGTCACTCTTTAGTAATACGAGAATTCACGTGTCTCACGAAACCACAACTTCTCTTGCTCTTTGATTACAATTGTACCGCCATGACAAAACGCATTAAAATTTTTAAAGTATGAAGCTCCTGAAGTATTTCATGTTACCTGTAGTGAATAACGGCCCAATAAAGCGACGTCTAATATAGCTTGATTTATGTATGCGTTTGCGCCGTTAATGGCTATCAAATATTTGTGCACATTAGTCATTTCTGACACATCACTGTTCTTTCTTGTTAATCGAATACAATCCTCCGTTATCCGGATGCCTAACTCATTGTATGAGTATTTGGTCTTTCAATCATTCTCTAGAAGCAAGCTTCGAAAAAGAGACTAATCAACAAACAAGGCACTTTTTTTTTTTCAGAAAGGTGCCTATGTACCTACGCACAATGTCGAATCACCCTCTAAAATTTCATTTCATTAAAAGGAAATTAGAAGCATGGCTTATGTTTGTAGTTCATTTTATACGATTGTCTTCTGTGAATAAGAACCACTTGCAACGTAGTGGAAAGTTATTATTAACAGATGATTCACAGTGAAGGAACTGCACCATAAACGCTAAATGACTTGGAAAAACTCCCTAAAAACATTGACAGTTAATTTCGAAGTACATCCGGTTATTGTCTTTTGCACTTGTCTGTATATACATGTTGACTAAAGAGGAAACGTACACGCTTTGAGAGTTGATGTTATTAGTGATTTAGAACGAGAAACGTCATATGAAAATAGTCATGATCATATAAAAATTTTGAGGAAACTTATGAAAACAGTGGAGAACGAGGCAAATCTAGGAGATAGTAAATGAAACATAGTGAGATGTGTTTTGTTTAACTGTGGATGTTTCCTCACAGAAGATGCCCAGAAATTCTGCTGTCAACTGCAACGTATTTTGTAGCCCTGATGGATAGCTGTTGTGTTGATGATCTGTCCTCATTTTTAAGATCCTTCACCTTCAAATGTAAAATGCGGTCTAGACGTTCCTCCTTTCTGCCCTCTCTGCGCTCGTAGACTTTTTTATCAAATCGACTCATCCGAAAATTAGGTCAATAAGTACGTGAATTATAAAAAAAGAAATCTTTTTTGCTCCAACAAGCATTCGGACAGGCTCCCGTCAACGACTTTGCTAGGACGAAAGAACACTTCCCCCCTCCCAGAAATAATGTAATTTATATCACAGGTAAGTACTAACCTCTAATGCTTGTCAATAGTGAAAAATTGAAAAGTAACTCCATTCATTGCAATTCAAGAAGTTTTCGTATCTCATAATCGGTTTCGAGTGTGAGCCGATCTTTAGGTAGTCAATAATTTATTTTCATTTCTCCATTTAGAATTGTAGAGCTTAAATTCAACCAAATTATGTGGGAGCTTCTAACTAACAGTGAAGCATCTACATTTGGTGAAGTAACATGTATTAAAATGTTAATTATAAAGAAGGGGGCGAGGTACTGGCCGAAGTTCAGCTGTAAGGACGGACAAATGTTCTGGTTTCAAATCTAGGTTAGGAATATGGTGTTAACTGTCATACAGTTTCATATAAGCGAACACTTCACTGCAGAGAGAAAATATTTTAACCCGTGCAGCATTTCCGTGACACTCTGTACACTACACCGCGATAATAAAAAACGAATTGCCCTTCTCTAGAGTTTTCCTCCGTCAGTCCCACTTGAAGGGGATTCTACAATGATTTCTCGGTGTTCTATCAATAAAACGTAGGGTTTGGTTCGCCTTTCCTTCAATATCTTCTATGTGTTCTTTCGAATTCAAGTTTTTGGTAAAATGGAACATGAATTTGCTTAATTTAACATTGTCGGTGTAGGACCCACCGTCTCACCGTAATTCATTTCGTACAGATCTCTCACTAGCGGTCGATATTGCTTCAATGAATGTAAGTCACATATGATCTACACCAGGAATTCCCAAACTTCTTAGTCTCGTAGATCACTTGCCAATTTTTTCTGCCCTGTGTAGACCCCATGCTTTTTCTGTACTCTTTTCCATTTTTCTGTTTCCCAAATCTGTTTCGCGCCTGATATGGTGCTACTAACTTTGATAACTTTAACTCTAAAAGTTAGTATACGTCATAATTGATCTCCACCCCCTTTCCCTCCCCCCCCCCCAAAAAAAATCTGAATGCGGGCCTGCAGAAGAAGACCGACAATACAGAATTCTTCCATTCTCTCGCTTAGCCAATGAAGCAAACAGTATCAAGATTCAGCATCGTGAGAATAATTCTAAATTTTGGTTGCGACCTTCCTAAATGTGAACCACTATCGTGAACCCCCATTTACAACATATAGACCAACAAATTATTTTTCCGCTGACGTGGACCCCTTGTAGGTTGGAATAGCCAAAAAATCCAAAGACATTACTCTACAATCGATATGCAAATTCCTACATGAAAAGTAGACGTCCTTGACAAGGTATGACGTCACCTAAAGTGAAATCCCGGAATGCATCCACTTGTAATCCTAAAGTGTATTCATTGCAACAATAATCAAAGATACTGATGTACACGTCAAAGATATTCCTATCCGCTTTACCCGCCCTTCCCTCCCCCTACCACCTACCATACGTCATATCCTATTATCCTACTTCATTCACCCCATAATATTGCAGGTGTCCTTACCCACGACACCATTTTCTAGGATGGCCTACGGCTGTGTGTCTGAGGAAGGACTTTATTGATAATCTGTTGAGGTTCTAATTTTCCTTATTTGCCTAAAAATAATACGCGAACAAAAAATCCCAAGATATTACTCTACAATCGATATGCAAGTTCCAACATGAAAAGTAGATACATTGCTTGCAGTGGCCATTTTGAGTAGCAGCTGAATTGTATTTTACTGTAATGCTTTTAAAGTAAACGCCTTTTGCTACTGCGAATGAAGGGTTTTATATTTAGCGTTCTAAGAGAACCATTTACAACAAAACATATGATTTCTCAAAGTTTAAGGAGCTATATATTTAAAAAGTAAATAAATAAAAAAAATTAAATTAAAAACTACTTGGGAGGATCTGGAGCTCTGCTGAGGTAGCGGTAATATAAAAGAAAAAGAAAAAAAGAAGTAAAAAGTTAGGCGCGATTGATCACCCCAGAGAATGTGAGCGAGTAACGCCGAGTGTACACACGGCAGGTATTCAGCCGGTGTAGAAGCTCCGGTTCCATTTCACGTCGCGCCCACGAATCAACTCTGTTTCAGAACGAGGAAATTTCCAATACCGATTGCAGCTCTATTTTCCGCCGCCTGATGAGATGGTTTGCGAGGGTGGGCGGGGTGGTGTGCGGCGAGGAAGCCCCCCCTCCCCCCCCTCCCGTACCCCCAGAAAATGACTCATTGCGAATCCGGACTCGTTCGGCGCCGAACGTCGGTCCCTAAATCAGCGACCGCGCCTCGTATAAAACGCGCCGTCAAATTCTCCCGCCACTCAGCTTTTCCCACTTTGCCTCTTTCCGCGTCGGACGGGCGCTCTTTACTTTTTTACAGCTCCACGTGCGATTGGCCGATATTATTGGAGCCGTGGCGAGGTGGTGGCGTGGTGAGCGGTGGCTAGGGGGGGGGGAGGGGAGGGGGCAGGCCACGTTTATACCGTGAAATGTTGTTAACTCGGCCGGCTCCTTTACAGCGCCTCGCAAGCGTGATAAATAAAGAAAGACCATCACCGATATTGCCGGCGAGTTCTAGCGGCCGGGTGGCATTACCGAGCCAGGTTATCGCTTTCTAAGAGCCGAACGTAAACACGGGGCTACGGACAGCAGGGCGACTCGCCTAGCTCGGGCCACCCTGCGTAAAAGAAAATGGCTGCAGTGACGTTGCGCGCCTCCGGAAAGATCGTAGGATTGCCCCTTCCACGACCAGCAATGTAGTGCCACTCTAAAAAAAACCACGACCTATGACGTGTTTACCTAGCCCTTGCGGAATATCCAGAAGCAGCAGTACCTGTTCGTCTCACTACTGTGGCTGCACAGTGGTTGATGATATTGCTATTGTCGCATGACGACAATCACGCTGTCCGAGGCGGATAGAGTTACGGTAACAATGAAGTAATCTGTTCACGTGTGTTGTGCGCGTAGCGAATTATTTACAACAAACCTGAGACACCTCTCTGCAGTGGCGGCGCTAGCCGTCTGTGACGTCGGCCACCGCCGATGGCCTCGCGCCTGTGGGGGCCTCGCGAAACATTGTTAAAATTTTAGTTTGTTTGTTTATTTTTTATATTTGATATTTAACGGCGCTTTTCAACTGGTAGGTTATGTAGCGACGACCTACATCTAATTTTCACTAGCTTAACCAATGGACGAACACAACATACGTACCCCCACCGTGGTATGATGCTTTACAGCGCTCGGCCATTCCCGGCCGACAGCTATTTAGTTATCCCTATTTATTTCCGTATGAGTGCAGCAGTGATGCAATTTTCAGTTAAATACTTGCAAAACAATTTCTTCAGTAAATTTTAGAAAACGATTTGGAAGATGTATATCGAAATGTTTATATAACAATCAGAATGATGCTCAGTTCCAGTCAGTACAGCTTCGGCCGAGAGAAGCTTCACAAAGTTAAAATTGATTAAGACTAATTTTAAAAGCACAGTGAGCCAAGAAAGACTATCTGCGTTGTCAGTACTATCAACGGAAGCCGAAATAGCGGCTAGTATCAAGATGTGATCTTAAAAAATTCAGTGAGATGAAAAGCTGAAAAGTTTCTCTAATTTGTGTTTGTTTATTGTAACTTTTGTCATTACAATAATACTCGTATATTTTACTAATAGAATTGTAGTATAATAATTATTGATGTGTAATTCAGCTCATTTAACATGTTCTTCATTAATGAAAAAAATGAATGGGGCCTCGCAAAGACGAGTTCGCCGACGCCCAGTTTTCGTCTAGCGCCACCATTGCCTCTTTGTTGGTGTAATATGTCGGCCGCTTTAGTTATTCGCTGTCTGATTAGACTCTGATCAGACTTGTAATGTTTCGGGCTTGAAGCCATCATATTAAGTTCGAAGTATTGCTTCAGTGCAGCCGGTTAGGACCAGTAGGCGACAGATGGAAAAAGCTGGTGAGAACCACGACAGATGGTACAATAGGTCGGATTCTCATGGGAAAGAGCACTGGCAAATCTCCCCGAATTCTAGGGAAGTCCCCGAGCGGCAGGCACTGGACGCCGATTGGCTGTAGCACTGGCGGTCACGCGCCAAAACGCAATCATATTTCTATTAATATTTAATAAATTAATAATATATCCAATGTCAAGCTCAGTTCGTAAAAACCCCTCAAACCTAAGCTATACCCTGAGTAGGTAAAACATATTAGTAATTGCTAATTCTATAAACAAAACAATTCATTTTATACGGACGATGCACCGCAGCCATGTTTGAACCCCAAATTGCGGAACGAAGGCAGTCTTGCATCGGGCCGCCATTCTTCAGTTCAGAACAGGCACTCGGAAGAGTAACAACTGACTTCAGTACGCGCACTCGGTGAAGTAACATGCATACGTAGGTGGTCATAATATATTGTTCAATCATCTTAGAGCTACGGAAATGACTTTATATTTAATTTCATTTGAAACAATCTGTGTCAAGTGGTTGTTATTATGCAGTTTACTGGTTTTCTGCTGATTTTATATAATTCAGTTGGCATCCCGATTCCCGAGGATTTCAGTTTTATTCAGTAACTAGATCAGTTGCTACCAATGGTTTTGCAATTTGAGCCTCATTCAAGAACTCCTACCTGCGTGCTATAATCTGCGTGGGGACATCTATAGAAGACGTGAGGTTGGTGAACTTTTAGAGTTTCTACTCTTCACACAGTGCAGTGGGAACTAACTACAACCCTCGCGTACAGTGCCATTGCGATACAAACGCAAACTGTTGTGCGTCATCCATGGCAACATGAAGGAGGAAAGGAAATGGCATAGGACCGGTTAACATACCACCTGTAGACATTATTCCAGTTGTAGACTTAGTGGCCGTTTGGATCCATTTGAAGATAATATAAATGTCGACACTTAGCACTTTATTTATGCCTTACGCATTGCGACATTCATCATTTACGGGGGCTACAAAACGACACTGGCATCAGTAATCCATCACAAATTTTATCAAAAGATCGTATATCACTAACCAATAACGATACACATACCAAAGCTTTGTTAGAAAATTATTCTTTACAATAATTTGAGTCACCATCATACTTTCGAGATATATATCAAATGTTCAAATGTTTGTGAAGCTTAAGGGACTTACCTGCGGAGTCATCAGTCCCTAAACTTACATACTACTTATGAACTACTTTATACTAAAGACGACACAAACATCCAAGCCCAAGGGGGGGGGGGGGATTCGAACCCCCGAAAGGGAACGGCTTCGCGCATCGGAGCATTGCGCGTCAATGCGCTTGGCCACTTGACCGCGGTAGATATATGTCCCAAGACCATTTCTCTGTTACAAAGATATGGAACATTTTGCCCAAGACGCTCTATACGGACGTGGAAATACAGCAGTCTCAAAATCAAATCAAATGTTCAAATGTTTGTATAGTCTATGGGACTTAACTACGGGGTCATCAGTCCCTAAACTTACAAACTACTTATGAACTACTTACGAACTAGGACGGCACAAATATCCATGCCCGAGGGGGGATTCTAAACCCCGACCGTAGTGGCCGTGCAGACCGTGACTGGAGCGCCTTAGTCTCCTCGGCCACCGCGGCTGGCACAGCAGTCTCGATTATCCGATCTTCGGTTTTCCGACCTTCCGTGTTATCCGACCCTTTTACCGCGCCGGGACTGTACACAGTAGCCGTGCGCCAGCCTACAGGTCAGTGACTGTACGTGTTGTTTGTTTTGGTGCGCGTCATTATCATACACTTCGTCGTCTCCGTCTGCTAATTCTCACTCTTCAATGCTAACGTAAATCTGTAGCAGGAGTGGACGTGTTGCACTTTTGTTTATAAAAACAAAATTGCGGTGATAGCTTCAAAAGGGAAAAAAAGTGATCGTGCGGTGTAAGGAAAACTTAAAGCTTTAAAAAGAATAGACTTGTGAAACTTTATTAAAAGTGGCGCGAGATTATAACGTCGGGAAAATAATACTTGGAGACTGGAAAACGAACCGCGATGAAATTGTTCTCAGAAAAATAACGTAAACTGTTTTGAAAGAGGAAAATCAGGAAAATAGGTGATTATGAAAAAGTAAGAGAAGCTTTGTTCCTATGGTTTACTCAACAGAGAGATAAAGGTGTACCCATGTCTGGACCTACTTTGGAGGAAAAACCTTACAGTTTTGTAACGAAGAAAACGAAGGTGAAACTGATATCTTATCACTTTTCTTTTAGTGCCCTCTAATGTATTTGAACGTTATAATCAGTTCTTGTTCACGTATTCTATGTTAAAATAAATTTTCTAAACTTTTAACGTTTATTTTTTTACTTTTTGTCGTGTTATCCGACCTTCCCGCATATCCTACCTTGCCGCAGCCGGTTTAGGTCGGATAATCCAGCCTCTACTGTACCTATAAAACACAGAATAAACATCGTGGATCACACTCTTGTTGTAAACACTCAATGTTGTTGACGCAACTGTGAAACAAACATCAAATTGCATCTACTTTCAATTCCTGATACAGTTCACGACCGTTTGACAGATCAACATTATTACTCGACATATGATGATGACTATTATTGACTGAAGTCTACGATACCCGATTATGAAGCGACATTTTAACATTTTTTGGGATACTTGTGCAGCCTATCTCTCTATTGATTCTCATGAACTTTAAAGACAACCGTCAGTTTTATCGGAGTCAATGAATTTAGCACTGATTAACGTTGAGGTAATTGAGTTCATTCGCGTAGTACACAACGCTTGCTTGAAGAAAGTGAACAATTCCAATAGCTGTTGCGCATCAACGTGTGAAACAGAAATCTCGTGAAAAACTACGCTTGCGTAAAACATCTAAACAACTGCAAGAGTTGTCGTTCATGTTAGTTAACCAGATTGTCAATAGATGGCACCTTCTACAATGCTTTTATATCGGCCGCTCAAACTTAAGCTGATACTCGGCGCGAAGGCTGATGGACGCAACTGTAAATACATGTCCCATTTACGATCGTCCGCTGGTTATTAACTTAGATTGTACGAACAACAAAAATTTTGTCAAAATAATTTTTTTTTTTTTTGTGTGAAAACAATAACTTTAAACTATCTGTGCATTTTTCGTCATTAGTGGGGAACAAAACCTTGAAAATGATACCTCAGTCATTAATTTTGGATAAGTAAAAAGGTAGATATGGCGTACCCCCCCCCCAAAAAAAAAAAAAAAAAAAAAAAAAAAAAAAAAAAAAAAAAAAAAACACCGATGAGAATAATATATATGATTACATACAGTAGGATTACCTGTGTTTCATACATAACAGCAAAATAGCAGAGAATGACGTTAAATTGCCGAAATAAACTTGTTTTGCCATTACAAATGCGCCTGAAATAAGTGCCATTATTATTAAAAAGCGCTGACTTATCCTAAATAACTCAGTATTTTCTTCTTTTTTAAATTATTTTTCTTTTGTAAACTACAACGAGGTCGGTACATGATGTTCAATGACCTTCACTACTGGTGAACGAAATAGATGGTCACAGTCGATGGTACAAACCTACAGCATTTTTGTTCAGCGGGTTGCGTTCGTTTAGCGCACGGCAAGAATTTTGGCTCGGAACAATACCCGTCGCTGCTAACGAAAAATACTGTTTACCGGAAGTTGTGGGCGGAATCTGTTGGAACAGCGCACGCACTAGTACGTTTATACATTATGCATGCGCTTGGCAGGCAGGTTCGGCGTCGCCGGCACATACCCAGCCACCCTCGCGCTGTACACCCAATTTTACCGGTCTTTTTGTGTCTGTTTTTTTGCGCACTGTTCTTTCCTTCCCTCCGACATCCGCCAGCGGTGGCGACGACAATGCGTTTAAAAATATGAACGTAACGAAGTTACAGGATTGCGTGGCGAAATGTCTGCTGCAATTGCGTTTCGTGAACGGTCAGGGGCCGAGCCCCCCTCCCCCTCCCCCTCTCCCATCCCACACCCCTCGCCACCGAATTCCCCTCCCCCAACCCTCCGCCCCACAAACCTCCTAACCAATAACCCTTTCCGATCCCCCCGCGCCACCAGAAAGAGAGCGCGAACCGCGTAACGGCCCCGCCGACATGCCCGCTGTGGACACCAGGCCTCCTGAAATTAATTACTCCATCGCCTCGCTTATGCAATTACGTGCGTCGCTTCGTACTTAAGAGTTTTAATTTCATCAATAAACGCGGCTGCGGTTTTTCGGCTTTTACTGCGCCTCCGGCCGTGTTTCGCCAGCGCCTCTGCTTCGGCTCGGCCAATACCGGCTCTGTTGAAAGCATACGCGAGCAGCTTTACGGTGCGTGGTCGGGACGGACTCGCCCTGTTAACAGAGCGGGGAGACCCTTTTCTTGTTACGTGCGTTTAACATTACTGCTTTGCCGGAATTAAATTCACGGTCACAAATGTAAAGTTGTTCCAGAACCGCCAGTGGGGTTAATCGTTTCCATCCTTTATCTCTTTCCTTCAAAAATGTATTTAAATTTTTTTTCTAGCACAGATATTCCATATACTAAGCTCCGGCTTTATACGTGCAGGTAAGAGCCTTTTCAGGTTACATCTTAAGTTACGACTAAAAGTTGGTTTACGTTTTAGGAGGCGATCCACTTATAATTTTGTAAAAAGATATAATAAAGCCAAGATCGCTGATCATCAATTTTTATTTACGACGACCGGTTTCGCTGAACTATGTCAGCATCGTCTGTTCAAATAAAATATTTTACAAGGCCATAATCTTGTAATGTCAATCAGTTGTTATATAATAATTTACAGTGCATAGGTGCACTATGTCATTATAATAAAACATAATTATCACAGTGAGTGACAATAACTCACTGTGTTAATTATGTTCTATTATAATGACATAGTGCACCTATGCACTGTAAATTGTTATATAACAACTGATTGACATCACAGAATTATGGCCTTGTAAAATATTTTATTTGACCAGATGATGCTGTCATAGTTCAGCGAAACCGGTTGTCGTAAATAAAAATTGATGACAGCGATATAGGCTTTTTTATATCTTTTAACAGTATTACGACTAAAAGACTCGTCGTAATCAGTACCGAGCTGGATTGTCGTGCCACATACTACTTCAAAAATGTTCAAATGTTGGTAAATCTATCGGACTAAACTGCGTGGTCATCAGTCCATAGCTTACAAACTACTTAAACTAAGGTAAACTAACCTAAGGACAACACACACACCCATGCCCCAGGGAGGACTCGAACCTCCACTGCGAGCAACCGCGCGCTCTGCAGCGAGACGCTTTAGACAGCTCGGCTACGGCTACTCCACTGCGGCACACACATACTACTTCGATCTGCCAAGATTCTATCGGTATCTCATCTCCAATTCACTCCAGCATATTCTTTATTGGAAGCGGGAAGCTTGGAGTTTAACGTCCCGTCGACAGCGTGACCATTAGAGAAGGAGCTTACACTCGGGATGTTTGGGTAAGGATGTGGAAGAAAATCGGCCGTGCCCTTTCAAAGGAACCATCCCGGCATTTGCCTGGAACGATTTAGGTAAAGCACGGAAAACCTAAATCGGGATGGCCGGAGGTGGATTTGAGCCACCATCCTTCCGAATGCGATTCTTTATTGGACCAACTATTAATATGTTCCGCTATTTCTAGATATCATAGGAAGTCGTAGAATATATACTCGTATTATGTGACTTATTAAGGGGATTACATCTTGAAAGCAGGTTGTTAAATTACCTATGTAAGATCTCGGGCAGCTGATATCTGCAAATGCAAGTTAAAACGCACACTGCTGCTCTATATTACTTTACGAGTGGCCACAGTACTTGCGCAACGGAAATTTATCTAACTACTCACTCTTTAAGGGAGCAGCCAATGTTTTTAACAAACACAAAATTAATGTTAAAAAAGGAATGGGACAGGGAACATGAAATTATAAAGCAGATGTGTGATACTTTAAATCATCATCTATTCTATAAAATGAACAAGCAAATAAATGCGGTGAAACAAAATGGAGCACAATAAAGCACACACGATGTACAAAAGTGAATTAAATCATAAAGTTACTGCTGTAATAAAATTGTTTCTGCCCTTTTATGAATGTGGTGGTAACGTGGGAGGAAATTTTAAAATACACAGTGGATAAAGGTAAGCACATTCATTCACTCACAGACACACGCATAATGCTTGTGACACATTACTCATGCTGCAACACTTGGTAGCAGTGGCGAAATAAAGCGTCAGAGGCGGTTTGACGAGATGACGGGTGTCTTCAAGCACAATTAAAATCACACTATGCACCAAACGAACTCATGTGCAGGTAGGCAGTGGCATACTGTCCTTAAGTACCACATGGTGTGCAACCACAGTGAATTACATAGAATTTACAAAAATAAATTAATCTAGAAGCAAGAAGCAAGAAGAAGCAAGTAAAGCACATGTGAGAATTCATATAGAAGAAAGCTACTATTAGTAAAAGCATGGCTAAAGACTGAAGTAATGACCATTACAAAAGCACGTTGTGTAATCGTTCATTCCATGACAGCAAAGACGGAATCTATCCAGAAAATGTGATAAAAATTTAGCATACTCACAGATACAGATATGATGCGAAACTTATAGTTAAAAAACAGCAAGGAAATTCAAACATACTACGTTTACACAAAGGTTGAAG
Source organism: Locusta migratoria (assembly GCA_026315105.1). Lineage (NCBI taxonomy): Eukaryota > Metazoa > Arthropoda > Insecta > Orthoptera > Acrididae > Locusta > Locusta migratoria. The sequence goes on from CM048748.1 coordinate 217,247,160, forward strand.
GCCACAGACGTCTATTCCAACTTGAGAAAATCGGACACAAAATCACCACCAAAATGGAAATGGAAATACTAAATTTACACTGAATTACTCGAGTTCTGTAAATTAAGAAACACTTCACCTCGCATAGCGAAAGAATTACTCAAGAAAACTATCACTGATAAACCAAGACGGCCTGATCACGAACAAAGTTCTAACAGCATGCCATCCCCTCAGCATGATTCGACGACATACTGACTTCTGCAGTCGCAACGAGGCCTCAGGCCACGCCAAAAGCATTCCCCTCCACGCTAACTGTGTACTACGCCTTCCACATCGCTGGCAACGGCTTCTACACAACGCTGGTGACTACTTTGAAGGACTCAAACAGGTAAAAATATGTAACGCTTTTGACTTGGGATTGAATAAATAGTTGCCACTATTTACGTTCCAACCCTCATATTACGAGTGCTGCATATGTAAATCGTGTTTAATATATTAAACGCATTTCGAGGAAACTGTTAAATCTTCAGTAACCGTATCTTACAGTCAAAAAATTTTTGTAAATCTGCATGAATTGAAGACCCTTACTGAAGTTATGTTACAGGAGCGGCCGGAAGTTAGTATTGGAACACAGATTCATCGCCGCCATCACCATTATCATGAAGTTAGCTCTCTGAGTACGCCGTTCATAAAATACAATAAATACACATTTTTATCTAGTACAAATTACATTCTAATTTGAGGACCGACCCCCCCTTTTTTTTATGAAGATTGGTACTTCGGGAAATCTCAAATTAACATTCTAGTCATGAACCCCCATGTTTGTTGACACTCAGCCTCGTAGTTCATAAAATAAACTACTCACCTTTATGTAGTACGAATGAAACCGTTATTCGACGATATGCTATAGCATCAAAACTTTTAAGGTAGAAAATCTGAAATTGACACTCTGGTATTCATCCCGTCACGTGTCTGTATGCTGTGAATTTCGCAATTTGTGTATAGTGGTGACATCAGACGCTCAGCGGAGAGACCAGTATCTCGTAAATCACTGAACTGTATGTTCCAAAATCGCCCAAAACTGCCTTACCGTAAAACGGCAAAAGCGCGCATGCGACCGCACACACTCGGAATTGACGTAACTTCCATCGCAATTTTAAATACGTTAGAGTAACGCTGGACTTAAACGAAATCACTCTCTCCCTGTTCGGCGGCACCGATAATTGTATTATACAAATGCTGTTACCTTTCAAGCGTTAGCGGCGCAGCCTTGGTGTAATTCAATAAATTACATCGTCAGAGGAAAAAAAAATTCAATTACTCAGTAATCTGTTCGACTTATTGAAAAATTCCGACAAAATTAAATGGCATAAATATTTCAATTAAATATTCGGTCTGTTCGTTTATTTGAAGAGCAGTTCAAAATAGAAAGCTCCGCTCCAAACCGCGAGTACAGGGAATATTAGATAACTGTATGCTGAACCACTACTTAAAAACCCTGTTCTACTGAACATATGTACGTCGTTCTATAAAGCAAAATACGTTTTACGTAACTATCCTCAGAGATGATAAGAAGACGTCTCTATTGCTGCTGGTCGCATGAAATTATTCAGACAAGGACAAGGAAAAGTGATCATATTCGATTCAACAAGGTAGAGTACATCTTGGAACATACAATTATAACAGAAAATAATTTTGTGTTCCCAGGCGAAGTTTTCGTTTTACTTGCTTTTTTATTTTTTATTTTTTCCCCATTCCTTCATGTAGAATTACGGCAAACTGCTTTATTCACTAATAATATGTGAGCAACAAATTTGAAATTTACATGATGCGTAATGCATTAAAAATGTTCAAATGTTTGAAGAGCTTATGCGACTTAACTGCGCGGTCATCAGTCACTAAACTTACAAACTACTTATGAACTAGCTTATATTAAAGACGGCACAAACATCCATGCCCGAGAACGGATTAGAATCCCCGACCGCAGCGGCCGTGCAGACTGTGACTGGTGCGCCGCAGACCGCTCGGCCACAGCGGTCTCTTAATATTAGCAATGATTCCCGCAGAAGATAATTTACCCTTCCTGTTAATACTATCAATGTATCCTGATCAATTATATTTTTGTAACACCTTTATCTCTCGCCGTCAGAGTTAATTTTTTGGTTACAAAGGTCTTAATATATACGTAATAAAATGAGAGAACAAGTGATTCGGGGTAAGGATTATCTTCGCTCTTTTGATGAAGTAAAAACCTTTATTAACTTCACACTTCACGTAATTTTCGGGTATGAAATATTTTCCGTTCATCATGGACTCGTGTGAATGGCTATGGAGCGTCACCTTACGGAGCGAACGACCGCTTCGTCGGCTGTTCGAATCCTTCCTGGGGCATAGGTGTGTGTGTTGTCCTTAGTGTACGTTAGTTTAAGTTAGTCTAGGGACAAAAAATGTTTCAAATGTTTGTATAGCTTATGGGACTTAACTACGGGGTCATCAGTCCCTAAACTTACGAACTACTTATGAACTAAATACTACTGAGGACGGCACAAATATCCATGCCCGAAGGGGGATTCGAACCCCCGACCGTAGTGGCCGTGCAGACCGTGACTGGCACGCCTCAGTCCCCTCGGCCACCGCGGCCGGCCTAGGGGCACATGACCAGGGTAGTTTGCTCCCTTTGAATTAAAATTAATACATTTAAATATGTATCAGATCTTACTTCGTACGTTGAAAGAACGGAAAACAATGGTAGGGCAGATTATGAGAATTGATGACACTAAGGGTATCGACGGAGACTCGGTGGGAATGGGCCTGAGAAAAGGAGGATGGGCTACGAAAACAAGGTACGGAGAGGACTAGAAGAGTAACGTAGTGAACGCTCATGATTCCAAGGCCAAAACGTCGATTAAACAGATGTCACTTGAAGACCACGTTACCAGCAAACTACCACGCTGCCCACTATCTACCGAGAAGAACAGTGTGTTTAAGCGTTGTTTTCGCTTGACAACTTCGGCCGATCAGATACCGTGAACATGAAGCACAATGGACATTGTGCATTACCGAGCCTTGGGCCATCTAAATCCCACAACAGAAGTATGGGGTTGTTTGGAAAAGATGGTAAGTACAGAAATCTCTGCTATTTCGTAGAGATCATCAGCGGGTGACTCAATCTACGTTATTGCTCAATTGAGGCAATTTCCAATACGGTAGGAGTTAAAGACGCTATTAGTGTAATTTTTCTTATGTGCACTATCTTTTGGCCCTCTGTGCATATTTATTCTTGTAAGGCGCTTTGTGGCGATGACTCAGGGCTAGTTGTAAATCGTGATGCCCTTTCGGAATCAAACGGACAATCTTCTTTCCGCTCACCTCGTGAAACAGGAAATATCCATGTAAATCGATGACCACATTTTATGCTCTTGAAATTTACCCCTAGAAAGTAAAATTGACGCATGGATTAAGTTATCTGAGCCTTTTCATCAGTGATCTGTGGAAAAGAGCTCACAAAAAGAGGAAAATGGCCGGTGGAGGCCACCGGAAATAATCTAGTTGGCCATTGAGCACATGTGTGAAATTATCGTGTTCGGTACCGGTGCGAGGCGCCACAAGGGCGCAGCAGCGACCGGACACTGGGTCTGCAGGTAAGGGCGGCCGCTACCTGCTCGGCCCTCGCACATTAAAACGGCCGGCGCAGGTCCGGCGGGGGGACTATAGTCGGGCCGCCGAAAGAACGACCCTGACAGTTCTCGCACGTGGGCCGCAGAGGGTGGGGTGGGGGGGGGGTGACACTCAACCACCATCCTGAGCTCTAGAATTCGTAAACGTTGCCAGGGTAACGGTGCCGCGTTGCCACCCAGCCACTCAAGGTCGCGCGGGGTGGCATGCTTCACTCCCTGCAAAGCATCTGTTGTGTGTTCATCGTTACTGGTTGTGTTCGTGCCGTGTTACGTGTCGTTAATTTCAAGCGTGTGTGAGATGGCTTCGTCCTCTAACCGTAAGAAAGTCACTTCTGTGACCAATAGACTGGCTGTCGAAACTGATCTGATGATATTACTCGGACACTATACTATGGTAGTCAACAACAGCGACTGTAAACAAATAAGCCAAAAAAAAAAAAACCACTTCTTTTTATGCAAGGAAACAAATCATTTTACTGGAAGAGGCGATTTTACTACTTGTAAAGTTGTAGTCCGTATCTGTTTACCTTCTTGGCAGACTGCCACAATACAGTGTCTGAGTAATAACACCGAGTTTGTGGAAATGGTTATAGAAGATGAAATATATAGATAAAATTCTTCAACTAGCGCCCTTCGGCTGAAGACTAAATTATACGTTATATTAAAGGAATACTGAAACATATGAAGCTTTTCTTTAACTCGACATATATTTCTAAACCTTTCTTTTTAACAGCAAAAAAAAGTGTTTTTCATCACTTCGTGGTTGTTATCGCTCGTTCACGCTTTAGTGGTACATAGCAACGGTCCCAAAGTATTCGGACGTGATATTCGTATGCCGGCGACCGACACGGCGTAACAACAAACGGCCGCGTAGCAGCATTGGCAACATAGCCGCTAGCTGTCAGAGCCGTTCTTTCGGCGGCTCGACTATAGGCCGGTGACCGCCAACCTGTTCAGACGCATGTTTCTGCCTCAGAATGTAGCGCTTCTGGCAAATACAGTTCACTTTTACCAGACATGTACTTTTTATTTCTAAACGCCTTTCCTTTGCAACGAATGATTGCATTCGTCTGGACTGTGGAAAGAGCGAGGCAGCGCAAAATGTCCGTGCGTTTTGCGGCTGCCCAAACATCGATCACATATGACACAACATCTAAGTGCCAGAATCGTACCCGTTACTTTCGCTTTGTGCCTGGTGAAACAAGCTTGCGGTACTGTAGCGTACTTTTCTTAATAATCAGTGACATTTAATATGCTTGGTGAAAGCTGTCATCCGCTGTCACGTAAGATATTGTAGAAATGGCATGGGCGTATCATTTCGGTAAAAGTTATTATTGATTTAAACACCTTGTAATGATGCACGCCGAACGTTACTTTGATTACAGGGATAAACAATCGGTTGGAATCAGTAAGGCACGTGAGAATGGCACCTTTCTATGGATTACGCGGATGCATCTGTCGGAATCCTTCCTTTGGCAAGTGTTTGCATGCGCGCGCGTGTGTGTATGTGTATGTTGTCAGCGTAAGTAAGTTTCCAATGTTCATCAGATCTGCAGGTATATTTAACGACTTAAACTCTTCCTACAAACCAATAATTAATGCTCTGAAAACACGCTCGCATGGTGACCAACTCAATAGTTCTACTGTCACCTCTGCATGTGTTAATGTTTTTAATGTGGGAGTCACAGGAGCGGGTACTGTGATGTGTGCCGTACGTGTGGGTAAGATTACCCATTAATACGGTCCATCTGGATGATAGAAGTGGTCGAAAGCTTTTGAAACAAGAGCGGTTTTAAGAGCAGAGGGAAAAAAGTGCCAAGGCAAGTGCCAAGGGAAAAAAACCAAATGTTATCCAAATGTTTCTTAAGCTTAAGGGACTTAACTACGGGGTCATCAGTCACTAAACTTACAAACTACTTATGAACTACCTACAACTAAGGACGGCACAAATATCCATGCCCGAGGGGGGATTCGAACCCCCGACCGTAGTGGCCGTGCAGACCGTGACTGAAGCGCCTCAGTCCCCTCGGCCACCGCGGCCGGCGGGAAAAAACCTCTGCGATAGTCTGGAGCGGGTAGTAAGAGCAGTACCGGATTCTTGCTATCTGCGACAGATCATGGAAGGGTGTGGTTTGTCAATCCGGTTTGTTGAGTCGCCCCTCTGCAGCTGGCACTGGCGGTGTCTCCTGTTCCATTATCAGCCGCGGCTGGCTGCAACAATCAAGATTGACAGGCAAGTGGTCGATTTTTGAGATCGGCCTCTAAGTGTATAGGTTTAGTGTGGGATTTGTTTGTGTTTTGAGTTTGTTCATGTTCCCTGCGACTGCCGGTTTGTCGGCGGTAATTGCTCATCTGGCATTGCCAGTCAGTTTTGCTGCGATGCAGAGGTTCAATGAGCAATGATTTTGTTTGTGTCTGTAAGGCTTACCATAGGTGTTTATCTATTCTTGACAAAGAGTGTTTTTGGTCAGTTGTGTTTCCACCTATGGTTGTGGTCGTAGTTACCTATAGTCGAGCCGCCGAAAGAACGACTCTGACAGCTAGCGGCTATGTTGCCAATGCTGCTACGCCGCCATACGAATATCACGTCCGAATATTTTGGAACCGTTGCTATGTACTACTAAATTGTTTACGAACGATAACAACCACGAAGTGATGAAAAACATTCTTTTTGCAGTTAAAAAGAAAGGTTTAGAAATATATGACGAGTTAAAGTATAGCTTCGTATGTTCCAGTATTCCTTTAGATATAATGTATAATTTATTCTTCAGCCAAAGGTCGCTAGTTTAAGAATTTTGTTTATATATTTCATCTTCCATAACCATTTTCCACAAACTCGGACACTGTATTGTGGCAGTCTGCCGAGAGGGTAAACAAATAAGAAATAAGGACTAACACTTTACAAGTAGTAAAATCGGCTCTTCGAGTGAAATGATTTGTCTTCTTACATAAAAAGAGGGTGTTTTTTTTTTTTTTTTTTTTTTTTTTTTTTTTTTTTTTTTTTTTTTTTTTTTTTGTGTTTACGGTCGCTGTTACACACGACAGATGCTTTGCAGCGACTGAAGCATGCCACCCCCGCGCGACCTTGAGTGGCAGGGTGGCAACGCGGCACCGTTACCCTGGCAACGTTTACGAATTCCAGAGCTCAGGTTGGTGCTCGAATGTGCCCACCACCCTCTGCGACCCACGTGCGCGAACTGTCAGGGTCCTTCTTTCGGCGGCCCGACTATAGATTGAGGATGAAGGGGTTGTTCGAATGTCTAGCATTTTTGTACAGTCGTGCGGCGTGTTTTTTGAATACCTCCGTGAGAGTGTCAAGGTGGTCAGTCGCATCTGAGGACGTAAGGACCCGCCAGCCATACCCCTTGCAGAAGAAGCCTGGCCGCCGCGCGGCGCTTGGCCGCCAGTGCCATAGCGGGCGCCTGGTGCCTGGCGAGCGAACGCGGCCTGCAGCTAACTGCGGGGGCGGTGCCGGCCGCGTACATCAGGCGCAGGCGAGCCAAGGGGCCTGCCGACGACGGCCCGGCCAGCTGCGCTGCGCTGCGCTGCCTTCTGTCCTGCACGAGGCCCTGCGGGCTGCACGGTGGGACGCGGGTTGCTGAGGAAGGAAGGGGAAGGGGTGGAAACAGGCAGTGCCTGCGTCTGGGCCACAGCGCAAACCGCAGTCAGCAGGTAGTTTATAAAATTAAATTATGTGTCACACAGTGGCGTTCTCCAGGGAAGTGTTATAGGGTCCCTACTGCTCGTTCGCGGATGATACTGTCATTTTAGGGTTAGTAAAACCAAAGTCTGAAGCAAGCAGGAGTAAAATATAGGGAGCGTAAGGTTATTTACAACTTGTACAAAAAACCAGACAGCGGTTGTCAAAAAAATGTTCAAATGTTTGTAAAGCTTATGGGACTTAACTACGGGGTCATCAGTCCCTAAACTTTCAAACTACTTATGAACTACTTACGAACTAGGACGGCACAAATATCCATGCCCGAGGGGGCATTCGACCCCCGACCGTAGTGGCCGTGCAGACCGTGACTGAAGCGCCTCAGTCTCCTCGGCCACCGCGGCCGGCTAATCTTGTGTTAAAGAGTTAGTTTCTTACGAGTGAAAACGATGTTACCTCCAATCGTTATAATTTTTCGACTGTCATGTTAAAGGAATTGCGGCGCTGGTGTAACGGTCAAGACGTAGAATGGTGAACTTGTCCCTTATTTCATTATGTTTGTAATTCCATAGCATTATTTGTGATTATTTAGTGTGTCCTTTATTCCCTATAATTTATTTAGTATGTATAGAAAGTAGCATTTATGATCCAGCACTGTAATATACGTACCGTATTGCAGTTTGTGAGTTCCTAACGGGGTAAACTTTTACCTACCATACCGGCGGCCTCGTATGACTATGTTGGCAACATCAACAACACGGGAGAAAATCTTTATCAACATGTTTCGAACAGACCAAGAAGTAAATATATACTCTATGGTTGACCGGTTCTTGTATGTACCCTTGTCCAAATAGTGAAAAATATTGCCCTCCTAGAACTAAGATTTCAGGATAAAACATACATTGCTTCACGGTTTCATAATTTCGAAACAGTGTTTCGAAACCACAGATGGTACGGTTTCATTGGTTTCGTAACCGTCTGATGTTTCAACTATCCCATCTCTAGAGTTGAAGGGCTGAAAGGGATGCAGTGGTTGGAAAGGAAGTAAGACAGGGTTGTAGCCTTTCTCCAATGTTATTCAATTTGTACATTGAGCAAGCTATAAGGGAAAGCAAGGAGAAATTTGGAGAAATAATTAAAGTTCACGGGGAAGTTCAAATGTTCAAATGTGTGTAAATATATCGGAGCAAACTGCGTGGTCATCAGTCCGTAGCTTACAAACTACTTAAACCTAGGTAAAGTAACCTAAGGACAACACACACACCCATGCCCCAGGAAGGACTCGAACCTCCACGGCGAGCATCCGCACGCTCCGCAGCGATCAGGGGAAGAATTAAAAACATTGCGTTTTGCCAACGACATTGTAATTCTGTCAGAGACAGCAAAGGACCTGGAAGAACAACTGAACGGAATGGACAGTGTGCTGAAAGGTGCATATAAGATGAACATTAACAAGAGTAAAACAAGGGTAATGGAGTTCAGTCTAAGAAAATCAGGTGGTACTGAAGGAATTAGATTAGGTAACGAAGCAATAAAGGAGGTAGATGAGTTTTGTTACTTGGGCAGTAAAATAACAAATTATGGTCACAGTACAGAGGATATAAAATGCAGATTGGCAATGGGTAGAAAAGCATTCTTGAAAAAGAGAAATTTGTTAACATCAAATATTGATTTAAGCCTAAGGAAATCCTTTCTGAAAGCATTTGTATGGAGTGTTGCCTTGTATGGGAATGAGACATGGACGATAAACAGTGCTGACAGGAAGAGAATTGAGGCTTTTGAAATATGGTGCTACAGAAGACTGCTGAAGATTAGGTGGGTGGATCGCGTAACTAATGAGGAGGTACTGAACAGAATTGGGGAGAAAATAAATTTCTGGCGTACCTTGACTAAAAGAAGGGATAGATTGGTAGGACACATTCTTAGACATCGAGGAATTGTGAATTTAGCGTTGGAGGGAAGTGTGCGTGGTAAAAGCCGCAGAGGAAGACCAAGAGATGGATGCAGTAAGCAGATTCAGACATATGTAGGTTGCCGTTCTTATGTGGAGATGAAGAGGCTTGCTCAGGATAGAGTATTGTGGACAGCTGCCTTAAAGCAGTCTCAGGACTGAAGACCACAACAACAACAAAATCACCAGAAGATGAAAAGCAACGGCCAAGCTATTTAGATAAGATATCTGTATGGTGCAAAAATAGGCCGTTGACTGTTAAGCGTGAGGTCATCCATATGACCACTAAAAGCAGAAACTTTAGTTACACGATAAATCAGTCATACCTAGACGCCGTAAATTCAACCAAACATCTAGACGTAACAATTACGAACAATTTAGTAGCGGTAAAACACAATCAATACGTTCACTATGTAACAGCAATGGTGATGGCACTGATGACAATACGTTGCTAAAGCAGAATTGCCAAACACAGTATTCCGAAATTCCTTTGCTAAAGCAGACGAAGCATATTTGTATCACGAACAGCTTCCAGCAAGCATACTTTATAAGTAAATACCCTTAAATATTGAAGCAACGTAAATGATTTAGCAGAAATAAGTCTCCCGGACCCGATTTTAAACCAATTAGTGGACCAGGGTGTCCAAGCGAAAGGGTGGGCATGGGATTCAAATGAAAAAGTCATGGAGTTATGGAGAGTTCATGTTGCTTCTGTTGTTGTAGTAGTCTTAAGCCCGCAAACTGGTTTGATGCAAAGATCTCGGCTGTTACTGTACTATGCAGAGGTTCGTTTCGTTGCTTCAATTGCCAGCATTTTTCGCCATTATAGCAGTGGCGACCGTCATATCACAGCCATCTGCGGAAGTTATTTTTTTATTTTTATTTTTTTTAACATTTAAGCACTGATAATGTTCTCAAAACCCAAACCTTTTTCAACCTCTAATAAGGAGTGGAGCGTCAGCACATTACTCCGACCATTAACCAGAAACAGGAAATCATCAAACGCGTGAAGAATGGTGAGAACAGAAATATTATGATGACTGAATTTAATATTAGTTCGTCAACCATTTACGAGATAAAAACAACTGAATTTAATATTGGTTCGTCAACCATTTACGGCATAAAAACAAAAGTGTTATCAAATGAAATTTGCTTCTCAATCGGTGATTCTGAACTCGTTGCTTTATATATTATTAAAAACTACTTTTATGCCAAACAAAAATGTTCACGAAAACAAAAAGATATTCGAGATTTTTTAGAGTTACACTAAAATGTTGTACAATGCTGTGCATGTATGTAAAGTAAAATTTGTTGGATAAGTTGGCACTGTCCTAATTTTGAGCTGAAGTTATTAATCTAATGATTCTTCCAATCACATGTCAATGCATTACACTGTGTTACGGCTGCTTTCGCTGTATGGCTTAATCTACACCAGTAGCAGGCCTAACAGGTACCGCCTGATAGTCCGGAATTTTCGGTAAGCCGGCACCGGGTCGGTACCAAACGTGCCGGACTTCTACTGTAATTGGAAATCATATAGAAAATAAAAGTATGTCTTATCTTTAATGTCTTACTTACTTTTTTTCCTTTCATACACAACACTGTCCACAGTCGACAGGAAATTGGGGGTCGCTGGAAGAAAGACGACGTTCTTTTCGTGAATTTCTGTTAAGTAAATTTAGGGGGCCGATATTGAAGCTGAGTGTAGTACGATCTTGCTGCCGTCTACTTACATTTCGCGTAAAGATCACAAAGACAAGATAAGAGAAATTAGGGCTCGTGCGGAGGCATATAGGCATTCTTTTTTTCCTCGTTCAATTTGGGAGTGGAATAGGAAAGAAAATACCTAGTAGTGTTACAGTGTACCCTCCGCCACGCACCTTACGGTGAATTGCGGAGTATTAATAATAATTTCGGAAGTGCGAGTTATTAAAAGTAAACTTAAATTTGGAAAAGGTCATGCCCTTACGATAACCTCCTTTTCTAAAAATATAGTAATTTACGAATTAGCAGGAAAGCGCTTTGTTAGCCCGCCGTATTGTCCGATGCCGACTGTGGCCCATACTGCAGTCGTCGCCATTTCCCCGAGCATTCTGAACCGCCAGTAGGCACAGTCAGTTTATCTTTCACATCTACAGAGACGGTAAGAAACGAAAGTCGTTATCCACCACAACAAAGGGGCAGGTCTCACGCAGACTTTTCCTGGAAGAAGTTAAATACGAAAACACGGACCTAATTAGCGGGTTGCACTTTTTTTTTTCTTTTTTTGCTCCCACTCGGCTTAGACGCTATTCATTGCCTAAGCCGCGGCGATAATGGGATGACATTTTCTCTGCGTTTACCTCCGGCCGATGAATATTCAGGGACTCTGGAGGGGGAAGGAAGGGGCTGTGTTTTTTTTTTTTTTTTCCTGAAGAATTGCAAATGACCGCAGGGCGACTTGTACGGGCCGGGTCAGGGGCCCGTCGCCGATGCCGCAAAGAGCGCGAATCGACGGCGCCAGGGGCCGGCTGTGTTTCTTTTATTCATCGCATCCCGAATATTAATTTACCGAGTCTTCAAAAAGTCCCGAGACCCCCCACAGGAGGGAAATTAATTCCCGGACAGGCGGTCGGCAGGACGCCCCGCCGAGAGCGGAGTTCGCAGCTGCCTGGCCCCCGACTGAGCGCCGGCGGAGGCGGATGACAATCAGTGTCAGTCCGCGACCGCTGCCGCCGCCCCCGCCGCCCCCGCTGATTGAGAAAAACTGCCGCCGCATAATCACCCTCCTCCGCGCACCTCCTACCGTCTCCCCCCGCCCTCCCTCCCCCACCTCGTCACTTGCCGCTCTCCGCAGTTGCGGCGAATCCGATTTTCACGCGAGGGCAGCTACAATTTATGCGAGAGCCTTGTTAAGATTCATACTGGAGGCGGCGGCGGCGAAAGGGACGGGCAGCGCGGCTCTCGTATAGACAACTTGTGCCGCTGCGGGGTGGATCAGGCTCTCAAATTAGTGATGGGGTGTGAACGGGGCGGTTCGCGTGTTCGGTGATCGTTCGTCAGCCGGCATTGGATCAGTGCCGCTCTGACAGCTGGGTATCCAGTGGAGTGCCACACTCATAATAAGCGCGAGGCGAGGGTCGGCAATTGATATCGGGCGGTACTTGTCAAGGGGTCCACATGGGTACTAGATTTAAGATTTTTTTAACGTTCATCGTAAGTGTTCAGTACTCAAATAACAATCAGCCAAAGCCATTCGACGCAACTCTCAAAAATACTCGAGGAAATCGACTTTAAAGATTTTCAAGTACATCTAATGAACCAATAATTAAGATTGACTACAAACAAACAATCCCTGGGACGGATTTTCGTCTCGAATATGTCAAAGACATTAATGATAAATCTGAAGTATTGAACTAGGATTTCTGATACGGCCGGGAATCCAAACCCGGACCTCCATGCTTACTAGGCAGAAGTCTTACCGTTAGACCACCACACCACTAACTATTAACGAGCCTCGGAATAGTCTAAGTACGATTTCTTTCCAAAATCGTACTTAGACTATTCCGAGGAGCCTTAATTGTTAGTGGTTTGGTGGTCTAACGGTAAGACGTCTGCCTAGTAAGCATGGCGGTCCGGGTTCGATTCCCGGCCGCATCACAAATTTTAATTCAATGTTTCAGATTTATCAATAATTAAGAGTTGCAGCATCTGTGTAGCTCAGGTGGTAACGTTCCTGCCTTCCAACCCTAGGGTGGGTGGTTTGAGTCCCACCTTGACAAATATTTTGTTCGCTATTTTCGAATTCACTTATGTAAAGGAAATTGGGATCCCTAATTCCACGGGTTGTCAGTTTTTGTTTATGTAGAGGAGCTGAAAACTTTGTGACCTAAAACGATGGTTGATTAGGTTAGCTGCTTGGAAAGCTATTAGTGGCTGTGGGAGTGACTTTCCAAAAACAGCGTGGTAGCTCTTAACAAACTGAAACATCAGAGACCACCGTCGTCAACTAATAGTGAAGGCAATACTGTAAAAAATGTAACAAGAATTCTGATTGAAACCATCAATATTTAAAACCTTTTCTAGAATGATAAATAAGAGCATTTTTAGTAAAAATTACCATTAGATATTAAAATTGTTTAAGTATTCTAACACAAAATAAATAAATAAATAAAAAATCTGATACTGTAGTATTCGAACCACCAATCCTTTGGTTGTAAGGAAATAACGCTACCAACCGAGCTTCATCGACACAACTATTTTAATTATTGAAACTTGCGTGTATTTTTAAATCTTCAAAGTCGATTTTCTCGAGAATTTTTGAGACCTGCGTCGGATGGCTTTGGCTGATTGTTAATTGTGTTCTGATCTTTTTGAGAGGATTGGCCACACTCTGAACATGTCTCCCACAAGTCAATTCCGTACTTTTTGGGATTGACGATAGCAGTGCATCTGAATCTACAGTAAAAGTCCGACAATCCGGCACGTTCGGGACCGACCTAGTGTCGGATTACCGAAAATGACTGACTATCGGGCGGTACCTGTTACAGCTGGGATAGGCTAAGCCATACCTCGAAAACAGCTGTGACACAGTGAACTGAACCATTTCTATAATAACCTATCTTAATTTCTGAGATACATATTTCATTAGTTGATATTTTTGATTATGTCAAAAATGGTTGACGAACCAATATTAAATTCAGTAATCAAAATATTTCTGTTCTCATCTTCCTTCGTACGTTTCATGACTTCAAGTTTCTGGTTTACGGTCAGAGTTGCGTGCTCACAATTCACTCCTGATTTGAAGCTTGAAGAATGTTTGGGTTTCGAGAACATTGTCGCTGCTTAAATGTTAATAAAACTTCCACAGATTACTATGATATGACAGTCACCACTGTCAAATGGCGAAAAATGCCGGTAATCCAAACAATGAAAGTAACCTCTGTACAGTAAAGTAAAAACCCAGATCTGATGACTAAAGTCTGAAGATTTCTGATCACAACAATGGCGTCTGCGTAATTGCCAAGCAGGGGATTGCCACGTCGGTGACGTCAGCTAACTGCAGCAGTAGCGGCTGCATCAAAGGAATAACCCCACCCCTAGCCCTTCCCAATAAACGTCAAAATTTTCTAGAGATTTTGACGTCGACATCAGAATTCGAAACCTGTTGTTGATTTTATGACGAAGAACCATTCCTGTCTATCTTGTCGAGTGTGAATTGGCAGTTTAGTGATAACTACTGTGACGTATCTCACATCAAATTACTAGATATGAACAGATTTAACTACCTGCCGTTGGTGTTGTTTAATAATGAATCCTATTTGTATGCTTTCCTTTAAACAAAGAACGCAACCGGGTAGACTAACTTTTCGTTGCTGATTCAAATGTTCCAATGTTCAAATGTTTGTAAAGCTTATGGGACTTAACTACGGGGTCATCAGTCCCTAAACTTACAAACTACTAATGAACTACCTTATACTAAAGACGGCACAAATATCCATGCCCGAGGGGGGATTCGAACCCCCGACCGTAGTGGCCGTGCAGACCGTGACTGAAGCGCCTTAGTCCCCTCGGCCACCGCGGCCGGCCGTTGTTGATTAACGTAGACGGTTGCAGCTACTAAACATAAGTTTCAAGAGTTATCATAAGTTCCTACAAAGTACTTATATAGTGAGTGTTTCATCGTTACTAATACCAGTCGTAGAAGTCGGGGAGCAGAATGAGCGAAATATTTATTTAATAGCAAAGCGCAACACAGAAAGGTAGAAAACTGTCATCAACGACAAAGAGGAAATAAATGTCGCGAAGAACTGTTAAAGTGCAATCAATGTGCCTTAAAAATGTTCGTCGAAAGTCTAACAGTGATCCGTGGAATCCGCACCAAGTGGGACTGACAAACGATGTAGAGAAAGTTTGCCGGCCGCAGTGGCCGAGTGGTCTGCGGCGCGCCAGTCACCGTCAGCACGGCCGCTACGGTCGGGGGTTCGATCCCCCTCGGGCATGGTTGTTTGTGTCGTCTTTAGTAAAAGATAGTTCATAAGTAGTTTGTAAGTTTAGGGACTGTTGACCCCGCAGTTAAATCCCTTAAGCTTAACAAACATTTGAACATTTTTAGAGAAAGTTCAGAGAAGGGGGGGGGGGGCGGATCGTTTTGTATTATTGTGCTATTGGGGTGAGAGTGTCACGGAAATGATGCACGAGTTGGTGTGTAAATCATTAAAAGAAAGGCGTTAGTCGTTGCGGCGAGATTTCACCAACTATATCTTCCGAATGCGAACATATCTTATTAGTACCCACCTAGGTATGGAGACATGATCATCGCAATGAAATAAGAGAACTCTGATCGAAAACAGAAAGATTTAGGTGTTCCTTTTTCTCGTGCACTGTTAAAGAATGGAAGGGTAGATAAATATCATAAAAGTGTTTCGATTAACCCTTTACCATACACTTCATTGTGAGTTACAGAGTATTTACATATATGTAGAGAAAAATGTGAACATCGACAGATTTGTGTTTGCGGAGCCGATAAATTTATTCATATAGCTTTTATGTTACTTTTTAACTTTGTATATCAAGACTGAAATTGGTACCTCTATAGATGTTTCTAAGAAGTTACGCCAATGATGTGGCCACTATTAGATCGAAAAAATATGTGCGTAAATTGACGTGTGCCCAGGTTGCAGTGATCAGGTTATATCGTTAACGCAAGTGACCCTAATCAAAGGTATATACATCCGCGTTACAGCGTCGAATAAAGGGTTATACGGCCTGTTCGCCGGGAGGCAAGTGCTCCTTAAGGGACGTCCAAATAACCGTTGTTCCTCTTTACAGCCGAAGGTAATCTGCGTTAATCCCCGCCCCATCCCACGAGCAAAGCTGTTCCGTGGCTCGGTATATTGTCTCTGAGGCTGTAATTCCAAGTTCATCGTATACAAAGACGTCTCTACAAAGAAGATCATTACTGCAAAGCTTGTGGCCTCGGATAATGGTTACACTTTGCAAATTAATGATTATTTCTGTTCTAACTACCAAAGGGCGCAGACAGCACGCCGAACTGCCTGTGGAGGAAGGAGCGAAAGGACGGGTGGAATCAGGAATGGCGAGGAAAGGGAAAGGTTAATTTTGGCCAAAGCGTTCAGCTTGATTGTATAAACGGGACATTGGGATAATGTTTTCCTTTGGTGAGACGATGAAATTTTATGCAACATTTACATGCCTTTTTCCTGTTATAGTAGTTGCAATGTGTCCATTAGGATATGCACATCAACAGGCGACTTAACAAGTACAAAATGTAGCTCTATAGTGTAGTCATTCATGGGTAAGAGAAGTTACTTGATTTTATCGGTATCCTTAGATACGTTTCTTTCTTGTATACAGAGCAAGATGTGCGTGTATAAGTAAACATTTCAGCAAGATGAACTCCAGGCAATAAAAATATATGCTACCATTTTTAATACGTGCCTTTTGTGCTTCTCGTATCCGTTAGATGAGATTGCTATAATGTACGAAATAAATACATGAATCCAAATGCTTTCGTGTACATCTAGAAACAACGCAGATAAATGGAGCAATAACAGAACATTGTTGAACAAGAAAAAATTACTTTTAAATTTACCTTACCTCTTAATTCTGTGTGGAAAGAATGTACCCGAAGTTGTTTAGTTATATGACGCTCGTATTTCTGGTAAACTAGTAATTCCGAGACTCGAAATATCGTCACTCAACTGTATCGAATTCAGTTTACTTATTGTCTAACTTCCTTTAGTTATTCTTTTTTTAAGGTAGAAAATGTCACAGCTAGGAGAAAAGAATCCAATTTGACGCAACCTGTTCTCCTTCCATATCATCTTCTCCGAACTCCTGATTAACTCTTTCATTAGCGCATTATGAATTCAGCTTTGGAAAAAGTAAAATTCAGTGTTTTATGTATTAACTCGGTGTACTTTACATCAAAATATGTTTTTTAAATCTTTGATCGAACTTTTTTTTTTTTTTTTGTATTTCATGCGTAACAGAGACGTTTGTATCGTAACCGGATCTCGAACCTGGAATCTTTACCTTTCGCGGTCAAGCGCTCTACCTACTGAGCTATCCCGGCACGACTCACGATCCCGCCTCACAACTTTACTTCCGCCAGTACCTCGCCCCCTAGTTTCCAAAGGCGGGATCGTGAGACGTGTCGGGTTAGCTTAGTCGGTAGAGCGCTTGCCCGCGAAAGGTTCCAGGTTTGAGTTCCGGTTCCGGCACACAATTTTTATCTGCCAGGAAGTTTCGTATCAGCGCAAACTCCGCTGGAGAGTGAAAGTTTCATTCTGGAGATCAATAATGCTTCACCATAGCACCAAAGACAAGACAATTCATTACTGAAATAACATGAACCACACTCACACTCACACTCTTAGCCACGTACAGACGGTAACGTAACACAACCTCCAAGACGGATAAATTATTACCTGGAATGTTCAAAATGTTCAAATTTTTGTAATTCTATGGGATCAAACTACGTTGGGCATCAGGCCCTAGTCTTACAAACTACTTAAACTAAGTTAAACTAACCTAAGGACAACACACACATCCATGCCCGAGGGAGGATTCGAACCTCCGACGTGGGAGGCCGCGCGTTCCGTAACGTGGTGCTCCAGACCGCTCGGCTATTGCAGCGCTATTGCCTCGGAAATGGATACACGCCGTACCAAGCGCCAAAATGTCGTCTAGAAGCATGTTTTCATCAACAACCACGCGACTTTAAAGACTGATACACAAAATACGCTATTAATCAGCTTTTTAATACGTTTTTGCCCAGGAACAATACTGGGAACGAAAGGGTCAACCTTACACACACTTAAGAAGGCTTACTATAGGGAGGGGAACTTGGAAAATGTGGGTAAAAAAATGTTCAAATGTTTGTATAGTCTATGGGACTTATTACGGGGTCATCAGTCCCTAAACTTACAAACTACTTATGAACTACTTACAACTAAGGACGGCACAAATATCCATGCCCGAGGGGGCATTCGAACCCCCGACCGTAGTGGCCGTGCAGACCGTGACTGGAGCGCCTCAATCCTCGGCCACCGGGGCCGGCGGGGTAAAAAAAAAAGGAGTGATTTGTGGTGTAAATATACAGTAATTTTAATTGGGCAAGTTTCGGTTACGGTTTAGGTTGAAAGTAGAAGAGGAACCGAAAATTCGGTTGCTGTTTCGACCACAATGTTACGGTCGGACTCTGAAATTAATTTGAGGTTGGATTCCATTTTTTTGGAACGGTGTGCTCAGCGACCACAAAACAATGAATGCAATAAATATATTATGCAGCATTGGTCGTTTTTTATTAATGTTTTCGCAGATCGATTTCGATCACATAATGATCATCTTCAATGCACCAGTCATCGTAATATCAGCTATGCATAATCAGCTAATATGGCGTATGATTATGCATAGCTGATATTACGATGACTGTTGCATTGAGGATGATCATTATGTGATCGAAATCGATCTGCGAAAACATTAATAAACGACCAATGCTGCATAATATATTTATTAAATTCTGAAATTAATGAATGGGGGTAGTTTGAATGATAACTTTTACTGTAGGATGAGAGAGGGGTGGCGATTGAGGAGAGTGAGTTGAGCCGGTTGTATCGCTGAGGCAGCGAGGCGCTCTGGCCAGCAGAACCCGCTGTGAGGAGGCAACTGCTGTAGTCCACAGGCGTGGGTTGCGCAGCGCGCAGTGTGTGTGTTTCGTTGCTAGAGGGTTATCACAGCGGAGTGCAGTCAGGGTTTATTCGCCGCGCAGCGCGGTTAAAATAATTCACGCCCACCGCCGCGGAGAGCTACGCCCGGCATATTTCAGACGCGTGTACATGCGATATAACGTGTCGCCAGCTACCGGCGGCCGCTCGTAATATCCTCTAGTGCCACGCCCCAAGTTAGTCGCTTCCTCCGAGGGCTTTGATAGTTTCACACAGAGCCGGAGACGATAATGGGATAGGGCTTAACTACTGCCTTGCGCTGGAGGACGTAAGAGCTGAGATACATTTACAAACCCGCGACGTGCTGACAGATGAAAGTCTCCCTACTCTCCTTCGCGTACTGCACAGTTTCCCCCTTCTGTACAGAATGTATCAAGAGGAATACAGTAGTAAATATCTTACGAGTATCCACTTTTTACTGACAAGGAGACCACATGGGTACCGGATATTAGTTTAACTTTATACTTATGGTACGTGAAGTTCAGAACCTAAACAACAATCAGCCATAGCCATTCCACGCAACTCAGTTGTATTGGATTTTATGTAACCTTAGAGGAAAAGAAGAGCAGGTGGCGAACACAAAAGAATGGCCTCTCCCAAGTCAGTGTTCTGACCCCAGTGCTGTTCAACATTTACACAAACGACCCAGCTACTCCTAGTGATACAAAGCACTTACTTTATGCTGATGACTTGGCCATAGCAGCTCAGGGCAAATCTTTCCAGCAGTCGAAGAGATATTGCAAAATGCCTTGTGACAGATGTTAAGGAATACAAGGAAAATTCATTGACACCCAACCCAGCAAAGACCCATGCGTGTGCTTTCCATTTAAAGTCTAAGGAAGCCAGGAGGAAACTATAAATGGAATGGTTTCACACACAGCCCAGCCAAAATACCTTGGGGTAATACTCGACCAGTCTCTAACATACAACTCTCATTGTCGAAAGACCCGACAAAAGGCAGCGACCAGGAATCAACTTCTGAAGAAGCTGATAGGAAGTAAATGGAGAGCTAGTCCCCACGTGATTAGAACGACGGATGAAGCAGTGCGTTTTTCCTCAGCTGAGTATCTTTGCCCAGTGTGGAACAGATCTGCACACGCAAAAGGGTTGAACATCGCCCTCAACGAAACATGTAGACTTGTGACCGGCTGTTTGATGGCAACTGGGACAACTCTATAAAGCGGCTGATTGTGAAGCACCTGCAACTCGACGACTTGCTGTAGAACAAACTGAAAGATTTAGGCAAGCATTCGATGATAGACACCCTCTGTTTGAAGCACCAGAGCCACTGAGGCGACTGAAATCCCGAAGGTTTTCTGAGGTCTGTCCCCATGGAACCACCAGACAAATACCCACTAACTCAGAAACCCCCACCAGGCTATCACTTGGACTGGAGAAGCCGGAAATCTATGAAAACTTCTCAGAACAGGAGTCGCCCCTGTAAAGACAAACCTAGGGAAATGGCGAATCATCGACGAAAGCCACGTCGGATGTAACTGTGGAGAGAAACACAATATGGAACATCTCCTGACGTGCAAGAACTGCCCAAGGACCTGCTCCCTTGATGATTTATGGAACTCTAGAGACAACGCCCTAGACGTGGCCTGATACTGGGCTGATGTGCTATGACATGGTTTTGGACACGAAAAAGTAAGGTAAAGTAAGACGCAACTCAAAAAATCTCGAGAAAAACTACTTCGAAGGTTTGCAAAGTAGGTACAGTAGAGTCTCGAAAACTCGTCACTCGGTAACCTGGCAGTCCGGGTAACTGCCGGCCGCGGTAGCCGAGGGGACTGAGGCACTCCAGTCACGGTCTGCACGGCCACTACGGTCGGGGGTTCGAATCCCCCCTCGGGCATGGATATTTGTGCCGTCCTTAGTGTTAGCTAGTTCATAAGTAGTTTGTAAGTTTAGGGACTGATGATCCCGTAGATAAGTCCCATAAGCTATACAAACATTTGAACATTTTTAGTCCGGATACGTCGGCCCCACCCCAGTACACCCCCTGGAATTACTCCGTGCTCACAGAAAGCAGGATAGAACTGAAATGGTAACGTATGGCAGTTACAGGACGTATGGACCAAGACATCAGCTTTTCTTGTGCCATCTACATTCTATTTAAGAATCCTTCGAGTTTCATTAATGTAATATGTAGATGCGTTTTCAAACTAAAAACTGCCGTGATCAAAACAACGGAAGTTCTTTCTTTTTATTTATTTATTTATTTTACAGTGTCGTTTTAAATCAGTTTAGGCGTGATGGACAAATGATGAACTTGGTTACAGCAGACAAGTCATGTGACTCGGTCGCGCGCCCTCCGCCTACAGTCATTGTCTATTCTTAATCGCGTTTCTTGAAGTCGATGAGAGCGTAAGTAACGAATATTATTTCTAAAATATTGTGTTAAGTTTATTTCGTGTTACTGTATTCCATCATTTGTATTGTTTTCTAAAGTAACGGTATAAAGTATTCTTGTTTTAATACCGCTCCCGGCATTTTCACAAACTCGGCCAGCCTTCGGTCCACATTAGACTGAGTTTTTGGGACTCTACTGTATCAAATGTTCAAATGTCTGTAAATCTATCGTACCAAACTGCGTGGTCATCAGTGCGTAGCTTACAAACTACTTAAACCTAGGTAAACTAACCTAAGGACAAACACACACACCCATGCCCCAGGGAGGACTCGAACCTCCACGGCGAGCAACCGCGCGCTCCGCAGCGAGACGCTTTAGACCGCTCGGCTACTCCGCCGCGGCTATACTGTACCAATAATTAAAACAGTTGCAGAATCCGTCGGTGTAGCTCAGGTGATAACGTTCTGGCCTCATATCCATAGAGTTGGTGGTTCGAATCCCACTGTGACACATTTTATTTATTTTCTTTTTTCGTTTTCGAATTATATAAAACTTTTGGGATCTCTAATTCCACGTGTTGTGTCAGTTTTTGTCTGTGTGTATGTATACTAGTTTAAAACATTGTCGTCACGTAAAACGATGATTGAATAGGTTAGTTGCTTGGGAAGTCGTATTTCTCGAAAATTTTTGAGAGTTGCGTCGAATGGATTTGGCTGATTGTTACTTAAGTTCTGAACTTCAAGTACCGTAAATATAAAGAAAGGCACAATCCGATACCCATGTGGTCTCCTTGTGAGAACAGAGTTACAGCTATTAGTATGTAACCCAAGCAAACGAGCAGATGCAAATTCTCGTAATCCAAGACGCAACGCGATTGAAATATGCAGTTGCTAATTACGTATAGAGATTTGATATATTTTAAAGTGTAGAGCTGTAGATCAGAAGACGACGACAAAGTTTTGTCGAAACCGTTAATAAGTACTGATCAGCGATCTAGGTATATATTTCAAAACGAATAGCAAAGCGAGCCGTCCTCTGTCAAAGAAAGGAAGGAAACATACGGTTTAACGTCCCATCAACAGCGTGCTCAGTAGAGACGGAACACATGCGTGGATTGATTTTTACTAAGGGTGGGGAAAGAAATTGGCCGTGCTCTTTCGAAGTAACCTTCGAGCGTTTGCCTGGATTGATTTAGAGAAATCAAAATCTGGATGGCCAGAGGGGAATTTCAACCGCCGTCCTCCCTAACGTGAGCCTAGTGTAATATTAATTTCGGTTTCGGTTTCGGATACCATCGTCAACTAAACACAATATTTCGGCTGATCAACTAGCTGCCATCTTCAGGTGAGTGCGCTGATTACACTTACTCGCCGGAGTAAGTGTTATCAGCGCACTTACCTGAAGCTGGCAGCCAGTTGATCTGCTGAAATAGTTGGCGATGGTATTCGGGTGCAAACCCCAAGTGAACATTATCAGTTATTACATCTGGAATGTCTACGAGAGCCTAGTGTTTTACAAGAGCGGTAGCATCAGATCTGTGTGTTCTGTGATATCTAGATTTTGGAGTTACATCATTATTACACTTCATCTATACAAGACTTTTGGAAATTCGTTTTTGTGATACCAGAAACGGTTTGACAACAAGCTACTAATCTATCTATACATCTTATAAAACAGGCGTATGTGTGTAGGTATGTTCCATATATCCTCCTAAACTACTGGACCGATTTCAATCACCTTGGTACACTTGTTCCTTACTATAAGGCAACAATCGCTGTCGGGGTAAGAAGCACTTGCGACACCTAAGTCTGGAGATAGGATGTCATCAACAATGACAGTCGTGAAAAACAGCGACATCATATGATAATATTCTAAATCTGATCCTTAAACTAATGGACCGATTTCAACCAAATTTGGTACAAATATTCTTCATGGTCAGAAATCATTTGCTATGGTTGCAAAAACCATCTAAAATACAGAATTCATACGATATCACATCATACGCAATGAAAACTGCCACATCTTGTTGCATGTGATAGCGTGATTTTATTCGTCAACTATATCGCAATGAAAGCACTTAGCGACTTGCAATAAAATTTGAACATAATTTTAAATCTTTACGAAACTTTTCTCGCTGACAACCACGGCAAAATGATGAATAGAAAAAAGTTTATTGCTGACTACTTTTCCGATATTCATTATGTATATCTATGGCATTTGGCATTACGTTGCAAGTCATTACTTGTAAACTGTAACCCGCGGCGGAGTGACCGAGCGCATTGAGGCGCTATGCTCCGATGTGCGAGGCCGTTCCCCGCCGGAAATTAAAATCCTCCCTCGGTATGGATGTTTGTGCTGTCTTTAGTATGTTAATTTGAGTAGTTCGTAAGCTTAGGAACTGATGACCTCGCAGTTCGGTCACTTAAGCTTAACAAATATTCTTTTTATACACTGTAAATTGTATTCGCGAGACAACTGACAGACAGTACACATACATACCACTCAATGTGTCTTCGATACTACATCACAGTTCGACATTGATTTCATGAGATATGAAGTCATAAACAATTTGGTTCATTAAAAGCCGCATCATCACGCATGAGGTTCAGATTTTATACGTCTTTACCACTAGCGCCATTTACGACATATTTTGCAGACATTAGGCACATATACCACTGAATGTACCTTGGAATTTGCATGATAGTACGACACATATATCAGGAGATATGACGTCATAAAAAATGAAACTTCTGAATAACTGCTAGATCGTGCAGTTTTTTCCTAATCTCCTCCTAAAATAATGGACCGATTTCAACTAAACTTGATAAAAATATTGCTTACTATCAAACAACAGTAGCTGTCGGATTAAAACTACCTACAGCACATACTTCACGAGGTATAGAGTCGTAAACAATGAGTCACAAAAAATTTCACATCACAAGTATCAATAAATATTTGGTATAGATCATTTGTATTCTATTACTTTTTTTTCTTTCTTTGGATACTCTACTTAAAATTTTGTACATTATATTTCTTTGATTTATTTTTTCATAATTACTAAGCTGTTTTCATAGATACATGAAGATGAAATCTCTTTCGAGTTTTTATTTTCGTTTCTTAAACTCGAAAAATGCATATGCCGGGTTTAGCGGCTAGTGTAGTAATTAACCTAAAAGAGTGTTATATTCTTCTAAATGAAATGCCAATGTCGCGAATTAATAATTTATTGTATGACGAACTGTGACTGTGTCACCATCATCTATCTGATCATACAGACTAGATAATTCGGCCATGTCATTTTAAAAAAAATATGGATATAAAATAATAAGTGCTATGTTTCATTTATTACTTTATTGATTTCTTTAAATAAGATGACCAGCTTATAAAATATATATGACCAGATGATGGTGACACCGAAACCGATCGTCATTCAATAAATGATTAATTCGCGATCTTGGCATTTCATTTTGAAGAAGATAAAACTATCAGATCGAATCTTAAACCGGTAATGTCAGGTATTGTTAGAAGAGTATGTTGCTTCACTTTGGTAGCAATCAAATCTAAGTGGATCTTAGATATTTAAGCAAGGGATAATAGTTACGTTAGAACTCACTGATGCCCTTCAGTTACTGATGGTAGATAATGTTAGAGTTCCGCGATAATTACGTGTACCAAGGAACGTTTGTTAAACACAAGCAAAGTATTGAAGCTAGAGCTTACAAGAGCAGATTCGAAGAGAGAGCTTAAGCTTGGAGGTGAGTGCCAGGACTCAGTAGCGCTACAGACGATGAAACGCAACTCTACGGAGTGGTCTCTGCTTTGTTTTAGCTTCAAAGTGACCTGCCTCATTTGCAATTTTCCTCTAATATCGATTATATACAAATGGAGCAATTAACTGTGAAACAGTCAGTGGCCCTCCATTAAACGCCAATAAAATTCACTTAGCCGTTAATAACAATCCAAATTGAAAATGTATAAATTCATGTGAGTATAAAATATTGAGGATTATAATGAATATTCGTTCCCAGTTTTGGCAGTAATACTGAACGTGTTCGAAAAGTGTTGGCGCGCTGTAGCTGGTCATAATTCTGTACAATTTTATTTCCTGCATTGTGCACGAAGCATTTCCAAGGAAAAATAAAACTTCTTTACTCTAAACCGACCGAGTGTGGACTACTCCAGCAAAGGAAGGTATTAATTTTCATACTCCTGCGACAGGAGATTAATGCTCGAGGCCCTGATTGAAAAATTACTGTCCTGTAATAGAGAGGGCGCCGGGCAGGAGATGGATTACACCATAAAGCAGGCGAACAGATGTGCCGCTTTGGTCCGCGGTCGGTCGGACGGATGAATTGTAGCTGCAAGAATGCTGATTGAAACATCGTTATCATTTACTGGCCACACGTGCGCGCATCCAATCAGTGTCAGACGTATTTCAAACCGCATCGGAGCGAGTAAATTAGCCGCATGGCAGGCCAGGGAAAAAAACGACGTAAAAGTGTTTGTGTGTGTGTGTGTGTGTGTGTGTGTGTGTTTGTGGACGTCTACGTGCACGCTTTGGAAGGGAGGAGGTGAAGGGAGGAAGTGTTTCGACCGCCTGTGTGGGGCTGAGGTAGGGGGCAAGTTTCGAGTACTCAGATGACTGACGGAGATGGAGAAAGATGAAAGAGGAAGGTGCCCAGTACAATAAAAGATTCGTTGCTGTACCAAATGTTCATGAAAAGCCATTACTAACAGCTTTCATCAGCATTATTCCCCCCAAGAAACCTTATTTAATTATGTGGTATTCGTGTGGGCTTAAATATATTATAGTGACCTCATTTCCGAATAAATAAGCGATTACAGTTCGTCTTTTGTATGTAATCTTCCGTCTCATCTTGGTAGAACAATTTCATATTTCTGGTTAAAACAAAAGAAATGTTTTTGTTGTACTGAATTTTCATTGACTTCCAACTAGTTTTCTGCTTATTAGGCCGTCGTCAGGAAACAACTGACAAGCGTCGACAAGAAACGGTAGTTCTTTTATTTTCAAATAATTTAATGAAAGATGTACATAAATACAAAATCTAACGTTACGAAATTCGTTGGGAACTTTTCACTTTCCCCTCACTTTACAGATGGTGTTCAGTAAACTTGTTTATTGTTATCTATTAACATTTGGTTCAAGGAACTCTAAAATTATACACATTATCGGTAATACAGTGGTAGAGTTCGACTATAAATCGAAAGGTCGTGAGTTCGATCGCCATTAGGTCCTAGGATTTTTATCTGTCACATTCCACTTCTTTCACCTCTGTCACTGTTGCCGATGTGGAAAATATCGAGTAGCAGCCTGGTTCAGAGCCCATGTTAAAATGTAGGTCCCGCTTTAACTGGCTGGGTAAGTCAGTTCGGAGGTCGACGGAAGGCAAAGGCATACAACCTCCAAGTGGGACCTTCAAACCAATCTTCTGACTGTTGACTGCTTTATCTTTACTTTGTTGGGTCGTGACCAAATCAAATGTTCAAATGTTTGTAGAGCTTATGGGACTTAACTACGGGGTCATCAGTCCCTAAACTTACAAACTGTTTATGAACTAGCTACAACTAAGGACGGCACAAATATCCATGCCCGAGGGGGGATTCGATCCCCCGACCGTACTGGCCGTGCAGTCAGTGACTGAAGCGCCTCAGTCCACTCTGCCACCGCGGCCGGCGGGTCGTGACCTGTGTTCTGAATTTTCAAAATGAACACTTGTTACATTTGTTGTTAATCATACTTTAGTGTTTACATATTATTTTACACATGAATATGATATACTTAATACCACTTCATTATACATTTACAATTTTTAATGCTATTTTTAGTTTAGGTTTTTTGGGGTGGACAAAGTAGGTAAAGTAACTGGGTACATTGGGGTAGCCGTATTTTGTCTGTAGTGTATTATATACCAAATAAATATTTTGAAAAACTATAATGTAGTGTAATTATCCCATATTCAAATGTACCGAAATACGAAAACTGTCTAGCATGATGTCATTGCATTATGGGCTCAATACATACGAATCTCGTAGGCAATGTGTACGCTGCATTTCGTCCTCAGCCACTAGGTTGCAGCTCGCTTTAAGCGCAGGAGATACTATAGCCTTCTTCTGTAATAATTACAAAATTGGTGAAACCATTTTGAAAGGTTGCACCGTTCTCCGTAGGGGTTCGAATCCTCCCTTGAGTATGAATGTTTGTGCTGTCTTTAGTATAAGGTAGTTCATAAGTAGTTTGTAAGTTTAGGGACCGATGACCCCGAAGTTCCATAAGATTCACAAAAATTTTGAACAAGGTTGCGTTTGACAGTCGCGTCATGTGAACAAACAGATTTCCAGTCAAACCAACAAACAAGTGTTCTTCGGAACAAAGCTTATAATAATTCAGCGCAGACCTGTTCTCTTATTACAGGAATGATGTAACAACCTGATGTAGGAAACCATTGTTTTATACAAGGTATTTCATTTTTATTTTTTATAATCACTCGTATCAGAACTATAGTTTAATTTTGTGAAGAGGTTTTTTTTATAGATGATAAAAGATGACTTTGATGATTCAGAAGTACTTAAAAATGTTGACACAGCTTCACTGTACCTAGTTGTACAAAATAAAGAAATGTTATAAGTAATGTAGTGACTGTGGCACGTAAGTACTGGAGCAGGGGAGTAGCCGAGTGGTCTGGAGCGCCACGTTACGGATCGCGCGACCTCCCGCGTAGGAGGTTCAAATCCTCCCTCGGTCATGGATGTGTGTGTTGTCCTTAGGTTAGTTTAACTAAAAATTCGTTTATGTGACCATAATGTCCGTAGTTGCGTTCATAATTATGAATAGCAGTGTTTGTCCGTGTTTGCAACTACAATAAAAATGCGATATTGGAAACCAAACATTAAATAAAATAATAGAAAAAATCACATAAAAAATTCCCCTTCACGCCCCTAACACTATCTCAGTCTACTTCCACATCTCATTCCACATAACACTATCAACACTCCACAGCTAATGTCAAATAAAATCATATACCCACCTCTCCGCTAAACGTGAGACTCTCCAAACTTGACACTCATATTGAAATTAAACTCCCAAACTTTCTCGCTCCCTGTTAACAACCACTCAACCTCGTTCCCCTCAAAGTCCCAATCCTCCCCCCCCCCAAAAAAAAAAAGAAAACACACACACACACACACACACACACACACACACACACACACACACACACTACTTGCATTACCACTACCCAGAAGCTTCAATATCACTGCTACTTCTTCACAATGAATATAAAGTACCGTAATTATTTAATCACCACCCCTCCTCCTGGGCATCACTTTTGTCTTCCATCTCACTTCACATCCCACCTTACCACATCCAACCACCATTCAGTCATTTTTCCCTACTACTTAACCCCGCATCAATTATAATAACAATAATAATAATGTAAAAATAAATAAATAAATATTATTTTACCAATAATTCCAGTCCGCTTAAATCAAAACTAAATACACTAAAACATAATTTATTATAATACATAGAAAAAGAACTACATTCGTGATGTTGGCAATACTCCATTAACACTCTGCAGACGCGGTTAAAACAGAAACAAACATGTCTGATCTGTGGAAACAATTATGGGCAGTGCAAAAGTGACAGTGGAAGTAGTGGAAATAACGATACAGCATGAAGAACCGGCGGTACTGCATGAAACAGACCGGCATTCCATGATGTGAAGCGAAAACAAGTCAAAATTTCCGTAAGTAGCAAAACGTTAGGTCTACTTTTCATGTTCCTTTAACGAGCTGTTTTCGATGTAAAAACAAAATAAACTGTAGATTTCTATTATTACAGACCACTGACGATTCAAACAACTTACGGGTATGCTGCCGGGTGACGTCGTCAACAACCGCCGATATTTCGGCAGGAGAACACCCTGCCATTCTCAAGGCACAACTGCTCTTAAGGAAGCAATGTGTAAGCGTATTTAATACCTCGGTTTGCAAAGTGTAAGCAAGGAAGATAACACACACAGTACAAGTCTCTGATTTTTGACGAGAGACAGTGCCAGATTCCAAGCAGAATTTAAACAAAAACCACCATCTCTGTTTATAAGGTCACTTGCTAGTTTAATTTCAACAGCTTCCTTAATAATATTATCCTAATAGGTGGAGGTGCATGCCAGGATCTCCGTGTTGTTGTATTCCATAGGATGACCGGTGTCAAGACAGTGTTCTGCAACAGTGGATTTGTTGGGCTGTTGTAAGCCCGTGTAACGTTTATGTTCACTGTCTCTCGTCAAAAAACAGAGGGATAAAATTAATGCTGCCTCACCTGCTGATTAAGTCACTATCGATATTTTTGATGTTTGGTCACTTTTGGTTGTGTTGACTCTGCTGTGACTTGTACTGTGTGTGTTATCTTCCTTGCTTACACTTTGCAAACCGAGGTATTAAATAGGCTTGCACATTGCTTCCTTAAGTGCAGTTGTGCCTTGAGAATGGCAGGGTGTTCTCCTGCCGAAATATCGGCGGTTGTCGACGACGTCACCCGGCAGCATACCCGTTGTTTGAACACTCATTACGCCGGGAGAAGTTAAAGTCTCTCACCACTGACGATGTTTTACTGTCATTAAAACGAAACGCGTATGGTGAGAAAAATCGCATTTTTATTGTAGTTGCAAAGACGGACAAACACTGCTATTCATAGTTTAACTTAGTTTAAGTAGTTTGAAACATTGGGACTGATAACCAATGTAATTTGGTCCGACAGGATTACAAACATAAAGAAAAGCAAGTACATTGTTTGTCTTCATAAAAAAAAAGAAAAAAAAAACTTTTCCAGACGCACTCCTCATAGACAATGTTACAATTGGACAGCTGTCGTGGCACTCAAGAGAGGACGCACTCTGGGCGATACTTTCCGCCACGTGTCGCATGGCGCGATTCCGTTGCCGGGCGACGGGTGCCGACGACCGGGCGCGGCCTTTTTTGTGGGAGCGACGTGTTGGCAGCGGAACGGGCGCGGCGCGTGGCGGCGGGCACTCTTTGTGGCAGGTGGCGGCCGGACGGGGCCGAGGCGGCCTCTCCTGTGTGTCATTACTGCAGCCGGCAGCCGGCACAGTGGTCGCGCGACCAGGACAAACGCGCCGGCGCGGTTGTTCCCTAACAAAATTAGGGGCCCGGCAAAGTTAACGCAGCTGAACACGCGGCACCGCCGGCTGCAGAAAGAGGTGTTAAGCGCGCCTCCCCGTCTCGCTTTGTGCGTGAGGCCCGCGTGCGCGCGCGCATACCTAACAAGGCGGCCGCCTGACCAACACATGTGCCGCGCCGCACTGTCCCTCTACTACCGCGCCGTGCCATGTAGCTGCCGCGCCGGCCGGCCGGACCCAGAGAGCTACCGCGCCTTTCTCTGCCAGCGTAAAACAGCTGCTGGCCCCATCCCGCGGGCAAAGTTTTGATAGCCTAATTAATTGCGCCATAAATTAGTGCAGCAACTCGCCCGACGTCCCTTTAAGTAATCTGGCCATTCGTCTCACAAAGACATACACGTCGGACGACACCCACTCCTTGTGGCCCAGTCTCCCTTTTTCACTGCAGACGCCCTTCTTTAACGCTGCAGCCGTAAATCTGACGGGACAGTTTCTCTGCCAGCTACGCTAGTTTCGACACTGCACAGCAGTGCTACGCTAGTTTCGACAAAACTGTCTGGACACCTCATTTTGTGAAGCTATTACGGGAAGGGGGGGGGGGGGCGCAACTTTTCTGAAACAAGTGATGGGTTGGTTATATACTACTTGAGGCAGGAAGGGTCAAGTAGGTAGATAGTGCACGGAAGATACTGGAGCCAGAAATTGCGGAAGGAGACCAAGAATGATGCAGTAACGCGTATCGTGAAGCAACCAGAGACCACTACACCAAATCTATACGGCCACGTTAACGTAAAGAGAAACACTAGTTCATAAAATGCAGTTTGAAACCCGGCATCGCACGCTTACTTATGTTTTGCAGTTCTAAGTTAGTCCATGTTTCCTTCATTTTCTCTCTCGGACCAAATTCTCTTTCCTCCTCTCCATTTCCTCCGCTCCCTTCATCTGCTCCTACCCGTCCCTCTGCCTACCTTCCCTTTGTCACCCAATCATTCCTTCCTTCCTCCATTTACTTTGCTAACGCAAAGAGCAACACGAGTTTATACGATGCGGGAAGAGAGCGCGCACGTACGGAGCGTCGCAGTGTTATTTATTTTATGCAGCCCCAAGACCGTATCTCTTTCTCTCTCTCTCTCTCCGTCCATCTTCACTTTGCTTCTCACCCTGTCCATCTCCTCCTCTGTGTTCATTTCCTCATCTCCCTTCTTCATCCTCTCCCAGCCGTCTCTGCCCACCTTCCCCTTTTCTGCCAATCACCTGTTCCTTCCTCGGTTGAACTCCTCCATCACTTATTTTTCTGACGCAAAGTTCATACATACAATGGTGGAAGAGTTCGTGCAACTACGGAGCAACAGTTATTGAACTACTACTTGAAAATCCGACGTCTCTCTCTCTCTCTCTCTATCTCTCTCTCTCTCACGTTCCTCGCCCCTGCCTCTTTCTCTCTCTCTCTCCCTCATCCGCTCCATCTATCCTCCCTCCCCCTCTTTCTCTCTTAAATGTTCAAATGATTGTATAGCTTATGGGACTTAACTACGGGGTCATCAATCCCCAAACTTACAAACTACTTATGAACAAGCTAACACTAAGGACGGTACAAATATCAAATATCCGTGCCCGAGCGGGGATTCGAACCCCCCCCCCCCCCGTAGTGGCCGTGCAGAACGTGACTGGCGCGCCGCAGACCCTTCGGCCACTGCGGCCGGCTCGTCTCTATCTCTCTGTGTGTGTGTGTCTGTGTGTGTATGTGTATGTGTGTGTGTGTGTGTGTTTATCTCCTCTGAAACCAAGCAGTGTCGGATAAGGAAAGGAAGCTAATTCGGGAATGGTGGGTGTACCAATCTGTCATTAACTGACTGCAAGTTTCACTATATTAAACAATTACAACATATAAATTCTATAATCCAGACGAGCTTACCGTTGTAGAGGGATTTATTTAGAACAACATTTCTTTAAATATATACCAATAATCATTTGCCCACTGATGATGGTGATCGTGTGGCATTTATGACCGTTAGACCCCAACTGGGGTCGTGTTCAGCCTGCCTGGTGCAAATCTCTTTATCTGACGCCACTTCGGCGACTTGCATGTCAATGATGATGGAATGATGATGAGGACGACACAACACCCAGTCCCCGAGTGGAGAAAATATCCTACCCGACCGGGAATCGAACCCGGGCCCCCTGCGTGGCAACCTACCACGCTGTTCACTTTTTTTTTTCTTTTTTTTTTATTCTACTACAGTCCACCGCTCTACCAACTTTTTTTTTTTTTTTTTTTTTTTTTTTTTTTTTTTTTTTTTTTTTTTGCAGACGTCTTAACCGTTTTTTTTCCGCAGCGATACGCTTTAGACCGTTTTTTTTTTTATTTTCCCAGCCGGGATTCGAACCCGGGTCTCCTGCTTTCTAGGCAGTTGCGCTGACCCCTACACCACTTTGCTTTTTTTTTTTTTTTTTTTTTTTTTTTTTTTTTTTTTAATCTGTACTTCAATCTTTGATTCCACTTTGGCAAAGAAAAAGAAAACTTCTTGTATGAGCCAAATTTTCCTCCACATCCATAGAATTATACTGCTTGTTTGGCTCAGTATAATAGGATACAGAAAAAAAAATAAAATAAAATAAAATTCTTCCTTCATTTGTGTGAAGGTGAGACTATATTTTTCGTCTCAAAACTAACAAAATGTTTACTTCTTTTAAATGGAAAAGTATGTAATTATACAGATATTATCCAGCTTCTTCAATGTTGAAAATAAAAACTAAACACCAAAAACTGAACTTGTAATTTTTAGTATAGGTAGTCCTTTAAAACTACGTTCTTCTCTACTTTCTCTTACTTCATCAAATGTGCTCTTACTTCATGTCTAAAGGGTGTTAATCGGAAGTATTTCCTTTGGATACCGCCTTTCCTGTGTAAATAACTCTCCTTACTTTTGTTATTCTACATTATTGTTTTAATTAAAAAGTTTGCAAAGTTCTCTTTATATTTTTTAGTACGCATTAACATATGGTGCTCAACTATGAGATATGTTGTGAAGTCCTCCCTGGAGGTTGATAGTCTGGTTAGGATGTAATGTATTGTTTGGCCTTTCAGCCAGTTGATAGCGTTCCTCCTCGTTCTTGGGTAAGGTATTTCATCTGGGTTTAAAAATTGAGCCGGCGTGATCACATTGGGCGAGGTCCTACAGATGCTCGCTATCTTCTGTTTGATGTAGTGCCATATGTCTGTTACCTTAGCACACAACAACTTGTGTTCATCATCGTCCTGTACATTGCAGTATGCACACATTGGTGTCTCTGCCAAATGAATAGCATGAAGTCGGGAGTTTGTTGCCAGTTTTCTGTTGACAGCGAAATACCAGCTCGACTTCGCATATGTTGGCAGGTGTCTACTGTGTATGTTATCCCAGATGGCATTCCAATTGTTGAACGGATATTTTTGTTCTATATTGTTCCTGGCCTTCGTTTTGATCAGGTTGTTGTAAAGATGTTTTACTTTAACGATGTCCTTGTCGGGGATTTTGTCATGTAGGTAGCTATACTCCACTAAAAAAATATTTGAGGTGGTACAGACCGTTGGGTATATGTCGAACATTGATTGGTGCATGGAGATCTTCAGGGGCAATTTCATTCAGCAAATGCCCAGCGAGGCTACCATTTGGCTGTTTCCAGTTCTTATACATGTTTGATACGTATAAAGCCCGCGCCTTTATTCTCACGTCTGTGAGATTTAACCCGCCATAATACGTTGGAAGCATCAGAGTATCATACGTGACCTTAAATATGCGGCCTCGGCTCTCGAAATGTCCCAGTGCCGATGTAATGCATTTAGCCATCGTTGCTGGCAAGGGTAACACTTGCGCAACATAATTTACTTTGGAGGTGATGTAGATATTAGCCACAGATACTTTTTGGAGTTCATCTAGTTTCCTGATGCTGTGCTCTTGGACAGTGGCACGGATTCTGTGAAGTATTTTCCTGTAATTCACAGCAACAGTGTTTTGTATACTTCTTTTAAAATCAATTCCTAGACATTTCATGATTGAAAGAGCAGGTAACTGTCCTTGTATCTGCGATCCCAGTCCACGACCAATTTCGAATATCCCGGACTTCACTCTATTTAGTTTCGCACCACTTGCCTGTTCATATTTTTCTACTATTTGTAGTGCGGTTTGTACCTCATTACCATCCGTAACAACGAAACCAACGTCATCAGCGTACGCATGACACACAATTTTTTCACCTCTTATATAGAGACCCCGTAGATTCTCTGTAAGAGAAGCGAGAAGGGGTTCGATGGCGATCGCAAAAAGTGCCATTGTCATCGGACACCCTTGCCTGATGGAACTGGTGACTTGAATCGGACGGCTGACTTGTCCATTGATGACAACCCTGGCTGAGTTATTCATTAGTGTGTTGCGTATGACGGCGAGGAACTGCGGTGGGAATCCCATCGCATCCATAGTTCGAAGCAAAAACTGGTGATTAACTCTATCAAACGCCTTGTCAAAATCCAGCGACACTATGGCACACTTGATTTTGCAGACATCAGCCGTGGAAATGAGGTCCCTGTAACCACAGAGTGCCTGCAGAATTTTTCTGTCCTTGCCTACACTTGTTTGGTATGCGCCGATGACGCCGGTCATGGTGTTACGCAATCTTCGCGCTATAATGCGACCAAAGATTTTGTAGTCGCTATTTAATAGCGTGATTGGCCGCAGGTTGCCGACGGTGTTAGAAGTCGAGGTCTTGGGCACTAAAACTACCATACCTTCTCGGAATTCTGTTGGAACAACAACGTCAGGGTTTAAAAGTTCATTGCATATTACGGTGAATTTAGGTGTTATAAGTTCCCTGAACTGCTGATAAAATTCGGCTGGGATTCCATCCTGTCCCGGCGACTTGTTTTTCTTACTGTCATTTATGGCTTCTAGAACGTCGTCTTCAGTAACTTCTGAAGTAAGACTGAGCGCTTCCGCGTGGGTTACTCTGCCTTGCAGGTTGGTCAGTAATTCGTCCTGAAGCTGTTCGTCAATCGGGTGGCTGGACAATAAGGAGGTAAAATGTTGTAGTAGTGCCTCTTTGATTTCAGAGTGCTTCGTCAGCTTTCTTCCGTCAGCAGTTATTAATTCAGTTAATATTTTGCGCGAGACTCTTTTGGATTCACGTATCACGTGATATATTGAAGTGTCCTCTTGTGGTGCTACATTCTGGACCCGCGACCTTATTTGGTATCCTTCTAACTGTCTGCGCCGAAGAGTCAGAATTTTTGCTTTAATCTTTTTAATGCGTTCGTAATTCCCGACCATTGTTGCATCTGACGTGTGCAGATCCCTTAGACACTGAAAGTAAAACTCCATGGTTGATTTGTACCAAAAGTTGTTTTCTTTCGCATAATTAATGAAAAACTTTCGTATTTTGGGTTTGGCGTAACGTAGCCACCAGGTTATACCGGAGTTGTAAGAGGTGAATTTGCTTTCGCATTCTCGCCACAGGGTTTGGAACGCCTCCTTACAAACATGGTCGTTCAGGTGGGATACATTTAGTTTCCAGGTACCTCTCCCTCGAAACGTCCCCTGTTTGTCCATATTAAGTGTGCATATGAACGCAGCATGATCCGAAAATGCCGTTGGCCAGACTTCGGACTGTAAAATGTGGTCTTTTAAAGTTTGCGAGACATATATCCTGTCAAGCCTGCTCGCCGAGTGGTTGGTCACGTGTGTAAACCCAGGGGTTGCACCGTGCATATGCTCCCATGAATCCGTTAGTCGTAAGTCAGTTACTATGCGTTCTAGTTCAGTTGACTTGTTAAAATTCGGAATTTGATCTTTTGCATGGAGAACGCAGTTAAAATCCCCTCCCATGATAATACGGTCGTACCGGGATCCAAACAGGGGAACAATTTCTTCTTTAAAAAACCTCGCCCGGTGTTGCCTGTTGCTTGAACCTGAGGGAGCATAGACATTTATCAGACGTGTCTTATTTATGGTACCCGCTAGTCCTTTACTGTTTGGTAATTTTACAATGTCTTCTAAGATGATGCCCTCTTTTATAAGTATAGCCGTGCCCATTTCTGTACTATTGCCGGGGTTCACTATTGCGTTGAATCCAGTTATGTGGTCAAGATCAATTCCTGTCACTTCTTGTAATAAAATGATGTCACTATCAGAGGCATATATAAAGTCCTTTAAATTTTGTAGTTTGAACGAGCTTTGTATCTTGTTCAGGTTGATTGTGGCGATCTTGTATGCTTGTCGTTCAGGCATGTTTCTTCCTAATTTATCTATCTTCTAAAACAGACTTCAAATTCTTCATATGAAAGTCACGTTTTGAAAACATCTTAATAATATTCGTCGGTGTCAAAGGGGTCGGGGATTCGTCTCTGAAGAGAGGATTTATCTTTCATTGCGACATCGTCATTAATTTTGTCATCCTGGTCTGAGGGTGGTGTGCTTGCCGCTTCGCTTTCTGAGTCATCATTCATCCCCTCATCCGCCGTGTCGGTGCCGTCGTCGTCCGCCCAGTTAGTTTTGGGTGCCTGTGGAAGGTCGTGGGGAGCTTCCGAAGACAGACTTCCTTCTATTCGTTCTCCAGTTGCCTTGAATGTCATTCCTTCTGTCTCATGTTTTCCCGTCACGGAAATGGGGTTCTGTTCCTTAGCTGGAGCCTTTTTTATTTCGGTGGCGTCCTTCTGGCAGAGGCTGCTCCCTATTTCCTTCGCTTTCTGACGCAAAGAGGGGGCGGTCTCGTTTGCACCTTGGTGTGCCAACCTCCGTTTCCTAGTCCTTCTGGGGGAGTTCCTCTTTGACGGGCGCTCTTCATTTACCATGCCAATTTCTGGTTCTTTTACCGGTGTTGCTTCCTCCGTTGCCGGGTTTTTTTCCACCTTTCCGGTTGGGGTCACCTGAGTCGGCAGGGCTGCAGCAGCTGTCGGAGGTGGTAGGGGCTCAGATGAGTCTTCCAGTACGTTAGTACGTATATCCTTAGAAATTTCAGCCACCTGCGTCGGCAGAGGTGCAGCAGCTGTCGTAAGTGGATGGGTTTCAGGTATTTCTTCCGGTACGATAACAGTTATATCCATAGATATTTCAGTCTCAGCATCGGCGGTAGCTGCAGTCACTTCCGGGCTCGGATAGGCAGACGGCTGCGCGCGAGCTGCGGCCGCGTAAGTGACGGGCAGTGACGTCACAGTCTTAGGTCTGGCGGGCTCGCCTGCCGGCAGTTGTGCCACGCGCCTCTGTATACAGTTAATGCGGACATGTCCAGGCTTGTTACATAAAGAACAAGTACGCGGTTGGTCGTCATAGATGACAATACCTCTGTACCCACACACATTAATGTATGACGGGATATGCTGTCGTAACTCAACTTTAAGTTGGCGTACACCATTGAGTACAGGAAACTTGTGGGCGCTCGACCACCTCTCTGCAACGTTAGAAAGCACTGTCCCGAACGGTGATATTACTGCATTTATGTGTTCTTCAGTTATTTCGAAAGGAAGCTCAAATATTCGGATAGTCCGAACGCCAAACCCTGCATGGGAAACGGTAACATCTCCAACACGCCCATCAGAATGTTTAAATTTTAGCATACCTCCACAAGACTCAACAACTTTGTCACATAGCTCGGCACTACTCAATTTCACAAAAACTACGCAGGTTACAATCGAAATATGGATACCAATAAGATCGTTTGCTGATAACTTCACCTCTGGTTCCAGCCAATTCTCGATTTCAAAAGACCTCGGTCGCGCGGATCGGTTGTCAAACGTCAATTACAACGTATCTTTCCTTGTAGGTTGTGCCATCACTGACATCTACTCATAATTCCTCAACAACTTATACAAGTACAGCACGAAGCTGCAGCAAGCGCGAAGACTTACCCACGCGGAAGCGAGCAGGCGCAGCGGACAGCACACTTCCTACCGCCAGCGCGGCCGCCAGCAGACTGACCACTGGACTACGGAGGCGGACATTTGCCCAGTAAGGGACTGCAAGCAAGCAAATACAGTTAGTTAACTACGGCAGTAAATGACCTTGAAAATTTCTCAAGATTTCACTATAAAACAGGACCAAGAAACAAAAACCCCAAGGGAAATACACTTGCAAAAAGCAATATATACGCTCAGGAAAACATTTCAGAACGTTGAGGGAGAGAAGTATAGGAAAGACAGCACCTTGTCAACACAAACAAACATTAACTAAAGTCACGTCAAATACAAACAGCCAAGAGAGCCAGACCAAGACATTAAGCCACGGACGGGATGCTGCCCTCCACAGAATACTCCAGAAGCAATCTGCAACGTCAACCAAAGCACATAAATAGGGTGGCAACACAATTCACAAGCTACAAATCCATAAAGTTAAATAATAATATTCATCTGAAATATAAACAATAAAACCCTTAAAGTAAAACGCTTAAGAGTAAGTTAAGCTTAAAATTTACTAAAATCAGTCTGTGACAGACTATTTTGCAGAGTTTGACAATGTCTGGTTTGTCAATGGTTTGAAACAATTGGAATCTCGCTGGACCAAATGTATAGCCGTGCAAGTGGACTACATCGAAAAATGCAGTGAACGTCTGCCTTTAAAACAATTTTAATTCTATATTTTACCAGACTTATCAATCCGCCCCGGTATAGGAGGGAAGAAGGACAGGGATAGAGCGAGGGGAGGAGACGGAGATTATGGTTTACATCCGATTCCCGTAACAACAGCAATTGCAAAGCACTGCCGGCGATCGTTTTTTTTTTTTCCCCTCAAGGAGGGAGCGCAGTGGTTCAGACCGCGTCGTTCGGATATCGGCCGGGGAATCCCCGCTGCGATCTTGGATGAGCACGGCGGGTTCGGCGCATGTATCATCTCAGAGCCAGCCAGCCGGCTGTGAATTCTCCGTTAAAAAGAGAGGAGCTCTAATGAGTTCCTGCGGGGGGCGGGCGCCCTCCCGCGGAATGAGCCAATATATTACGGGACCTGCATACCGAGCCCACTAATTTATGGGAGCTCTGAACGTCTGCCGCCTGTTCAAATAACGTTAAGCGAGATCTCTGGCCGATAAATACTAATGGCTGTTGGCACATCAGCCTTTCATTCGCTTCATTGCTAACCTGCACGTCAGATTCAGCACCATTCATGTTATTCCACGTATCCCTTTTGCATTCCCATTGAACTGTTCCACGTGCTCATAAATAATTCGCAACACCACCATGTGGTGCGTGGGTAGAAACCTCGCACCGCTACTAGTCGTTTCCTGTTGCACACGGCGGTCTATACCAGCCCCAATTTCTCCTCTTTCTTTGACGTCCTTATGCGAAATGTAAATTAGTGGCAGGCTTAACGTACTGCAGTCGGCATGAAACTCCGGCCTTTTTTTTTTCAATTTTCCTCATTAGTGTATCTCGAAATGAATATCAGATTCCATCGATAGATTCCTACTTGAGTTTCCAGCGCATATCTGTTACAATGGCGTGTTGATACAACCTGCAGTAGAAAAACTAACAGCCCTGTCGTCCTTCTGACCTACCTGACAAATCTAACACTAGAGCAGGGCTCAAGTATAAGCCATAGTAGTGTTCTTTGCGCAGTCCCATTCATAGATGACAGATGCAGAGGGGTGCAAAAATATGTATCCACTGTTTAAAGGTCCATAACTTGCAAAACATTAACGGAGTTGTCTCATCTTTGGTTGTGTAAGAGTTTGTAGTTCCGGCAATCGCACACAAGCATTGAAATGCGTTGTTTTGTCAGATGACAGTCGCCGGATAGTCAGTATTTGCACCTAGTTACTCCAGTAAACATGGCTGGCGCCAGGTTTATATTCGATGAAAGGAAGTCAGTTTGAAGTGGTATTTTAAGTACGAAAACATTAATAGGTCCACTACCAAAATCGTGTTTGGGCTTGTCGCGACGAAAATCTACCAGGAAGATGAATATGCCGTAGAGGTGCTGTGGAGTATCCACCACGTTCCCAGACTTATCTCTGGACTTTTACCTGTGGTGAACACTAGAGGACGTCGTTTATCGACAAAAGCCACGCACATTGGTTGACCTTCGAGAATCCATCGTACATTCATGTGCGCGAAAGTAAGTGGCGCGCACTTTGTACTTGTGCGACACCTCACCCCTCCCCCCCCAAACCGCCGCGCCGTCGTGGCGTAGGGCTGAGGGCCACGGCGACGGCACTGGGTGGAGGGCCTGTGCGGGGGCGTTACTGGTGGGACGGGCGTCGTAGCTGAGGCCGGGATCGAGACGCCGTCCGCGCCCCTGCATCTGCCTTGAGATCCTCCAGGGAACCCGCCGAAACCTGGGGAAGGGCGCCCGCCCCCGCCCAGAGGGAGCAGGTCATCTTCTTCTGAGGTGCGTGGCCCAAGCTGGGGGGGCCCGCACGGTCCCGGAGTCCCTCTCGGTGACGCTGTCATCTGCGGCGGCGACAGCGGCGGCGTCGCGTCGATCTCCATCGGGACGATCTCGTAGTCCGGGAACGCTGGACCCGTTGACGGACGATGTGTTTGTGCTCCCTGGCGGTGAACTAGGTCTCGAATCAAGAAACCGGAGACAGGATCGCGCGGCCTATGCAAGCGCAATTGGTTTGCGTGGCGCCGCAGCTCCGACCCTGTGGAAGAACGTACAATATACATATTGCGACCAAGCACGCGTTGAATGGTGCCCGGCAGCCATAGTTTCTTCTTGTTTCCAGCAAACACCATGTACAGCACCGGCGTAGGAACCTGAAAACGCGTAGCGCCATACGAACCGACTCGGTGCGTGGGAGGCTGCAGCAGGTGAAGGAGAGTGCGGTGACGGCGGCCGTGTAGCAGCTCGGCAGGAGACGGGACGTCACGTGGCATGCATCGATACGTAGACAGGAAAATTTGAAGAGCTTGCTGCCTGGAGCGCTGACCTTTCATCTTCTCCATGTGAGACTTGAATGTTCGAACGAAACGTTCTGCTTCACCATTGGACTGAGGGTGAAAAGGTGCAGTGGTAATATGCTGAATGCCATTCACACGACAAAACTGTTGAAATTCCGCACTAACAAACTGAGGTCCATTGTCACTGACGATAGTTTCAGGCAAGCCTTCGATGCAAAACACTGATGTTAAGGCATTGAGTGTACTAGACGCCGTCGTTGAGTTCATGGCAATCACAAAAGGAAACTTGCTGAAAGCGTCGACAACAATTAACCATCGCGTATTCCAGAAAGGTCCGGCAAAGTCAATGTGTAAACGTTGCCATGGTCCCTTGGGGCGTGGCCAGTCTGAGAAACGCTGTGGAGGAGCCGCCTGATGCTCCGCACAAACTGTACACTGTGATGTCATGCTCTCTATCTGAGCGTCCATACCAACCCAGGTACAATGACGTCTGGCCAGTTGCTTTGTCCTAACAATGCCCCAATGTCCTTGATGCAGGAGGCGTAACACTTCTCGTTGCAGGGAACGAGGAACAATCACTCTTGCTTGGTCGTTGTCGGTATGCAATAACAGTACACGTTGCACACAGTAGTTCCTGCTGCAGTTCGGCGCCATCGTTTGTGTGTGGATGTTAATAGTGACCATTTCGAACACCTTCAGTGATATCCTTAAGTTGGCTCTGAGCTATATTTTCACAAAAAATGAGACAACTCCGTCAATTAGTTTGCAAGTTATGGACCTTTAAACAGTGGATACAACTTTTGTACCCCTCTGGATAACGTTCCGTTTCCTAGTTGGTTTCGGTACCGCTATAACTATTAATTATTCGTCCGCCTCCATATCATTATTCACAAGAATATTTCAATATTGCGACTCTACTGTTAAGGATAATGAAGGGTTTAACTGATAACAATTACCGTTGTAACGAACTTTATTTAGAACGATAAATATTACTCATATCAATATATAACCACCGAATTACCGCGCGCCACTACGATAATAAATAATCACCTTCACACTGAAACATTTTCTGTTCGCATTCGCGACCGCAATGCATTTACTCGACGGTCGGCATACATTACATCAGCCGCTTCCAAAGACGCGTGCGACTCTCTCAGCTGCCAGCGAAAGAGTGCCTCGACGCCCAGCCATTATTGCCAACTGATGAAATTTTTTGACATCCGCAGGGTCACATTGAAAAATGCACCTTGTTGTTCTCAAATATTCCGGTTTTTATTTCATACAACCCTTGTTCTGAGAATAACGAAAACAACAAAGAAAGGAGCTGTGAAATAGGTCCAGCCTTTCTCAAGTTATGTCGCGACCAAGGTATTTAGGAATCATTTTTTATGTTGCAAGGTAACCTCCCCGACGC
Organism: Locusta migratoria; assembly: GCA_026315105.1. Classification (NCBI taxonomy): domain Eukaryota; kingdom Metazoa; phylum Arthropoda; class Insecta; order Orthoptera; family Acrididae; genus Locusta; species Locusta migratoria. The sequence continues at coordinate 217,289,948 of CM048748.1, forward strand.
ACCGTATCAAACGTAAGGTAGACGGTGACCTTTTGTTTTGAAGGTCAAGCGTGCGAAATTTCGTGAAGATCTGAATGAAATTGTAGATTTCGTGAGTCTGCAGGAGAAGTATGCCCCGCCATGCACATATCACAAAATATTTTTTTTGGCTGACGTTTTCTTTGTATATACTACGTTCCTACCAAATTTCAGCTTCATAGGTGAAGTAGTCTTCGAGGTTTCGTGTTTAGTCAGTGAGTGAGTGAGTGAGTGTTCTTACGCTTTTATATAGTTAGAGATTAAGAAAACATTTCTTAATTTAGGATGCAAGAGAATTAAGGGAGACTTGCAGACAAAAATAAATATTAACATGCATATCTGTAATGCTAACTTTATTTGATACAAGGTCACGCCTGATGCGACAGTTTTACGGCATCTACAGCGAAACTGTAGTGTGCGGTAGACTGCTTTTCGTTTCATCATTTTGTGTGTGGACGGGTCAGTTACAAAATGTTCCATAAACGTCCCTAACTTCTCCCATTTTCCAATAATTGACGCATAAATCTGATTATTCTCACGCAGTGGTCTCTCATTGACGTCATATCTCCAGGGTTATGTGTCGTGGTCTTTTGGTTTTGGGTCAGGAATCTTCGTGGGCGTACGGTGAACAGTTCACCAAAGTTTCATTGCAGTCGAATGAATGGTTTATGAACGCATAGAGGATAAGCCAGAAATCTTTTCAGGAACTAATCAATAGGTAAATTAACAAGATGTAATAACAACATCTAAGAAAAGTGTCACGAAGTGTCTGTATAGTGGGATCTTTGGACCTTCCTTAATGAGCATATTTCGCCTATAACGCGAAACACTCGTTGTGCAAAATTTCTATTTCTGTCATTAATCAAGTGAAAATACACAAAATTCTATTCCAAAAAATACACAACTATAACGTCTAAGAATCTGCAAGAAAGTTGTATCAACAGAAATAAAATTAAATTATTTGCCTTTGAGATTTGAAAATAGTTTATTTTTAGGGTACCAAATATTTATTTTTAATGTACCTAATAATGACGGGGGTAGGGATCGCCAGAATATTTGTTCTTGGAAGGGGTCAGCGGAATATTTTTACATGTAGGGGGTCGCACAATCCAAAAGGTTGAAGAAGCACCGATGTGTACTTAGAAGGATGACACTATAACCGTAGTCTTTTTACATTATGACGTAGTACATACTAAGAAAACTTTCACGTGTACTGCCTACAATGACGGAATTCTACTCGGATACGTTCTTTTACAACTTAATCTTGTCTTGAACACAATGTGAATGAAAAACAAATACATTTCATTTAAAAGTTAAATTTGACATGTCTAATAGAGCCGCACGCCAGCAACTTCAAATGACAGTGAACTATGCATGTAGAAAAGTCAGGTAAGGGAACAGTATTAGTAATTTTCTGCGGTGCTGTTTTTGTGCGAAAAAGCTGCTCCCGTCTAGCGGTGTTCGTTGTCTGAGGTGCCACGCGAGTTGTACATGGCTCAAGAGCTGTCACAAACGCGAACAACGGGCTGCCCTTCTCTCGAGCTGTTAACTGAACAAGAGTGGAGAGGTAGCGGCATGACGGTAAGCAGAACGCTCCTCAGACAAAACGGCGCCAGCTGGAAACTGCTTTGTGCAGAAGGTCGTGAACTCCGCGTCACTCGCAGTGAGTCGCCGACAGTAAAGCTCTCCTAGAGCGGCTGCTACATTAACTTAAGTTTGAGCCAGTAAACTTCGTCACTGCACGACATAAAATTAACGTCTGAGCCCGCGGTAATAACAACAATTTTCGTAGAAGCTTCCACCTGTGTTGCTCTCGAAACTAACATAAACAGTAACACATTAACCGCGTTCCGCCGGAAGCCAACATCGTAAATAGCTACATAGTATCACACCATAGTTTCAATTATTAATACGTACCACATATGGCACTGTCGAAGAAACACTTTGAAATATATGATTTATGTCACTACCAGAGGAGCAAATGGATGAAATTATGGAATTTACCTAGCGTTCACTAGCTACACCAGTTGCGTTTGTAAAAGTTTTTATCAGGTTAAATGACTGGTTGCCAACGAGTGGTCCACAAGATCTAAAATACGGTCCGAAAAGATATAAAAATTTCAAACTTTTATTCTTTTTAAATTACTAAGTCCTTGTTACTTAAAAGTATTATGTGTGTGTGATAACTTGACGCCGCAGTGGAGTGGCCGAGCGCATTGAGGCGATATGGTCCGATGTGCGAGGCCGTTCCCCGTCGGGGTTTCGAATCCTCCCTCTGGCATGGATGTTTGTGCTATCTTTAGTGTAAGTTAGTTTATAAGGAGTTCATGAGCCTAGTGACTGATAACCACGTTAGTCCAATCCCATTTATTTACAAACATTTGACAAATGAAAATTAAAATACACAATTTTGTGTTTGTTCTATAGGTTTGTTTATTTTATGAATCGATTTTCGGTTTATTAGGCCATCATATTTTTCTAAAGTTCAGTCAAAGAACTTGTTTATGACGTCATACCTTCTGAATTACGTGTCGTATATGATTCTTAACCCTTCAGCAATTATTACCTCACGGTAAGGAATGTGTGTACCAAATTTCATTGAAATCGGTCCAATGGTTTAGGAGAAAATGAGCAGCATTGTCGCAAAATGCAGCAGTTTTTCGCGCATCTCATTGGTTATGACGTCATATCTCGTGAAATATATATTGTACGTGATTCTTACACTTACGGCGACCGTCCACAGGGACTGAAGCTTACGTGTACCAAATTTCATAAAGATTGGAACAAAACTGAAGATTTGTATGCAACACGTACATACATACGGACACTCTGCTTCGTATATTAGAAGAAGATCTCTTCTGGTTTACTGACAACATAAGTTCTTTGCCTGAACTTCAGTAAATGTTTGATGATTGCCTAATAAACTGAAAATCGATTCAAAAAATAATAAAACCAGTAGAACAAACACAAAATTGTGTATTTTAATTTTCATAATGAATTTGTTCTACCAAGAAGCGACGGAAGAATCAGTTAACATGATTTGACAAACGGATGTACGCTGCTGGAGTTTCAGATGCATGTAGGTCGCCGTAGTTACACGGTTATGGTAAGCGTTCATGGTGACCTTTGGCGCATAGTGGTTGTGCCTGTGAAGGCGCGCCAGGGCAGCGGGCGGCCGGACGACGTGCTGGGAAGGGGGCGTGTCTTGGCGGCCACGCGTGTACACGTCGGCGGCGGCGGGGGCGGCGACTGGCCATTTTTCACCCTAATATATCGGCGCATCACGCCGAGCCTCTTCATCAAACTTGCAGACAGCGGTTGGAGGTCGGCAGCAGCTGGTGTCCGGTGGAGGGTCCCGTGATAAGTCGCCCGGAGGGGAACACCGTCGAGCGACGAGGCTCCTGCCGGCGCCATAAATTAAGCGCCCACCTCTTGGACATCTTGATCCGATGGGACTAAAGCCACCGGCCACTGGCGCACGGCGATACTTTTCGTAATTTCTCTCCAAGTACATCTATTTTCAGTGAAATTACACTTTTTACTCTTCTGAAAGGGAAATCTGACTTCGTATTTTTGAGAAAATCATCAATTTACAGAGATCGTAATTACTGATTCATGTGAAAGTCAGTCTAGATCGCATTTTTATACTCCTTTGGTAACCGGTTTCGGCGTCTTAACTGGCCATCTTCAGAACACAACCATAATGTTGACCATCGGTTGTTCACAGCTGGAGCTGCCTAAAGGGTTGCAGTCGATATTCAACTTTTTAGGCAGTTCCAGCCGTCTACAGCCGGTGGCCAACATTACTGGAGTGGTCTGAATATGGTTATCAAAGAAATGAATAAATAAAAATTTTCGAACTGGACTGACTTTTACAGAAATCTTAGTTCCCTCAGGGATGTGTGAAAGGACCATTATTATTTTCCAAGAAGTTTCCGACGTCATTACCGCTCACAACGGCCCTCTTTGACTTCTAACGACCTGAACCCAACGAAATCATGCTTTGAGCAACACAAGATTTGTTTCACATTGGTGCAAAACGGTCCATTCTACAACTGAAATGTAATAGGTAGAAACGAAATATTATTATAGAGGGAAATTGTACATAATTTAGTGACCTTAGTCTGTCGTTATATATTAGACAAATAATTTCAGCAGCTCTGTGTTATTTATAAAACTCAAGTATCCCACACACCTGATAGTCCTTATATTAGTCGCAAAACCGCAGATGCAGGATTTCGATGACGATGTTACAACAAAGTAGAATGGGTATGTAATGGCAGTATGGCAGTATGAAACTTCAGTTTGTAAAACACAAGCTCTATTCACTGACGAAGTGTAAGCCTTGGTAGTTATTATACTTGGCGGGAAGCAGATTACGATATCATCCATTTAACTTAGTGTCCCTTTTGATATTGTACTTCTTGAATGTGAAAGTAGTGAGATATACACCGTGTAACGCTTCGTTCTGAGCACTACATTCAACCCTGAATTTGCCGTTTGAGAAATAATATGAGATGTGGAATGAAACTTTCACTCTCTAGTGGAGTGTGCGCTGATATGAAACTTCCCAACAGATTAAAATTGTGTGCTGGCACCGGGACTCAAACCTGGGACCTTTACCTTTCGCGGGAAAACGCTTTTAATATGAGCTGTGTTGGACATTTATGTTCGTGCTGTTATTATCAACTGAAGTAGAGGGTTTTGGAATCCCTGATTTAAAAAATATATATTTATACAGTGAGGAGTTTGAATGGCGCAAAATTGTCGACTTTCTTTCTCTCTATTAAAACATCAATTGGAGAATGCAAATTTTTGTGTTGTGTTTATACTGGATAAGACACTTAAAACCGTTTTTCGGAATATTCGAAAAAGTACAAATTGGATTAAAACAAGAAAAATGGTATGATGGTCGTTCACCTTAAGAAGGGACATCCAGTAACATAAAGCTCACACTTGCTCTGTTCAAGACCAGCTGCTATTTAGTCAGGTGATTGCTGGACTCGTTGATTTTGTAATAACCGGAATGTGAATACTTCAGGGCTTCGGCAGTATTTTTAAACTGAGATCCATTCACCCACCTTCAGGTAATAAGTGAAAAGCGTACCAGAAGAATAATGAATGGTTATCGAGTCGTAATTTTGAAGTTGCTACTTCGGAAAAGGCTGTTACTTCCTCGTATATGTGTTAAAAACTTATTGGACCAAACTTATATGCTCATCAGTCCCTAGAGTTACACATTACTTAAACTAATTTACACTAAGAACAACACTTACATGATGCCCGAGAGAGGAATCTTCTCCGCGAACGACCGTCCAGTCCGTAACATGATGCCTTAGACCACGCGGACACTCTCGCGCGACCCTCGAATATATATCAGTGTATTCTTCTCCTATTGGTAGCTTAAAATTTACTTGATTACATTGTTGTCTTTCGAATATTTACACCTTCTTTGGTAAGTTTAATAATACCTCAGAAACAGGTCTATCATTTTCTGACTCGTCCACTTCGATAGAAACAATTTCACTTCACGCCTGCGAAATGGGTAGGGGATATATTCTTGTTCCATTGGCATTTTATAACTGTGAGTGAACTTCTGAACTTCTGAACTTCTTTGGACTTGGGCAATTTATTAGCCCCTATCAAATGTTCAAATGTTCAAATGTTCAAATGTTTGTTAAGCTTATGGGACTTAACTGCGGGGTCATCAGTCCCTAAACTTACAAACTACTTATGAACTACTTACGAACTAGGACGGCACAAATATCCATGCCCGAGGGGGGATTCGAACCCCCGACCGTAGTGGCCGTGCTGACCGTGACTGGAGCGCCTCAGTCACCTCGGCCACCGCGGCCGGCAGCCCCTATCAAAGCAGAGAGAGTATGTATTGGCTGTATCATAGAATTATTACGATGAGTGTTTGCTGTCAATATAACCATTTTGCTCTGTTAGAAAGTTTGTTAAAAGAAAAGTTGTAAACTTTGGGGACAGATAAGACAACGTTATATTTATTAACATGGTGAAAAATTTTTTTGAAGTAACTGAATGGAATTTATCTCCCCTGGATATTGACGGTGCAGCAACCATAGCTCATCATAATGTTCTTCCTGTTGCAATAAATGCAACTCAATAATAAACAATAATTTGTATTTCATAAATAATTACTGCTGAACAGTGTCTAGCATTTAGAAAGTAAACGAACATAATTATGATGTACACCCATCTCTGCAGTCTGTTTGCATGAAAAAACACTGATAGCGAAACCACGGCCACGGTGTTGAACTGGCGAACTGTCGTCTTTAATTCGTCCAAACTTTAATCTTCCTGCCTCCACCTCCATTTCTCTTATCCTAAACATTTTCGAGTACTATCCCCGGCGAATTACCGCCTTTTTTTTCTCCTCCTTCTTCCGCACCATCAAATGCACTCTCTGCGCTATTTATGAATGTAAACATAATCTCGAGTTTCAATATTTGAGTCCTTAGCTTGAGGAAGACCGGAGCGCCTCCTCTAACTCTGAATAAATATTGTACTTGTGCTTGCGGGAGGCAGTTCTGGCAGAATGGCAGGCGGCAGGGGGGCAAAGAAGACGGCCCGCGCCGCCGGCGAATGCGACAGCGACAGCGGGCGCTGTGTGACAACCCGCCGCGCGCGACGGCGCCTGCAGACCGACTGACATTCACAGTCGCGACACTGCCACTGATATTTGTAACACGACTGGACATTAGATTAGATTAGATTAGTTATTCGTTCCGTAGATCGATGTTGAGGCGATCCTCGTGGATGTGGAACATGTCAAGGAACAAAATTTACAAGTTGAATAATAGATAATACTAATAATATAAATACACATACATACACTTATAATATAAATACAGATACATACACTTATAATATAAATACAGATACATAAATTTTTAAGTTTTTTATTCTGCTGATAATATAACAATACCAATATACTATGAGTGCATGCATCATTTGGTACAATTTAGAAATTCACTAATGGAGTAGAAGGAGTTGGCCACTAGAAAGTCTTTTAGGTTCCTCTTAAATTGATCTTTGTTTTTAGCTAATTTTTTTATACTTGATGGTAAATTATTGAAAATGTGTGATCCTGAGTAGTGGAGCCCTTTTCGAACTAAAGTAAGTGCTTTTAAGTCCTTGTGTAGATCATTTTTATTCCTAGTATTGTCTGTATGAACTGTTGAACTGAGCTGTTTGTTGGGAAAAGGGATATATTATTTATGTCAAATTTCATTAAGGAATAAATATACTGAGAGGCAGTAGTTAATATACCCAGTTATTTGAAGAGGCTTCTACAGGACGTCCTTGAATTTACTCCACAAATAATACGTATTACACGTTTTTGGACTCTGAAGAGTTACCCCAAAATATTTTACCATATGACATTAGGGAATGAAAGTAAGCAAAGTATGCAAGCTCTGTTATTTTTATATCTCCTATGTCTGATAACACTCGTATTGAAAATACAGATTTGTTGAGTCGTTTCTGCAGTTATGTGGTGTGCTCCTCCCAACTAAATTTATTATCAAGCTATAATACCAGGAATTTAATACTATCAACCTCTTCTATCTGCTCTTCTTCATACTTAATGCATATGCATATGACATCGGTACTACAAGCGGCCGGTAAAGTATTTCTGAATACGATATCGGATGAGCGTTGTAGCATTTAATATTTCTTTTATTAAAATTATATCTGCGACGCTTGCCGCTAGCATCCGTTCTCTCTGCCGGTATATCTCTGATTACCATGTTTTAAAAGAGACTTTAATGTTTTTACCGGGCTGGAGGGGAAACGGAATCGCTCGTCGTCTTTCGTCTTCTTACCGTTGAACAGATCGGATGTCTCCTTTTTGGTCTCTCCACATTGACTATGTAAGTGTGAGCTTATATACTAAAAAAATCTAAAAAAGGTAAAGCTGTCAACAATCAGAAGATTGGTTTCAACACCACAGTGCTTTACTAAGCATGGTCCTTTGTGGAGGTGATATGCCGTTGTCCTCCTCCGACCTTCAAACTGACTTACCCAGGCAGTTATAGGGGGACCTACAGTTTAATGTGGGTTCCGAACTACGGTGCTACTCGGTATTTTTAACATGGGCCAGAGGTGAAAGAAGTGGAAAGTGACATAAAAATCCTAGGATCTTGCGGGGAATATCTAAGAAAACTACAGTCAGTTATTCATCCACGGATTTGTCATCAAGTATCAGAACTTACTTAAATCCCTCCATCCTTTATTTTTATTAAAACGCGGTATCCTTGTGCCCTGGAATTGAATATTTTAATCGGTTTTAAAATATCTTGTTCTAATTAAGGTACGCAGTTCCTTTTTACCTAACAACACTCAGCGGAGCAAGCTGTTTCATATGCACTTTTAATCCAGATAGCACTGACGTCCTTCCAGAAGGACGAGAACGGAAGCTTCCTTTTTTATTATTGTCTTTATGAATTCATGTACATGTCATATTTTATTTCTTTGAATCAACTGCTCCCATATAAGATTAATTTTCGTTTGTATTGTCAATTGCAAAGTGGTTGGATGCAGCTGCAAAGTTTAGATTCATACAGAAGATACTGAAGACTTCCTCGTAGTTATATTTCTTGAACTTTCCCCGGTTTTTGGGACATTTACATGTGTAAATATTTCGTCTTAAATGTTGTTTTAATAATAATGATTCATCACATTAAAACTATAAAACATTTATTTTGATGTAATTGCAAAAAGGAGGGTAGTATTACAAAACTAATGGCGTGATTGCAAAAAAAAAAAAAAAAAAAAAAAAAAAAAAAAAAAAAAAAAAAAAAATAAATAAATAAAAATAAAAATAAAAATAAAAAATAAAAAAACCATTTATAACGAACGTGTGCAGTCATATGAAGGTAATTAATAGCTCCTAAGAAAAATGTTAAACCAAAAATAATTCCGCGCTATCTCGGTTAAACACTTTCATTGATTGATTCTGAAGAAAACTATACGTGAACATTCAACTTTACTTCCATTTTCCCCTAACTTTTTTGTCATTCCACTATCGGTGTGAATATTTGCATGGGTCCTCTAGTAACCTATTAAAATTAGTAATTCAATGTTTTAATATAATGATACTGAGTCGTCATATATTTTCGCCGTATTAGTCCATACAATGACTGTGACCGAGCGAGGTGGGGCAGTGATAACACACTGGACTCTTATTCGAAATAATGATGGTACAAATCCACATCCGACCATCCAGATTCCGTAATTACCCTAAATCACTCCAGGCAAATGCCGGGATGGTACCTTTGAAAGAGCACGGCCGATTTCCTTCCCCTATCCTTACCCAAAAATACGAGCGTAATCTCCGTCTCTAATGACCACGCTGTCGACGGGACATTAAACCCTAAGATTTCTTCCTTCCATAAAATGACTGTAATATTCTGTCCTGAAACTTCCTGGCGGATTAAAATTGTCCGCCTGAACCAGTTTTCGAACCTGGCACAATTACATTTCACGGGCAAGCGCGCTACCACCTGAGCTATCCCATCACGCTTTACGGTACCTCCTCACAACTTTACCTCTGCCAGTACCTCGCCAACTACTTTACAAACTTCATAGTCACAGCGTAAGAGATTTTGCGCAAAAGAGACTCACAGCGCTTTTCAATGACGGTACTGCTAACATGACCGGAAACACCTCTCTCTTCGAAAAAAATTTGGCCCTATGATAAATGATGCCGTAATCCTGCAAACTTCGGAGGTATGACATGAGTTTCATCACGTGTATGAAAAAATTCTTCTTTCGTCGTGGGAAAGGCCTGGTAACAGCTTCAGTGCCGTGTTATGCAGTGCCCTGCCCGTTTTCGCGACGTTTCCAGAGATCCGCGTCGCACAGGCTTTTGCAAAAGATTTAATGTACAGACCCATCTCGGGGCATCGACCGTCGCGATGTGGCGGTGCGTCCGCGTCCAGAGCTGTCAATACGAGCGCGATACGGGCTCCTGCTGCTCCCGGTAATCCAGAAATTCCCGCGTGTGTTATTACCAGCACGATGGCGAACACAGCGCTTATCAGCACCCGTTTTTAATAAACAAACTGTGTCCGAAGCTTATGCAAAACGATTGGGCCCTCTCCTCTCATTAAATGGTGAGATAATTAAACCGTTTTGCACAGGTGTTATTAAAAGCGAATATCTCCCCTTTAAAAATCAGGGCGGAAAAAGGACGATAGTGATGAGGTGAGAGGACACATTTTAGATCAGTTTTCCACTACAGTGATTATTTCAGCGGACGCGTTTTACCTGAAATGAAATCGAAGAATAATTATCGTGTGGGTACGCGCGGTTCGCCACTGCACATATTTTTTAATCTGCGTCCATAATGTGCGAAATAACACAGATTGGCAAACCACTGCTGTCCGTGCAGGTTTTCTTACCGCCGTGAACCAGCGTTGTGCAGTGTGTGGCAGTTTTTCGCGAATCTTAATTTTTATTACGCCATTTTTCCCTGAATCACAGTGAGTGACGAGAGAGCAGCACTCACTTCAGTCTCAAACTAGTGTTCTAGCCACTACGACATTCGCTGTATTCACAAATTGCTCAGTAAATCTTTAGTGTTAAAAAGGGTTAAATTTGTTCTATGTTACAACAGTATCATATGTACTCTCAATGGTTCTCAAAGTTTGCAAATAAAATCATCTCACCAGTTTGTTGTATATCAGTCACTTACAAACTAATTGGGTAATGGAATTTTACTCTCATTTCAGAACAAGAAACTTTTTTTCCAGCACTTTTTTTTTCTTGTTTCCAATTCAACATTTAGTGTTGAGAGTTTGTAAGTATGGAGGCACTTTTGTCCGATGCTAAACTCCGCATCTTTGTCAAAATAACACAGATTACAAATATTCTTCTCAAAAACGATTTAATGCATTTTAAATTGTGACACAATATTGAAACGCTATTTACTAATACTGAGGGCAAGGCAAGTAAATGGTACATGAAAATGACCCTACTCTGTATAAAATTAAACCAACGATTTGATCACTTACATTGTACCAGAAAAGACACAGCAATTAGTTTTACCAGATATCCGAGACTCTTTAAAAGTTCATTACTTTGAATAAAATCTTTAGTTGCTCGAATAAAGCGCAAGTTTAGTTAATTAACAGCTTGACAAAATAATCTTCTTTTTGTAGATTATCATCTGATAAAATCTTGCTCCGATAGAGCCACTCATTTATTAGATATCAGGGATGTTATGAAACCTCCAAGAATCAAATGTTTGTAGAGCGTAACTGCGGTGTCATCAGTCCCTAAACTTAAAAACTACTTATGAACTAGCTAATACTAAGGATGGCACAAATATCCATGCTCGAGGGGGGGATTCCAACCCCCGACCGTAGTGGCCGAGCAGACCGTTGACTGACGCGCCGCAGTCCCCTCGGCCACCGTGGCCGGCTATGAAACCTTCGTTACATGTTCTTCGCTGATGAGCGGAATCGAGAGGAAGTGCTTTACATACGACCGGTTATCTCGGGATTGGATATAATTTTCTTCGTCCTTCAAACTTAGAAGAACAATTCAGTAATTTAGCTACAATTCATCCGCAGCATCTTATGACCTAACATGCGACCTTTATTTTTCAATGCCAATTATTTGAATTTCTTGAATTACTGTACTAAATCAGTAAATACTGAAAGAACTATGCCCACTAACAAAATAATATTCCGTTCATCACGAAACAAAAGACTGCATCTGTAAGTTGTATCGCAAATAATTTCTTTGGACACTGAGTTCCGTCCGCAGTGTTTTCTGCAAATTTCCGTCTCTCAGGCTCCAAGGTCACACGCCAATCACGACTTCTGATTGGTCAACGCAGGTAACATACAGGGAAGCCGAGAAAAATAGGACAATCCCGAAAAACATACAAGAAACAGCCAGCAATCATGCAGCAGAGACGACCTACCAGTTGGCACGCCTGTCTGCAGGCATGCTTACCGCAAATTTTACTCCATGTGAGAGGGCCTTTACCTCTGAAAGGGTGACGATTCGCAATGGTCGCGGTGCTGTCAGTGATTTCACAAAACGAGGTTGCTGACAGTTTCCAACAGCCTTAAAACCAATGTCAGAAGTGTAGAGTAGCCACTATCAGTTTGAAGGACAGTAAAGGTATTTTGTTGGTAATTCTTGTTTCCTATATTTCCTGATACCATTCAACGAAATTTTCGGATCCACTTTGTATAGGCCTGGTATTCGTTGTATTGAACTGCATTGCGTTGAACATAGCACCAATAACAGCGTATTATGAAATATACTTCTGTAAAATGTGAAAAGAATGCCATGAATTCGTTGACCCTGCAGAGAGAAATTTTATTGACTCATTCTTGATGATACATTCCACTCACGATCACACAAACAAAGCCACACGCATGTGAATACCATTACTAGAGCATGTGCAATGTCGACGCTAGCACCGTCGCAACAAGGCAAACTGTAATTCTCCCTTGGAAACGATCGAAGAGGTACCGATTGCAGTCTTGTGGAATAACCTGTCATGCAGTTTCCACCTGGTGCCTATGTTGGCCCAGATTTCGTTCCTTACTTGCACACCGAACAAGGTGACGTTCCATCCGGTGCCAGACATGATCAGAGGGGGACAAATCTAGAGATTGTGCTGGCCAGAGTAGTTGACATACAGCTTGAGTAGCACGTTTGGTACTATGTCATACATGTAGACGTGTTCTGTTGAAAAAGCATATCATCTTGTTGGTACATGAATGGTAACGAGACGGGTTGAATGGTGGTTTTGATGTTTCATGCACTATTCAATGTTCCATCGTCGATCACCAGCAGAGAACGGCCAGTGTTGGATATGGCTCCCCACACCATGATGCCTGGTGTGAGCCCCATGTGCCTCTTTCATATACACACCAGGTTCTTGTGCTCCACTGCATGACGCCACATAAGTGAATGATCATTGCCACTGAGGCCGAAGCTAAAAATGTTCAAATGTTTGTAGACCTTATGGGACATAACTAAAGGGTCATCTTAGTACTTATGAACTACCTGATACTAAGGACGGCACAAATATCCATGCCCGAGGCGGGATTCGAATCCCCGACCGGAGTGACCGTGCAGAACGTGACTGGCGCGCCGCATACCGCTCGGACACCGCAGCCGGCGAGGCAGAAACGACTCTCGTCACTAAAGACGCGAAATCTCCATTCATGCGTTCATAAGCGCTTATCGCGATATCACTGGAAGCAGGATGAACGATGATGTGGAGTCAGCAGAAGACGCTCTAAAAGTATGCATTGTCGTGTATCATGCTGTCAGGGGCCATAACTTACACTATAACCTTTACTGGCCATTCTCATCTGGTGATCATATAGGGAACCTTGAATGGTGCACGGTACATTGAAACTGTCACTGAACCCGTCTTGTGAACATTTCAACACCAAAAAGGCCGTACGCTTTTCCAACAGCAGCTATCCTGCTCTCCAAGGTGTAAGTAAACGTATCTGGTCTGCACTATTCACAGATTTGTCCCCCATTGAGCATTTTGGGACCAGATAAATTGTCACCATGTACGGTCGACACGACCGTCACGAAAGCTGCCCAAACTGGGGCACCAGTTAAAAATTGCATGTCAGGCCATTCTTCAAGACTGCATTTCGCACCTCTACTATCCCACCATTCTATGGGAGAACTGCAGCTTTCGTCGATATTGCGCACGATCTAATTACTGTACTCACGTGCGTATGGATCTGTCTGTGTGATCGTGTGATATTACATTCTCAACAATGCGTCAATAAAAATTCTTTCTGCTGCGCCGACGATTTTACGGTTTTTACCCTTTTTCATTTTCCAGTAATCTATGAAAAATCTGAAAACTCAAAGAGATTTTCCAAAGAGTTATTATACCTCCAGGTGGTATAGGGGTCAGCGCAACGGCCTGTAAAGCTGGAGATTCGGGTTGGAATCCAGGCTGGGTACACTTTTCAGCTTTGCCCATTCGCAATTGAAGTCATATAGTCGGGGAATTTGAGTTATTATATTGTTGAAATAATTTGATCCTATCGCTAGTAAACGTCACGGGATCACCTGCGGAACTAATCTGAAGATTCCATCAAAATTGCTCCTGTCGCCTTGGAATCTATATGGCACAAACATACACCCATCGATTTTAACATACACGGATATATTTCGAGGCGGCCCAGCACCTGCAACACTGTATATACGGCGAGCGCGGGAGCGATAGTTTGGAAAATAAGGCAGCGGATGAGAGTATGGGACGCGGTGCACCTCGCGGCCGGCGCTGGCTGCTGCGCGGGCGGACATTAGCAATTCAAACGGAGTGACAGCGGAGCGCCGCCCATCCGCGGCCCACGCCGCCCAGCGCCATATTTTATTCATGCAACGCGGCCCGGCCCGATACGGCGCGACTATATCTAAACATATTAAAGTGTCATAGCGGCCGGGAAAGCCGCGCGCACTCACTGCCCGTGATTTATCGGCGTCGCCCAGAGGTGGGGCGGCGGCGGCGGCGGCAGCAGCCAACCACCCGCTACCTGCCGGCGGCGAGGACGGCGGCCGCCCTCATAGCTTCGCTTTATTCGCATAATTAAATCTCCACCACTGAACGGAGATGGCCAACGAGGGTATCGAATATCATCTGGCACGAATCTGTACATTTAAATCCGCGGCGGAACAGCCGTGCGCACTGCTGCGCCGTGTTGCGATGTGCGCGGCTCTTCGCCGTCGGAGGTTTTAATCTTCCCTCGGGTATGAGTGTATGTGTTGTCCTTAGATTAGTTTAAACTAGTTCCAAATGTTCAAATGTTTGTATAGTCTATGGGACTTAACTACGGGTCATCAGTCCCTAAATTTACAAACTACTTATGAACTACTTACGAGCTAGGACGGCACAAATATCCATGCCCGCCGGGGGATTCGAACCCCAGGACTGTAGTGGCCGTGCAGACCGTGACTGGAGCGCCTCAGTCACCTCGACCACCGCGGCCGGCTAAATTAGTTTAACTAGTTTATAAGCTGGTGAGTATTAGTCAGGTTGTTAAGTCCCATACATTTACAAACATTCGAATATTTGATTAGGATATTTTACTATGCGTTGCCATCTTACACAGCAGCTCTTAAAATAAATTCTAATAGGCTTCCAGTCTTACGTTGACTGCAATTAGGACTTTTTCAGAATGCACGCGTTTTGCGTTTTATTTATAACGCATTTACTGTGGTTCAATAAAAGTAGATACATAGATTTTACATTTTATTATGCATGCATTGATAATAAACTGTTACATCTTTTCGTGCTCATTTTGTGTTTTTAAAAGTCGGAGTATTATGGGAAGCTTGGAGTTTAACGTCCCGTCGACAGCGTGGTCATTAGAGACGGAGCTTACACTCTGAGTATTTGGGTAAAGGATGGAGAAGGAAATCGGCCGTGCCCTTTCAAAGGAACCATCCCGGCATTTGCCTGGATTGATTTAGGGAAATCACGGAAAACCTAAATCTGAATGGCCGGAGGTGGATTTGAACCACCATCCTTCTGAATGCGAGTCCAGAGCGTTACCACTGCGTCACCTCGCTCGGTGTCGGAGAATATTTTACTTACTTTACTCCTGTTCCCTTTGTCTTGCCTGAGTTACTCAATTTGGAAAATAGGTCACTCTTTCCCTCTCTCTCTCTCTCTCTCTCTCTCTCTCTCTCTCTCTCTCTCTCTCTCACACACACACACACACACACACACACACACACATACACAAACATTATATGTATAATTACTGACCGTTAAAATAGCAACACCAAGAAGAAATGCAGATGGTAAACGGGTATTCATCGGACTAATATATTATACTAGAATTTCTGTGCATAGATCCTGAGAAATCGGTACCCCGAACAACCAGTTCTAGCTGTAATAACGGCCTTGAAGCGCCTGGGTATTGAGTCAAACAGAGCTTGGATGGCGTTTACAGGAACAGATTCCCATGCAGCTTCAACACGATACCACAGTTCATCAAGAGCAGTGACTGGCGTATTGTGACGAGCCAGTTACTCGGCCACCATTGACCAACCATTTTCAATTGGTGAGAGATCTGAAGACTGTGCCGGCCAGGGCAACAGGCTAACATTTTCCGAATACATAAAGGCCCGTACAGAACCTGCAACATGCGGTCTTGCATTATCCTGCTGAAATATTTCGCAGGGATCGAATGAAGGGTAGAGCCACGGGTCGTAACACATATGAAATGTAACGACTACTGTTCAAAGTGCCATCGATGCGAAGAAGAGGTGACCGAGACGTGTACCCAATGGCACCCCATACCATCACGCCGGGTGATACGCCAGTATGGCGATGACGAATACACGCTTCGAATGTGCGTTCACCGCGATGTTGCCAAAAACGGATGCGACTATCATGATGCTGTAAACAGAACCTTTATTCATTCGAAAAAATTACCTTTTGCCATTCGTGCACCCAGGTTCGTCGTTGCGTAAACCATCAAGTCTCTGATGCAGCATCAAGGCACAGTTTCCGAGCTGGTAGTCCATGCTGCTGCAAACGTCGTCGAACTGTTCGTGCAGATGGTTGTTGTCTTGCAAACGTCCGCATCTGTTGACGCAGTGATCGAGACGTGGCTGCACGATCCGTTACACCATGCGGATAAGATGCCTGTAATCTCGACTGCTAGTGATACGAGGCCATTGGGATCCAGCACGGCGTTTCGTATTGGCCTCCTGAACCCACCCATTCCATATTCTGCTAACATTCATCGGATCGCGACGAACGCGAGCAGCAATGTCGCGATACGATAAACGGCAATCGCGATAGACTACAATCCGACCTTTATCAAAGTCGCGAACGTGATGGTACGCATTTCTCCTCCTTACACGAGGCATCCCAACAATGTTCCACCAGGTGTCGCCGGTCAACTGCTGTTTGTGTATGAGAAATCGGTTGGAAAACCTCATGTCAGCACGTTGTAGGTGGCGCCAACCTTGTGTGAATGCTCTGAAAAGCTAATCATTTGCACATCACAGCATCTTCATCCTGTCGGCTAAATTTCGCGTCTGTAACACGCCATCTTTGTGGTATGGATATTTTAATTGCCAGGAGCGTATGTGTCTAAGAATCCTAGTTATCTGAACATCTGCTGGTTGCAAGACAGAGATGTTCGGTTTCTCTTACCGGTGTATTTAAAAGTACGTTACACTGGACGAGTGGCAGTGGGACTGACACCAATCCAGAGATGTAAGGGGCCGAAGTAACGTCTGCGTTGCCATGTAAGAGTGTGAATGCTAATATAAGGGAGAGGGAGGGCTAGACTGTGTGCTTGCCGGCACGCGGCCAGGTCCAGCCGTTGAAAAGCCGATGGAGCGGAAGGCTCAGCGTCCGTCCCCAGCACGCAGATGAATCACTCCTAACAGCGTCCTGCTTCCTTTCTGTGCGGGAGGGGCTCTGAGATTTAGCGCCGGCCGTTGGAAACCGGGCCGGGAGATTAGCATTCGTGCGCCAACACCCACTCTGCCTCCGCCGACAAATGCTGTTCTTTGTCTCACAAAATAAATGAAACGAGTGGCGTTATGATGCCAACGTGTGACTGCTCTTCACAGTTGTACAATTATGATTCAGTGTTGAACACATCCATTTCAAAATAAAATACTCAACGCTGAAATAACCCTCAATCGGTGTTGTGGAGTATGAGGATACCCCTTGCAACATTACAATGCGCATAACAGCGGAATTTTGTACACTGCGGACTTCGGTAGCTTTCGTTGAGATTGTTATTGCAATTGTAGTCAGCAATCGTTGTGTTGAGTTATATTTTGGCTTGGTAAGCAGAATAACTTGCTTTGGGTATGATGCGACCCCACCACACGGTTTACGTAACGAACTCAATAGTTTAAAATGCTTTATATTTTGCATTGTTTACAGAAATATCACACGGCACGGCTAACGATAGAGTGAGTGTTTCTGATACATATTTTCGGGCACTTATCACTCAGTGGTTATATGAGGCAGATATTGAAGACAGTGATGCTGAAACTGCTAGTGAAAGTGATCGTGAACGCAAAAGTGAACACGACACCGGAGACTCAAAATTCGATTACCTAAAAGATGAAACTTCCTGGCAGATTAAAATTGTGTCCCGGAACCGGGACTCGAACCTAATACCAGGTACGAGTTCCGGTTCCTGCACACAATTTTATTCTATCAGGAACTTCCATATCAGCGCACACTTCGCTGCAGAGTGATAGTTTCATTCTGGATACCTAAAGGATCTTTCAAGGCAGCTGTGTGAGATGTAAGATATTAGGTTAGTAGCTGGATAATTCAGTGGCCTTCGGGACCTGTTGTCAGTAAGCCATTGCTTTCTTCCACTGCGAAATGTTGGTCCATTGAAACGATTAAACGAAAAAAAAAAAAAAAAAAAAAAAACTACACTGCGCACGAATTCTTAACTACAAGTATGAAAAACTAAGCCACCATTGTCGTCCTTCTGGAAGGACGTCAGCGCAATCTGGATATACCAAATTAAAGTTTTAAAGATTTTTTCAGTAATTAAGAAATACATTGGATTTTAAGGTTACGAGATATTAATATTTAGACTTGCCTTTGTTATGATTAAATTTTGTTAAGTTGTTCTGATGTCAATAAATACCAAACAGCAATGGGTATAGTCTGTATTCATTACTTAATATTTATATTCAGATATCTGTCTAGAAACTGCGATAAATACCCCACGACACAGTTTATTGCATAAAACATTAACGACACCGTCTGAGGGTTAATGTCTGTGTATTTTATGAGCATCTCACTCTATGCTTCTAACGTAATTGGTTAAAACACAAATGCAGAACACAGTGAATATTTCTGGAATAGATAGACGTTCGTGTGGCAGGAAGAAAAAATTACGGGGATACCCGTTGGTGAAATACTGATTACAGAACCAGCTAGTCTCATTACGACAAAGGCAGCAAGTTTAGAAACAATATCTGACTGCTTACAAGGGGAACACCAAGTATGGTAAAGACGATTTTTTATAGGTCGCAGTTATGTGGTCAGGAAACTCCTCCAGACACCGTGGTAAAGAGAATTATTATTATTTTTCTTTTCCCAATGCGCATTGGTATCCACGCAAATCGAGATCGAAATCCTACGTGTGACCCCTGCACATATACACTGTCGCTGTCGGGAAGCCGGCCGCAGTGGCCGAGGGCACTGAGGCGCGACAGTCACGGTCTGCACGGCCACTACGGTCGGGGGTTCGAATCCCCCCTCGGGCATGGATATTTGTGCCGTCCTTAGTTGTAGGTATTTCAAAATGTTCAAATGTTCGTAAAGCTTATGGGACTTAACTACGGGGTCATCAGTCCCTAAATTTACAAACTACTTATGAACTACTTACGAACAAGGACGGCACAAATATCCATGCCCGGAGTGGGGATTTTAACCCCCGACCGTAGTGGTCGTGCAGACTGTGACTGAAGCGCCTCAGTCCCCTCGGCCACCGCGGGCGACCTGTAGGTGATTCATAAATAGTTTGTAAGTTTAGGGACTGATGACCCCGTAGTTAAGTCCCTTAAGCTTAAAAACATTTGAACATTTTGAGCTGTCGGGTAATTAAGTTGGAGAGGTGTGGCCGGCAAAAAGTTTGGCTGCCATGCAGAAGACCCGTGCTCAGATCCTGCTCGGAATTTCTTTTGTCACGCCTCTGCCACGATTGATTGTGCATAATTATGTGCTTCTTTTCCGTTTTATCAGAAATGTTCAAATGTTTGTAAATCTATGGGACGTAACTACTCCGTCATGAGTCCCTAGGTTTACAAACTGCTTAATCTAATTATGTTAAGGACAACAAATACATCCATTTCCGAGGGAGGACTCGAAACTCCGACGGCGAGAAGCGGCGCGCTCCTCAACATTGCGCCTAGGAAGTCTCGGTCACACCACCGCGGCTCCATTTTTTTCTCTTCTTATTGCAACGATAAAATCAATGTTACATCAGGTAAACAAAGTTACAAGAAGATCTTGTACAATTGAACAACAAAAGTCATTTATATCAAAGTTACACTTATATAACAAAAAAGTATACACATTCCTTTACGTTTTATAAGGCACCGTAATCTTTTATTTTTTATTTTTTTTTTCATTGTCAATGAAATATCAAGTAAATTCCTTCCAAGCCATTCTTAAAGCCTGAGTAAATTTTTAACTTTAGAAAATATTTTTGGAGAAACAGCAATCCTTAATGAAATTGTTTTTTTTTTTTTTTTTTTTTTTTTTTTTTTTTTTTTTTTTTTTTTTTTTTTTTTTTTAAAGAAAGTCTCAATCGCAAGAGAATTTCCTATTGTTGTTATGCAACCGGTTTCAACCTGCTTGTGAGACCATCTTTAGGCCGAATGCAATACAGTAATATGACAAATATTGAGAAACACATACAGAGGATGATACTATGCTAACTACTAGTAAGATACTAACAATGTGAAATGTTATACCCATGGCAGCAGATAGTGGGCGGGTCAGGAACCGTTGGCTAGGGAAATCAACCGCGGAGTACTGCAGTGACGCTCGAGCTCATATACGGTAAGCTCCGCAAATCACATTGAAGTGCATGTCAGAAAGTTCCACGAACTGCTTTCATGATAATTTTCTACCGTTAATTTTCTAATAGAGAGCGGGAAAAACGAAAATGTAAATCTTTTCTTTTTCGGGCTGATTTATTTTATTACGATAATCATATCCTCCGTGTAGGTCGTTGCTAACAAAACATATTCGCATCCTGAAGAGAATTTTGCGAAAGAAATTTTTCAAATAAATATTTCCGCAAGAAAGAAAGCCTTTATTTTATTGATTTCTACCCCAAATCGTTCATTATTTCCGCGAGACCTCTCCCCCTACGTTGCGATAATACATAACTAGCTGTCCTTCTCTAAACTTTTTCCAAATAGTCCGCCAGTCTTACTTGGTGGGGATCCCACAACACGCAGCCATACTCCAAAACCGAACGCTAATGCGTAGTATAGGCAGTTTCTTTAGTAGATAGGTCGCAGTTTCTAAGTACAGTGCCACTGAAATGTAGCCTTTGATTCGCCTTCCCTATAATATTTTCTATGCGTTCTTTCGAATTTAAGTTTCTCTTAATAGTATTTCCTATATATTTAAATGAATTTACAGCCTGTATTTTCAAATGTTTGTAAATCTATGAGACTTAATTGCTGGGTTATTAGTCTCTAGCTTACAAACTAAGTTAAACTAACCTAAGGACAACAAACACACATCCATGCTCGACGGATGATTCGTACGTCCGACGCGTAGGGTCTCGTGATCCATAAAGTGGCGCACCAGACCGCTCAGCTACTCTCACGTGGCGCCTGTATGTTTGACTGATTTATCGTATAAATGAAATTTAATGGATTTCTTTTTGTGATCATATGGATGACTTCACTTATTATTTAGGTTGTATTTGAAATTTTTACATGAGTAATATTGGCCAATGTTTTATTTAATTATTCATTTCCTTGAATGTTGTAGTATAATTCTTTCGGAAATCAAATAATTCTTTAATTGCTGAATTATGGTTTAAATACATTTTTCAACTGGAGGAAAGGAACAAGTAGTAGCAGGGAACGCGTTGCGAAACACTGTACACAGCGAAGTAGACCATACATTTAATTTAATTTTTTGGCTTACAGCGCCGTGAATCGCGCACTGTTATTCAGCAGGGGCGCGTTAAAATTATAACCGACAATAATCCGGGAGTGAGAATGGGAGGCGGTCCTTAGGCCGGTATTAAGCCCTAAATAACCTATTCGCTCGAACACTAAAAGGTTATGTGGCGGCATATGGCGAACGCAATATACTTCTTCCTCGGCTGCGCGGCGACGGCAAATGTGAAACCATTATCAAAAACGCTATTAAGTGAGGTCTCAGAATTAATTCACCCCTGAAACACCGCGCCCTCTTCTGCTGGCCGACTTTATATTCGTTTAGGGTGTATTTTCCGAGTCACGCCGGAAAATGGCGCCGCTTTATTTCTTAAGTCTCGCGCAATATAGACCGCTTAGCACGGGCAGACGCCACGCCGGGTCGGGAAGAGGGGCGGTATTCGGGGCGATGGACGCACGGTGGGGGTGTGGGGGGCGGCGTCGGTGGCGGCCAGCGGCCACGTTCCGATCGAACATTCCTGCACGTCCCACCCCCGCGGGTTATTTACATGCCTCCCGTGGCTGCGGCCGAGACGTAAAATATTTACCGCCTCCATGTAACCGGGATATTTTTTCCCATTTTTTTTCGGCCAGAAAGGGGGTGCCTTATGATGAAAGCGGGGAACGTCGATTATTCATGCGAGCTGCATATCTCTGAGCGCCTAGAAAAATTTAGGGCGCGCGCGGCGTTCCTTCGGTCATTCCTGACGCCGCCGACGCCGTGCGGAATGGTCCGAATACTTGCCGGGGCCGGCGAAAGGGGGGGGGGGGGGGATCCCCAGCACTTGTCGCAGAGTGCGGCAGCAAGCGGATTTGCTATTAGCGGGATGGACACTGCACGGCGCTTACAACTGTGTAGCGTTGGAACGTAGGGACTAACATCACTCGAATTGTTCCAACAATTTACGTCAGACTCCAGGAAATCTCTGTTCGATCCAGTGGCGGATCATAAGAATATGTTTTGAGTATTCATAGAAGTTTCGGGTATGCAGCCGGTCGTCGTCTAAAACATCACACGATATTTCGGTCAGACACCTGCTAGCCATCCTCAGGTGAGTCGATGAAGACTGAAGAGTGCGTCCAGAGTTCCACTATATATAGAAAACTTGGCGGTTACAGCGCATGCGTCAAAACATAAACAGACAGGCCACACTGCCGGACGGCAGCGCCCTCGCTGGTGGAGCCGCGGAGTTCAGCTGTCCTCTGCACTGCCACTGCCGCTCACAGCCGACGTAGACGCTCTCTGTCGTCTTCGTCTTCGCGGCTCCACCAGCGAGGGCGCTGCCGTCCGGCAGTGTGGCCTGTCTGTTTATGTTTTGACGCATGCGCTGTAACCGCCAAGTTTTCTATATATAGTGGAACTCTGGACGCACTCTTCAGTCTTCATCGACTCACCTGAGGATGGCTAGCAGGTGTCTGGCCGAAATATCGTGTGTTGTTTTAGACGACGACCGGCTGTATACCCGAAACTTCTATGAATATTCGATCCGCCGGGAGAATTTTAAAGTTCACACATGTTTTGAGTGTTCACAAATTTTTAGAATCATAGAAATACAGAACGCTCAGATGACGGGCCGTATAATTAAAGCAGATGATGTATTTTGTACTTTTTGGTTTCCATAGAACATGCTCAGGTTCGCATGAATAAAGAGAGTCTGACAAGTCTCGTTTCCAATTGCATCAAGCACGTGGATGTGTACAGGTATGGAGACAACCTGCATGTCAGCAAGACTCTACTCAAGATGGCGGAGGTTCTGTAGAGTTGTGGGGCGCGTGCATTTGGTTTGATAACAGGACCCCTAATACTTCTAAACGGGACTCTGGCACGTACGAGCTCATCCTGGCTGATCATTTACAATGTGCATTCCGACGGACTTGTCAATTCCAGCAAGACAATGCAAGATCCCCACACGTCCAGAATTGCTATAGAGTGGCCCCAAGGAAACTCTTCTGAGTTTAAAGACCTCCACTGTCCACAATACACCCAGATATGAATATTATTGAGCATATTTAGGATGCCTTGCGACTTGCTGTTGAGATGAAAGCTCCACCGCGTCGTACTTTTCTGGATATACGGACACCCCTGGAGATTGCCTAGTTTCGGTTACCTCTATCTCTACTTCATACAAGTACCATGTTGGTTATCATCTTCATTTTCTGTCGTGACAAGTTACAAGCTGTAACGTAGTTTTACGGCGGTATCATTGAAATTGACAGCTCTCGTAGTCTCTTCGCTATTCTTTAATAGCTATGTTGCCCCTTATACGACAGAAATTATTACCTGATTTCTGTTGTTCGAATCTACTACATATGTGTCTGGCAACAAAGTCGCCATAGAGCGAGCGGGGTGCATCCGTTAGAAGTGTTGACCATAATGAAATAAATATTTACGCAATGATGGACGTGTTCATCTGAAAGAAATTACAGAATGTTTTGTTACGGTTAGATCCGGCGTATAAAGTCTAGATTGTTGTTTCTGATGCCTACAATGACGAAATTCGTTGCTTAATATAGATGAGTCCACCCATGTTCATCTAGTTGGAATTTCATCTTTATGAAGAAGTAATTTTTGGAATGTAATACTTAAGCTGAAATACTAATTCACTCGAAACCACATCAATGCACATTTGTGCTTATTTTTATACTGTACGTGCAGAACACCTATGTAGGCAGTACGAGTGTCAAAAACGTTTCACATAGAATACTCGAGTCTATCTGAAAGCTGGTAATTATTCTAAGCTTATTAAATTTCAATCGAAGTTTTACAAACCTTCTGGAAATTCCTAACGCATCTACAGACGCCATGACGTAATATTAGGGACTTAGGTAGGTACATTTATATTTTATACAGATATCGGACCACGAACTTCTTACTGAGTCCTGCATTCAGTTTTCTTATAAATACGGTACCGATGACCATCCTTGACAAGACACCGCCTCGTTGTTATGACTTACATCGTATACCGTGCAAAGAACCGAAATCGCGTACGAAAATGCACGGAGCGAAAGCTATCGGTGATTGACACTGTCTGAGAAACGGTGACAACACTTGCACTGATGATGAGCGACTGTGCGACTCTGTTCGCAAACACCTTGGTCAGAAAACGGTTAGTCGGGACACCTAAGGTAACCCCACAGTAGGGCACCCCTACGTAGCCGTTTCTTTGACTGTACTGATAAAGGAAATAATATCATTGGGATAGTATGGGGATTAATAATAATAAGTGTAAAATGCAGACTTTAGTATTTCTAGGGTACACATAATGAGAAAAAAAACGCAACGAAAATATAACTAAAAGATAGCAACAGCCATTTAAAATCTAATACTGTTGGTATAATCTACACAATAGCTCGTTGACTATTTATTCCCTAGGTCGCAATTACAGTTTATTATAATATGACCTATTTCCTTTATTTCGTATTTACTTTCGAATTACTCCCTTATTATATCTCTTTGCAACTTGTTTTCAAGGTGATAACTCTTTTACCTCATACTGTAACTTGCGAGCAGAGAATGAAATGTTCATTTGCAACCAGTCTCTTGTAATCTATAGTCACTGAAAGCAAATTCTCGGTGGTGCCTTCCAAAGATCACTGCAATTCTTTCCCCCATCTTTGACAAAATATATATTTGATGGTGTACTCTGTATCTAACGACCACGTGCCTTTAGGCCCAAATTATCTTATTATAAATCTGCAAAACATGAAAATGATATATTGAGAAATATGAATAGCACATGGTTCATTATGTAACTACTTAGTAGAAGACACAATTATATATCACAATCACCTTATACGAATGCTTCATCGGATTTTTACATTAAAACGGATATTCCAAGAGACAACAAATCAGTGGGAAAATTGGTAGCTAAGAGGTATAAGGGGGCAGTTAGAGTGAAAGGACCGAGAGGCAGATTGAAACAAAGCTAAAATAGCATTTAAAACTGAGATGATGTGAAAGGGAAGTAGGTGACGAAGGAGAGGGCCGGAGAAATGTTCACATGGTTATTGGAACTCAGATGTACAAGTTTGACTACTTCTGAGAAACACTTTCGCAAAAGCATGAATT
This sequence comes from Locusta migratoria, assembly GCA_026315105.1. Lineage (NCBI taxonomy): Eukaryota > Metazoa > Arthropoda > Insecta > Orthoptera > Acrididae > Locusta > Locusta migratoria. The sequence goes on from CM048748.1 coordinate 217,315,755, forward strand.
AACATAAATTATTAAACTATATTATTTGTACTTATATCCACTATCTGATTTGTGGAAAAAGAGTTTCTGGTATAAGACCTTCCTCGGTGTGTTTTTTTAGATCCTACCACATCTCAAAATCTGTGGGTACATTTTAAATTTTCTGGTAAAATTGATATGTCCATTTCGGTAATAAGAATAATAATTAAAATTGTTTGAATACAAATTGAAATATTCGCACTCATTTCTACATCATATATGAGAATTATTTGAAGCAAGTATATGATAGTAAGAGGTAGCAATTATAACCTTATTTTGGATGTGATATAATGATTATATTAAAGTTTCATAAAATAGGAATATATAGAAATAGATAAGTCTCTACAAATGAGATATGTGCAATTTGAGTGTATAGGTACAAAATTTGCAATGGATTTTAGTGTGTGAAATTTAATGTGTCTTGTTAAATATCAAAACGAAATCTCCGCCATTCATCGTTATCTTAGATATATCTCAAGTTCACTTACATCACAATGTTTTAACAAATACACCATATTCTCGCTCATCTTTTGTTCAACGAATTGCAAAACAAAATCTCGACTCGTAAATGTCTTCACCTGCCCTCCACTCAGCTATCACCTAGAGTGTAAAGGCAATCACTTACATTGTGAAGAATTGTAATACTTTAGTTATATGAATTGATTGTAGTATTCATAATTGTAACAGATTTTCGTTAATTGCTGAAAGTATCTGAAACTTTAAATCACTGTTGGTCCAGTTCTTTAGGCCTACTTTTCTGAATCATTTGATTCTTGAAGAATATATTGTATCCTATATTGTGACACTACTTTTATATCAAAAATTACTTGTAGTACTTAAAAATTTGGAATCTCCATACTACACGCGAATGCGCACAGTTGCGTTACTTTAAACAATATTTTACTTAATACCACTACAATCTGACGCGCATTTAGTGTGTAATGCAGTATTCTTTCGGAATAGCTTAAATGCTTGTAACTACGTGTTACGCACAGCTGCCGTGAAATTCGCTCCATTTAATGCAAATTATTCACAGTCAGTGAACCACCTGTATAGCTATGGTTTATCCCATGGTAGAGTTCATCTGTTTTCATTGTTTATTACCGGAGCGTACCGCCTCCACTGCCATGCAATTCCGCCTCTGTGTATAGCTGTGATTCTCGTATGCCGCAGCAACCCGGGACACGATATTCGCAGATGTAAAACGTTATAATTGATTCATAGAATCATTAAAAAGTTGAATTTTACTAAACGAGTTAATGTTTCCACCAGGTAAAAGTCTGTTCAATAAATTTTGTAATTAACGCATACGTTATTCATGGTAACACTCACCGCTGGTAGTGAATTCTGTTGCTATTTCATTGGAGCGCCCCCAGTTTCACGTGCCAAGTGTTTCTAAATTACTCTGTTGAATGTGCCAATCTAAAGCTAATGGCTTCAGGTTTCAGAACTACACAAAAGCTCTAACAATACAATTTACTGATTTAATGAAATGATTATTAATGTTTTTTTCTTTGAAAAAGGGCCAAACTTGTATAGAAACCAGAACCTTTTTTGTAGGCTGTGATGTAACTTATTCGCAGAACAAGACGGGGGTTCGTAAGTGGAACCGAATCTGTCCTAGGTATATCTCTTAACAGGTCAGCTAACCAGCACTGAGTCTCACTCGCAACTGACAAAACATTTATCCTCTCTTCCCAAGTCCTCAACATCAGTCTTGCGGGATATCACAGTTTCCACGTTGGATCAACATGGAAGTACGTGCTTTATAAATGCCGAAAGTTTGTGTGTATGGATTTCAACTTTTCGCCTAGAAACCGCTAGACGTATTTGGATGAAATTCAGAATTTTTGATCTGGCTTAATCCGACGTAGGAAGTTCTGAAACATTTAATGAAGCGTTTACTGTATGTCGGAAGGACAGATCAGGGACAATTGGATGGGAAGTGTTCCTTGTAGTCGACAGAAACATTGCACGTACTGTGGTCGACGGTGAAAGTGGCTGTGAAGTTACGTGGACGCGTATAATAGGCGTAGGACAAATCGGATTACTTCTTGGACGTTTTAAGCGCCTGCCCAGAAAGAAAGTACATGCACAGTAACACAAATATATTTGGACCATGCAAAATTAGTTGGGGCGACTATAACGTACTAAGTGTACACTGTGACGTCAAATGATTAACTCGTGAACTACTACTGAATACGCTTTCAAGAAACTATTGTGAGCAGCTTAATAGTCAGCCCAAACGATTTGGAAATAAACGCAGTAAACAACGGCATTGTACGAGTAAAAAAAGGTGTTAGATTAGATTAATACTTCTTCCAAAAATCATGAATGGTTACAAAAGTTAATTAGAAGCCGAGAAAGCCGAGAAGCCGGAATGACGCTGGTTACGGACCTGGTGATATTATGGGAAAAATTTATTTGCAATATAAAATAGACCAACAGAGGTTCAATGATCGAGCAAGGCAAATGAAGGCAGCCAGAGGTTACTAAAGATAGGCAGAGTAATTAAAAGCTCGACGTGCGAAGAAAAAATAACTACCGCCGTTGTACCTTAGCAAAAGATCTTCCCTATAACGCGAAAAAAAAAATTACCATTCTGTGTAAAATCGGGTCTATCAAATCCATCCAGTTACTAGTTGACCATTTCGGGTGCCGACGGAGGAGAGTAAAAGTCAAGCCGAAGTTTCTTGTTTTAGAAATGATACACGCAGGAAGATCACTTACACAACCGTCGTTAGTTGTTTATTCATGTGTTAATCTGCACTTTTCCTTCTGTTCAGTTGAATTATTTTTATTCTCTTTGCTCTGAGTAGCAAGTACTCTATATTCATTAACTTAGTTAACGTAACTGGGGAATTTATCTAGTTCGTGCCCCTCTGCTAGCTAGCATCTGTGCGGGTGGTAGTTGCATGGCTTTTTCTCTTTATTTTATTCATTTTGTTTATTTATTTTAATTTTCTCCCTGTATAAATTTTTCCTCCGTGAGGCATCGCCACCCCGCGGTAGCAATTTGGCGTTTGTGGAAGCCCCTTCGTGTCAGAGCTGCAGTTCTTGTTCACCGTTGCGCACCTTATTCCTCTCCTTCCAATTTTGAGTCAGCTCACCTGTTTTACCTGCGTGGGTGTATTAAATTAACGCGTAGCCAGCTCCCCCACCTCAGTGTGATTTTCCTGTAAGCTGAACTGCGGTTGTATATGGCTGTTAAGTAAGGTGCTATTGCATCAGCATAATCAAATAGAAATCTAATGGGTATACAGTGCGGATCAGAAGACTTGTTCTTTTTAAGTTATTTCAGCTACTTAACTACTCCGATGATATCTACTTCTACGTTATTCATTCTGGCCTCTGTTCATAATTCGAAATATGGAATATTGGTTGCGTCTTCTTTGGTGAATGAATTTCGAAAAGTTATCTTTAGTAACTCTACTTTACTAGCGAAATCATCTGCGGGATTGCCATTTCTATCACTTAGTATTGTTTGCGTTTTGCCTCTAGTATATTCGACATATGACCAAAATCTCTTTGGGTTCTCAAGAGCCGGCCGCGGTGGCCGAGGGGACTGAGGCGCTCCAGTCACGGTCTGCACGGCCACTACGGTCTGGGGGTTCGAATCCCCCCTCGGGCATGGATATTTGTGCCGTCCTTAGTATTAGCTAGTTTGTAAGTTTAGGGACTGATGACCCCGTAGTTAAGTCCCATAGACTTTACAAACAAACATTTTTTTTTTTTTTTTTTTTTTTTTTTTTTTTTTTTGTTCTCAAGATTTTCGTTGTGGAAAGTGTAGTAAGCATCTACGAATTGAAGCTCTCGCTAAATTTCGATCTTCTGTGTAGGATCGCCAATCCTGGGGATTTTGTGTTTGTTTAAATTTTGCGTGCCTTTTCAGCAACAGTGTCCTGACCTTTTTTGTGCCAGGGGAGATTACCTCCTTCTTTTATTAATTTATTTGGTATAAAAGTGTCAGTTGCTGTCGATATCACATCTGAAATACACTCACGTTTAGGGTTTGGAATGAGTCCAAACTGTCTTCCAAGAAGAAATTTAATGTATTATTATCTGCTTTGCTGAACAAATATACTTGTCTAGCGACACACGTCGTTGGTATCATCATGAGCAACCACCCACAGTTGGCTGCACCCTGTCACCTTCAAGGCATCCGGAAGGACCCGTTCTACATCTTGAACGACTCCCCCCGGTATGCACACGAAGTGCGCATTGGCTTTCTTCCCCTCCTTACTGGCCAAATCCTTAAGGGATCCCATTATCCGCCTCACGTTGGAGCTCCCTACTACAAGCAATCCCAACGTCTGAGATTGTCCGGATCTTGCTGACTGAGAGGTGACCACAGAATTTGTGGCACCATCCGGGCTCAGGAACACAGCCCATCTGCGCCTCAAACCAGTTTGTAAGACGGATCGGGAAGGACTCACGATCGGTGCCCCGAAATTTCTCACGCCGTCCGCCACGCGCCGGGGGGATCTGCTAGTCTACCACGGACGGGGAGGCGACCTCCACGCGTGCAGTGACCAATCGGTGGGCATATGAGACTCACAGGACAACTGTTTGATCCTCGCGTCCGACCGACGGCAGGAGCGCCCATCCACCGCAGCCTCAAGCTTCGCAACCGCAACCAACGCTGCGTGAAGCTGGGAACGAACAGTCACCAACTAAGCCTGCACCCGCTTAATCACATTCCCTAGCCATATTTACCGATGCGACCCAATTCCTCATGTTTTTTTGGGAACAACATCAGTATATTAGAGTCCACGTACATTATGAAGAGACTTTTCAAAATTTCATAAAAATATCTCTCACTACTGTTTTTCACAATCTTGTCAACTCATCGTGTTGTCTGTGACGGAGTGACGAGGAGAAGATCAGGGAAAACTGGACTGTGCTAATACTTCAGATTTTCAAATTGCATTGTTGTTTAACTGTGACATTTGTTTGTGATTCTAGGAACAGTTCGTATCTATCGGATGTAATCATGTCTATTCTCGATGGAGGATGCTTTTTATAAACTGTTTTTCTGACTCGTTTGCTACATGACATCGGAACTCATTAGGACCCTGTGGAAAGCAGTTATGGTCCAAATTTTCAAGAAATTACATGCTGCGTAATTGTTCTGCAAGAGAGAAATTTCTTTGCTTCTCCCATGTTCTGTTTGTTGAAGAAGACACTTTTGGTTTTCTCGTTCAGTTGTTCGCTATAGTGGATAAAAATTTTAATTAATTGTCCATTATGTGGAGTGTTATACAGCAATCAATTGAAAAGCACAAGTTTTTTGGGCAAAATTTTCGTTATGTCTGTGTCAGAGGCGGAGAAAATTATCTCCTTTTCTTTTTAAAGATTAACCGTATTCGGTAAAGATACGAAACTGACCACCCAGGACTGCCACCCCAGCAGGGGAAAATATTGTGTTTCGTTATTAGTTTTCTACTACTATCTACTACCACCTTTTTTTCTCCACCTCCTGTATCGACGGTTAACAGCACCATATGATAGCACTAGAGTGTAAGGACGGGGTGTAATGGAGAAGGGAGGCCCCCTCCCCAAAAATAAATAAATAAAAAAATAAAAAAAATAAAGTGCCCAATGAACAGTTGAAGAGTAGAACTACAAACCGTCAAACCGTAAGTACCTTCAAACCAATAATAAACGAGCGGGAGGGTACACTTCACCTACAACCTTGGGTCTGAAAAGACTGAAGAAAAGAATGTTTTCTGAACTCATTAAATAAGAGAGAGATTTTAGACTAGAAGAGTAGTTGTATGAATATTGAGAAAATTAGTTGTAGGCAAATAAGAGATAGTTGAATGGTGGGCAGTATATATAGATGGGATCTACAAAAAAACTTTCAGACAATATTGTTGGAAGGTAGAAAACTAGATGAAAATGAGATAGATGATATACTGAGAGAAGAATTTGAATAAGCACAAAGATGTAACACAAGACCCTTGGAGTAGATGACGTCCCCTTAAAGCCTCGGAAGCCACAACAAAACGAAACCTCCTGCAGGTACAAATGTAGTTCGATGGACTATTTGTCGAGCACTTGGACGTGATTTGCACTAATGTTGATGTATATGTCGTGGATAGGGGGAAGGTATCTCCTAATATCTAACTGGTACTGGTACTGGTTGAGAAAGACTGAGTACTGGTGTGGACGTTGTTGTATTGCGAATGCATTTCGCTCATCCACCAGCATGTGGAGCCCTAGATGGCCGTAAACCGCCGGGGTTCGCCCTGAGGTGGCAGCCCTCGTGCGCTGAGGCGGCGGTTCATGTCGACGCCGTCGCGTGCGTGTCCGAGGACGCCGGCCGGAGAGCACAGTCGTCATGCGTCAGACGGACGCAGCGCAACGTAACGGGTTGCTTCTCATTAGCCGATTAGCAGATAAGGGCCTAAGGGGTTGGACTCACGCCACTCCCCTAAATCAAGGGCGGGCGCACGCGACGCCACAGCGCCCTCTGCCCGATGGAGACGTCCTGCCCCCCCCCCCGCCCCCCCCCCCCCTCGCCTCCTCCTCCGCCCCTCAGCCATTTCCCAACCGGGCAGGGACGCCGCCGGGTCGACAGCCCCATTCCGTGGGGTCATTTTCGCGCAGATGAGGGAGAAAAAACTACCGCGGCAGCTGCTTTGATAGGCGCCTGCACTCTGCGCGCCGATGTTCCGCGCTGGGAGAGGGCGGGGGAGGTGGCTGCGGCGTGCGGTGTCTGCGCCCTTAACGCAGGGCCGTCTCCACGCGAATGACGCGAAGGGGCGACTAGAATGAGAGTGACGCGGCGGAACAAGGCCGCGGGCCACGCCCAGGCCAGAGGACGCTGTTAGCCGCCGAGGGCGCCGGGGACAGTCGGTGGCAGCTACTGTGCACAAAAGCCGGGCGTCGTCAACAAATCCCGATTGTGGTAACGAAAATGCGATACAGCGGCGCTTCGGTAACACTGAGATTGCCACGCGATGGCAGATCGCGAGAGTTCAGTAAGAACATTATCCTTTGAAAGGGAAAGCTAAATCTACATCCGTACACCACAAGCCACCTCAGAGTGTGGTGATTGCCGAGCATCAGTACGTATTTCCTTAACACCGTTTTCTGTGTCTTGTTTTTTAATGAAATGCAAACTTTATTATTTTCATTCTCCACTCCGAGGAGTGGATTGGGCTGTTTGAGATCCGGCTCATAACGAGTCGCGGTTCTATTCAGCCAATTATCAAACAAGCTGATAGTGGGGCAAAGGGCGGGGGGTCCCAATTGGGAAAAAGTGGGAGGGGGCTTACCAGTTCGGGCATAAGCATTACAACCAAGGAAAACCTCCCGAAAACCATGGTCGGAACCGGGGGATTGGGACCAATTTAATTTAAGTCTGGGACGTTGCCCCAGACTACAAATGGATTATCGGGAGAGCACGAGTGCACTCACGACAGTCAAGACAGTCAAGGATCGGACTCCCGAGTTACTCTCGTAAACTCGTAGAGATCAGCTCGACCAACAGTGGACAAGCTTTCACCCTAGAGGAACCGCACCCGTGGGCACGGGTAACAAATGCCTACCGGCATTGTAACAAATGCCTACCGGCGCACTACTGGAAAATCAGCTGCAGTGAAGATAAAATTGTGCCAGTAGAGTTCGTGAATATTCAGTTTCTAGTTGTTTGTGAGTACCTCAAGTCTCTATCCATCGCACTATTATGCTGATGCTTTCGTATGCCACCAGTTTCGCTTGTTATATTCGAGGTGTGAAATCTTACTATTTATATAAACATTGAGGTGTTTGTGCCTATATTTCGCTCTGCAGCCATAACTGCACATAGCAAACGAATAGAGTTCGCATGTGGTACTAGGTATCAGTTTCCCATTTTGTACTGTAGTGGTAAATGGTTGATAACGATAAATTCTCAAATGTTTGTAATTCTATGGGACCAAACTACATTGGTCATCAGTCCTTAGTCTTACAAACAAATTCAACTAAGTTAAACTAACCTAAGGACAACAACACACACATCCATGCCCGAGGAAGGATTCGAACCTACGACGAGGGAGGCCGCGCGACCCGTAACATGGAGCTCCAGACCGCCCGGCTACACCCGCACGGCGATAACGATAAGGAGGTGGAAGATATGGGAGTTGAAAGTTACCGACTTATATAAAATTCTACACGTGGGTGTCAGTATTTTGCTCCTCAGAAAAAAAAAGAAAGAAAGAAAACACACGAACGATCTCTCTGTGTTTTTATGGTACAAAGTCTGCTGTTGTACACCATAGCAGTTCCGTGTCGATAGCTATAACAGGGTGGAAGTCATAGTGGTTGAAAGTCGTCAGCTTATATAAAATTCGGACTGAAGACCAGCAATGACTTTTGACATTATAATAGTAAAGAGGTTACATACAGCGACACGTCTTGCGCATTCTTCACCTGTTTTTCTGCAACAAGCGTACGAATAAAGAAAAATTAGTGCGTATTGCAGTTTGAAAAGTAAAAATACCAGGAAAGATGCCAAAACGTAAGAAAGAATTTTCACGTTCGCGATCCGTTTCTAAAAGACAACGGTGCTGAAAAGTGAATCTAGAGACGATAGAAACTTGAAATTTTTAGACGTTGTTTATCTTACACTATAACCATCAGCGATATTTGATACTTCCATCCCTAAGGGGGTGAAATAGGAGGTGAACGGTTTTTGAAAATACGTTGCTAAACAGGTAATTTAGTAGGCAAGAAATACAAAACTTCGGATTTAGATTTTTGACTGGGATTTAAAAAAATGTTCAAATGTTTGTTAAGCTTATGGGACTTAACTACGGGGTCATCAGTCCCTAAACTTACAAACTACTTATGAACTACTTACGAACTAGGACGGCACAAATATCCATGCCCGAGGGGGGATTCGAACCCCCGACCGTAGTGGCCGTGCTGGGATTAAAAGAAGATGAAGGGAGAAAAACACGTGTTTCGATAATTTAGGAAATTCAACCATTAAGCGGGTGAAATAAGAGAAAATCTTTTAAGGGTGCTACTAAAACTATTTTTATGCTATAATTGCGGAAATTTGGATTTGGAACCATGGTTAGAATTTAAAAATAAAAAATGTGTTTTGGAATGTTTTGAATTCTGCGATCAATGGTGCAATAGGGGTTGGCAAGTTATATTAAAATACTTGATTAGGAAAGCATTTTTGAAGCTAAATCTATGAAAATTTTTATTCAGAAGTAGAAACAACCAATGCAGACCATCCAGTCTACGCGTAAGAAGCCGTGGGAATTAGCTAGTTAGTACCTAAAAGTATGCAAGACCGTATCACATCCATCTCTGCACTGAGAATATACTAGGCGCGTCCAGAAAGTAAGATCCGTTTGGTAATAAAATGAAATTGTACACAGATACAGAAGAAAATTTTATTGCGCAAAATTCTACAATTCTTAAACTATTTTGCCACGTCACTGCCGAAATTTTGCAGGCATTTGTCATAGCGTGGCAGCAGGTTTTGTATACCTTCTTCATAGAAATCTGCCACCTGTGTCTTCAACCGGTTGGAAGTCCATAGCGAGAGAACTAATTGTAAACCTACGGTTTTCCTAGATCTTGTCGTCAATCGCATGCACCAGTTCTTCTGTAACCAAAGATGGACGCCCACTTCGTTCTTCATCGTGCACATCACTACGCCCACCATTGAACTGTCGGACCCACCTTCACACCATCGAATCACTCATCGCATTTGGTCCGTAAACATCGCAAATTTGCAGATAAATTTCACTTGGATTCACTTTCCTCGCATTCAGAAACCGAATCACCGACCTGATTTCACAGGCCACGGGATTTACAATCAACGCCGACATTTGAAACAAGCACAACAAAGCGTACGTAACTGACAGCGATCTTCAAATGGGACACGTTCTTCTCCTTGATACTCATCGTCTACAGCGCATGTGCGGAACTGCAACCGCAGCGCTGCAGCGGAGATAAATTGAAACCGAACTTACTTCCTGGTCGCGCCTCGTACGCTCATTTTCAGCAGCCTTTACTCGGCAATAACCACTACTTTATCTTCTAATACAGAAACTGTACGTGAGCGGCTTTGTGTCTGCGGAATGGCGCTTTTTGACGCGCAAGGCGTCACTGGGGCTCGCGGTGCCTTTCCCCAGGAGGCGCGTGAAATGAAACAGCCTCTTGGCGGGCTGGCGCTGCCACCTTGCCACTTTTGCCGGCGGTGTTCCCTTATCTCTGAGCGCAGCCCGACTCGCTCTTTGTTATTTCAGTCTAATCCGGGAACGGGCCAGGGGAGGCGCATTACGAGCCAGTAAGCTGCTGTAATATTATGCAGCTAAGCTTCGGTATCTCGACTCATTTCGTAGGCATAATTATCTTCATCCATCCGAGGCCTCTGTAGCGACCGACCGAGAAGGAAATCAGTTTTCTGCAGAGTAGGGTGCCCAGTGGAGACGGCTTTTATTAATATTTGAATAACTTGTTCCGGCACGATAGAGACTTGCCACCACAGAAGCGAAACGCCAGCCATACGTGAAGGCACAAAAGGAAACGAAATGAAAGGAGAACGAATAGTGAACTATAGTAAACATATTTATCTTGAATTCATTATTACAATACGTTTTAACTAGTTAAACCGTGCGAAAAAGACTAGATAAATTGAAGAAACCTGAGATTCCTGCCAGTTTCAGAGGGAGTTTTAGGCAACAATTGATACAAATGGAAGGAAGCAAAGCAGTAGAAGATGAATGAGTAGCTTTGAGAGATACATAGATAATATCCCAGGATATTATAGGAAATACTTAATTTTATTGATGAAAGAAGGAAATATAAAGCGATAATGTTATTCCTATACATCTGCCTACTGCAGTCCCATCTGCCTGCCGTTACATTTTGATATGTAGTTTAGGACAGAGAGAAACAGAGAGCTGTACTGCGATGAGACCTGATGAGTAGACGCCGGATATTTTCGGCTATTGGCATGCTCGGACAGCAGACACGAAGCGAGACAGTGGTCGATCAATGAAGTAGGGCCGTACATGAAGGGCTCGGACTTCGCTTCAGCTGTCGAGCCCTTACCAGCCAATCATAGCGTGTTGCAGAACTCTTTCAGCTTGGACGTTGCTTTCCTTGCGTTCCTTACTGCAGACAGCCGACTTCATTTTACAAGTTTGAGGCGTTCTAGGTCATTACGCTTTCGTTTATTGTTTATCCAGTTACTTCATCTGTAATATCGACCGTGTATCGACTGATTGTATGACCCTTTCCTAAGTATTTTAGAGTGTTCTAATTAGATCGGTTTAAAGGAAGATGTAGAAGCAATTCAGAGGCGGGGTTCTAGGTTTCACAGAGACACTTCGGGAGATCAGATGTAAATCGCTGAACGGAAGACAACGTTCTTTATTAGTAAAAGTATTGCGGATACTTAGAGGACCGGAATTTGAAACTGCAGAATGATTCTACTGCCAGTAACTTTGGCACGAATACCACAAAGATACACCGAGCGACTTGGCATTGTAGTAAATACTGGCCTCCGCTTTGAAAGAAGGCAGTTGAAAGCAGCCTCTCATACTGATTCAGGTTTCCCATGGTTTCCCTAAACAGCTCTTGGGAAACACCGGGATACTTCCTCCCAAAGGGCAAAGCCGATTAAAAAAAAAAAAAAAAAAAAAAAAAGTTTATATGTTTGTTCAGCTTATGGGACTTAACTGCGGGGTCATCAGTCCATAAACTTACAAACTACTTAGAAATTTACTTCAACTGCAGACAGAAAAAACATTCACGCCCGAGGGGGGGGGGGGTTATTCGAACGCCCGACGGGGAACGGCCTCGCGCATCGGACCATAGCTCATCAATGCGCTCGGCCACTCCGCCGCGGCACAGCCAATTTCCTCACCTCTGACAAAAACTAACGGGTATGCGTTTTCTTCCTCTAATGGCCATGATATCGATATGACGTTCCACGATTATTTTCCCTCTTTCTTCCCCCAATATAAGAGAAACAAAGTGTCGTACATAAAAATATTCGTTATTCCCTCTATCCGTCTGGGACTGGAAGTGAAATGGAAATGGAAAACTAAGTGACATGAGGTATCCTCTACCTCACACCTTACAGTTGATTCCGGAGTATGTATGTACAAGCAGCCCTACAATAGTAGCGCCATTGTATAACAGATCTAAAATATTTCAGTTTCAGATGTACTTAATTCAGATATGCAATTCAGAAAATCAATAAGGTTTTGTATGACTGATTCTTCTGCAGTAATTTATGAGGTGTTATTCCCTTAGATTTGTATTCATAGTTTTCAATACTTGTCGTGTTTAACAAAATACAATACAATTATTTTCGGTGCATTGACATAATTAATTTTTTGTAGTAATCTCTCGCATAGCTCGCACAAATTGAAGATATATAGTTTCCAGTAAAGGACGCCACTTTGAAAAACAAATTACGCTACAAGAATATTACACCCTTTAGTGGTAAAGTAACGAAAGCGTGCGCACATAAAATGTACGAAAATGCGTTTTATGAGCGAAACTAGTCACGAAAATATTACAGTGATTTTTCTGTACTTCCATTTTAATGGTCACTTTATCCTTCCAGGCCATACATGTGTTTGATATTTTTATAGTTGTCAACTGACTGCCATTCACACTTATACACGTGTTTTGGTGGCTGACAATTTCTATTTGCAGAAGAATGCGCGGGGGCATTCCTCAAAGAGGGAAGTGCAGGGGCGCATTCTTCGGGAAAGTCTAATTGTCTGGACGGCGAATGTTAACAGGTGTTTTGGAGAGGGTGGCCCCAGCGGCAGTCTCCCGTGCTGACTCTGCCAGATGTCCTTTACTGCTCTTCTCGCCTGTTAACCCCTCCCTCCAACCCCCCCCACCACCTCCACCCAACAGTATCCCCTCCCTCCCCTTGTGAAGCGCGAGCAGCCGGAACGTTGCGGAGTCACCCCAATAAAACCTCCTTCCTGCTAGCATGTGCACGCCGTAAGTGGACCAGCACTAAAACTCCGACTGTACGAGACAGAAACAGAAATAAAGGGAAAAAAGAGGGAGGCGACTGTTAGGAGGGCGAACAGCAGAAGAGGGGGTGGAATGAGGGCGCAGTGTCCTTCGACACACGCGATCCTCCTGCGGTTTGTGGGGACAAGATTAACCACTCGCCCAGAATTCTCATTTGTCCAGAGTGCATGCGTCTGGTGTAGACTACGACAGGATCTTTTTCAATGTCGCTGACCCCCCCCCCCCTCCCCCATCCTCCAACAGGCACACTCTTGGAAGTGGGCAATTAACTTGACCAGTAATGATGCGTGCTGAATCTGATGGACGGCCGTGAACATTTCCTCACTTCTTCAGATGAGGCATCTACATTAATCCTACGAGAAACAACTAGCGGTTTGACCTGGTCATAGGAAAGGCTACCTCTAACTTTGTTAAATGGATGGCATCACACAGAACACATTCTTTTCGTTCGTCGCTTAGCGATTACGAAACTCGGTACCACATTTCGCTAATGTATCGTGAGTTCGTGTAAATGCATGAAGTCCATTCCACTCGACCCATCCTCAAGCTGTAACTTTTTATAGCGGAACTGCCAAGCCTCAGTTTTTCACCTGAGGTCATTAGCGTGTCACTGTACACTGTACCACTGTAAAAGTTTAATAAAATAAAGAATAATCTACATTTACTGTAAAGGCAAGGACCCCATGCGTACGAAAACGAGAAACAGCATAACGGCATAAAGAAACGGCTCGGGAGTTCGCATTTGCACCGTGCCCTCTCCCGTGGACATCACTTCAGTTACAAATAGTAAATTTCAAGGTATTTTCCTTTAAATTATAATAGATATTATTATTTAAAATATAAAGTATTAATTAATTAATTAATCGCTGAAAATAGGACAACAAATCTCACATGAAAGAAATGCTGTAAATGGACATAAAATGCAGAGGTAGAAACTAAATGTTAACCAAGTATGGAAAAATAAAACGAGATTACACAGAAAACACGATAAAAATCATCATTTTAAAGCAAATAAATTTCCGTGTGTCAGATTATGACATTATAATACAGTAGTCAAAACGGTCTTGTGGTCCTCTGAAACAACAGCAGTGAAGGGTAACAAGTAAAAGTAATGGAAAAACAAGTGAGGAAAATACTGACATTGGTCTATGAGCCGGTTCAGAGATAAGGTACCTACATAAGGATACTAAAAAAAGAGACAAAGACGATTACAGACAACATCAGGAAAAGAAGGAAAAAATTCTCACACACTGACCAAGAAATAGTGGTGACGAATTGAATGAAAACTAGCTGGGTGAAAGATACTAGGAAAGACCTCAATAAAGCATACATTTCTACAGAAAACGTAATAACCAACATAGAAAGAGAAATTCAGTAAACATAAATTATAAATACAATTGGTCACGTTTTCCGAAAACTGTTTAACAGTTTAACAGTTCAACCGACAGCCCTCACGCAATGGAAATATTTTAGACCTTATAACTACAAACAGGCCCGATCTTATTAATGATGTGCCGCGGTGGAGTAGTCGAGCGGTCTAAAGCGTCTCGCTGCGGAACGCGCGGTTGCTCTCCGTGGAGGTTCGAGTCCTCCCTGGGGCATGGGTGTGTGTGTTTATCCTTAGGTTAGTTTAACTAGGTTTAAGTAGTTTGTAAGCTACGGACTGATGACCAAGCAGTTTGGTCCAATAGATTTACAAACATTCGAACATCATATTAAAAGACATTGATTAGTGATAATGATATCGTCGTAGCGTCAATGGTGACCAAAGTTAATAAACCAATCAAAAGGGCTAGGAGCATGTTTTTGTTAGAAAGAGGCGATAAGGAATTGTTGGCGTAAGACTTAGAAAATGAATGAACATCGTTTAGTTCTGGTACAATGGATGTAGAGGAATTGTAGACTAAATTTCAATGCATTGTAAGTAAAGGGTTAAATATGTGCCTATAAAGTCGATTGAGGATGGAAAAGATCCAAAAGCTATTGAGAAAGCGAAGCATGTAGCAATCTCGGTTCGAAAAACTAACACGGAAATGACGAGAGGCAAAAATTAGTAGAGATTCGTGCGTCTGCAAAAAGGTCGATGCGCAAAGCATACAAAAATTACCATAGCCATACCGTAGTTGAAGATCTTTCCGAGAACCCGATAAAATTCTGGTCCTATGTAAAATCGATAATCGGGTCAAAGCCCACTATCCAGTCACTCGTTGATCATTCCGGGCCAGTAACAAAAGAAAACAACCGGAAAGTGTAAGTTCTAAATTTAACCTTTAAGAAACGTTTCTCGCAGGACGACCATACTAACGTACCATTATTTCACCAAGGCATTAACTCCCAAATGGAGGACACAGTAATAGCTACTTTCGATGTAGAGACGCAGCTGAGACAGCTGAATACAAAAGAAGCCCCTGGACCGGGTGGAAAACCAGTTCGGCTTTACAAAGAGTATTATGCTGAATTGGCCCCTTACTTTGCTTATATTTATGGCGAATCTTTAGCGCAAGGTTCGTAGTGATTGGAAAAAATCTCAGGTGACTCCTGTTTATAAGAAAGGTAAAAGAACAGACTCATATAATTACAGACCAATATCGTTGACATCAGTTTCCTGTAGAATTTGGGGGCATATTCTCTGCTCGCATATAGTAAATTTTCTTTAAATGGATAAGCTTCTTTCTATGAATAATCACGGGTTTAGGAAACATCGTTCGTGTGAAATCAGCTTGCCTTTTTCTCACATGACATTTTGCGAGCCATGGATGAAGGGCAACAGGCAAATTGTGTTTATCTCAGTTTTAGAATGGCATTTGACGCGGTGCCACTCTGCAGATTGCTAACGAAGATACGGTCAGATGAAATAGGTTCACACATTTGTTACTGGCTGGAAGACTTACTAAGTAATGGAACGCAGTACTTTGTTTTCGACGACTATTGTTCATGAGAGACAAGTGTATCGTCAGGCGTACCCAAGGGGAGTGTGATAGGACCGCTATTATTTTCTATCTATACAAATGATCTTATGAAGAGACTAACTTGTAAATTACGGCATTTTGCTGATGATGCTGTGGTATATGGGAGGCTGTCGCCATTAATTGACTGTAATAGCATACAGGATGACTTAGACAGAATTTCTAGTTGGTGTGAAGAATGTAAGCCAGCTCTAAATGTAGGAAAATGTGAGGTGATTCTCATGAACAGGAAAAACAATCCCATAATGTTCGAATACAGCATTAGTAGTGAGCTTCTTCATATAGTCACGTCGTTAATTTCTAGGTGTAACGTTGCACGGCGATGCGAAATGGAACGAACATGTAAGGACCCGTTTGGGACCCGCATAGGTCAGTTTAAAGTAAGACACGGAAGCAGTTCAGAGGGGAGCAGCTAGGATCGTTACTGGTAGGTGCGACCAATGCGCGAGTGTCACAGAAGTGCTCCGGGAACTGAAATGGGAATCAAAATCGAGATGTACTGTTGAGGAAAGTTACAGGACTAGTATTTGAAGCTGACTGCAGAACGATCTGCCGTCTGCTTGTATTTCGCGTAAAGACACAAAGACAAGGTAAGAGATATTAGTGATCGTACAGAGCCATAAAGACAATCTTTTTTCTCTCGTTCTCTTTGGGAGTGGAATAGGAAACGTAATGCCTAGTAGTGGTACAGTGTACCCTCCGCCACCTACCATACTGTGGATTGCGGGGTATATATGTAGATGTAGAGGAAACACGTCAAGAAAAAAAAGGAAAGAATGGTATATAAGACAGGAAGAATAAACCACACTGAATATTATTGGGTAGAGAAAATAGAGAGACAGAAAAATGTGTCATAGAAGTAGGATGTATATTAACGGTCTCCTCTATGGGCAATTAAAGATATTAATAATAATAATAATAATAATAATAATAATAACTGTAAGTTCTGCAGTGAAACGCCTTTCTAGCAAGCATTCTTGTTTCATAAAATGTAAATTCTAGATCAAATATTTGTAAAATAAAAATTTAGCTTCTAGTTTTATTCTTTTCCGGTTAAATGTATAAAAACGTTTATTCTGTTATCGAAGTTTCGTTGTGTTTCGTTAGAGTTTGAAGAATAATGAGGTAAATGTAGAGGGGACAGGGAGGAAAGGAGTGAACGGGATCAGAATTTACTACTTCCCAGAAAGGACATTTATAGTATTTAATGCTTTAAGCAAATTACGAATATTCGCAATGACATCGCTGACGTGGTATCGGCATATCTTGTGTCTTAAGGTCTTTGAAATGAGACATTTGAGAAGCGTAGACCTCTGTGGTCCAAACGACGCCTGCTCGTTCGCTCGGCGGTTGCACTCGGTTAAGTTTTCTCGTTACGCTCTGCAGACACAGAGATGAAGATTTGTTTGCCGCTACAAGCCCATCTCTTCTTTCCCCCAACGCCGGTGAAATTGGATTTCCCACAAAATTCAGAATGGATTTTCCCCCGTTTTTTGTTCCCGCGCCATAATCTATTCCATTTCAGGGCCACGAGAGCCTTTGCGATTATGAATATTACTCCTCCTGGCTTCTCTTCCGTTCCCCTCCCTTCCCGCCCTTTTAGAACGATTACCGCGGAAATAAATAGACTCGAAAATATAATAGGCCTTCTAAGGAAAATTTATGCGAGAATGCATTCCAGTGCTCTCTGTCCCTCTCTCTCTCTTTGCTTCGCCGGCAGACATTTCCCGGCTGAAACAGAATGATAATACACGGTGAAGGAGAGAAGATACTACGAGGAAACAAACAAAAGACACAGCAACGGAGCAAGTGATTCTGGGAAACATCCCGGATGCTTAAAAGCTGCACTGTCTTAATATATACTTTTACGTAAGGTTCGATTGTTTAATTTCCAGCAAAATTATTTCTATACTTTTACATAACATGAAATCTTAAATTTTTTATGGAAATTTATTCTTTCCGTAAAGGATCTCTGAATACGCAGACGTTTTTCTTCGACTCGAGAACTAAATTTATTCCAGGTCATCTGCTATTGAAGATATTTGTCCAAATGTGCTGACGTAGCAGAGCAATGCTGCACAATAGGAATTTTACGCTTACTTCCACTTCATCACTGAGCAATATCTGACAGTGGAAATGTTATTGATTCCGGCATATTTCTACCCATCAGATGCTTTTTTTTTTGTCATAGTTTTCAGTAAGTAATACTTACTAGCCCTGTAGCGCCTTCAGCGATTATAACTCTTATCAGACAATGCTCGTATGCGTAGCGCATTATTATAAAGCGGGTTCAATGGTGACTGTAAGATTACAGTATTGTTGCCAATTTCTTTGTTTTGATCATTACTTTCATTTTATGTTACTGCTATTAGACATTATTAACAATTATTACTCATGAATGTTTGAATCCTATTTAACTGATAAAGGTCTGTCCACAAGAGGCTAAGTTCTTTGATATATATATTAATATGACACAATCAAATGTTCAAATGTTTTTAAACCTATTGGAGCAAACTGTCATGGCCGTCAGTCCATAGACTTAGATCTTTTTGAATTGGTTTATGTTCTAGGAGGCGATCCAATTATGATATTGTAGAAAGATATAAAAAAGCCAATATCGCTGATCATCAATTTTTATTTAAAACTACCGGTTTCGCTGAACTATGTCAGCATCATCTGGTCCAATAAAATTATTTTATAAGGCCATAATCTTGTAATGTCAATCTGTTTATTATAATGACATAGTGAACCTATGCACTGTAAATTGTTATACAACTACTGATTGACATTACAAGATTATGGCCTTGTAAAATGATTTTATTGGACCAGATGATGCTGACATAGTTCAGCGAAACCGGTCGTCTTAAATAAAAATTGATGATCAGCGATCTTGGCTTTTTATGTCTTTTTACAATTACATATTTTTAATCGTTCAAGTTCTATTTTTAACTTACCTGAACTGCGGATGAGGGATACTGTTCTGAATTTTAAAGACACCGTGCGTTTCCTGGGTCTCACATTTGACTGTAAACTTACCTCGATGCCGCATCTTGAAGACTTGCAGAGACGGTGCCTCATAGCTTTATCATGGAGAACTGACAGAACTCGACTGCTCCAGTTATATAGAGCCTTTGTGCGATTCCGACTTATGGCTGCACGGTGTATGGATCTTCAAGACCTCCATACCTAAAAATGTTGGACGTGTTGCACCATGTAGAGATCTGATTGGCTACCGGGGCATTTCGGACCAGCTCCCTAACAAGTCTTCGCGCCGACGCTGCTGAACCACAGCTTCACGTACGGCGACAACTGCTCTTGGTGCGTCAGGCGTATGCCACACTGTTCACGCCTTATAGGCCTCCATACAATACCGACTCTCAGTCTCCTACGGAAAGCCTGTTTCGTCTATTGGGATTGGCGCGAGGGATTATCTTTTAGACTTGGGTGTGGCAATGTTTCACGTCGAGGTTGGATCATACTTCTGCTTTGTCTATTACAGAGACCAAGAATTCTGTTGGATTTGACGAATTTGGAAAAATGATTGCACCTCTAACATTACTTTCCATTCTGAGTTTTACAGCATTTCAGATAGACATCACGAGTTTACAATGATGTACACCGACGTGCCTGTGGTGTGGCCTGTGGAGTGTAAATCACTGTACGCCTTATTTTAACCGATTGTACTTTATATCGTGCTGACAGGGCGCCGCGAATCTCGATAGTAATGTGCCCTATCTCTTAGCTGATAACGAGGCAAGTGTGACTAAAATTTCAAGGTTTGGTGAACTGTCTGGACTCTGGCCTAAGCTTTTAGCGTGTTGGAGAATGCTGTCTCATCCTTTTTTTATTTCGGTGAACAGCCAGTCACAGTACTGTGGTGTTTTAAGTAGTTTCACAACTGTCTATCTTAGTAGACACACTTAAATTACAGATGTGTAAAGATTTAGTATTTTGTGTGTTTATTTAGCTGACCAAATAGTTTGATTAGTTTAGCAGCTTTCGTTTTCTTGTCTGTTTTTATTAATTTCCTGTACTCTTGCTTCACTCTCGTTGTCAATTTCATTCGTAAGAGCTCTAAAGACGTAGATGTCGTAGGCCCATTAGATCCTATCCATCCTAGACTTACAAACTACGTAAACTGATTTAAAAATAATCTATGGACAACACCCACACTAATTACCCAGGCAGGACTCGAACCTCCGACGACGAGCAACCGTGTGATCTGAAAAGAGGCGCCTTGGAAGATTCGCCCGCTCCACCGCGAATATATATTTACGAGAGGTGTTCAAAGGAAAAGGTACGAAGCGTCTTTACAACCACAGAAGTAGACATTTGAATACGCTGCTTTGGGATAAAGTAGTGCAACATCTAAGGACGCAAAGCATGCATCGTCACCTCACCGTAAAAAAAAAAAAAAAAAAAAAAAAAAAAAAAAAAAAAAAAAAAAAAAAAAAAAAATCAAGTCTCTGCCCTCAGCAGACCAGGTAACGCTCACCGTCTTTTTGGACGTACGAGGTCTGATACTCATCGAATTCCTCGAGCACGGAAAAACCATTAATAGTGACGTGTACTGAGAGAGACTCTCTACAGCCTACGCAATTCTGCCAATAACAAACGGGCTGGTCTTCTCGGGGTCGAAAGTAATTCTGCTCCATGATAACACGAAACCACACGTCTCCAGGATCTCACAAAGTGTACCGGCCAAGATCAGGTGGAAGCAGCTTGAGCATACGCAATACAGCCCGATCGTATCGCCTTGAGAATACCATCTGTTTGGTCCGCAAAAACAAAAATCTCAAAGTGAAGCTGTTAACGTGGATGACGAACTGAAGGACACAGTAGATGACTGGCTCTTGTCACAGGAAGTCTGGGGAAAGGGAATTTTAGGCGTACATATTCTTAGGCCGCTATTGATTACTTTTGAGTAAAGACCTCCAGTTATACCCTCAGTTTCGTTCCGTACTGTTAATTTCTCATTGCAAACAACTAGACATCTCCCACCCTCCCTCCATCTCTCTCTCTCCCCCTCTCTCCCTCTCCCACTAGTCATCTCCCCCTTCCCTCCCACCCTCTCTCTCTCTCTCTCTCTCTCTCTCTCTCTCTCTCTCTCTCTCTCTCTCTCTCTCTCTCTCTCTCTCTCTCTCTCCCGTCCCCCTCTCCTATCACTGACAAAAACACTATACAAAGAATCCACTGGTCCTAAGGGTTCAGGCTGTGTTTTCCGACACGCGACATTCGTGGCGCACTCTTTATCTGTAAGATCCGCGCAAATATTTCGGAAACGGTATGCCCGATGCGTGTAGTGCGAACTACAATTCCGCATTGAATAAATCCCATTGTGCGGAAAATAATCGTATCAAAAGTGTGATTGGGGGCATCACCAGAGTGCAAATGACAGAACTAGCAATTCACCAGCAAGTCAACAAATGAATTTTCCAATTCAACTAGTAGCTCACCAATTCTGAAATTCAATTCACCAATTCAGCAGTTCAGTCACCAGCTGAACTACCAGTTCATCAATTCAACTAGTAATTCACCAATTCAGCTATTAAATTCACCAACTTAACTAGCAATTCACCAATTCAGTTCAAATGAATTCATTAAGTAGCAATTCATCAATTCCATTCAGCAAGTCAGAAATTCAATTAAGCAGTTAAATTCAGTAATCACCAGCAATTCACTAATTCACTTGCGTACCATATGTGATAGGGTAAAGTGGTACAATTTCGATCATTTCGGACAGATGTTATTGTAACTGGAAATATGATGAGAAAAGATGTAATTTTAATTATAGCACTTGTTCTTGGATGTTTAACTAATATGTAACACAAATATTAGACAATTACAAATCTCGGTATAGACACACACAAAAGTTACAGAATTGAGAAAAATCGATAGAAAATGTACCACACTAGGTACAATTGTGATCACTTCCTAGTAGAATTTTGTCTAAGGGCATCTTCCACATAAAAAGCACTTTTTTTCGTCAGGCACCAACGCATACTTCGTTGTACCAAACATTGCATTTTGGGTAGAGAATCTTGTCACCCTTAAACAGAAAATTTATAAGAGCTCGTTAGACTAAGTAGCTTTACTTACCTCCTAATGCGAAAAAATTTATCTCTCCTTAGCACAAAATGGTATACGTGGTGTCGCACAAGTCTAAAGTGTGCGCCACCTACTTTCGCCGCCCGCCGCCATGCACGCACGGCGCGGCGTTCTTACGACGTCAGCCACGAGCGCCCTCCGCGACAGCTCCGCTCGTGGCCACCACTGAACGACATCGTTCGCTTGGGACTGAGATAGGAACCAGTTAACACTTCGGAATCAGATAGGCACCAGTGAAGGCTATCGGATAGGCACTAGGCAGGCCTCTAGCTCAACTATGTATCAGCATTCTGCAGTACTGAGCTATGTAAAAGTTAAGTATTACTAAGTCTCTAAGAAATATAGATCTCGTTCTAATTTACTCTCGTGTTTCTGCTGTCCCACTGGCTGGTCACCTCCTACCTGCACAAGCGTGCATCCTTTATTCCTGTGTCGGTCTTTCTACTCGGCCACCGACACCTACAACGGAAACGAGACAAAAAGGCGGCGACTAGGCTGGGACACAAAAGTATATTCTTGGAAGAGACAGGAGGAGCTGTAGAAACATGCTACACTACATTACCACGCAACGAGACACTACGAGACTGACAAATGGCGCGAAAATTTATGTTGATCAGAATTGTACCTATGTCGAATTTGTACCACCTTACCCTAATAGCCAGGTTAATGAGACATTATTCCATACGCATTTATGTAGGCAGACGAGGATAGTTTTGGGAAAACAACTGCGATTATATGTCGAGTAATATTCACAATTACTGTGAGATGAGAATTTCCAAATCACACGATCGGTATGTCTGTGCAGAGTGGCTCTGCTGAAGCAACTTTGTAATCACTGTCTGGCCGTCGAGACTCACAGCAGGGTCGACCGGCGGCGGCGCGCGGCCCAAGTTGGCTAATGCGGGATCGAACCTCAGAGCAAGCGGCTCCCGGCGGACTACTTGCCGCTTAACCCTGCAGGATTAGCGGAGGTCACAGGACGTCGGACCGCCCCACTGGGGTGGCTGGCGCTCCGTCTCCACTGCACGCGTGCCGCTGCAGCTGTACAGTCACGCTTGGGGGTAGCGCTCCTCTCACTACCCACTGGGTGCGACCATCAGGCACAGTGATTAACCCTTTAATGCCCGAATTAATTTTTACATGACACAGAAAATCAAAAAAATTAATTTTGTTACCAGTGAACATATTGTCGCGTCAGGAAAGGGGGAAGAGGTAGCAAGGTCAGTCTGCTATCCCGAGCGGAAAGGAGTGATTGCAGAGAGACAGTACAGGGATCTACTAGAGATGCGGATTTCGTGACTCGAGAGGATACTTGTTTAGGAAACTTTATGGAACACCCTAGGTACCTTGCATTGAATTTATTGCATCCCATACTAAGTCTACTACTATCGGGGATAGTTAAAAAAAAAAAAAGAGAAGTATAAATCGTTTGCCACAACAGAAGCCGGTAATTACGTCCCCTAGCAGCATCCCCTAGTCAGACGCACTCCCCGCGAGAAACAGACTGTCATGGACCACCCCGAGGCCGACGGCGATAGTCACGGGCTGGCGCCCGACTCGTCTGACTGAGAACTCACCTCTTGATCCAAAAACCGGGGGTTTTAACGGCCGGTGTGGGCGCACATCTTTTCCCCACTTTCTGACAGTTAACAATTTCCTATTGGCCGCTGCTTGGTTCAACCAATCTAAATTGTGGCTTGCCCTCCACTGAGTCCTCTAGCGTACCACGTTTCAGCCCTGTCCTTTCTGCCATTCCCCGGGTGGGGAGGTGGCTTGTTTGTGCACTAACAAAATCCATACTTGGTAGCAACATTGTTCAGCTGAAAGTAAAACGTCACGACGCTACCAACATGGGCAACAACAACAATTTTTTACGTCAGATGGCCACACCTTAGGCTCCGCCTTACGCCACGCCTCAGGGGAGCTGCTAACTTGCAGTTTTTCTTCTTTACCCTCTCACTCTAGCCTCGTGTAACCACTGACGTTGCTGTTCCTAAGTGACTGGTATCAACTTTGCTACGTACATTAAAAAGTGCCTGTTGGCCACCAAGTACTAATGTAACGTCTTACAACAGCGTCTAGACGCTGTTTGGAGCTACGCCCATCTTCTCCGAAAGGTAACCTCCACCCTGGGACGGTGGCCGAGGGCATCAGCAGTTCGCTAGGAGATTTTAGTGCCTACATCTCGTAAGATATACGTGTCTGTTTTAGCCTGTTATCTGCAATGGTCTCTATTTCTCAGCCTGGAGTGCGTCTCTGTGGCTCACAAAGCCTCTCAACAATTCCAACAGTAAAATCAATATATGACAATATGCTTGAAATTATATAATGTCAAATATGTGTTTACTGGTGTAATTAGGTACGTCGCGTATTTGCGACAATGGGCATTTGAGAAAATAAACACTTATAAGACTTCATCTGGTACAACATTTCATTTAACATTTTAATGGTACAGTGTGTGTGACATTAGGTTAGTACAAATTGAACTTCTATAACTAAAAATCGAAATTACATTGTTGCTTTCAATTTGACTATACATATTGCGTGTAACTCTATTCATGAAATTCGCGGAAACAGTTTTTTTTTTTTTTTTTTTTTTTTTTTTTTTTTTTTTTTTTTTTTCCTTGTTGAAACAGAGATTTGCGTTACATTTGCTACAAGTAAACGCTGCCTGCCTTCTACAGTTTGTTTCTTTTACACCTTTGCCTTGTTCCTGTATCTTGAGACCAATGACGTACTCCATCAGTGCAGGTGGTCCTAACTGGAAAAGATATTGCTGGACCCTGATGTTTCTTACGCTGCAGTTCACTCTGTATACTGGTTGAAGACCTACCTCTCTTTTTCTTAGTTATATCTTTTCCATGTCTGCAAAGTGCCTCTGCCGTTCTAGAATTGAATTTCAGAAGGACATTTTGTTCATAATGGGAATTTTGAGGTTCTCACAGTCCCGCCGTATATCAACCAGCAAATGACAATTAGAAGATCCATAATTTGCAACTAAAGAAGTTAGTAGTCTACATCGAAAGAACTATCTATTTACACTTTGTTAGACGGGTACAGAAAAGTACGCAAATGCCCAATGATGCATATATACTACGCCGTCTTCTGGCATCCAGAACGGCAAGCGCGATGCATCCGATTACGTTGTATAGACAGGATTAGAGCCAGAGTCACCGTGTCGCAGAATTCCGTTCATTTCTGGCACAACACTACCGTTTCGCTCAAAGCATAACGTTTAGAAGTAGAATGTGTGTTCTCTCATCTCAAGTAACATGGGCTGTATACGGTTAACCGCAGGAATCTCCCAATAAGCGGCTCTGCAGTCGTTTTGCGCGCTGTTGCATTATGTTTATAAATGCTTCGTACGCGTAGACTTGATGGTCTGCATTGGTTGTTTCTACTTCTAAATATAAATTTTCATAGATTTAAGTTTAAAAATGCTTTCCTATTAAAGTATTTTGATAGAACTTGCCACTACATACTGCACCATGGATGGCAGAATTCAAAACATCACGAAAGGTAGTATTTTTATTCTAACCATGGTTGCAAATACATATTTTCGCATTTCTAGCATCAAAATAGTCTTAGGAGCACCCTTAAAAGATTTTCCCTTATTTCACCCGCTTAAGGGTTGAATTTCCAAAGATATCGATAAACGTGTTTTTAAAATTCCAATCAAAAATCTAAATCCGAAGTTTTGTATTTCTTGCTTCAAAATTGCCTGAATAGAAAGGCATTTTAAATAAATAGTTCATCCCTTATTTCACCCCCTTAGGGATGGGAAAATCGCTGGTGCCCACAGTGTAAGATAAACAATGTCTAAAAGTTTCAAGTTTCACTTTTCAAAAAAAGTGTTCAAATGTTTGTATAGTGTATGAGTCTTAACTACGGGGTCATCAGTCCCTAAACTTACAAACTACTTATGAACTACTTACGAACTAGGACGGCACAAATATCCATGCCCGAGGGAGGATTCGAATCCCCGACCGTAGTGGCCGTGCAGACCGTGACTGGAGCGCCTCAGTCACCTCGGCCACCGCGGCCGGCAGAGGTTTCACTTTTCAGCAGCGTTGTGTTTGAGAAACGGATCGCGAACGTGAAAATTCTTTTATACGCTTTGCTATCTATCTTGGTAGTTTTACTCTTCAAACTGCAATATTCGCTTATTTTTCTTTATTCGTACGCTTGATGCAAAAAAAATTGACAAATATGTTATGTGTATCACATTTCTCTGTATATAACCTCTTTGCTATTGTACTGTCAAAAGCCATCGCTGGTCTAAAATCCGAATTTTATATAAGCTGACGACTTTCAACCACTATATCTTCTACCCTAATATAGTTATCGACAAGGAACTGCTATGTTATACAACGGGGGAATTTGTACTACAACAACACACATATATTGTTCGTCTACATTGAGTAGCTTCTGCTGAAGATCAAAACATTGACACCCACACGTGGAATTTTACATACGTCGGTAACTTTCAATTTCCATATCTTTCACCCATTATCGTTATCAACCCTTCACCACCAGAGTGCACAATGGGAGACTGATACGTACTGCCACATACAAACACCATTCGTTTGCGATGTATAGTTTTGGCTGCAGAGTGAAATATAAGCACAAACACCTCAATTATATTTATATTATAAACGCTATATATTGCGCTTCATTGGTGATTGTGGATTTTTAGATTTTTATCTGAAGAACTGTGCAGTGCCACAGGCTGTTAGTGGTGTCGACAGATACCGAAAAACACAACTCCCAAACAAATATTTTGATTGAAGTTAATAGTTGGGTATGCAGTCTCCTTAACTGAAGTGACGATACCTTTCTGTTTTGTGCCTGGTTGCAAGTGAGGGTATAAAAGTTGCAAGAAATTAAGGCGGTTTTGGAAGCCACAAAATATTTAGTTAATTTTAACAAACGGAAAAAACTTACCGAAGAAAAGACAAGGAGCTAACAACAAAGTAATAAGTTTGTGATTCTCACATTGCTGAATAGTATTAAAAACTGAAAATTAATTATTGATGGAAAGATAGTAGAATTTCCAGAATTAATTAGCACTCGAAACCAAATTCTCTAATCTCATTTTCCAGAAATTGCTCAAGTATATGTCCACTACGTTAAAGCTAAGTGATTCTACTACAAAAAGGAAACCTGCTTGCAAAATTGTGAATATAACACCCACCAAATGTTTAATAATTTGTTACAGTCTGGGGAGCAGCATTGTTGTGCTTGAGAGATACAGCTGTCGATGCATTCTAGCTTGACTATTGGCCGAGATCTAAATCCTGACTTAAAGGCTGGAAAGTAATCTTTGAGAACACAACACTGGGCGAGGATTATAGATCACCAAATTTGTGCAATACCATATAACAGAAATTTATTTATTTACTCGTGTCAGAAGCATCTTGTACAAACATAACATGAAACACACACACACACACACACACACACACACACACACACACACACACACACAAATTAAGAGCAATGAATATAAGCATTCGCTAGTATAAGCATCGCTAGTAAAATAACAGAAATGAAAACTTTTCTCGCTAGTTGATTCGCAACATTACTAAAAATGAATTGTTAATGTGTTACGTTTTGTAGTGGATTTGACGATCGTTATGTAGTTGGTCTGCTGTGGGTATATAATGGGACGCAGTAAGAATAAATATTAGTGTTGGTATATAAAATTTAAGGATTCTTTTTTTTGTTTTTCTTGCTACTTTAATGTATTAACAATCCAAACATTAAGTATTGCGTGGTACGTCGCTCAGTCTAAGCACTACCGTCTTCTCCTGTTTCCATGCCGGAATAATAAAAAATGTAATTATCAGTATTTACTCTCGGATTAAATAAACTTGCGTAAGTTTGTCCCACGACATACATGAGAGTCGCGACTTTACAAGAAAAAGTTGTGGTACGAATGCGAAAGCGCAACTTCACTGTATGGGGGAATAACGCCGGATAAATTGGAGCTAGCGCCGCCAAGCAGTGTGTGTGTGTGTGTGTGTGTGTGTGTGTGTGTGTGTGTGTGTATTTTTGTCAAATTACGCCCTATTGGGTTATCATTAGATCATATAAAAGAAATATGGTGAAAATCGTCACCTGCTAATAATGTTACAATTCAGTTCGTGTCAGCTGTAACTGGTGACAGTCCACCACATCTCTTTTACACTATTTGATAATTCCCTAAGACGAAAAAACGCATCAAAAATAATAAAATACGGTATAAATCAGCTTTTAATACGTTGTTGACCGGCCGCGGAGGCCGAGGGGATTGAGGCGCTCCAGTCATGGTCTGCACGGCCACTACTGTCGGGGATTCGAATCCCCCCTCGGGCATGGATATTTGTGCCGTCCTTAGTTTGTAAGTTTGTAAGTTTAGGGACTGATGACCCCGTAGTTAAGTTCCATAGACTATACAAACATTTGAACATTTGGATACGTTGTTGTTCAGAAGCAGCACTGGGAATGAAAGGGTTATAAGCCACTGAACTGCCCTGTCAGACTAGTAGTGCCGTAATTGCTTCTCTTTTGACAACACTATTTACGCAGTAGTTGCCACGCCTGTCCTCACACTAGCGGTGTGTTTCGACTTACATAGGAGTGTCAGGTTGGTTTTGGTCAGCTACAGCAGGCAGAGCAACGACAAGAGTCACTGCACCGTCACTCTCGTCCGAAAAACCCGGACGGAAATGACGCTTCGAAAGCCGGTCGTTTATTTTGAGAGAACGACGGCCCAGTTCTACGCAGATAATTTCTGCACCCCACGGCAATTATTGCATTTCAATTATAACCCCCGGTCGAGGGCCTAGGAGCTTAAGTACTGGAGAAGGTCTAAAACGGCAGCGAAAATTGCAGACTTTGAGAGAATGTTGCGAACTTACTTATCGAGAGGGAAAGGCATTTCGAGACACCGGGGCCGTGCTTCTCATTAGGCCGGTAGCGGGTTTCATTACACAGCACAAAATCCGAATTGAGGTTTTAATTGGTTTTCGGCGGCGAGACTGGCAGGAGCGCCACCTTTAATTAAGCGCCCAGGTGTTTGCCATCGATTGCCTGCGGCCGGCCACCGGGCCGCACAATCGCTGCGCCAAAACTTTTTCAGCTGATGACTTGCCGGGCCCTCGAAGGAATTAGAGGCGCCCGTGTCAAATTCAATACATTTCGTTTTCACCTGTTAAGCGCGTCGCTTCGTCGTATTCAATTTGGGCTCTGATCTGTCGCCACGTGGGCTCACCCGTCAGTGCTTTCATAACGTCAACCTCACGAGCAGGAGATATGGAGAGAAAAAAAATCGCACTGACGTGTTTTACGGCCCACGATGGATTTGTAGTTTTATAAACTTTTGCAAACAGCCGGCCGCGGTGGCCGAGGGGACTGAGGCGCTTCAGTCACGGTCTGCACGGTCACTACGGTCGGGGGTTCGAATCCCCCCTCGGGCATGGATATTTGTGCCGTCCTAGTTAGTAAGTAGTTCATAAGTAGTTTGTAAGTTTAGGGACTGATAGCCCAGTAGTTGAGTCCCATAGGCTTTACAAACATTTGAACACTTTGCAAACATTTTGGAAGTGTCTGAAACCCTTGTAGGGAAAAAAACTGTAGTCAGCATCAGAGTCCAACGCGTTGCCCACTACGCTACGGCTAGTAGGTAGGAATTGCCTTCATTAATCTCTTACTATTGATGGGCGTTGTTAACTGATGTTAATATGGCATTTGTAGATACTAGATAATCATCTCTCGTACGAAGAACGACGTGTTATTGTCAATTCTTTAGGGCGCCATTGCTTTGAAATAACAACCTATAAGTTACAATAAGAAAATCATCAAATACGCAACGCAAGGTGGTGTATGCCAGAGAGGGTTCTGGGCGAGGAATGTCATGTGACATCTGCGAACGGATGGTTTTTGTTAATATAATGGAGTGTGTCAAAACTCGTTATTTTTGCAAGATATCTCTGAAACGATACGAAATATGACAAAAAAAACCATAAGGGGACAAAGTTGTAAAGAATTTTCTCCTCTACAAATTCGCTTATTCAATTTTCGCGTCAGATGAATGGTTTATTTGCAATTAAAATTACATTACAAACACCTTTTTTTTGTATTACTAACGTATTTTTTGTCCGAAATATTTCAAAAGGCGAGGTTCTGGTCTCTCGTAGCCAACAATTATGTCTCTAAACTTTGGTGACGATCGGCTGAACGATTCGACCTAAAAAATGGGGACGCGTTACAGCCAGACAGACATCCCAAAATCGCCGTTATTTTTGTAAATATCTCTGAAACGATACGAGATATGAAGAAAACATAAGAGAGCAAAGTTGTAGAGAATTTTCTCTTCTACAAATTAGGGCATTCAGTTCTCCTGTCAGATGAATGGTTAAGCCGTTATTTTAATTTAAATGTCGAGCTGTCACAAGACGATCGCAAAGGCCCACTTTTAGTGTTACTACCGTAACCTAAAGTGGGCCAATACAGTGTCTAAATGAAGTCCGGGAACTCTTTAAGTTATATGTTGCACAAGAACCAAACAATGTACAGATATCATACATATGTCATTTTGAAGAGAGACCCTGAAAGTGTTTTCCTTCGTTCACGTATACCATCACAGCGTAGTTGCGTAACTTGCCGATAGTCAGCACTAGTCGTAAACATGGCGACTTTTTGTTCTATACCGGACAGGGAGCGGCCCCTGTCGATAGGCAGCACTCATGGCGTATCACTTCAACGTCTGAAGACCTCTCTCCGTTGAAAATGACATGCTGCGTTCTGTTACCTAGAAACGCCTCACTAAGTCACACAGTTGGTTTTATATTCAATATGTTCGCACCTTATTCATCAGGCGACGCTGCAGAACGAAATCAAACGCCTTGCGGAAGTAAAGGAACTGTACCTGGGATCCTGTAGCCGCGGTGGAGTAGCCGAGCGGTCTAAAGCGCCTTGCTGCAGAGCGCGCGGTTGCTCGCCGTGGAGGTTCGAGTCCTCCCTGGGGCATGGGTGTTTGTATTTGTCCTTAGATTAGTTTACCTAGGTTTAAGTAGTTTATAAGCTACGGACTGATGACCACGCAGTTTGGTCCGATAGATTTACAAACATTTGGGATCCTGTATCTAATAATATCTGAGTCTCGTGGATGAATAGCGCGACTCATGTTTCACGTGATCGTTGTTCTCCGTTTCCGTTTACAATAAGGATCGTCGATCAGATGCGCAGAACTATAGGCCTATATTTCTGATATCGGCCAGTTGCAGAATTATGGAACACATTTTGTGTTATAGATCTTTTTAGTGTGGTGCTACTAGTTGTCTAACGAAAGCTATAGCTTTTTCGAGCAGGCTGAAGCGTAGTGGTTCTCCGACATAGATTAGTGCCCCACCTCCCCTCCCCTCCCTTTTTTCTGTTCCTCAAGCAAGGTACTACCTGTTGTGAAGATATGTCTTTCCATTTCATGTCCCTTCCTTTGTACTACACTTAAGTCACTCTTCGAATCCCTCCAAGGGGCTGACGGTTCTTTCGTGAGTACGTGCGTGGCGCGCACGGGTCGCGGAGCTACTGCAGTCTTTCATCCTTCTTTCGTCCGCCTCCGTAGCAGCGTCGCTGACTACCACGCAGGGGACCCGAGTTCGATTCCCGGCAGGGGACTGGGTGTTGTGTGTTGTCCTAATCATCATCATCATCTCATCATCATGGGTACGTAAGTCGCCCACGCAGCGTCAAATAGAAAAACTCAGGTGGCCGTACAATCCCGTACGGGATCTGCCGGCCAAGAAAGCCATACGCTCATTTCCATCCTTATTTCGTCCCTGGACTGCATTTCATTTCTCTTCCCCTCCTTTCCTATCCTCACTCCTTTCTCTCCCCACCGGGCGACTGACGGCCTACGCAGTTTAGTTCACCTGCCCCAAGTCACCAACCAACCAACTCTTCGGAATGAACAACACAGAATACAAATAAAATCAATTCCTTGTTTTCGAAATACTCTTCTCTTCAGTTCAGTTGCCTACTTTCGCTATACGCTTGGTCTATGAATAACTGACGAGAAAACTTTGTTCGAACTGACAGTGACTAACCAGAGTAGAAAGAAAAGTACGGTGAAACATCGCGTGTCCTCCTAAGTCGTCTCTTAAACTCTAGGATCGTTCGTCCAAAAGGTTGAGCTTTAGAACTACTCTGGAGAGAAATTTTAGTCTTAGTGGGCCAAAAACACAGATCATTGGAAGGACTGACATAGCACAACCACAGTCACGATCCTCCCACAGATTTTGCTACATTTCTAAATACGACATTGGATGAGTGCGAATGGTATTGGTTGCATTGATTTTAACCCTTTCAGCACTGGCGTACTCAATAAACTACATCACTTTTACACATCCTTATTTCTACACGAAACTGTGTGAAGCACTTGAGCTATAGTGTTTTATATATAGCATCATTGCCACTTGACAGTCTGAGAGTAACAGCCGCTGCCATTTAGTGTGTAGTTGCTACACACTACTCTTGTAGAAGTCAAGATGGTGGTCAGACATGTAACTGTCCCTGGTAAGCATATTGTTTCTGTCGCATAAAGTCGCATATGTACTTTCCATTTGCAATATTTTTGTTAATAAATGCAAATTAAAGAGTGATATAAAACTCTCACAGTACAGAAAAAGTGCTTATATGTAACGATTTACTCCAGTCAACACCTGGTTTGTTATTTATAACACGCACCATAATTTCTAACTAAATGTGAAAAAAAATTTTGTTTGTACATTTCATTGTACATAAATTCATTAGAATTAAGAAT
Source organism: Locusta migratoria (assembly GCA_026315105.1). NCBI lineage: Eukaryota > Metazoa > Arthropoda > Insecta > Orthoptera > Acrididae > Locusta > Locusta migratoria. The sequence goes on from CM048748.1 coordinate 217,348,668, forward strand.
ACTAGGTTTCAGATTTTTTGTATGAAACACACAATAATAATAATAAACAGGGCTGAAAGGGTTAACATAATTTTTACATTAGGGAACGTATGTACTGTCACATAAATAGGTAATAATAGTCCACAATTGACATTCTTAGGTGTCCTAAGATACGTGTCAAGGTACGAGATGGTACCTTACAGGACAGTTTCTTTACAATTAACTTGTAACTTGCAACTTTTAACTGCATATATATATAACTCGGAAGCACCAAAAGACCTGACCTTCAACAGACAGACGTCGCTTTTCTACGCAGGATCGTTGAGATTCCTGAATTACAATTCCAGCAAAATCAGCGAGGGTGGAGCGTAGGAAACGTATAGAGAATGCAATAACTGCAGTATTTAACGTAACCAAGTCAGGCACAATAGCTGTGTATGAAGGGAAAAAAAAGTCACAAACGTGGCAATAAATCGACAAAAGCTATCAATCTGTTTTCCAATAGAGAACAACCCAATTCCACAATTGTTGCTACATCTGAACCTTAAATGGCAAGAATAATCAAAACTTTGGCTTTTTAAACTACAGTAATTACACCCAACAGAATATACACGTTTAAGGTGTAAAGATGTGCGAATCATTAGACTCCATACCGAATTATAGTGTAAAAACCTGCATGTCATAGTAAGAAAAGACCATAACAGAATTCATTATTCTCTTGTGTTAATATTCTGTTTACTTTCAGCGGAATAAGCTGCAGTTACACATATATTCGTGAGTACTTGTTCTCGACGAAGTTGTTCTTTACACCACCAAATCTGCTAAATTCGGGGGGCTGATGACCTAGCCGTTTAGTCTCCTCAAAAGCACCAACAACAACGGCATTAATTTCCGTATTATGTATGTCTCTTGATGTTTTACTAATGCTTGTAAAGCAAAACTTATACTATTTCGTTAAATATGTACAAAAATTATCATAAACAAAAATCACTACTTCGGCGACTTGCCCACCACTAGGAGCGCTAGTGTCGATTCAAATGTCAGTTGGTAACAACTTTTACTATTGTATACGTTAGACTGCGTCACAACCTGACGGAACAGGAAGAGAGTAGCAGGAATGCCAATACTAAATGCATAGTAGATAGCGGAAACATATGAAGAGTACATTGAAGACGTCTCTGATGGAGAGGACTTTTACCTGATTACGTTACGGAAGATAAATAGACGAGACGAAATAAATATACAGGGCTTTGGAATTGAAAAGTAATAATAAAAGTGAAAAATAATCAGTATACTTCAAACAAATAAGGCAGAAAGTATATGTTTCATTCCAGCGAAATTTCTAAAATAATTGGGTGAATCACCAAAAGACTGTGAAATTTAATGTTTAGTATCTATATGCATCCTCTGATAATGAAGTTCGGTGAATAATCCTGTAGGAAGGTCGGGTAGCCACGGACACATAAAAGAATGGCTAATAAAACAACAATGAACAATTTCTCTGTCTTTATTTTAACCGTAAAATGAAAACTGTAACGTCTTTAATCATATCACTTAGAACTAAGTATACATAATACTTTTTATGAACTATCTTAAAAACACTTTTGAATTAGTTTGTTGGCACTACAAAATCTGGAGGGTAGTCCCGGACACAGCATTCAGTGGTATTACAGTTGTTTCTTGGCCTCGGAAACCTCACAGAAGTAAGGAAGGATCTATATGAACACAATTTTGATGGGTCCCGTCCCTTCTGTCATAACACTGAATCCAGCCTTCTTCGAAGGTTTCTCCACATGTTATGCATTCCGTCTCTTTTCATTAATCCTATTCAGAGGGACTGTGAATATTTTTCTTGTCTTGAACGTTTCTTTAGTGCCTTTACCTTCTTGATTTTAAGCTCGTCTTTATCTTGCATTTTCTGTCTCTCTTCTACACCTTTTTTTATATGTAGATGACCCTTCTATTTATTATATCTATGAGGGATTTTTAGAGCTTCTGCAAGATCAAATGTTAATTCCAAAAACTCTTCTTGTGAGCGAAAACCACCACCGAATTTTAACAGGAGTGACTAAAAGTTCTTACGCGAACAAAATTCACAGTTGCGAGTGGGTCGCTCGGTGCCTATGCAGCAACAGATTTTTTTTTTTTTTTTTTCGTTTTTTACTCCCCAGGGTGTGCATTTCAAATGCAGGCTTGCCAACACAACGTGTTTTGTTTCTTAGAAATTGAAAGGGCCGTGGAAACCTGCCGTCCGGGGCTACCCGACCTTCCCCTGTACGTTTTACGCAGGGTGAAACATCAAAAGACTGCGTAATTTAGAGTGTAATATAATATTTATGTGGCTGACGGTGTATTTCCAGATTTTCAGAAAAGTCCGAATGTATATTATATGACAAAAACGTTCGTTGTACAGTCCTTTAACAATAACGTACACAAACTATGAAGTACAGTTACCTTACTGTCCTGCTAAACAGTCACCCCCATAACTATGCAATATTGGGCTCTGCGATACATGTCCTGGGAATTTTTGACGAAGTCTTCCTTTGGGATGGTGTTCGAAAGCCTCGTTACGTTTCGTTGGATGTCAAGAATGGCATCAAATATCTTTCCTTTGTAAGCAAGTTTGATTCGAGGCAATAAGATGAAATCTGAATGATTGAGATCCGGAAAGTATGGTGGATGTTCAAGCTGAACCATCCCCTTTTTTGCCAGGAACTGTTTGACGATATTAGCTGTGTGTGTGGGTGAGCATTGTCGAGCTATTTGAACATCCACCACACTCACCGGATCTCAATCGACCAGATTTAATCCTATTACCTCGACTCAAAGTTCATTTGAAAGGAAAGAAATTGGACGATACGTAAGACTTCGTGCAAAGTTTCCAGGACATATACGTCATAAATCAAATGTTTATAAATCTATCGGACCAAACTGCGTGGTCATCAGTCCGTAGCTTACAAACTACTTAAACCTAGGTAAACTAACCTAAGGACAACACACACACCCATGCCCCAGGGAGGACTCGAACCTCCACGGCGAGCAATATACGCCAGAACTCAGCGGTGCATAGTTACGAGAAGTGATTGTTTGGAAGGAAAGTAAAGTAACTGTAGTTCACAGTATATCTACGTTAATGTTACAGGACTTTATTGTCATATGTTGAGGCAAGTGTGAGAACTATCGCAGAATAAGCCTAACAGCTGACGTATCCACGTTAGTGACGAGAATAACATTTTGAAGCACGAATGTGGAAACCGACGCTCTGTTACATAAATATGTCTGGGCTTAGGGAAGGCACCATAGGACGCCATTGGCGCAGTCCTGACATCGAGTCCTGTAATGGAACTTTTCCATTTTAAATGCCTTTTGCTTCAATTGTACTCAGGTATTAACTTCTTCTGTTCTTTGACTTCAGGCTTTATTGACGACGTTACAGCGTTCATTTTTTTAATGAAATAAATCGCAATTTGCGATCACTATGGCTTTACTGTACTAGGTTTAGATGTATTACCAATGTACGTCGAATGAAAATTTGTGCCCGGCCGGGATTCGAACCCGGGATCTCCTGCTTACTAGGCAGACGCGTTGACCACTCCGCCACCTAGGACACAGTGACCAAGAGGCTGTGTGACGAATGGAGATTTGGGTGTGGCGGGGGCTTGCAGGAAAGAGTCCTCTGCAGGGGGGTTGGTCACTGTGTTCTCGGTGACGGAGTGGTCAACACGTCTGCCTAGTAAGCAGGAGATCCTGGCTTCGAATCCCGGCCCGGCACAAATTTTTCATTCGCCGCACGTTGGTATTAGATCTAGTACAGTGAATCCATAAGTGATCGCAAATTGCGATTTATTTCATTAAAAACATTTCCATTTTAATTTATTTTTTTATTTTGTAACAGTCTCTCAAGGACTGTGTACTGAGGCTAAAGTTCTTAACTGAACTGAGTAAATCAAACATAGATACAGAAAAGTATCCGAAACGTAGTATGCAGGACAGAAATTATAGTGCCATCATTCGATGATGCAAAGATATCTCACGAATATGAATCTGTTTAACGGACTATAATCATCTGTTATCAATATTTCATTATCAGTACTCAGCAAAATGGGGATTTTCAGAGCAAATAATTTCGCGCTCTGAACGCAGTGGCTCTGTTTCGCACGTACACGCCGGTGAATACGCCAGTGCGGATATGTCACGCAGCCTTTGTGCAGGAGGATTCTTTTGTGCGGTGGTGACGATAAAAATACTCCGGCCCTGTGTTTTATGCAAACATTTGCCCATTATGTGCGCGTCTAGCGTTCACAGCTGCTTTGGCCGGGTCGACAGGACCGCAACGATATTTGAAATAATGAATGACGAGCAGGTTTCATATTTCACACAGCAACAACGTGTGTGATTTTCGGAATCGAAATAACATAGTGACAGCGGTAATTTGCGGTAGGAACAATTAGCTCTGATAATGTATGTGCGTGTCTCTGCCGCTGGAACTAACATCGCATCGCTGGTTCCTCGCCCACCACCCCCCACCCCCTGTTTTATTTTTCTTTTGTGCGATTTAGGAACAAAGTAAATGTGTTTTAGCTGTGGATAAAAAACACGAAATCACTAGTCGACTTTTGCATTGTGCGCAATTTTCTGCTTTAACATATTGGCAGTTTCAAGCACGCACAAAATCTGTCAGCCACGTGTACGCATTTCACGGCAAACAGAAAAAAAATTGTATATCGGATTACGATCGCCACTGACACTGTACGACAACAAAGGGCTGATTAACACTGTAAGATTCTTCTTATGCCTTTATACTCGTAACATACAGACTCGTGAAATCTGTTACAACACTCTCCAATTTCGTAAATTGCAAAAGTGTTGCTTATCACTTTTCTGCTGATTCTGCTGGCATGACATTTCTTAACAAAATATTGTCGGCATTCTGACAGAAAGAAGCTGTGTATCACTCATCACTCAGACTGCCACGTAATAGTCATTCATGTAAATCCGATTATTAAAAATAATCTTTCACGCAAAATATGAGTCACTAACAGCCTTATTACGAAGAAAATATTTTTTAGTTCTGAACAGCTTCAACGTAATGAAATTGTCTTCGTGTCTGGAATTACACTGCAAAACTATGACTTCCACATGAAAATGGACAGGGGAACCTTCATCTGTTATAGAAAGTGGTCTTGTAAAGTCTGCACAAGAGATGCGAATTGGCAGTAAAACGTGTTCATATTTTCCTTCCAAAATTAAAATGAATTTTTCAAAACTTGCATTCCTTTACACCAGAGAGCTTAAGAAAGTCGGTGCTGGACGCTGGAAAAAACATAGCAGCATAGGCAAATGTTCAAATGTCTGTAAATCTATCGGACCAAACTGCGTGGTCTTCATTCCGTAGCTTACAAACTACTTAAACCTAGGTAACCTAACTACGGACAAACACACACATCCATGCCCCAGGGAGGACTCGAACCTCCACGGCGAGCAACCGCGCGCGCCGCAACGAGGCGCTTTAGACCGCTCGGCTACTCCACCGCGGCAGCAGCATAGGCCGGAAGAGGCAGAGGCTTATCACACTGCAATATGAAATCCATCGTGCAGAGTATTTCCGAGAAGTTCCAAGCCAAGCCAACACGTCTAGATTCAACGCCTCACAACAAGTCCGCTTCACGTCACACCGATGAGCTGCCATCGCTAGCTGAGTGGCTGGCCCTGGGGCACAGCCCACTACCCCGTAGCGCTATCCAGTAATCTTGAGATGGAGGCCTATCGGTGTGACATGACACGGACTTGTTGTGAGGTCTTGTATCTATACGGTGTTGGCCGAGTCAATCCGAACCCAATTGGCTCCACCGTGGTCAGCCTAGCTGGTCCATGTGCCATTTGGCACTCCGTGGTCGACTCTGGTCTGACATGTCAAGGTAGACGAATCATTTACGGGCGAAGTAATAACTAGTAGAATCTGACCCAGGGAAAGATCGGTTATTATTTAGGATAAATGTATCAAATTCTCAAGTCAGCAGACATAAAATATCAGGTACGTAAACTGATATACTCCTTTGTCAAAAACCGGACACCAGCTGTAAGAGTGTAAGTGCATGAAAGGGACGTAGTGGTTTGGAAGACAGTAAGATAGTGTTGTAGAATTTCCTTATTGTCATTCAATTGTACATTGGACAACCTGTAAAGGAAAACGGAAATCAAAGTGAAGTTCAGAGTCGTTGACATTGTAATTCTGTCAGACACAGCATAGGTCCAGGAATCGCAATTCAGCTGAATCGACCGTGTCTTCAAAAGAGGGTACAAGACTTCCCACCTATAAATATTTAATAATTTATATATCACATACACTGTTCAAAACAATTAGAGGATCTGGTGAGATATACACAATACACATATGGTAACATATTTATTCAGTATTGGTTAGAACTGTAATTTGTGTGATACAGTACGATAATATTCTGTATCAACTCCGTATTTGTGGCTTGCCTAATAGTGAAAAAAGTCAATCTCGTTGTCCTCTAATATGGTGTGTGATCACAGTTACGCACCTACATGGCTGGACAGGATGAGGTTAGGAAGAGCAATTCAGCTGAATCGACCGTATCTTCAAACGAGGGTACGAATACCAACAAGAGCAAAATGGCGGTAACGGAATGCAGTCAAAGAAAATCGACAATGCTGAATGAATTAGATAAAGAAATGTCACAATAAAAGCCAGTAGATGAGTAAACAGTTATTAATTCGCAATTTGCGAGAATTTCCGTCTTCAGCTGCTGTGGGTTTGGGTCGGGCCGGGGAGCCGTACACGCGTGGCCGAGTGGTTAAGGCGACCGCTCGCGAAAAGCGGGAGAGGACGCACTATAATCGTACTGTAGTGTAAATTGGGAATTTGGGTTTGAAGGGGAGCATGCCTTGATAACGTGATTAGTTAAGGAGACCGCTGACCCGAAGCGGCAAACACAGGTTCGAATCCCAGGTCACCGTTGAATTCATTTCAATGTCCTGATACTATCTAAACGATTCAATAATTGGGGTTCGTACTTTCAAGGTAATTGACGCATTCAATATCTTTTCCACAAATGTTTGTAAGTGTGGGGGAACAACTAGTAGAAACTCTTTTCTGTCCTTTCATGATCCGTTATTGAAAAGAATGAAGCGTTACCCCGACGCCCCCCCCCCCTCCTCCCGGCCACTTTGTCCTCGTCTAAAGCTATTGTCGGCGGGGCAGCTAAGATTCCACGGCGACGTACCGCAGTCTCCCCAAATCCGGGCTCTCCGCCCGCCGGGACATAACTCAACCGCGCGGACCAGGGACGGCCGCGCAGACCGGCCGCGGTGCCTTTGCTGAAAGTTAAATTGCGATTGCCCGCCAGGCTGATATAGTGAGCCGCGGCCCGTCCCGGTATTCCAACTTCTCTGCCTTTCTCTACAGATAAATTCCATTGAGAAACGGATATTAACTGCTGCGAAAGAAGATAGCGCCGAGTCGGAAGGCGGCGGGGTCCGCGGGCGAGCTCGCTTCCGGCCCGACGGGGGCGGAAAATTCCGCTGCGGTCGACGGTGTTTCAGCGGGCCTAGCACCGCCGCGAGTGGCAGCCATTGTACTACGTTCAGCCACAGAGTAACATATACAGAAAAGAATCCTCCCCTAAACACTGTCCTACGCTCCCCTCGTAGTAACGTAAGATGCTAGCAGGTGTCAGGCGGATCGCTGGCTTAGGGTGCCTCTCGCACGTCAGAGGGTAGAGTGGAGGGGAGACTGAGGGGAGAGCTTGTGCCGCCTGCCACGAGGCCACGGCTGTGTCCGGCTTGCTGTCGTTTGAGGGGAGGTGGTGGTGGGGGTAGCTGCTACCTGCCGCCTCCTCGGGCCAGTTTAAAGAGCTGCTTCTGACTGCAGCGCCATCATGGGACATCTTATGGACCTGCGGGAAATCCTCCCTCCCCGCACCGGGCCCTTACGGAGGTTTCCCGTCTGTATATATTTGTCTGTGGTTCAGCACTGCTTTCGGGATTGACAGCTGGAGGGACAGCCCACCAGGGAGGAGCGGACCGCAGTTCGCCACTCTCATGGCATCTGCAGCATTTATGAATAAAGAACAGTCTAGAATGCAATAATTTATTTCATTCAACTAGTTTCAGTCTTACTTAGACCATCTTTAGGAATTTTGACTCCATCGATGTTGTGGAGCTGGCAGGGAGATGGGAGCCTTCCAGCTGCAGTGTGTCACCGGAAGGCTCCCAGTTACCTGCCAGCTCCAAAACATCGATGGAGTCAAAATTCCTAAAGATGGTCTAAGTAAGACTGAAACTAGTTGAATGAAATAAATTATTGCATTCTAGACTGTTCTTTATTCATAAATTTAAATAAGAGTGCTGTTGACCCAAACGTAGTGAAAAGAAAATATTTCCCAAAATATGTGATCTGCAGCATTGCACCGGGCGACATCCGTACCCAACCACAAACATGTGACACTTGCAGCCAGTCTAAATGGAAACTACCTGCTCACTACGTCACGGCGTACCTGCAACCCGCATCCTCGGGGTGCTCCTGTGCCCGCGGTAGAGAAACTTATGCTTCAAATAAATGGCCGATGTTTGACACCTGTTGATTTCTACTGGCAATGAATGCCATTGTTGCCTGTCCCAGTCTATATATTTTATATGTTCCTTGTTTCATCCATCGTGAGCTATTTTGTTGCAAAGTTAGAAGAATTTCTTGGCTTAGATGTGATCTCCAGGTCTGATGTTGAGTTTGTCGCAAGTTTCATTTCTGATACTTCTCATTAATTAAGTCTTCATTTGGTTTGGTCTCAGTCCACATTCTGTCCTCAATTTTATACTGTTCATTGCATTTTACAGTTCCTGCAATTCTCCTTCACTTCCACTGAGGATACCAATGTTATCAGATAATCTTATCTTTGTTACCCTGAATTGATCCCTCCCTCGAAACTTTCCTCTTTTGCGCATTATCTCATCGATATACACATTTAACAGTAAGGACGATAGTCCACATTCCTTTCTTGCAACCCCCCCCCCCCTCCAATTCAATCCAAGCACTTCGTTCTAGACTTGCCACTATTTTGTCCGCTCTTCGTTCTTATTCAAACTATGTATTACCCGCGTGACCCAATAGCTAACCCCTATTTCTCACAGAATTTCGAACATCTTGTACCACCTTTCTTTATAGAACGCCCTTACTAGGTCAACAAATCACATGGCTCTTCCTCAGTCCCGCTTCCGTCATAAATCTCTACGGTAGAACTACCTACCAACTAGCTTTGACTATTCAAATATTTGTATATCGACGTAACTGCTGCGGTTATGTCCCTATGCTTTCAAAGTACTTAACCTAACTTATGCTAAGGACATCACACACACACACACACACACACACACACACACACGTGCCCGACGGATGACTCGAACCTCCGATGGCGAGCAACCATGCGCTTTGCAGCAAGGCACCTTAGACAGCACGGCTACTCCACTCGGTCAACTGGCTTTACTTTTCCTAAATCTAAGCTGATCGCCAACTAATCGTTTCTCAGTTTCTTTTCCTTTCTTCGTCATAGTTCAAATGTTCAAATGTTTGTAGAACTTATGGGACTTAACTACGGGGTCATCAGTCCCTAAGCATACAAACTACTTATGAACTAGCTAAGACTAAGGACGGCACAAACATTCATGCTCGAGGGGGGATACGAACCCCCGACCGTAGTGGCCGTGCAGACCGTGACTGGAATGCCTCAGTCCCCTCGACCACCGCGGCCGGCCCTTCGTCATAGTCCATTGATTATAATAGGTACAGAAAAAGCTGAACATAGCGTCTCCGTGCTGATTTTCCAATAACATACAGTGAACACATTGACGAGTTGCATATCGCGAGGGAATTGCAACAACACCATTCGCGCTTTAGTGCTTTAAAGTACGAACTAGGAACTGGCAGCCCTTGGCTCTTCTACTTGCCGGGCAGAGATGGGACGGGGAGATCAGCGGACCTTCCCTCCATCGTTTCTGGGTGCAAATGACACCTGATGCGACTGTCGGGATACCGCCGCAAAGAACGCCAGGAACTGCCAGACTTTCACCCAACATCACAACATCAGCGCTTGCATCGTGTTTCAGTTTCAAGCTACTTACTGTCCATGTTCGTTGCATCGTGTTCGTTGAAGACTTTACTATCCCAGTGAAAGCGAAGTAGAAATACGTGTTGAATGCTATGGTCTAACGAATACGCCGGCCGCGGTGGTCGAGGGAACTGAGGCGCTCCAGTCACGGTCTGCACGGCCACTATAGTCTAGGGTTCGAATTCCCCCCTCGGGCATGGATATTTGTGCCGTCCTTAGTATTAGTTAGTTCATAAGTAGTTTGGAAGTTTAGGGAATGATGACCCCGTACTTAAGTCCCATAAGCTATACAAACATTTGAAACATCTAACGAATACAGCAAAGAGAAGAAAGGCGAGGAGTTAGAGGAATAAGATTACCGATAAACTTCAAAACGGTGACCGACAGATTAGACGAAGTTAAGGAATACTGGTAAGCTGGTCATCGAAATCAGAGTAGCAACTGCAAAGAAGTCATTCTTGGACGAAAGGAGGCTGCTGGTACCGAACAAATTCCTTAAAAGAGAAGAGAATTCGAATAATATACTTCCACAGCACAGCATCGCACAGTAATGAATCATGGACGAGAGAAAGTATAGAACCGAACCATTTCAGAAGCCGTGCTCCAAACGGGTGTTCGGAATTAGTGTACTAAAAGAGGAATGAAGTGGTTGATATCATAATCCACAGAGAATGAAACATATGGAAAAAACCAACCGAAAAATGTTATACTCTCAAGGACAAATAGAAAATAAGGAGGCACAGTTTCTTTTTAAATTTTTTTTTTTTTTTCAGAAATGTAATGTAGCAGCTAGGTCCTAAAAAGCGACATAAACAGAGATATGCTAGCGGATGAGTCAATATGTAACTCGGTGTAGTCAATATTTTTCACATACTCAATATATTTGATACAAGTATAATAACTCGCATAGTAAATCTTAATTGGTGACGTCCATAGAATATCATCAATGTCTTTCCTTACAATTTGTAATACACTTAACAATAAACTTTAGGCAGTGTGTGTGTGTGTGAGAGAGAGAGAGAGAGTGAGAGAGACAGAGACAGAGACACAGAGAGAGAGAGAGAGAGAGAGAGACAGAAAGGAAGGGGGTGAGTTGCATATGGGCAGAATTGGGTATCGAGCAGGCATTATTAGAATACAGTGACTGACAGTTCCATTATTGATATTGTGTCACATTACATGGACTCGAGCAACAACCTCACTGTTCGGTTGGCACACTGTGCTGATGCTAAATAGAAAAATGCTGGTTGCTGGAAAACTGAAAATGGATAAATGGAAATTAACCGTTTGTAACTGGCAGTAGAAAAGTATAACTGACATTAATTTAATAACATGCATAATTATGGTATAACACATACACAAAATGTCAGATGAAACTCCCTGCAGATACGTATTAATTCTCAATTGCAAGCTACACATTAGAGCTACTAACAGTGGACACAGGTGCGAAGGTGACTAACGAATGAAAGATAAAGAACGCTTCTGTAAAAAGTACTAAATTCTGGATAAACAAATTCGAAACTCGTATCCCTAACTTATTAATTACAACAGAAGTAGACAAGAGTATTCTGCGGCATTGGCCGCTTACGTAGCTTGCATTTTTCGTGAATCTTCAATTCAGAGCGAAGTTCCTAGTGACTGGAAAAAAGCGCAGGTGACTCCCGTTTACAAGAAAGGCACGAGAAATGACCCACATAATTACAGGCCAATATCGTTGATATCAGTTACCTGTAGAATTTTGGAGCATATTCTCAGTACGAATATAGTAAATTTCCTTGAGACGGAAAAGATTCTTTCTATGAATCAGCACGGCTTTAGGAAACATCGTTCACGTGAAACTCAGCTTGCCCTTTTCTCACATGACATCTTGCGAGCCATGGATGAAGGGCAACAGGCGGATTGTTTTTTTCCTGACTTCAAAAATGCTTTCGACACGGTGCCACACTTCAGACTTCTAACGAAGATACGAGCTACTAGAATAGGTTCACAAATTTTTGGTTGGCTGGAAGACTTCCTAATTAATAGAACGCAATACGAGTGTTCATCAGAGGCGAGTGTGTCGTTAGGCGTGCCCCAGAGGAGTGTGATAGGACCGCTATTATTTTCTATCTATATAAATGACCTGATGGAGAGAGTAACCTATAATTTGCGGCTGTTTGCTGAGGATGCTCTTATGTATGGGAGCGTATCGTCTTCAATTGACTGCAATAGCGTACAGGATTAGACCAAATTTCTAGTTGGTGCGAAGAATGGCAACCAGCTCTCAATGTAGGAAAATGTAAGGAGTATGAGTAGGAAAAATATTTCCACAATGATCGAATACAGCATTAGCACTGAGGTTCTTGATGCACTCGCGTCGTTCAAATATCTGGGCGTAATATTGCAAATCGATATGACATGGAACAAACATGTAAGGATAGTTGTAAGGTGGACAACCGACTTCGGTTTATTGGGACAATTTTGGGAAGATTTACTTCATGTGTAAAGGAGACCGCGTATAAAACGCTTGTACTGTCACGTCATGAGTATTGCTCAAGTGTTTGGGACCCGCAGCATATCACTTCAATGGAAGAAGTAGAAGCAGTTCAGAGGCGAGCATCTAGGTTTGCTACTGGTAGGTTCGACCAATGTGCGAGTGTCACGGAAATGCTCCGGGAACTCAATTGGTGATCGCTGGAGGAAAGACGACTTTCTTTTCGTGAATTTATGTTGAGGAAATTTGAAGCTGAGTGTAGTACGATCTTCCTGTCGGCTACTTGCATTTCGCGTAGTTATCACAAAGACAAGATAAGAGAATTTATGGCTCGTACGCAGGCATATAGGCATTCTTTTTTTCCTCGTTCTATTTGGCAGTGGAATAGGAAATGAAATGCCTAGTAGTGGTACTGTGTACGCTCCGCCGTGCACCTTATCGTGCATTGCGGAGTATGTATGTAGATGTAGAAGATTGTTGCAATTGAAAATTAAGGAACATGTAGAATGTTTTCAAAACTCATACGATTCTTAAATAAGAATAATAATACCAAAATGAGAATAACATATGTCTGAGATTCAGAAATGATTTTGTAATTGAGTACTGCAGATATAAGCATATGTTAGTTGATGAGATGAAAGTATGAATGAATAAAATAAAAACGACGAAGAGCTATCAAAAGTCTATTGCCAAAAGAGATCACTGAATGACTACTGACTCACCCGTAAATTTCCTTGCAGTGCAGCAAGGCTTTATTGCATGAGAATTCTTTTTACATGAACATAAATTATCGCCTGTGATTTCGGTGCATTCCCAAGCCAATTTGATGATATAAATATATACACATAGCAAATACCACACAATGAAATTCGCTGATTCCGATCGTGTTTGCTCACATGGAATTCATTGCATTTAATAAAGCATTATGAAATGTAGCTCGTGCAAGGAATTCGAAAAATTATATCATGATGAAACCACATGTGTTTACGACCAGTCTCTTAATGCGGACGTACTCATATTGCGTTCTAGGTATGCGACGTGTTACGAGAAATATGTTCTTGTCGGCGACAGAGAGTATGTGTGTGTGTGTGTCTGTCTGTGTGTGTGTGTGTGTGTGTGTGAGAGAGAGAGAGAGAGAGAGAGAGAGAGAGAGAAATGTTGTACTCATGTATGACATTCGTCCAATGACAGTCATCCAGTAGATATATTTAGGTCTCCAAAACTACTGTTTTCAGTGATATCGTTCACTGGCTATCTTTCTGCGCGCTTAGAAAAAGGTGAATACTGCTGCTTCTTGAAGAAATGAAATAAACACCTTGTTAGAAAAGACGAAATTCTCCTGTCTTAGGTCTTGATTGTTAATGCATTTCTTAGTGTGACGTGTGAGAACCACCTTCTCAACTATGTCCTCAAAAGTAATTACTATTTGGTGTATTGGCGGCCGCTTGTATTTGTGTAAAACGCTGAGTTTGGGCAAGCTTGTGTGTCTGCAGCTTGGCGCCAGTGTTTTCGGTGCTGTGAGGGGTTATGTAATGTGTATAATGATTTCAAGTGTAGTATTTGGTGACTGCGAGATGTTGTCCCGTTGCAGGTTCTTTGTTGTGATGCTCTTGTGTACACACTCTGTTATTTGGTTCGTCTTTTCCTGCACTGGACTTTTGGCTTCCTTGGTGTTGGTGCAGTTTCTCTGTCGTTTGTGTTACAGCCTAACGTGGAAGAAATGTGTTCCGTGTTGTCTGGGTCAAGTAGTGTTGTTTCCAACGTGCTTTTTAGTGTTGTCTGTAAAGGCAGTGTTTCTGTTGCTGCGGTTGTTTTTTGTTTGTTGAGCCCTGAACGTCCTCTGCCCTCCCATGTCCTTTTTCCATGGCAGCGAAGGAAACTTTATTCTTCACAGTTAGCCGGGGGAAAGGGGGCAGGGGTTGGTGCTATTCCTTTTGTTACTGCTACATGAAGGCCTCAGGGCCTCCTGTAGATAAACGCATACCCATAGCTGAACTGGCCCACTCCCGTGCGTCCACCTGTGATAGTGTGCAGTGTTGTGCAGTGTGGTTGCCAGCCAGTTTGCGGCACCGAAATGCTAGCCTGCATCGAGCGGCCGAATGACCAAAGCTCTGGCAACTATTACACTGCTTACAAACGTGAGGAAGTTCACAGATTTCTTCTTTGGCTACAGAAAGTCGCGGTCGGGCAGCTCGACCTGGTATTTGGGTGGTTGTGAGTTCTTTAACCCATAATTTGGCTCGCTCTTAAAGTCTTAGCCAAGGTCTCAGATATGTCTTCAAGGTGTCTACTGGGGTGTTTATGTCCACTCCTTTCACGCTTACAGCTACATGCATTCTTCCGCGGTTCTGTATGTGTGATGCTCTATCTCCTTGGTCTTCAGGAAGCTCAGGAGAAGTGTTTCATCTTGTTTTGTTGCCACGTACAATGCAGCGTTTTCTCTCGTGGTTGGCTAGTACATGTCCACGAACACTTTTGATTAGAGGCTGAGGTTTCTATATTTGTGTATTATCACCTGTAGATATTCAATCCCCGTTGTGTCCAGCGTAACTGCTTTTTGTTGGTGAGTATGTGCGTGCGCTGTGTTGATAAACTGCTCACAACAGTTAGGGGATCAGATGAGATGTCATACGCAATGTAAATATGGAAACATATTTTATACGGATATTGGTTGGAATTGTAATTTTCGTGTGATACAGTAAGATATTTTTCTGTCTCAACTTTTTATTTCAGGTTTACACGGCGCTTACTTAGAGCGAGGCACCATGGAGCGACAATAACAGTGAAAAGATCATTCTTGTTGCGCTCTAATATCACCTCGGACGGCCAGTACAGTTGCACACCTGCATGGCATGAACAATATGATATTATCAATCAGCTCTTGGACACACTTTAATGAGTGCAATATCCAGCCCTGCAAACTTATTTGAAAGTGCTGGTGTGAGTGCCATGTTTTTGCGAAGTGCATCCCACGCTTGCCCAAGTCCGCTCAACATGCTGATCACTCTATTCGTTCAAATCACTCATCTTCAAGTATGTTGTACACCAGTGCAGCTCTTTGAGGACGAGAATTATCGTCCACCAGAAGGAACGCGTAGGCACAACAAAGGGTCGAAAGATCTCGTCTCTATAGCTCTGAGCTCTCAAAGCACCAATCTTAAAGATATAGATGTCCGTACGACCGCTAATACTGGATCTATCCCACACCATTCGTCACCATGATATGGTGATGTTTCCTGCACATAAGCAGGACTGTCTGAGTTTCACGTTCCCTTATTTGAAGAGAACGGCGATTGTTAAGCTGAAAACTAAATCGTGATTCATCTGTGAAAAGAATTCGACGTCAATGGTTACGTCTCCAATCCTGACATTCCTCCGCCCACTTTCTGCTAGTTAAACGGTGTTGCCATGGGGAACACACCACAGACCTCCGTGTTAACACGCTACACATTCTTTGTGTTGACATTGCGCGTCCTGCTGCTGCCTTGAGGGAGCGTTACAGCTGAAATGCATTCAGCCTCGACGGGCTGTTAACCAGATATAACGGTCATCTCTCGCTGATGTTATCCGTGGATGACCTCTGCCTAGCCTACTTCCTACGGATCCTGTTGTCTGAAATCGCGCGCAGGTCCTGGGAATGACACTTCGGGACACTCCAATAGCAGCAGCCACCTCCATTTGTATATGTCCCGTTTACAATCTTCCTCTGGCTCTCCATGGCATAGCTTGACGTTGCATTGCACTGTCTCCCCACTATACTATCTGAACCCAAATTCTTGTGTAATTCGTTTGGTACACAGAAATCAACAACAACCCCCTCTGTAGCTGCTTTCTGTTATTATAGCTAGTTCGGATACTGTAAAATCGTTGTCTCCATTCCGTAGAACCTATGGAAAGATGTCGAAACATTTTTGTTCATTCTGCCGATGACCATAGCTGAGAGCATATGTATCTCAATTGTTCCCTTGATAGTTTTGACCAGTGCAGTATTGTCACATGTGTGTGATTATCTGTAAGCTGCATTGGTGGTTGTTGGTAGGAGTGCACGGCGCTGGCGTTGTTAGTGTATAGGCTCACGTGTTCCTGTAATATGTGGAAGACTATTGTTTCGTTTGGGTGTAACGTCCTGCCAAGGTCCACCTTCGTTGTTTAGTGGTTGTTGGTGCTGGCTCATCATGAGGAGACCAATGATGAGGAAAGCTCGATTGCGGCAGGTGTTGGATGTGTGTAGAAGTTTTCGTCGTGTGTTTGCCATCTCAGCCCTCACCGCAGCAGCGTCATCGGACCTTGCTTGTGGAACAGAATTTGCCAACTCCTCCTGGTGGGTTTTGAACGAGATGGTGATGTCGAGGCATTCACTTTGCATCATCACCTCTTCTGCTGCCTACTTTTAGCTGCGAGTGTGTAATGAGTAATTTTGCTCAGTAGATCAGACAATTTTCCAGAAAATTTATTTCGTTTTACGAGGGTAAAGGAATATTCATAATTTTGCTATTTAAAGACCTGCAAAGACTCTATTTACTGTCAACGCAAGAGAGAGAGGAAGAAAGAGAGTGGCCTACTGTACGGGGAAGGGGGCGGGGGGAGGGAGGTGATCAGACGTGAATGGGCCCATGGCACAGAAATATCCTGCCAAAGAACGGGTGAGTCCCGCTGGGGAGGAGTAACCGGAGTTACGTGAGCTGCAAGCCGGAGATCTTTGTACCGCTTGGGCGCTAGGCGGCAGCGATATCTTCGTTCTTCGAAGATATCGCATTTCGTAGTACGACCGTCAGTATGGAAGTTATTACAACGGCGAAGGGCACGCCTTTTACCCACTACAATGGTTACGCGATAATAAGGTGCGGATGGCTTAAGCCGAAAACAGGATCATTGCAAGTGAAAGCTGCTTTCGAAGAACGGAGACGTATTGAACGTAGAAACACCTGTGAGGACCACCCAACGATGCTTCCTTTATTAATTATAAAAATAAAAAGAGTGTATCAGACCTCAGTATCCTTAAATAACTTAATGATGAATTTAGCTGGTCACAGTTCTGTTCACTAGCGTTTAATCAATATGCGGTGAAATTTGACTCAACGAATCAAATACATTAAACATCACTCAAATGATCCTCCTGCAACCAGAATGTATGGTTACATCAACCGCTTTTCAGTTTGCAATTTCCTCTTTAGGTGAAAACTCCTACACTTGACACGTTAAGAGAACTTTTTTCTACCTTCTAACATTATGGCCATACCGTCAAAGATTGTGAGTTCTAAAATTATTCCTGCAACTTCACAGCCGCAATTAGCTCCTAGAAATATCATTTTTGTTAAACTGATAAGGTACACTTTAGGTTTTAAAAAGAATCTGAACTTTAGAATTGCACCAAAAGACACACCCTAAAACAGATCTGCTCTTAAGATTGACAAGTTCGGCAGCTATAGAATTGAAGTAATTCCCATATCTCAAAAATTACACAAGGATAGAAATAACTTTACAGTAGACGTAGATCTCATGAAGTACATCTAGCTGTAGTCCTTAAAAATTAAAGTTTCTCACCATGTTGTTGATTATCTTTAATCAGGCCAGTAAAAACTAAGGAAACAAGGAAAGGAGTTTACTATTTAAAAATAATTGTTATAAAAGAATATCATAAACAAATGTATTATACGTATATTTCTTATGCATTTGAAACTTTTGAAAACATAGTTTATCATTTCGTCTGCAACATCACTTATTAGATAGAGTGATTTGCTTTGCATCACCAAGGGTATTTACTTTTATGTTATGTTTGCAGCAGTTCTCATTTCGAATTGTGGAATATTTACTTCGTCTTACTTGATGAAAGAATTTCTGAAAACTGCATTTAATAACTCCGCTTTAGTGGCACTGTGTTCAGTAACATTACCGTCGCTATCGCGCAATAAAGGCATTCACTTAGTCTTTCCGCTGCTGTAGATAACATAGGACCAGAAACTCTTTGGATTTTCCGCCACATTTCTACAAAGAGTTTCGTTGTGAAAAATATTAAACGAATTGTCGCGCTGAAGGCCGCGCTAAAATTCGAGCTTCAGTAAAACATCGGCAATCCTGGGGATTTTGAATAGGTGTAAATTTTCTGCAGAGGCTTTCTGTTCTGTTTTATGTACCGTGGGGGACCAGTTCAGTTTCTTATTAATTTATTTGGCAGGAATCCCTCCATGCTGTTGATACTATTTCTTTGAATGTAAGCCACATATGGTCTTCACTTACATAGTTAATTTAGAAAAAATGGAGAATGTCTCCTAGGAAGATGTCAACCGAATTTTTATCTTTTTTTCCTTGTTTAATAGACGTATTTAGCGTTAAGTTTTGGTAAATAAATTGTAAATGGTTTCGAAAACACACTTCAACTCTTAGTCACAAATACTCCTGAGCATCACGGCGGATACAGGGTTAAGTGAACACAAAGTTGTAGTGAGCTCAAATCCGTAACAAAGAGTTGAAGTGTGTTTTCGAAACCATTTACAATTTGATTGGGCTCGTGAACTAATTGCTCAAAATAATTAGATAAAGATCGGAAGATGTATCTGCCACCATGTCAGAAGGTGTATTTTTGTCAACATACGGACGGTAGATTTAAGTCACCGCCAACTATAATTGCATGGGTAGCGTACCTATTTGTGTTGAGACTCAAGTTTTCTATGAACTGTTCAGCGGCTGTATCATGGGAGTGCCGGGGTCGATAAATTAAAATGTTCAAATGTTTGTTAAGCTTAAGGGACTTAACTGCGGGGTCATCAGTCCCTAAACTTACAAACTACTTATGAACTACCTTATACTAAAGACGACACAAACATCCATGCCCGATGGGGGCATGCCTCGCGGTTCGCAGCATAGCGCCTCAATGCGCTTGGCTGCTCCGCCGCGGCAGTTATTAATTTATTCCGGTAGTCAAGTATAACATCTGTTCACACTAACTGACAGGAGCTATCGACTTCAGTTTCGCTTGTGAGCCAGTACATATATTACATTGTGCTTTTTGTTTCTTTTGTCCAGCAGATCATAGGAATTATGGCATTTCCATTAAAAAACTAGGGTGTTTCCTGTGCGACTCACGTAAACAATGTAGAACAACAATGTACTTTACAAGCATAGCATTCTATACTCCTTCATTTCTTTATTTCAGATTTGTATGTCGACTTTAGGTGCTCTGTCAAACATAGACGCTCGTATCTATATTTTTAAACGTATTTTCCGTCATTGATTTCAACATTGTCCCAATTCACTTTATTAACTAATATTTCGCCGCAAAAGAGTAAATTTATGAAGTGTATCGTTCTTCTTTCCTCCTTTTCTTTCACGCAGTTGTAGCAATTAATATATGTACAAATGCAGTGATCAAATGTTCAAATGTTTGTATAGTCTATGGGACTTAACTAAGGGGTCATCAGTCCCTGAACTTACAAACTACTTATGAACTACTTACGAACTAGGACGGCACAAATATCCATAACCGAGAGGGGATTCGAACCCCCGACCGTAGTGGCCGTGCAGACCGTGACTGAAGCGCCTCAGTCCCCGCAGCCACCGCGGCCGGCATGCAAGACCAAACTTGAATGATAAGCGAACATTCGAATTATCTTCATATCCTTCCTTCCCTTGTCCTTCTGTATCTATCGCTAACAGTAAATGTGGAAGAAAGCTACCGTACAAACGGAGGGATAATGGATCCATAGCCGGCCGCGGTGGCCGAGGAGACTAAGGCGCTCCAGTCACGGTCTGCACGGCCACTACGGTCGGGGGTTCGAATCCCCCCTCGGGCATGGATATTTGTGCCGTCCTAGTTCGTAAGTAGTTCATAAGTAGTTTGTAAGTTTAGGGACTGATGACCCCGTAGTTAAGTCCCATAGACTTTACAAACATTTTTTTGAATGGATCCATATTTGTGGTTGGAAGAACTAATTACACACTGACATAGACGACGGTATTGCTTTCGTTCCCAAAAGTTATAAATATTTCGATTTCGGTATATTGAGAAGAAGTTGTACATTTCGTCGAGATGTCGAACAAAAAGATTTCTTCCGTATTGGCTGTATCGAGTAAGATCGGAGATGGACGTTTGGAAGCCAACAGCAGGAGTTCGGGGAAGGGCGTCCCTTGCCTGAGGGGTCGCTAATCCGACTATCTGGCGAAGGGTCAGGTGTGGCAAAAGTCCGGCGTGGCAAGTGTCCGGCGTGGCAAGAGTCCGGCATCCTGCTACACCACACTCGGCGACTGCAACGCAAAACCATATTGCAACTTTTGGTTGGGAACGCCTACACCATCCGCCATACAGTTCTGATCTCGTACCAAGTGACTTCCGTCTGTTTCCAGCGCTGAAAAAGACTCTCGGCGGAGAGCGCTATGGTAGCAATGCTGACATCAAACAATCCGTTCAACGCTTCTTCCTTAATCAACGCCCTAATATTATCCTTTTTGAGGCTTAAAAAGCGGTATGACGAATGTCTCAATGTACTTGGAAATTATGTAGAAAAATAAAGATATGTCTTATCTTTAATGACACATACTATTTTTTCCCCTTTCATACGCAATTTTGACCACAATGTACAGGGGTAACTTATTTTCCCTCTCGTATAAACAAGAGAGTGGTGTAAATGCTACATTGATTACTGCAGCAGATTAGTATTGGAAATGATGACCTCGTCCTTTTAACTGAAATGTCTAACAAGTTATAGGAGAAACTCCGATGCATTCTTTCAATTTTCACATATAAACATAATTATCGTCAGTTAAACAAGCGGTAAGTTATGAAATTTCCTAGCAGCAAACATCTAATAAACCTAATCTGTCCGTTGCTCGCCTAGGTACGAATCCAAATTTACTGTAGCTTATTTTTTATGTTATGCTACAAAGAAACGTGAGATTACGGTGCACTCTGGCGTTATAGCGCGAAAGTAATGCAACTACATAGGATGAACTGGTACCGAAATTTCTTCAGGATGTTTAAGCGCCGCCCGTACAATACCCGATAACTAGCAGTTGTAGAAGGAGAAGCTTCGTCCCTGTTCGGATAACTGCTCATCTCAGTTTCATTCAGGAAGGACCCGGTTATTCCGGTACAAATTGCTCGTTTGTTATGCATTAAAATCCTCATCCATTTAGGTGTAAGAGAGTTATGCAAATGTGCTCGTTACAGAGGTCGTACGGTGTTTCGCCGCAGTTAGCTACATCCGTGTCTCCCTGCTTAATGAATGAAAGCACAGAGCGTTCCAGTCTAGCGCCAGCAGCCGTACCCTGTGGGCTAGCAGACAATGCTATCTTTTCCCTCTACAAATGGTATGGGACATAAAAAAATCTCATTCTCTAGAGCTTTGTTCTCACTGCATATGGGCGACAGGAAATAGGTAGGTGTCATGTGACAGGAACTCCGAATATTGAACCCCAAAAGAACAGTGACTGTCTTTTTGTTTCTCAGCTGTTGTGTGTAAACCATGACGAACTAAATACTGCAGTAATGGTGCGGCGTTCACTGTGAATTTTATTAGTCTACAAGTATGCCATTATTAGAATATCCTGACCACATTTTCTGCAGTATCATTGGTATTAATACACACACGCGAGAGGCATCACTTGCTATCATTACTTCGGTTTTCTGCTAACTTCGGAAATTTGCTAACTTCGGTAAATCCATTCCATTTTACGCAACGCATATGTTTTATTGAAAGAATATTCTACTTAGTTTCTGAATTTTATTCCCTTATATCATTACAACAGCTTCACTGTTATTTCGCTTCAAATTCCGTTATTACATGTCTTCATATTTAGTGGTTGAATAGCATGTACGTCTGGGTACGTTAAGTAGTTCTTAGAGTAACGACAACAAAGAAAATATTAAGCAAACGTCAACAAACACTCTGGAATGAATCTTTACAAACACGTTTCATTTCAAAAGTGTGTCTAAAACAGCTTACATACGTTAATTGCATGTAAATGTGTGGAGGATTAAATTGAAAGATGCTATTCCTTATCAGATAGCACGAACAAAAATATTAGTTTACTCTCCAATCGAGAGCGTGATTATTAGAGACGGTTTACTAAAGAGTAAGGGAAACTTAGCGGAGATACAAACTTTGACTAACCAGAACCGCCGTGAGTGGAAAGTAGAAAACGTAAACCAATAAATTAAAATTCCGGCTGTTTTTCCGATGTAGGCTACATAGCCATCATTAGAAAGTTTGAAAAGCATTGGCAATAAATAAGAAATTTGAGTACTCGAGTCCTCTATAATCTATAGAACGACAAAAGTATGTCTTTTGAAAAAAACTACGTTATAAATTTCACTTTGTAAACGAGCCAACTATGTCCACAGGGAAAACTCCAGTCTACAAAGAAAATGTAAACATAGTAGCTGATTTGATCGTCTGAACCAGTAGTTCCGAATCGTTTACGTAATGGGAGTCGCAATCATTCCGGAAATATTTTTGCGGCCGAATATAACCACTAAAGCAAATGCGCATGTTAATAGTAATATATAAATTATTTTCAACATTACAATGGAGAGGGAACGCTTTATTAAGTGAAATTCTAGAAATAGCGTTAAACGTTGAACTCAATGATATTTGTGCTACTGCGGTCTGTACCGTATCGGAGCTTGTTAGAGTCAGTCATAAATCGTGTTCCACGCAGAATTAATAGTATCCTGTATTAATAAAATAAAATAAAAATAAACCCTAAACTTTATCCCATTTTGAAACAAAATAAACGGGCATTGCGGATTTGAAGTAATTAGACAAATTGACAGCTTCTATAAATATACAATTTTAGTTTTTTTTTTCAAGAAACAGCGATCGTTAATGAAATTCTATTTCTAAAACACGCAGTCTCGATAGCAAGAGGGATTTTTAATTTTTATTAGACAACTGGCTTCAGTTTGCTTGTGAGACCACCTTCAAGCCAACTGCAATACAGTAATATTACAAGAGGGATACACAGAAGATGATACTACTCTAACAGTAAAATAATAACAAAGTGAAATGTTATATCCGTGGCAGCCGACTAGAGGAATGTCTGGAACCGTAAAATTATTATATTGCAGTTAGCCTGAAGATGGTCTCACAAGCAGACCGCTTTTCAAATAAAAATAAAAGAATTCTCTTCCAATCGAGACTGTTTTTTTAAAGTAGGATTCATTAACGATCGCTGTTTCTCCAAAAATGTTTTCTAAAATTGTATATTTACATCAAAGCCTTACTCGCCGTTTATTGTGTTTGAAATGGAAAAAGTTTAGCGTATAAATAATGTTTTCTAGAACGAATCACATGACAGTCCCAAAAGGTAATCTTCCAGACTTGCAGAAAGTTTTAAAATTTAAAGATTATCTTTAACAGACAAATTACTTGTCCAAAATATTAATCTGTAATTGCAGGAATTCTAGGACAGTAAGTCCTAAAATAAGGATAATTTTAGGTAACGCTGTTGCAGGAACTAAAGAAATTTTAGTGGGCCGAACGTAAATATTTCAGTTCGTAGAAACGGTAATTATCGGGGAACCATTATCATTTTAAATAAATAAATAAATGATAGAACTTAAATCTTACTTTCCATTATTGATTGAAAACGTAGTGAAAGTAATAAGACTAAAGGAAATACAATCTTTTCAGTCTTCGAGATATTTTACTCACACGAGGCGTATTTTTTAAGTAAGTACGGTTTCGAAATTAAAGAAAGACTTGCTAAGATATCTCAATAATTTTATTTTAAAAAAAGCTTGTACCTTAATCTACTTTTCTACATAATTTCAGGCAATATTGAGGCACTTTTTGTACCAGATTTTGAATACCCTCCTCATAGTCTGCCGCCTGACTTGTTAACTACTGCATGACAAATGTTATGACTTCGTCATCGTCTTGCTCGGTCACAATGCCATAAAGACCACTACGAGAAACATTAGGAAAGTCATCCCGCAAGGAGGAAATCGTGAAGTGTCTGTTTTCTCTCACCTTATTGTGCACTTCCTTCATTCCAGACCAATGGTTTCAGAAAGGCCATCCTAACATTTAAATTAATATTGGATGTTAACAAATTTCCTTCTTTATAAACGCTTTTCATCGTAAAGCCATTCTGCATTTTACATCTTCTTTACTTCGGCCATCATAATTTATCTTGCTACCCAAATAACAAAATTCATCAACTATTTTTATTGTCTCATTACCTAATCTAATTCCTTCAGCATTGCCCGATTTTCTGACATTGCTTTCCATTACCTTCGTTTTACTCTTGTTAATGTTCATCTTGTATCTTCCATTCAAGACATGTTCCATTCCATTCAATTGCTCTTCCAGATCTTTTGCAGTCTCTGACAGCATTACTATATCATCGGCAAACCGCAATGTTTTATTTCTTCTCCCTGAACTTTAATGCCCTCTCCAAATTTCTCCTTCCATTCCTTCACTGCCTGCTCAATGTACAGATTGAAAAACATTGGGGAAAGGCTACAACCCTGTCTTACTCCCTTCCCAACCTCTGCGTCCCTTTCTTGCTCTTCTACTCTAATAACCGCCGTCTGGTTTCTGTATAGGTTGAATATAACTCTTCGCTCCCTATATTTTTCCCCTGCTACCTTCAGAATTTGGAAGAGTGTATTCTAGTCGACATTGTCAAAACCTTTCTCCAAATCGACAAACGCTAAAAACGTAGGTTTCCCTTTCCTTAGCCTATCTTCTAACATAAGTCGTAATGGGAATATTGTCTCCTGTATTCCTACATTTCTCCTAAATCGAAACTGATCTTGCCGGCCGTGGTGGCCGAGGGGACTGAGGCGCTCCAGTCACGGTCTGCACGGCCACTACGGTCGGGGGTTCAAATCCCCCCTCGGGCATAGCTATACAAACATTTGAATTATTTGAAACTGATCTTCCCCGAGGTCGGATTTCACACGTTTTTCCATTCGTCTGTAAATAGTATCTCTCAACTGAATATAAATTAAAATTGGACACACATGAAATCTTATTGCATTTCGTATAAGATACAACCTCTTGAAATACTAGTCTCCCCGAGAGAGCCTGTAAATTCGTGTCCACTTTATACAGGAATGGCAGTCCGCCTCCGTAGCTGAGCGGTAGCGTCGCTGACTACCACGCAGGAGGCCCGGGTTCGATTCTCGGCAGGGAACCGGGTGGTGTTTGTTGTCATCATTGGCACGTAAGCCGCCCACACGGCGTCAAATAAAAGGACTTACACTAAGGCGGCCGAACAAACCCGCAAGGGTTCTCCCGGCCAAGAATGCCATACGCTCATTTCATTTCCACAGGAATGGTACAAGACAGGATAATAATGGAACGATATATCGTAAAGCTACTAGCAGAATTTTGAAGTAGATGTAGACTGTGGATGTTGTGGTAACGATGTCAGCGTCTGTTACTGGGATTCCCTCATTCTCCTGGCAAAGGGCGTAAATGAGAGTGTTCATAAATTTTATAAGTTTCTGTCCGCCGCTGAGTTAGATGCAGTCCTCGGCAGGTAGCGCGGATCGGCGTCTGTCTGTCTGTCTGTCTGGCTGGCTGGCTCCAGAGGCTCGTTGGCTCTGATCACGAATGGATGACTCCGCCAGCCGGCCAAGTTAAATGCCGCGCCTCTGGCCAGCGGCTCCCGCGGGAAATTTTCGACTGTATTCCGTTCCCACAGGGAGTGGATTAAATCGATGTATGAAAAATTCATACTTCCTCCGGCAAAATTGTGAAATGTTTCCGGATGGGAAAGAGAGAGAGAGAGAAAGAGGAGATCCACGAGGCGGTCGGTGGGGAGTTCGTCGTCGGTAGCTGAGCTCTCTGAGGCACCGCTCACTCCGCATCTGTTCCGATTACGCTCCCAATGTGACTCGTAGTTGGGATGCTGAATTTGTCGCTTTCGATCCCGTTTCACATCTTTAAGTGGAATATATACTTCATAACTAGTACACCTAAAAATTGTAACGCATAAGTACACCTGGTTTGAGTATGTTTTAGTTAAAACAGCAGAGAAATTCCAATATTACTACTTCTTTAAAACTACGTTCCTCATTCATGGTGATATCTTAAAAAGACACTGATGTGCACAAAATGTGAAATACATACTTTCCCAAAGCTCTACACATTGGTAACAAACAGTAACAACATTGAAACTTCACATTTAAACACAAAGTAGACCATGATTCACAACTGTAAAGTAGAAGAAAAGTTCAAACGCAATATAAAAACTTCTGCAGACATAAATTTTGAAAGAAAAAAAATTGTTTAACATTTTTTCATGAAAATTGTACACAATTGCAGGAACTACGGTAGAAGTTTAGTTTTCAGTTATTCTGCCTCTTTACCAGCACATTTCAGTTATTTCATTCATCCGAACTACCTAATCAGTTTGAACATAGCCGGCCGCGGTGGACGAGGGTATTGAGGCGCTTCAGTCACGGTCTGCACGGCCACTACGGTCGGGTTCGAATCCCTCCTCGGGCATGGATATTTGTGCCGTCCTTAGTGTTAGTTAATTCATAAGTAGTTTGTAATTTTAGGGACTGATGACCCCGTAGTTAAGTCACATAAGCTATACAAACATTTGAATTTTTGAACATCAAACAGTGTACATTACAAACACAATGGTATTCGACATCGACACACTCCATTGATGCTTCCCTATCTTTCTTAGATGGACACACTGAGCATCATTTCCTCTTTTATTTAGTACCAAAAGTTTCATTTTTACTTGGGATGTGCCTGATGCCGTGGAGGTAGTCATACCTAGAATATCACAAAAAGGAATTTCTTACGTCTTTTCTTAAAAAAAAATGTTGAATCCAATATTATTTTCATACAATCAATTCAGAGCTGCGTCCCTAGGTTCAGTGAGTTATCACACCACCAGTATCTCCTTTTCCAACAGTATTTACACCTGTTATATGTAGTCTGGTGTAGAAGACTGTCATAGCCACTGGTTCGTTCAGGGTATCAGTTAGTATCTTCCTCGATCACTTTTATTATGCATTGTACAATAAATCGAAGATACCGAAAACGATGCCATGAAAAAAAAAAAGTTCGAGTCCCTGGGACTCAAATGTACCAGTTGCGGGATACTACTTTCATTCTGACTAGATCTGAAATTAGGATAAATCCTGTGTCACAGTTAAATATTAATCGTGTCTCATTTGATACCTAGGAAACTCCATTAATCTGTCAGCATATTGTTCTTATTTTTCTAATTAGTCACAGAATATGTGACATCAACTCCTAATGGGCAAAGCTGAATTTATGTACCCAGCCGGGATTCGAACCCGGGTCTCCCCCTTTCTAGGCATTGCGCTGACCACTTCGCTACTGGGGACACAGTGATCACCGCACTTGCAAGGTCTACCAAAGTACGCCTCCCGTCAGATACAAATTCCCAGCTTCACCCAGCCCACACTAGTCAAACTCGAAGTTTTGAAACTAATTCCCTTAAGAGTAAGGGCCACAAAGTTGCCCAGCCCTCCCCACTAACGAAAGGTGAAACGTAAAGCTGGGAGTTTGTATCTGACGGGATGCGTGCTTAGGTAGACTTTGCAGTTACGGTGATCACTGTGTCCCCAGTGGTGTAGTGGTCAGCGCAACTGCCTGGAAAGTAGGAGACCTTGGTTCGAATCCCGGCTGGCTACTTATTTTCTGCTTTGCCCAATAGCAGTTTGTCATATATTTTGTGTATATGAAAGAATAACAACTGCAGGATCAGAAGTGACGTCTTTTCTTTCGGAACAGACGCCACATGTATATATTTCTAATTGATATTTATTATTATAATTTCCAAACTTAAAAGTTTCTTTGAAGATCCTCTCTTCTATAGCCCTTGTACAAAGTTTCACTGGAAACTGGTGTAATTGATTTAGCATTAACAGCCGAAAATTAAGATATTCAAACATCTCTATACGTCCGAAAGAACAGATGCCATAGGTTGACCTAAACTCCCGTAAATTTACGAATTATAAATATACGAGCGGTGTTCAAATGAAAAGGTACGAAAATCTTAAGAATCGGAACACTTGAAGTTTGAATATATCGCTTTGAGATAACTTGGTGTGGCATGCGTCATCATCTCCACCTAAAAAATTCAAGGCTGCGCCATCAGCAGGCAAGGTGATGCTCACCGTCTTTCTCGACTTTCCTGGAACATGGAGAAACGCTTACCGCTCAAGCAAACTACACAATATTTCACACACTACGACGGCAATCCCATTGTTCTATAGTTAATCTTGCTCGCAACCTAACTGTATCGAGGTATCGAGACCATCAGTGCATCATCACAGAGATTTAGTTGTCTTTAAGGGGATACATACAATAATTCACATGTGCCTGTTATTTCGGACACGTGCAGATTAGAATTCCGGTCCATCACAAATTTTAAGCTTCGCCATTGAATGTATTTCAATGTGCTTCAACGATCGAGGTTTTTGAATATTTCAAAACAAAGATAAAAATTTAAAAAGATGAAAGCTTATAGAAATAGTGCATTTTGTTTGTATTACAAAAATTACACACTGAATGTAGATATGGATTTTTATATTTTTGGCAAGTTTTTAACCAGCTTGACATTTTGAATTTAGAATTTTCTTGATACCCTCACTGTCACTATATGATAGCCCTGTGTGTAATTTACTAGATGCCTCTTCATTCTTCTTTGGTCGAATTAAATCATTTTACATAGAAACCAGTATTCAGACTCTTTAATTTCCTGTTATACCGGTTTCCTAGTAACGTAATTCACAAAAGCAAGTCAGCGGCAGCAAACTTCTCAAATTCCTTACCTTACAATGAAGCCAGCAGTCATATCGTTATCCCTGTTTGTATTTCTCTCTCTCTCTCTCTCTTTTTTTAAGTTATGAACGGATCCGTATTCAGCTAAAGATCTTTTATTTCGGCTTCGAACGTTACTATATCGTATCCGTTCTTTAATAAACGTGAATATTTGATCAGTGTTATGTTTCTAGTTTAAAAAAATCGAAACATGTAATAAATACTTTAAACTGGACAGCAGTAGCGTAAAACAAATACACAATATGGATGAAAATCCATCAATAATGTGAGGTGAATTATACATTACTATAAATGTGCCCTGAGCTTTAATGTTAAAGAGATAATTTTATGAATATGAAAACACGAACATGGCAACTTTTAACTCAGTTTTAGTTATTCTTCAAAACACAAAACATATACTGTAGTGAGCTCGTATCCTCACTGTTGTCCTATCATTTGTTGAGTCATAACAATAAAAAAATATCCGAAAGTAGCGTTAGATTTCAGTATCAGTGAATTTGAAACTGCGTTTTAGTATAATTAAATCACTTTGTAGCATATACAGCGAAGATTCAAATACAAATGGAAAGCTTAAAATAATGACAGTCTAAGGTAACATCTGAAATTTATAAAATACACTATCGCAAAACTATGGAGTTTTGATTAAAGACTTACTTCATGTACATATTTAAAAATATTATCATTTTCTATAAGATTTTGTTATTTCAGTATGTGAACATAACTACGTTTTTAATTGTCTTTGTACAGAAAAAACATACAAAGATACACGACTGATAAACAATTCAAGTTATACTGCAATGAGAGGCAGAAAGTAAATGTTATAAATTTGTAGGGAAATGCATATAAATTAAATATTTCTGGTGAGAGACATAATCTGGGTAGGTTTGTTTATTATATATGGTATGGGTCACATCAGCAAGACGTCAGAGGTTGTGTTATGTTTCAAGCTCTTAAATTCCTGTCACGCTTAAGCTTCACGGAATTAATGCGTCATGATACGCCTCAAATATTATGTGTTGCAAAGCTAAAACTAACCCAGCTAATAACATTTTTCCGTGAGATCGATATTTTCCTTTTATACTCATGTATACATGATGCTTCTGACACGCATAAGAAATTAACCCTTTAATGCATAGCTTAGCTGATCAGTTACATAGCTATTTTTTCCATTATCTCTCAAATTGACAAAACATTTTACCACAAATTCATTTGTAGTTGGTTGTAGACATGGTGTTACATATGCTAGTAGCTCGTCCTGGAAATTATAAATTGACGAGTGCTACTGAATGATTTCGACAGTTAGATGCATTGATTTACTCCTAACATGTCCATTTGTTTACTTTAGTATTCGTCCTTTGCCATGTAACAGTAGTCAGACACGTACTACTGTTGCATTATGAATTATTTTCTGAAGAGATGAGAGGCATAATACTGAAATTTACTGCAATGGGTACATCGTGCAAGCACTATATAGCTGACGAGCTATGAACTTTTTGTTGATAGTAGTGCATAACGATTTAAGGGACTTTTTTCCAGTATTTTTTTAGTATACAGGGTGAATCTACTAACACTTGCACCGCAAATATTGCGGAAACGGAACATGTGATTGATTTGAGGTTTTCAAGGAATGGATTGGTAGTCAAGGCCTCGTATTTTTAGCCAACAAACATATTGTAATATTACTTAGAAAGTGTATTTTTTATGTAAACATACAGTTTTTTATGGGACAATGGCTGTAGACATTAAGAAAGTAAAAGTAGGGTGCACTAGAATATCAGTAGTATTTGTTGCTGGTTTCTAGTGCAAGTCGTTTATGAGATATCGTCTTTTGAAACGTTCCCACGCCGACATTTGAGTGTACCAGTCAACCCGCTTGATGT
The DNA here is from genome assembly GCA_026315105.1 of Locusta migratoria. Taxonomy (NCBI): domain Eukaryota; kingdom Metazoa; phylum Arthropoda; class Insecta; order Orthoptera; family Acrididae; genus Locusta; species Locusta migratoria. The sequence continues at coordinate 217,379,908 of CM048748.1, forward strand.
TGTTTGATTACAACGTGCTTGTGTGTTCCTTGAGTGCACTGCGGCTCGCTAGTCAGATAACGTGTAACAGTCCATGCGGCAGGTCGTGAGTGTATGATGGGTTTCACCAATGCAGAAAAAGCCGACATGATCATGGTGTATGGAGAGTGTAGGAAGAATGTCGTTCGTTCTTGTACGGTGTATGTAATATCCCAATAAAATTAGTGCTCGTACGGAGGCATATAGGCATTCTTTTTTTCCTCGTTCATTTGGGAGTGGAATAGAAAAGGAAATGCCTAGTAGTGGTACAGTGTACCCTCCGCCACGCACCTTACGGTGAATTACGGAGTATGTATTTAGATGTAGACGTCACCCATCTCGGCAATTATTCATCAACCTCTTCAACCAGTTAGGTGAGAGTGGTAGTGTAACACCGAGACAACGTAGCAGAAGGAAACAAGTGACGACATACGAAGGGGAAATTGATGTTCTTGCTGCTGTTGCAGGTGATCTCCATGTCAGCTTCCGCGCAATCGCACGAGGAAGTGGCATGAATCAGGCAAGTGTCCTACGCATTCTCCATCGACGTAGATTCCATCCCTGTCACATCTCTGTCCATCAAGAGATGCATGGAAACGATTTTGAGTATCGTGTTACGTTCTGTAGATGGGCTTTACGACAGGATACTCCAGGTGTATTATGTATCTTGTTATGAAGCCACGTGGCTTCGACATGTGGGCAGTCAGCATCCATGGAGTGTAAGCGAGTGGTGTGGAATAGTGAACCGTGCCCGTATTTCATAGATGGAACACTGACCGCGTAAAAGTATCGCAGCCGTCTTCCATGGTTGCTAGAAAACGTTCCTCTGCAGACTAGGAGGAATCTATGGTACCAACATGGTGGATGTCCAGACCATAGTTCACGAATTACTACAGCATGTCTTCATGAATTGTTCCCAAATCGATGGATTGTACGCAGAGGATCTATACCTTGGCCCACCCGTTCCCCCGACTTTACGCCTGTATACCATTTTTCTGTGGGAAAGCTGAAAGATGCTGTCTACAAGGGCATACCAACCACAGACGATGATATGCAACGCCGTATTACTGCAGCCTGCTCGGACATATCAGCTGAAATGCTAGCACGTGTGCAGCGGTCGTTCCATACCAGACTGACAGCGTGTATTTCTGCTGCCGGTGGTCATTTTGAACATAACCTATGGTGGTCATTTGTCGCGTTACTGGTTGGAATCCACATAACTAGTGTGTGCACTTGTGTTGTCCTTTAGTGTATGTTACCACAGGTACTGTACAAGTGTCGGTGTGGGAACGTTTCAAAAGATGATATCTCGTAAAAGACTTGCACTCCAATCCTGCAACAAGCACTACTAATATTCTAATGAGCCCTATTTTTCTTAATGTCTACAGGCAGTCCATTTAAAAGACTTTAGGTTTGCATAAAAATATACTTTCTAAGTAATATTACAAACTTTTTGTTGGAAAAAATTACGAGCCCTTTTATCAATCCATTCTGTGAAAACCGCACATCAATCGCTCTTTCCATTTCCGCAATATCTGCGGTGCAAGTTCAAATGTTTGGAAATCTATCGGACCAAACTACGTGGTCGTCAGTCCGTAGCTTACAAACTACTTAAACTAAGGTAAACTAACCTAAGGACAACGCACACACCAATGCCCCATGGCCGGCCGCAGTGGCCGACCGGCTTGCGGCGCGCCAGTCACGTTCTCCACGGCTACTATGGTCGGGGGTTCGATTCCCCCCTCAGGCATAGATATTTGAGCCGTATTCAGTATTAGCTAGTTCAGAAGTAGTTTGTAGGCTTAGGGACTAATGACCCCGCATTTAAGTCCCGTAAGCTCTACAAACATTTGAACATGCCCCAGAGAGGACTCGAACCTCCGACGGCGAGCAACCGCGCGCTCCGCAGCGAGGTACCTTAGACCGCGGTGCAAGTGTTAGGTGATTCGCCCTGTATACGCACAATACATTAATCGTAGTAGGTTTAATTGCTTCAGAAGAACAGTAATGTATTAAAAGGTTTCGAAGTTACTAGAAAATACATTAGTAGTTTACGTGCAGATTTATGTGCGTGTTCAACAATCATTATATTTCAGGGAGGGAAATGCCGTCTTATTGGGTGTTAATTACTGGAAGCTAACAGACTGCAATTAACGGCTCTTATGGAGAGGGAAGGATTGTCTGCCGCTGGAATGACAGCGTACGAGGTGACTGAGAACGCTAAAGTGGGTGTAAAGGAGTAGGTGAACGAGAAGAAGGGCAGCGGTCGGTGAAGGGAGAGGCAGACGGCAGGGAGACAAGCAATCCGAATTGCTACTCTCACAGGGGAGGAGAAGCCGGCACGTTTTCCGCTCGGAAACTGATCTCGTAGTACGGATAGACGTCCATTTGTTTCCATTATCTTGAAAGGCGCTTACAGTAGTTCCCGCATCTGCTAAACTAGAGCCAGAGACAAGCGCGCAGCCGACCGGCAGTGTAAGCGAAATTAATAACAGAGGGGTTTCAAGGGAGATTTGGCCGCGGGCGTAACGGGCCACGGGCGGGGGGCGGGCGGGAGGCACGGGGTGAAGTTTAATTATTAGCGACGGGGGGTGGGGTGGGGTGGCGAGTGGCGCTGCCGCGGGCAGTTGTGCGCCGCCTCCGCCGCCGCCGCCCCCGCCGCCCACGCGAGGGCGTCGCGCTGCCCCCGCCAGCCGCGGTGTTCCGCCCCCAGTCGTCCCCGCCAGGCAAGGCCCACGGGCGCCTGCGGATATTTATTAATCTACAGAGATGAGGCCGCAGCTCATTCCACGCGCCAAATTGCTGCACTGTATTAAGGTCCGGGAGGGCAGCAGCAGAAGCGACGTCCGTCGCGCCGGAAACGAGGCGTGCTGAGCGGCCAGTAGGGGAACGAGCATCGGTTCGTCGTCAACGCGCGCACTCGTCGTTGTCCGAAGGATGTCCCATTCTGAATCAGTGAAACCTGCTGTCCGATTTTTAAGCACTCAACTTATCATATAACCTTCGTTTGTGTGGCCATGATGTAGTTGTTTTCATAATTATGCATCGCAGTGTTTGTCCGTCTTTGCAACTACAATAAAAATGCGATTTTTCTCACCAGACGCGTTTCGTTTTAATGACAGTGAAACATCTTCAGTGGATTGTAAATTTCTATTATTACAGACCGTTGAAGATATTAAGATCTAAAATAAAAGAAAACAAAATTGTATATTTCTATTTTTACAGACCACTGAAGATATTTCACTGTCATTGAAACGCGTCTGGTGAGAAGTTGTAGTTGCAAAGACGGACAAACATTGCTATGCATAATTATCATATTACCTTTCATTGCATGAACTTTAATTCAGCTTCTGTGTTCCAGGAAAGTTGTACTTAGACTATTCCGAGTCGCCTTAATCGTTAGTGGTGCAGTGATCTAGTAGTAAGACGTCTGCCTAGTAAGCATGGAGGTCCAGGTTCGATTCCCGGTCGCATTACAAAATTTAATTCAATACTTCACTTTTACTTTTAATGTCTTTGACATGATCCAGACGAAAAACAGTCTCAGAGTTGGTAAATCTCAATTTACAATGATATTTATATCACCTTAGCCTAAGGTTAAAGGCCGGAATGATTCAATATGTCCATTGCCGATGTGCTATTCGGCTGCATGGTAAGCCTTGGCAGTAGTGACAATAATTTCTGGAACACAGAATCTGAATTAAAGTTTGTTACGTGGAGGGAAGTCGTACTTAGACGATTTCGAGGTGTTTTATTGCATGATTATGACTTTATTTTTTAAGAAATAATTCGTATCTATATATGTTTATACGGTTTTAAAACAAAAATTCATGTAAATATACCACGACTAACAGTCAACTAACAGATATTAATATTCTATTGTGACTAACTCTCTATTGATTATACCTACTTCAAATTAGAGGAATTGATTGCAATTTTACTATACCATTGATTTTTTAATATCTTGTACAGTTTCAATCTATACGTTTTCTATGTAATCATTCTTCGTTAATTAAATCAAAATGTTCAAATGTTTGTAGAGCTTAGGGGACTTAACTAAGAGGTTACCTGTCCCTATTTGTCTAATTACTCCTTTAACTCTTATATGGTACCTTATTACAAGTCAACTTAAAGACGTTGATTCTATTTTCGGATTATTTTTGTACTAATGCGATGTACTTCAAACAAATAAGAACTGATTACGTCTTTATTATACCATTGCTCTCTACGATTTCTCGGTATAACTAAAATCAGTTCATTTTATATGTTAAATTCACTTTAATTAATTGTATACTTACCCAATTATTATTATTATTATTATTATAAGCTTAAGGGACTTACCTGCGGGGTCATCAGTCCCTGAACATACAAACTACTTATGAACTACGTTATACTAAAGACGACACATACGTTCATGCCCGAGTGGGGATTCGAACCACCGACAGGGAAAGACCTGACGCATCGAAACATAGCGCCTCAATGCGCTTGGCCACTCTGCCACGTCTTACCCAATTTTACTTCATTAGAAATCAAGAGCAATTTTAGTGTAACACAGCTTTGTAATCATTCTTTTATACATTTTCAATTCAACTTTATTTTAAATGTTTATCTCGAAGATAAAAATATAAAACATATTGGTAGAAAATTTAATTCACAGAGTAAGCTAGGTACGTTTCCGAAGAACTCGTTCGCTACCACGTGGATAGGGACGGGCAACGGCGTAGAACACACGAAGCTAATGCTTCCTGTTCCTGTGACGGCTAAGAAACCAACAACCGTTACTCACGCTGCTAATTTATGTAGTATACGATCCACATTAGAGTTTCTATGTGGGGTGTTAGTACGAGACTCGTTCAAGAATTTGGGTTAAAGTGGTGTTCAGTCCGGAGACTGGTATGATGGAGCTCTCCACCCTACTATATCCTGAGCAAGCCTCTTCATCTCCTCAGAAGAAGCGCAAACCACACCTATTTGAACCTACATGTCTTCTTATGCGACTTTTCACCCAAACACTTCTCTCCAATACTAACTTGGTGATTCCTTGATGTCTAAGACTGTGGCCCATCAATCAATCCCTTCCTTTAATTAAAGTATGCCAGCAATTCTTTTTCCGCACATTTTGTTTAGTACCTACTAATTAATTACGCAAATTACCCACCTAATTTTCAGCATTTATGTCTAACACCACATTTCAGAAGCTTCTAGCCTCTTCCTGTTCCAGATATTTATCTTCCCTTATCTTCCAAGTTTCACTACCGTACAAGGCAATAACTCTCACAATTGTCTTCAGAAAAGACGTCCTAACGGTTTCATATTCGAACAAATTTCTATATATTTCGGAAACGCTTCCTTCCCATTGCCTTTCTGAATTTTATATCAACTGTACTGGGACTGCTTTAATTTATTTCATTGCCCAAGTAACAAAACTCATTTACCATCTAAACTGTTTCATTGCGCCAAGCGCATTAAGGCGGTATGCTGCGATGCGTGAGCCCATTCCCCGTCGGGGGTTCGAATACCCCCTCGGGCATGGACGTTTGTGCTGTCTTTTGTATAAGGTAGTTCATAAGTAGTGTGTAAGTGTAGAGACTGATGACCCCGCTCTGAAGTCCCATAAGGTCAACAAACATTTGAAAATTTGAAACGATAATGAAGCTTACATTGCTCAGAAATCGTACTATAATGCTAAAGTCAACCAAAGACTAAATAAAGACAATCATGTCAGACATAAATGTATCATCCATAATGTCCTCCTAAAATTATAAATCTTTTACCATACTCGCTAATAATAACATACATAGAAATAATAAATAAAATTATGCTATCTCTGTTAACGTGTATATTTTCTCTTTGAAAGAAAAATTTGTAAACGTATAGTATTCTGAGACATTGACAGATGTGGTAACTGGCTAAAATTCGTAAATGAAATATAAAACACAGCCTAATAAACAGTCAGTTGAAGGTCTCTAAATACCGTATGTACTGCACTTTATAGCTGAAATTTGTAAATTTTATTGATGTAAATTTATTTATCTAGTACTACTATACATAGTGATAAAAGAAAATATTTATTTAGAAACACCTGACGATGGAACTTTACGCCGAAAGATATCTTGTGATAAATAAATAAAATAATCCATTACAGTGTTTCTGACCAACCTTTTACAATTATGTCAATATACAACATAAACTTCTTCCCGGACTTCACTATTTCCCCCTAGATCTAACTTCAATCTATACATTTTTTAACCTTTGTAACCTCCCTACTTCATTAAAGGATCTAACATTCGAAGCCCCGATCCGTAAATCCGTAAATTGCAGTATTGTCTTTCCAGAAGGCGACCTCTTCCTAAGTAATCCCCGCCCAGAAATCAGACTGAGGGACTATTATACCTCCGGAACATTTCAAATGTTCAAATGTTTGTTAAGCTTATGGGACTTAACTACGGGGTCATCAGTCCCTAAACTTACAAACTACTTATCAACTACCTTATACTAAGGACGGCACAAATATCCATGCCCGAAGAGGGATTCGAACCCCCGACCGTAGTGTCCGTGCATACCGTAACTGGAGCGCCTCAGTCCCCTCGGCCACCGCGGCCGGCCCGGAACATTTCACCTGAGAGTATGTTACCATAAGATATTTTTAAAGCAGAGCTTCATGTTCTCAGGAAAAGTGACGTCTGTACTTTCTTACTTTCAGCTTTTCGTAGTAGCTGCATGAGAAATCCAAGTTAGCTGATGTTACAAAACCAGTACTCTCAATCTTACACACTGTTGCACTTCCTTTAACTACAGAAAATACTGCTGCCCTTCTTCAAGAACCATATATTTCTCTGGCTCTCCACAGATATACCTCCACTGTGGTTGCACCTACGGCTGTATCGTCGAGACACGAAACCTACACCACCTCCACAATGTCTGTGGTTATTCGGGGAAGGTTCCCAAAGTAATGTCACGTATTTCTTCCGGTGAGATTAAATGTCCGTGACAAATGTCATTGATGTAGTCCTAATGCTTCAATCTTCATATTTAATTTTGCAGGTTTTTGTATTTCGCGGTAGTTGGCATTAGCAGAAGAGTGTTCCAAAATTGATATGGACGCGCGTATAAAACATCAAAATGTGATTAAATTCTTCAAAGCTGAAGAAACTGCACCGACTAAAATTCATTGAGACTAACTCTGTTAACGTGTATATTTTCTCTTTGAAAGAAAAATTTGTAAACGTATAGTATTCTGAGACATTGACAGATGTGGTAACTGGCTAAAATTCGTAAATGAAATATAAAACACAGCCTAATAAACAGTCAGTTGAAGGTCTCTAAATACCGTATGTACTGCACTTTATAGCTGAAATTTGTAAATTTTATTGATGTAAATTTACACTACAAGTGTATAGAGCCAGTGAGGGGACGGGTGTGACTTTTCAAGGTGATGAAAACGGCGTGGATGACGAGATACTGCTTGGTCGACTCTGCGTAGAACTCCAGAGACCAAAATGGAAGGTGTCGATCGGGAATTAGACGGGGTGCTGCGGGTAAGCGCTCCTGGCCGTAGTAAACCAGTGATTTAGGTGAATGCTTTTATTGATTTCCTCGATACAGCATTCCTGCGATGTGTGTCGTCGGTCTCGTGCCCAGCAATGCTCGTAGCGTTGCTACGCTAGCACTTCACCGGACCCATTAGAGCTGACCGCAGCAGAACACTCCGGCGCGGCGGCCGACCACCGCGTTTCTGGTCCTGTGTGAGCGGAGAGATGCGAAGCGGTGCGGTGGGAGTGGGACAGCTCTGTCCTACGTGCGCAGCTAAGCCGCGTGGCCCTAGGGTGCTCATGATTCTTCCTTAAGTACGTGCGTGCCGAGCACGGGGCCCGAGTTAATGCAGTCCTTCATCCTTCTTTCCTCCCTGGACTGCATTTCCTTTCCCTTCCCTTCCCCTCCTTTCTTATCCTCACTCCTTCCCCTCCCCACCGGGGGACCGATAACCTTAGCACTTTGGTTCCCCAATCTCAGCCAACCAACCAATCCGCCCGGCGGATGATCCCAAAATGACTTTTTCCATTTTTTTTTTTTGCTGTAAAAAATGCAGTACGTGTTTGAAACAAAGCTAGATAGCACTCTGGTGTCTGTTTTTTGATAAAAATTCTCCTTTTCCTGTAAAAAAAAAAAAAAAAAAAAATAATGCGCCTCGGCTGCACAGTGGTAGCGTGCCAGACTATGAATCCAAAGGTCGCGGGTTCGGTAGCCGCAAGGTCCTAGGATTTTTATCTGTCACTTTCCACTTCTTTCACCTCTGGCAGTATTGCTCATGTGAATCATACCGAGTAGCACCGTGGTTCGGAACCCACGTTAAACTGTAGGTCCCCCTATAACTGGCTGGGTAAGTCAGTTCGACGGTCGGAGGAAGGCAACGGCATAAAAAAACAAAACCAAGCACTGTGGTGTTCAAACCAATCTTTGGATTGTTGACTGATTTACCTTTATTTATATATATGTATAAACACCTATTCCGGTTTTCTGCGCTTTCTTTAACATAGCCTACTTCTCACACGATTCTGAGGAAACTAATCGTTGCAGAAAATGGATTTTTGGATATCATATAGGCTGACATAACTGCACGATGACAAACTACGCCTTTCTTCTATATTCGTAAAAGTTATTGCGATACTTAACTTGCAATTAACCTATAGCATAAAATTTGTAGGTTCTGCAGTGAAAAATGTTGTCACTAGCTACTACACGTTTCGTTGATGTTAGGTTATACATTACAGCGTACGAAATGTATCTAACATTGCGAAATTGTTTTTAAAGGTGAAAAGAAAGCGAAATATCGATACACTATGGCGAAAAGGGAGTTGTAATTTGAGGGCGGCGGCGCCGCGCGGTCTCCTTCGCACGTCATGTGCGTCACTACAGAGCCTCTAGACTGCAGCTCTGTCAGTCAACGTTCCTAATAAAGGACATGCCCGAGCCGACAGAAAATGTAAAAAGAGCACAATTTTTTGGGACATAACAATTCACTAACTGGTCTGAAAGTATTGATGGTAAAACGGAAAAATAAAAAGGAGACAGTAAATCTGGTTCTGCGTATTATAGTTATAAATATTGGATTGCTAGCTGTCACTGATGTAAATTACAAGTTCATAATAGTGAATGTAGGTTTCTACGGAAAAGAGAATGCCCCTTCTGAAATGCAATAGAAAGGGGAAGACTAAAATTACCAGACGAATTTTAGCGAGGATCCAATATCAAGTCCCATATGTATTCCTAGGCGATGCTGCATTTTTCCTGTAAATCAATATTTAATGAGACCTTCTCCAGAAAGGACAACAGCAGGGGTCACTAAAGATGTTCACAGCTATGGGTTATCTTGTGCAAAAATGACAGTAGAATATAAATAATTAGTGTTAATATTTTGCAACCATGACTTATGAAAATGTAATTTTCACATTTGTTTGCACTTTCTTTCTTAGAAACTGAAATTATTATATTCTTCTTGAAGTCGAGAATATTTCCCTTCTTATACATCTTGCATACGAGATGGAACAATTTTTTAGCTCCCCAAACGATATCAGTAGTTCATACAGAATATCATCTATTCCAGGGGCCTTGTTTCTATTCAAATCTTTTAGTGCTCTGTCAAATTCTTCCAGCAGTATTGTATCCCTTATTTCATGCTAGTCTACTTCGTCATCCATGTCAAGAATACTGCCTTCAAGTTTATTTCCTTTGTACAGGCTCTCATATATTCCTTCCACCTTCCACCTTTCAGCTTCCCTTTCTTTGCTTAGAAATGGTTTTCCATCTGAGTTCATGATATTCATACTGCTGCTTTTCTTGTCTCCAAATGTCTCTTTCATTTTCCTGTAGGTGGTACCTATCTTTCCCCTAGTTATACATTCTTCAACGGTCTTTCATTTATCCTCTAGCCACTCCTGCTTAGCCAGTCTGTAGTTCATGTCAACCTTATTTTCCACACGTCTGTACTCGCTTTTTCTGCTTCACTTGCTGCATTTTATATTTTCCTCTTCCATCAGGAAAGTTCATTATCTATTATACATTATCCTACTTCCTATAAGATGCTCTGCGGCCTTCCCTACTCTTTGTCTCTGAGCTACCCATTCTTTTTCTATTGCATTAATTTTCCCCGTTTTAGACAATTCATTCCTAATGCTCCCTCTGAAACTCTCAACCAACATTGGTTCCTTCAATTTGTCCAGATTACATCACCTTAATTTTGTATCCTTTTTTGCCGGCCGCAGTGGCCGAGCGGTTTGCGGCGTGGTTGTCACGGTCTGCACGCCCCCCGCGGTCGGGGGTTCGAATACCACCTCGGGCATGGATGTTTGTGCCGTCTTTAGTATAAGCTAGTTCATAATTAGTTTGTAAGATTAGGGACTGATGGCCCCTTGGTTAAGTCCCACAAGCTCTATAAACATTTGAATTTTGTACCGTTTTTGCAGTCACTTATGTTTTAATCTACGGTTCATAACCAATAGTTACGGCCCAGAGACTATTCCAGCCCCTGCAGATATGAACTCATAAACATTGAGTTCATGAAAGAATGTTATATCAAGCATGGGGTTTCCATTTACTACGTATTTACTACTAATTTTACTCGCAAAGTAATTTACATTCATTTTGCACATATACTACTCAATGTGTAAATCAGAAACCCGATGTTAATTACAATGCTTGAAAATTCGCCCAATCACCCATTCGCAACACATTTCGCATTCGTTTTTCTAAAATTCCACTCTACGAATCTGGTAAACTAAATTCTTGTAGCATACACATTTCAGCAAATTTGAGGGTTGGGGCAAAAGTAATGACAACTATCTTCTTTCCCTTGCGGATATCAGACCGGTTGGATAATATAACATATACAGACGAAAGGACAAGGTGTTAACTACGTGTGTGGACAATAAGTAGCACTGAAATATCGGAACAAACTAATTTATTACGGTGGTATACCGGGCAGTATGGCCCTTACGGTGCAAAAGGATGAGAACGCAGAACACACACAGTTGACATGACAAACCTGGGCCTGCAGACCCTCAAAGTATTCCCCTGCTGCTGTCGCCAACGATGAGGGAGGCGGCGAATACCACCTGCCTCAGAATTTGCCACACCATGTCTGAATCGGGTCACCTGTTCGCGCACACCATTACGAATGTCCTCTAACACGTAGGTGACAGCAGCAGGGGACTACTCTGAATGTCTGGAGGCCCAGGTTTGTCAGGTCAACTGTATGTGTACTGTGTTGTCATTATTTTTCACCGTGAAGGCCATATTGCTCTGTATACTACCGTAATAAATTGGTGTATTACGATATTTCACCGCTATTCATTGTCCACATATGTAGTTAACACCTTGTCCTTTCGTATTTATATGAAAGAATTTCCAAACGGACTCTTACCTGCAACAAAAATAGTTGCCATGACTTTTGTTTCAATCGTATCACGGCATAAGGATTAAGCTTCACTGAAACGAAACTGATATGGGTGAAGAGTTACGCAGCAGACGATGGACAAAGAAGGAAGATGAAGGTGGTCTAACGTACGAAAGGAATATACTCCTCCAGGCAACTCTGGGAAGTAATACTACATAACAGACATTGAGAGAGCCAAATTGTTGATTCTTTTATGCTGCGACTATAGTTGAGAAGAATAGGTAGCACTTCAGAATTTTAATATCGGAATCGAATGTCAATATCTGTTAAAGACAATGCACTGTACTGTTTTGTAGTGCTCTGAATGTATGCTATATAACGTAGCGCGTGTCTTTAAGAAGCCTCAAAGACAATTCGACTTCCGCGCGAGCACACATTCAGATCGCGTGGCAACGCCCCTGCTCTCTCAGCCGTTCGGAGCGCCGGCGCGCACGCCGCCTGCCACCGCCATATTTCGTATTAATCACCCTGGCGGCGGTCGTAATTAACGCATTGTCTGGCCGCTCCGTCAGGTGCTTGTGGCGAGCGCGGGCCGCCGCCGCCGGCTGCCATTGTCGACTGCCAGCGCCCCAGCCGAGAGCGCACTGCCCTTTGTCAGCGCCAAGAATGGCACGTCCTAGTCACTGCCAAACATCGCCACAGGCTGCCTACGAACTATATCGGGGGCTCGTTTCAGCACACACATCATCCAGAACACTGTGACCTCCAACCTACTATCGATATAAACCTGTCCAGGCAATAGTATTGCTACCTGACGACCAATGTCTGCTAGTCAGACACACGGCGCATGTAGTATCATTGCTATCCGCGTGCAGAATGTGGAAGACGCCCGATCTGTCAGAGTTGCGGATCGTCCTATGTGTTCACTGGTTCAGTAATATCTAGAAAAAAAAAAAAAAAACCCCTCGCCGTGAAAAAATGTTAATAGATAATTAAAATTTATTGAAGCAAGAGCCAAGATTGCTAGTTATCTTTATTAAGGGTACCGGTTTCGGCAGTTTAACTGCCATCTTCAGATCTTAGATTTCATTATTTAGAACATTATTATTAAGTCCTTTTGAAACCACATTTACTCGCCAACGTAATTGTTGGCTTATCAGCATATAAAAAAAACATGAACATCAAGTCAACAATTAAGTTGTCGAGTAAATGTGGTTTTAAAAGCTTTGAGTAATAATGCTCTAAGGAACAAAATCTCAGATCCGAAGATGGCAGTTAAACGGCCGAAACCGGCGATCTTGGCTCTTGTCTTCAATAAATAGATGAAAAGGTCGCCCCCAAACACGACAAACCTTTGAGGTAAAGCAGTCAAAAATCCAAAGATTGGTTTGACCACCACAGTGCTTTACTAGGCATGGTTCTGTTTGGAGGTGGTATGCCGTTGCCTGCCTCCGATCTTCGAACTAATTCCTAACCAGTTATAGCAGGACCTACAGTTTAACGTAGGTTTCGCAACACGGTGCTACTCGGTATTTTTCACATGAGCAATAGTGCCAGAGGTGAAAGAAGTGGAAAGGGACAGATAAAAATTCTAGGACCTGGCAGGGATCGAACCCGCGACCTTTGGATTTTTCGTCTGGCACTCTACCACTGAGCAACTGAGGCGCACGACAAACCTTTATGAATAAATAAAATAAAAATGTTTTAAAACTATCATTCTTCGTTTAGTTCTAATATCAAATCAACATTAAAAGTATTTTTCAATGTTCAGATGTTTCTTAAGCTTAAGGGACTTAACTGCGGGGTCATCAGTCCCTTTACTTACAAACTACTTATGAAGTACCTTATACTAAACGTGCATGCCCGAGGGGGAATTCGAACTCCCGACCGTAACCGCCGTGCAGACTGTGACTGGCGCGCTGCAGACCGCTCGACCACTGCGGACCACCTAATTATTTTTATTGCATGATAAACGTCTTATGTCGCGCAGACAGCACGTATGGGAGGCGTAGCACTTTCGCTTAATACAGGCGCCAGTGGCCGCAACGTAGCTATGCGCATGCGCGGCTGAGGATCAAATTATCTTCTGAGCCCCCTGGATGCAACATATGGGTGCTCCCGTGGCAGGGAGGGGCGAAGGGAAACGCCGCTTTTAACATTGGCGTTGAAGCTGGTAGAGACACCAGCTCCCGGCTACTGGAGCTCTTGCTGCTACGCACGAATTGTCAAGAAGCAAAGGCAATGGACCTACTGTGCACCTCGCTTGCGCATGTGCATATCCTCCATGAAGGCAACATCCGCCCTTCATATTTGTTTTTGGTGCACTGGAGATTCATCAAAAACACGTCGTATTTGGTAAAATACCCTGAATAAAGTAAAGTAGTCAACAATCCGAATATTGTTTTGAACACCACAGTCAATTACTAGGAATGATTCTGTTCTATTATTGTGAATAACGGGCTCTCTCTGCGCTGTCGAAGGTAGTTGGTTCGAAACTGACTGCAAGCAATTTTTTGCAAAACCAATCTTGTTTTTAACAGATACTGGAACAACAATTACTTTTGTATTGTTACTTGCCAGATATACTTTGGACTTTTTTGCAAATGTGGCGCGATTTTCAGGATAAATAACAAATATTCAACTGTCTGAAAAGATGTGGGAGAGAGCAGCCTTTACACATGCTTAATGTTAGGAAGGGGTGCTGCTTAGGCCTACAGGTCACGTGACTCGTAGGTTTCTTGTCTCTTCATCGTAACAGATTCATTTTGTTACAAACACTAAAGTGTAATCAGTTACTTACTGTGTTTTGGTGTTCACGTGCGTCTTCGTATATTCTTCGTGCTTATTACCAAAGAAAAATAATCAACGTTCAGTATCTTTTAGAAACAAATAACTCAGCCTTAAGCTTGGAAATGAAATGTGAAATAAAGAAGCTTGGTAGGCAGACGCCTCAGCTCGAGTTGAAGCAAGCGCAAACAAGTCGAGGCAGATCTCTTAACGCTGCGGTGGAGTAGCCGAGCGGTCTTAAGTCCCTCGCTGCGGAGCGCGCATTTGCTTGCCGTGGAGCTTCGAGTCCTCCCTGGGTCATGGGTGTGTGTGTGTTTGTCCGTAGGTTAGTTTACCTAGGTTTAAGTAGTTTGTAAGCTACGGAATGATGACCACGCAGTTTGGTCCGATAGATTTACAGACATTTGAAGATCTTTTAACGAAAATATATCTAAAGGTGGGGAGGGGAGGGGAGGGAAGGGAAGGAGAAAACCGGGGCGCTTTTCTCCGGCGCCACTCGCAAAGGTGCGCCAAAACGCCTCTTTGGACGCTGAAAGGGTGAGTGGCCGACCAAGTCGCAACAAAGACGCTCCGAGCGGAAGGGGGGGGGGAGGGGTTGCGGGACGGAAAGGGCGCCACTGAAACAAGTGAAACCCCCAGTCATCTGAAGCACCAGGCGCCACTCAGTTGCCCCTGAGAACAGTAGGGCGAGATAAAACAGAAAAAAAGATGGAGGTAATGTCTTTACAGTTCGAGAAAGTTAATTATTTGAAAGTGAGTACGTTAGTTAGCAACTTTTCCCTTCTTTCTACCCTCCGTCCTGTTGCCAAGACACTTCGTGCCATTGTTTCTATTTGTGATAGAGAAAATAACACTGAAGTAACGGACCGTATTGCTTCGTACCCCACCAGGGTATGAAAACAAGCGTTTCTTTTCATTAAGCTGATATTCTCTTACGCGGATGTTGTCCCTTGCGCAGAAGAAGCACTCAGGTCTTAGATCCAATGTTTCCTGATGTGAGGCTGAAATAGTAGTGTAATGAGGCCAAGCTTTGATTTTATATCACAATATACGCGATATACGCACGCGATTTACATATACTCTTAGATGGTAACGGTCTGAGGCTTAGCTCGACTTCCATGATTGTTAACTGTGTCGTCAACATGTTTCCAAAACTTGTGCCTGCATGATGTTGCAAAAAATCTCTACATTCACCCTGAAAGTCCATAAAAAAATAA
The DNA here is from genome assembly GCA_026315105.1 of Locusta migratoria. Classification (NCBI taxonomy): domain Eukaryota; kingdom Metazoa; phylum Arthropoda; class Insecta; order Orthoptera; family Acrididae; genus Locusta; species Locusta migratoria. The sequence continues at coordinate 217,395,322 of CM048748.1, forward strand.
AAAATAAAAATAAAAGTGGGGGGAGAGAGAAACTCTCAGGGGGGGGGGGGGGGTGTACGGACTGCATACTCATAGCGCCCCCTGGATTCGCCAAAAAGAAGCTATTTACATATTGGGCAATAATATTTCCTCTTTATTAACATTACTGTACAATGAATTGTTACTATTTTGAATTAACACAGGTACTTTCGTACTGCATCGTCCCTGAGACAAGTCCCTACGGTTGGCAACAGTGCGACTGACTGAGGCTGGAGTGGCTACATTTTGGCGCCAACGTAACTTTCTACTGTGTTACGCCTGTCATCTTTCTAGTAAACCAATATTTAAATAATTTTTAAGTATCAGAAACACAAGATAATTATATTGTATAAACAGACATATTTAAATTAATTGTGGTATATTAAATATTAATAAATATGAAGGAGGGTTTTGGCGGATTGAGCAGTAAAAGGAATCTCACAGAATAAAAATACGGAAGAGCAAGTAAACGGCTTCTGATCAGTACCTTCACAAAGTATCACAGCAAACCTCCAGATGTCAGACAGTCAGTTTGGTACCAAACGTTATACATCGATTGAGTGTCAACCAGAACTCCGTGATATATGCTGCCGTACAGGAGATCTTGCATAAACTGTAATAATAAGATCCCGTGACCTACCGAGAATCGGAAAAGCGTACCTGTGAGATCATTACACGTCGATCTCCTGTGTGCAAGTTGGTAAAGCGCTTGTTTGTTATACTGACGTTACTGGATTCAAGGCCTACTCAGAGTAGTTCTTTTTAGTACAGTAACGGATTTTCTCTTTTGCCGGCAGTAGGCTATTCAAATTTTACCGCCTCTGCGGACCTCTACAATTCGATACCTTGTTTCACAATCCTACTAATTATTACTTTCTGTCCATGAAATTGTAGGTTTATGTTTTGTTCACCATGGTCCTAATCTCTAGATATACAACTTATAGAACCGTATCTGAAGGTTTGGGTGTCAGCGCGACCATTTCAGGAACTGCACTTGCTTGGTGTTCACGGGGTAATGCAGTGAGCGTCTTCAACAAGTAGTGAGAGTTAAAATAGCGTGCAAACATCGAATATTTGTGCAGCCACCATTAAATATGACAGCCATAGACTGGGAAGACTGGTAAAACAAAACAGGCGACGAACTGTGGTGGAACTAACATCAGGCTTCAAATGTCGTGGGAAAGGCGAACCAGAAACTGCGTTTTATTGGCAAAACAAAATATGCAATATAATTACTCAAGAGAATGCATACACTACGCTTGTCCGTCCTTTTTTTTTGGAGTATTGTTGCCCAGTATGGAATTCTTATGAGGTGGGTTTGACGGAGGACATCGAAAGAGTCCAAAGACTCCAAAGACAATAATTTCAACTGGGTACAACATGCCTGGTAGAAAATTTAAATGTGTCTTTTAATGAAATAAAAGCGTTCATCAAGAGGGGTGAAAATAGTCACTGGCCGAGAGCAAGTCTTTATATACGATGTTAGAACTGCCTAGTTAGAAAGTTCCTAACAGTCTCTCAGCACAATTTTCCACCCTCTTATATATTTCCCCTGCTTTATGTACTTAGGATCCTATTTGCACTATGTAACGAATAGTGCACGAGGGGCAGTAGGTATCACCAATTCTTCAGACTGGTGAAGCAAAGTTTTTTGTTTATTACTGACATTAGATCTCGAAGTAGATAATGTCCCACACAGTTTTAGCACACAGGTCGTAGATTCCTGTTATCTGAAGCTAAAACGCTGTGGAAATGATTTAAGGGCTCCCACTACGATTTTCTTCATAAAACACGGGATGCCAGTGGATTTTAAATTTATTCTTCCAACGTTTACACATGATAAGCGAAATTCACAAATCTACATCTACATCTACATCGATACTCTGCAAATCACATTTAAGTGCCTGGCAGAGGGTTCATTAACCACCTTCATAACTTTTCTCTACCGTTCCATTCTCTAATAGCGCGCGGGAAGAAAGAACACCTAAATCGTTCCGTTTTCGATCTGATTTCTCTTATTTTATTGGGATGGTCATGTCTCCCTAAGTAGGTGGGTGCTAGCAAAATATTTTCACATTCAGAACTAAAAGTCGGTGATTGAAACTTCGCAAACAGATCACGCCGCAATGAATAACGTCTTTCTTTTAATGATTTCCACCCCAATTCGTGCAACATTTCCGTGACGCTTTCCCCCCCGTAACGTGATAAAACAAAACGAGCTGCCCTTCTCTGAACCTTCTCAATATCTTCCGTCAGTCCCACCTGTTGAGGGTCCCACAAGGGGCAACAGTACTCCAAGAGAGGACGCACAAGTGTGATGTAGGCAGTCTCTTTGATGGAGCTGGTGCATCGTCTAAGCGTTCTGCCAATGAAACGTAACCTTTGGTTCGCCTTCCCCACAATATTTTCTATGAGTTCTCTCCAGTCAAAGTTGTTCGTAATTGTAACTCCTAGGTATTTGGTAGAATTTACGACCTTAAGGTTTGACTGATTTATCGCGTAATTGAAGTTCAGCGGATTTCTTTTAGTGGTCATGTGTATTAATTCACACTTTTCTTTATTTAGTGTCAATTGCCAATTTTCGCACCAAGTAGAAATTTTGTCTAAATCGCTTTGCAGTTGCTTTTGATCCTCTGTTGACTTCACTAACCGATAAACGACAGCATCATCCGCGAACAGTCTAAGGGAGCTATTCAGATTATCTCCTAAATCGTTTATAAACACGAGGAAGAGTAGGGGACCAATAACGCTTCCCTGTGGAACGCCAGATATCACTTCTGTTTTACTCGATGACTTACCGTCAATTACAACGAACTGTGTCCTTTCTGATAGGAAATCGTGAATCCAATCGCACAATTGGGGAGTTATTCCATAAGCACGCAATTTCATTAGAAGCCGCTTGTGGGGTACAGTATCAAAAGCCTTCCGGAAATCCAGAAATATGGAATCGATTTGAGATCCCTTGTCGATGGCACTTAACACTTCATGTGAATAAAGGGCAAGCTGTGTTTCGCAAGAGCGATACTTTCTGAATCCGTGCTGACTATTGGTTAATAGGTCGTTCTCTTCGAGGTAGTACATAATATTCGAACAAAGTATATGTTCCAAAATCCTACTGCAAATCGACGTCACTGAGATAGGCCTGTAATTTTGGGGATCGATCTTATTGCCTTTCTTGAATATTGGAGTAATTTGGGCAACTTTCCAGTCTTTGGGTACGGATCTTTCGCTGAGTGATCGGTTGTAAATTATAGCTAAGTACGGAGCTATTTCATCAGCATACTCTGAGAGGAATCTAGTTGGTATACAATCTGGCCCGGAAGATTTATTTTTGTTTAGTGACTTAAGTTGTTTTACTACTCCAGGAACATCTACTTCTAAGTTTCGCATGCTGGCAGCTGTTCTTGGATTGAATACTGGAGTGTTCACTTCGTCTTCTTTGGTGAATGAATTTCGGAAAGCTGTGTTTAGTAATTCTGCCTTAGCAGTACTGTCGTCGGTAGTATTACCATTGCTATCGCGTAGTGAAGGTATTGTTTGTGTTTTGCCGCTAGTGTACTTCATATATGACCAGAATGTCTTTGGATTTTCTGCAAGATTACGAGACAGGATTTCGTTGTGGAAACAACTATAAGATTCTCGCATTGAAGTCCGCGCTAGGTTGCGAGTTTCAGTAAAAGATTGCCAGTCTTGCGGATTCTGTGTCTTTTTAAATTTTGCATGCGTTTTCCTTTGTTTCTGCAACAGTGATCTGACCTGTTTTGTGTACCACGGGGGGTCAGCCCCCTCTTTTATTAATTTATTTGGTATAAATCTCTCGATTGCTACTGATATTATGTCTTTGAATGTAAGCCACGACTGATCTACACTCGCATTTTTAGTTTTGAAGGACTGGAGACTATCACTCAGGAAAGCGTGAAGCGAATTTTTATCTGCTTTATTGAATAGATATATTTTTAGTTTATTTTTTGTGCATTTGGGAATTTCGATATTCAGTCTCGCTACTACAACTCGATGTTCGCTAATCCCTGTATCTGTTTTGATGCTCTTTACTATCTCGGGATTATTTGTTGCTAGGAGATCAAGAGTATTTTCGCAACCACGTACTATTCTAGTGGGTTCATGAACTAACTGTTCGAAGTAGTTCTCAGAAAAAGCATTCAGAACTAGTTCGGACGATGTTTTATATTTGCCCCCGGTTTTGAATACGTAATTATGCCAACATATCGAGGGTAAATTAAAGTCGCCACCGATTATAACAGTATGCTTCGGATACCTATTTGAAATATGATTCAAGCTTTCTTTGAACATTTCTGGAACCGCATCGTCTGAGTCAGGGGGCCGATAAAAAGATCCAATTATTAATTTATTTCGGTGGTCAGGTATAACCTCTCCCAGACCAATTCACAGGAAGTATCTGCCTCAATTTCGTTGCAGGATAAACCGTTTGTAACAGCAATAAACACGCCACCCCCTGTTTTATTTATTCTATTCTTTCTGAAGACCATTTGGCCCTTTGAGAAAATTTCGGCCGAATTTATCTCAGGCGTCAGCCAGCTTTCAGAACCTATAACGATTTGTGCCTCAGTACTTTCTATCAGCGCTTGGAGCTCTGGAATTTTCCCAACACAGCTACGACAATTTACAACTGTTACACCAATGGTTTTTATGTCTACTTTCTTCCCGTGTCTGGCCTGCCCCCTTTGAGACTGAAACCCATTTTGTGTATTCCCGAGGCCATCTAACCTAAAAAACCGCCCAGTCCACGCCACACAGCCCCCGCTACCCGTGTAGCCGCTTCCTGAGTGTAGTGGACTCCTGACCTATTTAGCGGAACCCGAAAACCCACCACCCTTTGGCGCAAGTCGAGGAATCTGCAGCCGACACGGTCGCAGAACCGTCTGAGCCTCTGATTCAGACCCTCCACTCGGCTCTGAACCAAAAGTCCGCAGTCAGTCCTGTCGACAATGCTGCAGATGGTGAGCTCCGCTTTCATCTTGCAAGCAAGACTGGCAGTCTTAACCACTTCTGATAGCCGCTCAAAACCAGAGAGGATCTCTTCCGATCCAAAGCGACACACATCATTGGTCCCAACATGAGCCACCACCTGCAGTTGGCTGCACCCTGTGCGCTTCATGGCATCCGGAAGGAGCCGTTCCACATCCGGAATGACTCCCCCCGGTATGCACACGGAGTGCACATTGGAATTCTTCCCCTCCCTAGTAGCCATTTTCCTAAGGGGCTCCATTACCCGCCTAACGTTGGAGCTCCCAACTACCAACAAACCCACCCTCTGTGAGTGCCCGGATCTTGAAGGCAGAGGGGCGAGTACAGGACAAGTGACACCATCCGCATCAGGAACATCCCCTGCCACAGACAGCGCCTCGAATCTGTTGGCAAGACTAACCGGGGAGGCCTCCACTTTGGTCCCCCGGGAAGTCTTACGCCGCCTGACACGCGCTGAGGGGACCTCCCAATCCACCACGGATTGGGGGGCTACCTCCTCGCGGGCAGTGAGCGGGCTGGCCACAGCCGCAGGCCGATCGGAGGGCACAACAGACGCACAGGGCGTCTGCTGTACCCCCGCGAGCGGCCCACAACAGCGGCGCCCACCCACCGCAGTCTCAAGCGTTGCCAGCGAAGCCAACGCCGCCTGAAGCTGCGAGCGAAGAGTCACCAACTCTGCCTCCATCCGTTCGCAGCAGTCACAGTTCCTAGCCATTCTAAAAACCTTTATTTCTTCCAAGTAAGTACGTCAGAGGACTCAGTAGTTTGATAAACAGTGAGCTTTGTAAAGTATAGATCTAACGCTGAACTGTTTATTAATGGCGAATCTGAAAAATATATACGCGAGCTAATAAATAAAAAAATTCAGTAACTGAGCTGACAAATAAACGCGATTCTTAATAAACAAACACGCGAGCACACTAAAGTATAAAGAGCTGCAAGAGAAAGTACACACGAAATGTAAATAAGTCGCTTCTATTAAGAAGCCGGTTACCGTACAATGTAGAGCTGCTGCTGGTCACGTGTGCACTGGCCGCCGGTCACTGAGCAATTAAGCGGTACATTCATCGATAGTCACTTTACAATAAATACTAGAGCCATGATGATATGTGTACAAGTTCCATAATGAGACAAGGTGCTACATGTTAACAGTTCGAAGGTCGGCACTGGACTGTGCTCCCTCAGGCGTGGCTGTTAGTTACTGCCCCCGTCTTTTTGGCGCTAAACGAACCTTCTAGATTCGTCGCTAGTATTTTGTTTACATAAATTACACTGAATAAGGTGCCAAACGGGTTCAAATGAAAGCTTATTAACAGCAAAGTGTTACATTGTAATTAGGCTACTATCTAACGTTTACTTTCTTAAATATTAATAAAGGAAGTGTAGTATTGGTAGCACTGCCGTGCTTTCTTATGGCCCATACATGATCTTTGCCATCTGTTATGCTTTTCCCACTCCTTTCATTGATTACATAATTCTAATTTGCCTACTGTCAGTCAGCTACTTGGCTTCTATGAAATCTACAAGCCCAAACTAAGATATGAAAACTCTGAATACTACTATTAAACCAATAAAGATATAAAATCAGACTTGTCACATAAGTGGGAGCCATAGATTCATAGTCAAAGAAAGAAAATCCGTTTCCGTAAAACATTTGTAAGTCATTTTCAGCTTTCTGGAGGTTAGGTCAGCAACTTGGCACCTTGATCAATATATATATTGTCAGTCGAAGTTACGCAGGCGTATTTTATTTATTTTTATGGTAGGTGACCGGTTTTAGACATTACATTCATTTCCAAACCACCCAGTAAGTAGCCTATAACAACTCAAATACAACCGGCCACCTGAATTAACTGTGTGCATAGCTGAATATACATGAACGTAACTGTTTTTTAATTTATTTCTGATGTGTGTGATATCACGACATGACGTTCCCAACGCAAACTGGAAAACCACGGATATCGCAGAAATTTCCGTAATCCTATTTAAATTGAAAACAGAATGTAATCAACAAAACATAGCCTAGCTCGGATTTTGATAAGCCAGCAGCTTCACCACTCACGCAATCGGAATAATTTTCTTTCTTTCCATTTGTTGCAGGTGAGTACCAGGGAGAGCCAACTGCATGCGCCACTTACTAGGGTGGCGCGTTTTCAGCTATCTGCACTCATCGGTGAACTACGAAACAGGTTGCCATTTTACGTAAGACCAGTAATGTTGAACAATATATCATTTACAGGGAGTTTAAAGTACATAAATATGCTTTATGTGCATATCAAGATAACTCAAACTAGAACCTACGACAATAATTTTACTACGGCTATGTGTCACCTTGAGCTACATTAAGTTTATAAGTTTCTGTTTTATTTTGTAGGAAAACAAGTCTCCGTTTTATGATTTGTATTCCACCATTTGTAAAGAGATAATTCTTATAAGCTAAGTTGTTACAACTTTCATCACAATCTTTATTAAAAATAGAAATGATTCTGCCAACGGCCGTGTCAAGTGAATACACCTGTTTCCGTTAGAATAACACCGTTAACAAATGTCGGGCTTGGCAGGCACTTGAGCGTGTCAAATGTTCAAATGTTTGTCAACATTAAGGGACTTAACTACGGGGTCATCAGTCCCTGAACTTACAAACTACTTATGAACTACCTTATACTAAAGACCATACAAAGAGCCTTGACCGAAGGGGGATTCGAGCCCCCGACGGGGAACTAACTCGCACATCATAGCACAGCGCCGAAATCTGCTCGGCCGCTCCGCCGCAGCAGGACGTCTCACTGTCCAGGTCTTCCAAGCGCTGTTGGTAATTTGGATGCACTCAGCCCGTGTGAGGTCAACTGGGGATCTACTTGATTGAGAAGTAGCGGATCCAGTCAAGGAAACCAACAAAACCTCCGGAACTGTGGGGCGTTCAATTCGTTTTATACAGCTCACAATCATTCCAAGATGCTGTAGTCAAATATTTTATGCCAGTAGTTTATTAAAGTTCGTTAAGAATTCTGCAATCGTAGAGCAACATGACACAGGCGACTTTCATCTCCAGTATCAGGGAGAAAGAGAAATATATCGAAAGGAAGCACATCGTTTGGACCATGTCTTACGTCTCATTTGTAATGCGTACAGAAGTCTTCCAAATGTTCAAATGTTTGTAAATCTATCGGACTCAACTGCCTGTTCATTAGTCCGTAGCTTACAAACTACTTAAACAAACGTAAACTAACCTAAGGACAACACAAACACCCATGCCTCGGGGGTGGGGAGGGGGGGGACTCGAACCGCCGACGGCGAACGGCTACGCGCATCGCAGCACGGCGCCCCAGTGCGCACGGCTAATCCGCTGCAGCTCAGGAGTCTTCAAACTGTTCAGATATTTGTTAAGCTTACGGCGTCATCAGTCCATAAACTTATAAATTACTTACGAACATATACTAAAGACGACACAAACATCCATGCCCGAGGGACGATTCGAACCCCCGACGGGGAACTCAGAAGCTCCCGGGTAGGTTGCTGCATACGACTGCGGTCTTCGAGATTCCTACGGCACGCTCGTAAATGGAGGTACATTTCTACATTATTTACCTGCAACTGTTCCACGAAATTTCAGCAAGCGTAGCAATATCATTAGTGTTCCATCTTCCTCTGATAGTTGAGAAGTTGTTCTACTGAGAGTCAAATAATACAAAGACTATTCAAATTATCGTCTTTACGTTGTCAATAAAATTCTTCTGGGTATGAAAACGCGTCGTCATTTTCATAAAATCTACTGGCTTTTCGGCCACTGTTTCAGGCGGCGTTCATCAGGGTCTGTGTCTGAATGCTAAATGTAAGATAGCTAGTGCCTCATATAATTGTGGTAACATAAGTTTGAGGAAGAGGGAGGGGACGTTTGGCTTTCTGCATTGGTGTTTATATTATTAGACGCCATTGGTGGAAAGGGCCTCTGCGATTGGTCTTTTCATGACAAGTTTCTCGTGTGATTCGAGGTTGCATTCTTCTCTCTTATTAGTGAAAATGGGCGTCTTCGATTGGCTTTTGCATTGGAACTTGCTATTGGCAGGACAGACGTGAGAGAACTGGTAGAACCGCTGCGGAGTGGCCGAGCGCATTGAGGCGCTATGCTCCGATGCGAGTGGCCGTTCCCCGTCGGGCGTTCGAATCCCCCATATGACATGGCTGTTTGTTCCGTCCTTAGTATTAGCTAGTACATAAGTAGTTTGTAAGTTTAGGGACTGATGACTCCGTAGTTATGTCCCATAAGCTCTAAAAACATTTGAACATTTTTCTTATGAGGAGATGAAGAGGCTTGCTCAGGACAGAGTAGGATGGAAAGCTGCATCAAACCAGTCTCTGGACAGAAGGTTACGACAACAACAACGCACGGTCAACTACTCTCTCGCAGTGAGAGACAGAATACATCAATTTTCAAAAAAATGTTCAAATGTTTGTAAATCTATCGGACCAAACTGCGTGGTCATCAGTCCGTAGATTACAAACTACTTAAACCTAGGTAAATTAATCTAAGGACAAACACACACACCAATGCCCCAGGGAGGACTCGAACCTCCACGGCGAGCATCCGCGCGCTCCGCAGCGAGACGCTTTAGTACATCAATTTTACGAGGCTATGTCGGAATCAGTTTGTTGTTATTGATCGCCTTCAAGATGTTATTGGCCACAGTGATTTCTTTTCTAGAAGGATTTTTACGCATAACTGTTCAGATTATATATAAAAAATGTCTTAAAATAGACTTTCGCATTTCTTCAATGGATAAGATATTTTAGATATTCTTGAGTCTTTTAACGACCCACTTGAATGCACCAACCCGAGACCCTGCTGGTTAGCGTCTCACAGTTAAGAACCATTGCTCTGCAGGTGTACAAAAAGTGAAAGTTCTGCCTTCATTTCAGTTCACCGTCGCAATTACAACAGTTCCTTGCCTTCCGGGCTCGTATTTCATACTCGTCCTCGGTGCTGGCACGGGGGGAAAGAAGGCAGAGAGGAATGACGGCAGCAAGGGTTGGGAGGGGGTGGAGTAGGAACAGAGCCCACGACGTATGTGAGAGGAGCCTGTGGTATGTCCGTCCGTGTCGAGTGGAAGGCGGTAAGCTCGAGATGGAAAGAGAGGGGCCGACCACAGTGATGAAACGAGACGTACGGTGGCGGCCAGGCTAAAAAAAAGGGGAAGGAAGGAGGGATCGCCGCCGTACGAAATTAATTCCGTGGAACATAATATCTGAAGGAGCGGCAGACGGCCGTAATGACGGCAGCGGCAGTGAATGGGCGCCTTGTGGCCGCGCCTCCACCCTTGATCTCGGCTTTTCTTTCCCGGCAGCGTTTATCACGACGTTTGATCTCGGCGGCTGCGGCTGCGGCGCGCGGATACGTTTCCAGTCGCCGGGCGGCCCGAGCCGTGGGTGCGCCTCAAGGCTTACTGTGCGCCCGGGATCACGGAGCGGGCGATGCCCCGCGCTGCCCGATGATCTTCATCGCCGATTCCGCCATCCCGCACGGGGCTGCAGATCGACACGGAGAGAGGCCTATGGACCGCTTCCCTGAGGAGTACCGCTCTGCCTCCTGAATGGCATTATTCTGTAAAGTACGAGCTACATCGATACTCTGCAACTTACACTGAAAGGTGTGTCAGAGGGTTCATTGAACCGCTTTCACGATATTTCTCTACCGATCCCTTCTCTAATACCGCGTGGAAAAAAGGAACAAACACATAAATTTGACACCGTACTGCGAGAGTGAAGGTCGGGGTGAGAGTTGAAATTAGGGGAAGTTTAATTTTTAAAACTCACAACCACCAACTGCGAACCAAATTCCTAAACATGCAAAAACACTGGAACTGTGATTGCTAATATTTGAGTCGTTTTCTAGGGTATGATATCACACGTTCGCAGCTTTCCTTCCCTGCATATGATTAACAAAACAAATTCATAATAAAATCAAGTTCATGAGAGAAAAGGGTGTACTAACTACTATTTTTGAAAACAATTGAAAGTTCACTTTATGTTGTTTATTTCACAATATTAGAACCCTGTGGCTGATACGTCTGTACGTCGACACATTTATCAAATTAAGATATAGCTCGTGGGCCCCCAGAAAAAATAAATATTCGTCGCAAATTGTTTTCACACCATGTGCCTGTCTCAAACATCGTTTATGTTCATGCCTATGCGACGACACGTGTTACATTAACAAAACACAGTCACTTTAATTTAGTGCGATGCACACCTTGTTCCACCGGCTAAATATTCACAACACAGTAGCACTCGATACAACTTGGTGCAGTCTACGACGAGCAACCACACTTGGCAATTGCCACACAAAAATCTATAGTCTCCACCTGAAGATCCACATGCCGACTGTCGTAGAGCGACGCCACCCGGCCAGCTACACCACTTGCTCCCGACTCGTCACTTCCTGCCCTCGCGCGCACGCGCGCGCCAAAAGCCCAACTGTCGGTTTTTTTTCCCTACCTCATCAACTTCCCCATGTGAGTTGTTCTAACGGACTTCCCGACTTCCAACGTACAGCGCTCAGCCAATACATTTCTAAAACTTTACTTAAAATCAAAATAATTACACTACACATTAAACAAATTTCTTATGTTTTTATATTGATATAAACATTCTTTGCACTATTTATTACAATCGTGCAATTTCTTACATGACAGATAAGTGATTTAACTGAATATTTCAAGATAAAATACACAAGATTAATTGAAAATAAAATGAGAAATAGTTAATATATTACTTTTATAAACAAACATTGCCATGCTAGTTGTGTAACTGTCTTGTATTCATTGGTAATTTATTACTTTTCATAGTCAATTAAACATATTACGCCAGATGTGACTATATCAGCTAATGTATTGTTTATTTGTCAACAGGCTATTTTGTAATGAGGGCCTTAAAGGTACCTAACTGCACCGTATTACTTCAAATGCCAGTAGTATTAGAATATTTTATTTCACGCTGTGCCCTGCACTGTGCCTGGCACTCGCCATTGTCCCTCTCTCCCCTTACCGGAAACGAACTGGAAAATCCTAAGCTGGAACAAGCCACGAACGTCGGCCTGCACGCTGGCCTCCCGTCAGCTACAATCACACAGCAAATATCAACATGGAGAATTTCTACCTATGGCCTAACTATAAATGTTGTTACCCAACTGCATACATACATTGCTACCATAATTAATAAGATTAAAATTGTGTAACATTTAGTGCATTCGCATGGTCAATGTTTGCAGTGAACTTCATACTGTTTAATTATCAAATGCTATTAATTACCAATATTTCTATTGGGCGGTAATCTCGCAGTACATCACACATGCCTTTTAATCAAATTGCGTGGTTATGGAATATCGCCCCAGATTTGTGACTCGAGAGGGGACTTCCTGTCAGAGACGACAAAATTTGTAGTGATCGATGGTAAGGTATGAACTAAAACAGATGTGATATCTGGCTTTCCACAGGGTAGTGTTATTGGTCCTCTGCTGATCCTTATCTACACAAACGATATGGGAGAAAATCTGAGCATCTCTTTTAGGTTTTTTGCAGATGATGCCGTCATTTATCGACTAGTATAGCCATCTGAAGATCAAAAGCAACTGCAGGACTGTCTAAATTGTGTGTGCCACTTGTGTCAGCCGACTATACGCGAGATTGCCACACTTCTAAACATCCCAATTTCGACTGTTTCCGGTGAGATAGTGGAGTGGAAACGTGAAGTGGCATGTACAAGGCGAAAGCGTAGAAGCCGACCTGGTTTGTTTTGGCTGACAGGCCGTCGATAATTGAAGAAGATCGTAGAGTGTAATAAGTAGGAACCTATCCAGATCCCCACACAGGAATTCCAAATTGCATCAGAGTGAATTCTAAGTACTATGAGGTAGGAAAACTTGAATTTCATGGTTGAGAGGCTGCCCATAAGAAACGCATCATGCAGGTTAATGGGAAACGACGAAAATTTGCAAATGTTTGTTAAGATTAAGGGACTTAACTGCGGGGTAATCAGTCCCTAAACTTACAAACTACTTATGAAGTACCTTATACTGAAGACGGCACAAACATCCATGCACGAGGGGGGATTCGAACCCCCGACGGGAAACGGTCTCTCACATCGTAGCATAGCTCCTCAATGCGCTCGGCCGCTCTGCCGCAGCCACCAAACGATGTTCGCTTGGTGTTTGAATGCCCTAAAGCGCCAATAATCATCATCATCAACATAATCATCATCGCTTGGTATGACGTGCGTAAACATTGGACGGTTGAAAAAAGGAAACAGTTGTGTGGATTGGCGAATCACGGTACAAAACATGGCGATCTAATGGAAGGGTGTAGGTTTGGCGAATGCTCGGTGAACGTCATCTGCCAGCATGTGTAGTCCCAACATTAAAATTCGGAGACGGTGGTGTTGTGGTGTTGTGTAGTTTTCCATGGAGAGGACTTGCATTGTTGTTTTGCGTGGCACACAACACAGACCAACACTGATGTTCTAAACACCTTCTTATTTCCCATTGTTGAAGATCAATTCGGGGATGACGATTGCATCTTTCAACACGACTGAGCACCTGTTCATAATTCAACAGCCTGTGGCGGAGTGGTTTCATGACAATAACATCACTGTAATTGACTGGCCTGCACAGACTGCTGACTTGAATCCTATAGAACAACTTTGGCAGGTTTTCGAACGCCGATTTGGTTCTAGGCCTCTCCTCAGTGTAGCACTCCGTGAAGAATGCGCTGCCATTCCCGAAGAAACCTTCCAGCACCTTACTAAACGTATGCCTACGAGAGTGGAAGCTACGGCTGCTCTAAGCGCTAAGCCTTTTCGAAATGAAAAGACAGAATCTCTGTCATTTGGTCTAGTAGTTAGCAAAATCCTAGGAATAGGTTAAAAACTGGTGCATTAAAAATGCAGAGAAAAAAGTGTGACAGCCTTGTTGCAGTCTCGTCGGCAGCAATTCTGCTCGTTTGGCCTGGGGAAGGCCTGCAGCGGCAGCGTCGGTCATTATGCCGCCGCCAAATTAACGCCTCGAGGCGCACTTATTATTCCTCCTCCCGGCAGTAAAGAGCGCCCCACGTGCTTCCTTCCGCGCACTCGGCTATCGTCATCTGCGTCCATTATCGCTTCCTGGCGCTGCCCATAAAACACGCCAGCCGCTTCCGCCTCGGAGGCGCCAAGCTGCGCTTAATGAAGCCCGGCGTTTCTTTAATTAACCGCAGAGCCAGAGGAGTTGCCGCGGCGCGCCGGCTGCCCTCTGGAGGGGGGAGGGGGAAGAGCGGCAACTGTCCGGCCTGTTTTTGTCGATTCGATGGTGGCCTCGAAGTTAGTTGTAGTGGGACGAAATACTGCCTTACGCCAGTTCAGTTTTGCAGGTAGAATCATGTTTATTTATGTTACTGTTAATAATTTTAATCTTTAAAAAATTTGTGATTCTTAAAAAAAAATAGTTATTTCTTTTGTTTGAAACAGAGTAGTTGGCGGAATGTGGGCATGGTGTGGGCTACTCGAATTGATTGCTTAGAGAAAAATAGGTGTAATTGACCAGATTAGTACAGGGTGGCGAGAAGGAAGTTTAAAAAGTTAGAAAATAATAGGAATATCAGCCCCTGCGGAACATGGTCGCGGGAGGCAGGTAGGTAACCGGAGCTAACAATTAAAGCATGTTGCTAGGGCGGAGGCTCAGAGCAGGACAACACAGCCGGTTGCACCGTCGGAGCGGCAATCTGGCGATCCGGCCACGTGACTCCGAAGAGCTTTCTGATTGGGGGCCCGGTAGCGCCGACAGCGAAAGGTGATACACCCCAGTAAGCGATACCGGGCCTCCATGCAGGGCTGATACGGCGGCCATGTGGGCGGATGCATGATGTTAACACCCGGGCGTTCACCGCCGACGGTAGCGAACAAAAAAGAATATTTTATTTATTTATTTATTTATTTTTTGTGGCGACGGGGCTTCAAATGATCAGATGTTTGTAGAGCTTATGGGACTTAACTGCGGAGTCATCAGACCCTAAACTTTTACTTATGAACTAGCTGCTACTAAAGACGGCACAAACATCCATGCCCGAGGGAGGATTCGAACCCCCGACCGAAGAGGACGTGCAGACCGACACTGGCAGCCGCAGAGTTAAAATAGAGTTTTAAACGTTTGTAAATCTATCGGACCAAACTGCGTGGTCATCAGTCCGTAGCTTACAATCTACTTAAACCTAGGTAAACTAATCTAAGGACAAACACACACACCCATGCCCCAGGGAGGACTCGAACCTCCACGGCAAGCAACCGCGCGCTCCGCAGCGAGACGCTTTAGACCGCTCGGCTGCTCCACCGCGGCACGCCGCAGACCACTCAGCCACTGTAGCCGCCACGGGGGGGGGGGGGGGGGGGAGGGTTTCTTATTCCGAAAGGGCTGATACATGTTTCAGGTATAGTGACAACGTAGCAACATACGATAACATCTTCTCTGCTGAAGTCAAAGATAATATAGCTGGCCACAAATCGTCGCGGGTCGACAGCCAGACGGCCAGAAAAGATCCTTTTGCAGGACATCCGTTGCCAGCTCCTACAATAAAATAAATAATAAAGAACAAAGAGTTACTTTGTAATGAATTCTGTTAGGAGTTGTATGTTACAACGACTTGCAGTCTTTATGCTGAGTCCTGTCGAGGAAGATGTGACTTTGTGTTATGTAATATATGAATTTGTGACTTGAGTTAATAAAGGGTGAAATTTTACTTCAAGTGTCGATGTGTGAAAACCAGTTATTTCATGTATTAAGAAGATAGCTGTATTTTGAAACTTATTACAGAATTTCAACGATTTTATAAGTGTTTTCGGGACTCGGCAAAAATTTTATTAATTGGAAGACAGTGAGTTTATTTCATATGTTTATTTTTTTTATTTTTTATGAAGCGATATATTTTACAACTGATTCAAAGAACAATATCATTGGTTTACAAAACATTCGAAGGAATTTCAACAAGATTTTTGAGAAAATTCTACGGGAGAATATAACAAACATAGAACTCTAAATTTCTTTTGAACAGTTTTGTTTTATCTTGCAAAATAACTTAGCAAGCAGCATTTAAAGATATTATTTCTTTAATTGAAACCTGAAACTTCAATAAATATTCAAGTTTACTGGGATGGCTAGGGTCGAAGTCGAAGATTATTAACCTGAAGAACTTTACTTTGGACTAGAGTCGGCTGTTCCAAAAAAAAGGTCTGTTCCTCAATAACCGAAACCGGAGAAATGGTGGTGTTGCATCCTAGAGTTCTAGAGAAGATTTTTACTAAGTGAGCCAGATAGCTGTCAAAATGTTGAGCTGGGGCTGCTCTACTATTCTGCACAATATTTGCAGTGGAGAGGAAAACCTTTGAGACAGAACAACGCACCCACCCACACCCCTTAGTCCACCAGTGTAAGGAACCAATATTTGAACTGGCTGCCATAGACTTCTAGAGATTGTATTCTATTCTCAAATGTGACGTATCGTAGCATATGCGCTGCCTTAGATGTTTGTTGTTTGGTGTAATAGTTCGCAAATAAATTAAAAAAATATGTTCCACACCCCAAGAGATGCAGGACAATTGCGAGGTGATTAACAGGTACAATGTCCGGTGGAATTTTTACTAGTGAACAAATGTACCGCATTTTGCCTCACATTTAAAACTCGTTAGACCCGCTTCGATCAATATTTTCTGGGATTTCCACATAGTAATTACAGTTTCACAATACGGCGAAACCGTTCCATTAATGCTGTCTTTTGTCTCGAGGCTGAACTCCGTAACTTTGTCATTAGGCGTCAATGTAGTACATCGATTTCTCCTTAATCATTTACCATTAGCAGATAATGATACGCATTTATCACTAGAATCTACATGTCTCTCTCTTCAAACACCTGACAGGACCTTCCAAAAAACCGTCTCCATCCATCCATCCATAAGCGAGCAACTCCCTAATTCCGAACATTTACGTCTCATAATCTGATCCAATTATCACATATCGTGGCGCCACCATTTTCAGACAGTTACCTCAACAAAAGCCTACTACTGGAGCAGATATAAGTGAATTGATATGATGGAGTTTCATTCACAATTTCTCTACGAATTGCTTCGAACCACAACTCGTCACTAACAAAAATGCTAACGTTGAGGTTTACATTAACATAATGGTTGTACAGTCGTCTCCTACAACGCTTTTCATCTGCTATTAACCACCTTCATTTTATTAAAATACGAAGTCACTAGGAAAATAAAAAAGGGTAACATCGGACAATTACAACCACATTACTCAAGACGATGGCTATCTGTGAACGGTATGTGTTTCTAAGCCAATCGATATGCTTTTAAATGGAGAATTACGGATTCCCGCAGTCTAGCAATGATTAAAAGTTGTGAACTTGTTTCAAACGGATAGGTCATTCAAAGCACGGTAGGTACAGTTACATAATGTGAAGTTAAGGAACTTGAAAAACACCGCTAACTCGATGCTGTTGCTCATCAAAATGAATTTTCATTAAATCCTCTTAAGTATCCAAATACCGTGTTGATATATTTATGAGATACATGTATTATGTGTTTATCACCATTCCCTTTTCAGAGGGAATGAGAAGAATAAACTTAATCTGACTGTTGGGTCTCAAGTCAATGAAGAGCTGATGTCACATTAAAAATATTCTTTTCGTGTGGGCCCGCAGTATACAATAAGTCACCAAATGACATTTGAAATCTTGAAGAATCGGGTTTCTGCCGGTAATCCGCGTCGTACTATACTAGCACGATATTTCAATCGCGCTACTCGCGATCTTCATCAGGTGCTTCCTGAAGCTGAATCCACTGTGGAGCGCGTCCAGTATTTATGCCTGTCTGCGGTGGCTAGGCGTTCTGCCATTGGTCGGCTCTGAGGTTGGCGCTCCACCCGACGTCCGTGCCGGCTACTAGCCGCAATACTAGCCATTTACTAGGTGTGGCTTTACCGCCTGCTTTGTACGTGCTTTTCGGCTGTTGTCAGTTAATAATTTTGTCGTGTGGCGTTCTGTTCCACTTCCAAGTTGTACTGGGCGTTCAAACTGTTGATTGCCGTCACTTAAGCCTTCTTGTGCACTATAATGTTCTGTTACCGTAGCCGGCCGGGTCAAGTGCTCCCTATGAGGTCCGCGCCCGCTAGCAGTGCCTGCCGTATTGCTCTCTGGCTCCTGGTGCTGGAAATGCCGTTTATGATTTTCTTTATTTTATTTGCAAGTTAAACAGAAACATACTGCATGCACTCCAGTAATGCCGTGATGGAGGCGCAATGCTCTGATGCGTGAGGCCGTTCCCTGTGGAAGGTTCGAATCCTCTCTTGTGCATAGATGTTTGTGTTGTTTAGTATAAGGTAGTTTATAAGTAGTTCTCCACGGTGAAGTAGCCGAGCGGTCTAGAGCGCTTCGCTGCGGAGCGCGCGGTTGCTCGCCGTCGGAGGTTCGAGTCCTCCCTGGAATATATGTGTATATGTGTGTGTTGTCCTTTAGGTTAGTTTAACTTAGTGTAAGTAGTTTTTAAGCTACGGACTAATGACCACACAGTTTGGTCCGATAGATTTACAGGCATTTGAACATTTATAAGTAGTTTGTAACTTCAGGGACTAGTGATCCCGTAGTTAAGTCCCATAAACTTAACAAACATTTGAACGCATGAATAATTGTAACAAATCAGTCCATATCCTGTATCACAACTGTTACATAACATGTATTTCAAAGCAAGATAGGTAATGTTAATAAAATGATAAAAATAATGAAATATTAATAACATTAAGTATTTAGAAAAATGTTATTTTTAATAGAATGATATGCACTAAAGAGAGAATTTATAAAACTCAGGCAGGTAGTGCAGCGTAGGTTTCAGTTTAGAGCGGCACTTCCCCTCCAGCGCTGGTCACTTCCTTGGCCACTACCAAATCAAAATGTTCAAATGTTTGTATTGCTTATGGGACTTAACTACGGGGTCGTCAGTCCCTAAACTTACAAACAACTTATGAAATAGCTAACACTAAGGACGGCACAAATATCCTTCCCCGAGGGGGGATTCGAACCCCCGACCATAGTGGCCGTGCACACCGTGACTGGAGCGCCTCAGTCCCGTCGGCCACCGCGGTCGGCTGGCCACTACCCCCACCACTACAGCTCTCCCCACGCTTGTCCAGCCTTCTGCACATCTACCGGCCAATTTATCCTGTGTGCACTTTACAACACTAGAGTATGCAGCAGTCAAGAACCCGAATTCAGATTGTCTTGGTTATAGTCCTACAACTTAATTTTTGCTTTCACGAACAGTAAAGGGAACTGAAATGTAGTTGCTTTTTTGGTTCCCATGGGAACCGTCTCTGTTTCAGTTTTACGTCAAGTGCCATGAAGCCCTAGAATCGTGGTGATGCAAACTCCGATATGTGTAGCATCTGGACCGAAGTCTGCCGCAGTACCTCCGTCTGCACTCTGTGTGTCGAGTGTCACCTCCGGTTCTCCACTGTACACGGGGCATCGGAATGACGTGCGACGAGATGCACGTCCTCCGTAGCGAATTTCTGCGTACCGACGTAATATTGCAGACGCGGCATATACGTACGCGCGTCATACGATGTCGGCGCACGTCACACGCGTCGCCGGCAGCTGCGCGGCCCCCAAATTAATGGAGTCGGCGTGACTCGGTTGTCGCACAGTGTTTGCCCCGGCTGACAATCGAAGCTGCGGGCGACGTCGAGTGTTTGTGCAGCGGCTGCGCGCGCCGCCTTTCCGCCAGCCGGCAGCCGGGTGACGGGGCGCAGGCCGCCTGGCTGGAGTGCAGCCGAGGCCACGTTTGCTTTGACTCGCGCCGGCGCAGGCTGCCGCCGCTCCACCGTCAAATTTCATTCGCGACGCCGGCTGTGCCTAATTTAATTAACGGAGTAAACCTTTCAGAAATGAACACACAGTGTGGAGGGCGCATTGGAGAGCATCGAAGAGAGGCGGCGCGCGGCGCGGCGCGGCGGAGGCTTTTGAAGAAGGCCGTCTGGCGGCGTTTCTTGTCGACCCGCGGGAGGGCGGCGTCCGACCGCGTGTGGCCGGGACGCGGCTGACGTCACATCACCTCCTCCCGCTTCTGTTCTCGCCGGCGCCGAGAGCTGTCCTCGCTCGAGTTTCTGGAAACGGGAGTGTACGCGAGGCCGGACGAGTTCTCTGCAGTGTCGGTCTAAGGGGTGAGGGAAGGATGGGGAGGTGGTTGGTGGACCGGCGTGGGCCTCTCTTCTTTGGGAGCTTCCAAATACCTCGAAAGCACTTTTTTTATAGGTTCCAAAAAGGATAAAGTCAAGATTGCTAATATACAGTTTTATTTCGATTGTCTTTGCCATCATCTTCCGATCAATTTTTTTTCTTTTCTATTAGGAAGCCGTCTTAATGACGACAGAGACTATCGAAACAGATCTTCGAAATACAATTATGTATTTGCGATCTCAGCTTTATACTTTTTGGAACCTGTCTTGATATTGGATCGCATCCTTATAATATAAACAGATACAATCATTTTTTTTTTTTTTTTTAATTTTTTCATTTTATTACTTGTGAACGGTCTTGGACTTTCGTCCTCAGGTCTTCAAATCTCGGACTGTACATTATAAAATGTATAGTTCCGTGCCTATCTTCCTGGGGTTGGGGGAGGCGGCTCCAAATCTCAATAGGTATATGTATTTCCAGTTGGACGGTGGACCGCATTTTGTTTTCCCGCCGCACCGGACCTTCCCGACAACCTTAGTCCGCCGCTGGTTCTTTGACTTCAAAACTTGAAATTGCTCGCTGAGGCACAGTGCCAAGCGTCAAAGACAGAAAGAAAACTAGAGATGAATGCGGTGCGTTGTACACTACGAGCAGTATTACCGATTTGTCATTTCGTTTTAAAAGGGAAACTTTCCATTGCAGGTCAGTAACATTTAAAAGTGTGGATCATAGCAAAGGTGAAATCAAGCACGGAAATAGTAGGAATTCGAAAAAAATATAAATAAATAAAATAAAATAAAAAGGAATATTGAAAACAGTAAGTCATGTCATGTGACTCCATAATGGAGATTGTGTCTTTCCACTTCCATATTGTAATAAAATAAAGATTTTCCAGCTTCATCGGCGATATGAAGTATTTATTTTAAAACTACATATCGACTTCGTATCCATGATGGAACACGATCAGTGCAGAACGCATGTTATTAGAACTCGTGCAGTCTGCATAACACATTTAACAGTCAAGTCCATAGAAATAACTAAAAGGTGTTCCTAGCAGATCTTAAAATTTATTAAATTCCCTTTTAAAATTGTAACATGTACTTGGAAGACCGTATTTCACGGACTTAAATGTTAAATCTCTTATGCAGAGTACATAAGCCATCGTGACTTGCATTCTGCACTGATGATGTTCCATCATGGATACGAAGTCGATATGTAGTTTTTAAAATAAATACTTCATATCGTCTACAAAGCTGGAAATTTCTTGATTTTATTACAATATTGAGGTGAGCAGGCACGATCTGTATTGCGGAGTCAAATGTCTCTATCAGCTGTGTCAGAGTAATGTAAGCGGCTGCAAATGGGAACCATCAGGTCATCCGTTCCAAAACGATACCCACAACACACACACACACACACACACACACACACACACACACACACAGACACAGTGAGAGAGAGTGTGTGTGTTTGTGTGTGTGTGAGAGAGATAGAGAGAGAAAGAGAGAGGGAGAGAGAGAGAGAGAGAGAGAAACGTTGGCCTATTGAACACTGGATTCCTATAGACTGTTAGTGGAGTGTGGGGAATGGTAGGACATGTTAACAAAATGATGATGATGAATTCAGACAAAGGCAGAGAAAAATGCAGAAATTTTGTGAATACTCAGTACCATTACCCGATGAGCTATGATGAAAGTAAATATACCAATGAAGTGTAAATGTCAGTCATGAAATTCTTTTTTTATTATTATTCTTTTGATGTTCGTGCCTTTCTAAGCGAATGTCTGTTCCACGTATGTTGAACGCAAGTCATGTCTGGGAGCGATCTATATCGTCACGAAATACGTGAGTAACATTCAACAGCAAAGATCTCTAATAATGATTTTGTTTGTCGCGAGTCTCAGCAAACAAAATGTGCCCTCACCGGTTCTTGTGCACATCAAAATTTAATAAATATTATTCATGTGTGCAATATGTAGTACCATGCAACACATTTTTTTAAGAACATGAACAGAGTGATCCATCAACATCTTACTGAAGAAATATATTCGCATAAAACTTCATGCATGTTGCACGAGACTTTCTTCTGTTACATGAATATGAACTTCTGGAGTCAGAGACCAACGTTTAATGTAACTTGCATTTTATTACCGACATGCGAGTGTATCATTTACTTCAAGCTCCCGCAGTAACGTGTCACGACGTGAAACTATTTGTTTTGTAGTTGAAGAAGATTTATGTGACGTGCATTCGGATAAGATTCGATGATGACAACTTAGATTTGCCGAAATTACACCTGAATAAACTCATGAGTAGCGAACTTAATATATATAAGACTACTGCATAGCTCTGTGTAATTCATAACAAACGATTTTTCTTTATTGTATGAAAACCATGATGCAAAATGGAAACTAGAAAGTAATATAGACTACAAAATTCCAATGTTTGTATAGCTTATGGCACTGAACTACGGGGTTATCAGTCCCTAAACTTACAAACTACGTATTAACTAGCTAACACTAAGGACGGCATAAATATCCATGCCCGAGGGGTGATTCGAACCCCCGACCTTAGTAGCCGTGCAGACCGTGACTGACGCGCCGCAATCCCCTCAGCCACCGCGGCCGGCCTATATACTACAATAGTTGGTACAATATTATGTTAATTTTGCTCTCTCGCATTCAGATTTAACTTGGCTTGCAAAATTTTTATTTGGTATCAACATGCTGTTTGGAGTACTGGAAGGGTTCAATGGCTGTGGAAGTGCGTCGCTGTTGAAAAAAATTCCTACGTTGTCAAAGGATATTTTCTTAGTATTTTGATATCAGAAAATTGCAATCTCCAGTAGCTCGTTACAAATAAAGTAATTGTGATTTATTCTGATTGTTCTCGTACTTGCCTTTGTTTCCATGAAAATGCTATCATAACAGTGTAAAATCATATAACATACAGCTATCAATACCTATAAGGAATACAGATTTGATGCCGAAGAACTGTGATGTCGCAGACATCGCTATAGTAACAACTTAGTACAAAGTTTCATGCAGTTCTTACACTGTATTTATTAAGATTACACATGCCATGCATACCAGGTAATTGTTCGTCAGTAAAAGAATCCATTCCGCTGTACAAAACTCTATAGTCCTCAACGTGCAAAAAAAAAAAAAAAAAAATATATATATATATATATATATATATATATATATATATATATATATATATATATATATATATATATTATATATATATATATTATAAAATCGGAGTCGTAACCTAACAGTTGTGGTAGCTGCTTTTATGCCGCGGTGGAGGAGCCAAGCGGTCTAAAGCACCTCGCTGCGGAGCGCGCGCGGTTGCTCGCCGTGGAGGTTCGAGTCCTCCCTTAGTTTGCCTAGGTTTAAGTAGTTTGTAAGCTACGGACTGATGACCACTCAGTTTGGTCCTATAGATTTACAAACATTTGAACATTTTTTGCTGCTTTTATAGAAAAAAATTGGACCACTGGCTACCGTCGTAAATGAATAGTACAAGTTTGTTTTAGAGCAACATATACCGTCAATGTATGTATTGTCGTGAAAAATATTTCAATGAGGAAAATCGAGGTAAGATATTAGACCTAACGTAGTTACTCTGTAAAAATCCACTGAAGACAAAGTGTATTTCTCACAAAAGAATCCTCACTAATTTTTTTGAAATGACACAGAAACTATGTTGATAAAATTCAACCTGTGTTGTGGACGCATCGAAGGTTCAGATTAGTGTAACTAAGAACATTCGTTTAGGCCGTAGAGAATACGTAGCTGTTTGATGACCGTCACAGAAGTGCAAATTTGGAGTTTCCCTGGAGTGATTGAAACACTACAGCATGGCACAGCTCGTGTCAAAGCCCAAGATAATGTAATTAATATGAATTTTGGTTCTGGGATACTGTAGTATGGATACACGGAGACTGGTGCAGCATGTATACATGCCGTTGTGCTCAAGTGCACATGTTGTTCTATTCTCATGTGTTTTAATCACTTCATTGTACTCGTGACGAATACCGGGAAAATCTACGGTCACTTGGCAACTTGGTATTTTAGAAAAAGTGATTTTTCAATAATTGTTTCGAGCAATTGTTTAAATTCACACAATTTCACTGAATTTTTACTCACTATTCTAGTCGTAATATCGTGTGTTTATCGGTATTTTACTTCTACAATCTCCACATTTTATAACATTCAACCACTGATTGTACGCAAATTTTGACTGCCACAAATTAATTGTGTAGATGGATGTTCATCACAGACACCTGACAGACTCTTAAAAAGGATTTTGTTCAGTTATACACCCTCAAATTGGAGTAATTTCATAGCTAGTAAATATCCGGCCGAATATCATTGGACTGAAAGAATATGGTGTGAATTACTGGTATCGGATTAGTGTTTACACCGCTGTGACGCATCATTTACACACATTGAATAGTTTTTGGTGGATTACTCTTAGACTTCAACATTTTTCGTTGTATCTAAACTTCGAATTTTGATTGACTGATGGTACTTCTCTGTTGCTGTTGTGGTCTTCAGTCTTGAGACTGGTTTTATGCAGCTATTCACGCTACCCTAGCCTGTAGAAGTCTCTTCATCTCTGAATGAGAACGGCAACCAATATCGTTTCGAACTTGCTTACTGTATTCGACTCTTCGTCTTGCTCTGCCTTTTATACCGCTCGACCCTCCAATGCCAAATTAACGATTCTTTGATCTTTAAGATTGTGTCCTACCAATAGATTCCTTCTTTTAGTTACGCTGTGCCAGGAAATATCTTTCCTCTGCAATCTGTTCAATACCTTCTCATTAATTATGCAGAATTGCCATATAATCTTCCGGATTCTGCTACAGTATCACATTTCAAAAGCTTCTTGTATTTCTCTGCATGAACTCCTCTGCCTCCATATTTCACTCCAGTAAAAGGCTGTACTCCAGCGAAGTGCCTTCAGAAAAGACTCGAACATATGTCTCTTCTTCAGAAATGATTTTCTTCCCGTAGACATTTTACATTTTGTATCTTCTCTACTGCAGCTATACAAACGAGCTGCCCTTCTCTCAGCTTCCTCTAAATCGTCTGTCAGTCCCCCTTGGTGGGGATCTCACAAGCGCAATAGTATACCAAATTAGGACGCACAAGTGTAATGTAGGCAGTTTCTTTAGCAGAACTGTTGCATCTTCTAAGTGTTCTGCCAACAAAAGGTAGTCTTTATTTTGCTTTCCCTACAATATATCTATGTGTTCTTTCCAATTTAAGTTGTTTGTAATTGTTGCTCCTTGGTATTTAGTTGAAATTACGGACTGTAGTTTCGACTGCTTTCTCGTGTAAATGAAGTTTAATGTGTTTCTTTTAATGGTCATATGGATGACTTCACTCTTCTCTTTATTGAGGGTTAAATAGCATTTTTTTCACCATGCATATGTTTTATCTAAATCATTTTGCTGTTGCTTTGATGTTCTGGTGACTTTACTAACCGATAAGTGACAGCATCATCGCGAACAACTTATGAGAGGTACACGGATTGCCTCCTAAATCGTTTATAAAAATAAGGAACAATAGGGGACCTATGACACATTCCTGAGGGACGAAATAAGTCGGTTCAGTGTTGGGGGTGCGCGATTGTCAGTCGTCGGAGGTTCGAGTCCTCCCAAGGGCATGGGTATGTGTGTATGCGTTTCCTTGGGTTAGTTAAGTTACTGTAAGTACTTTGTAAACTTTGTAAGCCTAGGAGCTAAAACTACTTCAGCCCCTTAGAATTACAAACATCTGAACATTTCAACATCCACTTCACACTGTTCTTCTGTAAGTAATATTGAAATTAAGTTTAGGTAGTTTCGTCCCATAGAATTCGCATTAAGAATATCCGCAGAGAATAAACGAGGTAACGTAGACCTTCACATCGGTATAAACGTAAAGATAAAATGTATTAACCGAATGAAAAACGTTAGTCAGTACCCCATTGGGTGCACTGGAAATGCTTTGTTTACAACTTTAGTCTGGAAGTGATAGTAAACTCCTAATGCAAGACGCAGTCTCCAAAAAAATTTCATAAACGTGTACATAGTCGCATCATTACGGCTATGAAAAATGGAATTCTCATTTGATAGTCTATGCCGGAGCGTTAAAGGGAAGTGTACACTCCCTCCTCTCGTTCTCTCTCTACCCTTTTTTCGCTGTTTTATCCCTACATTTCGCCGTTACGCCCTCAAAACACCACATCACAACTCCGCCTGGCAACTTGAGTCAATAGAGCTGTAATAAAGTTCGACTCTGCCGTCAACATCTGAGCTCATATCACCAGCACCAATGCTGAAATGGGGGCACAAAAGAGAATGCAAGTCCCACCCTCTTCGACAGTTGGGGGGGGGGGTTGGGGGGAGGGGGTTGAGAGGAAACTTGTATGCTACCCTGGCTAATACCCACCGTACAAACAGATACACTCTCAGGTTGCCCGGCGGCAAGCGTTCTGACATTAAAGCTGGGAAAAACATTATCGCTCGCCTGTTCTCTCCAAGATACAAAGGACTTTACGACGCAAGGTTTAAAGGAAAAGAGCAGAGGAGGCGTTAAACGAGCAGCGACGGGCGTCTCTCTGCAGGGCGCGTGTGCCGCCCACGATAAATTTTATAGCGCGCACTGGAGTTACGGGAACTGGAAAAATTTTTACTGCCCGCTTTTCGCCACCTTTTGTTTCCGCCGTTATTAAATCTTTAAGTTCCGCCACGTTCCTCGCGCCTTGCCTGCCTGCTTCCTTCCTTCCGTCGTCGCCGCCCCCTCCGTCCGCACCCGCCGAGCAGCTGCGGCTTTTCGCCGGCGGCGGGCGGGTCGTCTGACTGACTCCGCCATCTGCCTCCACAGTGCATTCTGTTGTCGCCGGAGGAGAAGCCGGGCTGAACTTCGGCCGGGAAATCTTTTGTGGACTGCGGCAAGTTTGGCTTCAAATATTTTGTCACCTCGGCTGCGCCTGCCTCGCAGAGCTGAGGTCTGAGCAGCTCTTTCGTCACAAAATACGAAGTGGGTTCTTCCCCCTCTGCTTGTCCGTGCAATCCTGCGCCATATTTGTTGACTGTAGACTACGGAAGTCTTAATTAAATTATACAAACACTAAATAAATACTCGATCAGGTAAGCCGGCCGCGGTGGCCGAGGGGACTGAGGCGCTCCAGCCACGGTCTGCACGGCCACTACGGTCGGTGGTTCGAATCCCCCCTCGGGCATGGATATTTGTGCCGTCCTTAGTCTTAGTTAGTTCATAAGTAGTTTGTAAGTTTAGGAACTGATGACCCCGTAGTTAAGTCCCATAAGCTCTACAAACATTTGAACATTTGAATTCAAACAAACAGGCACACACTAGGCACTACTTTCTCGAATTCAGTCTGCTCTTCCCCATGACATAAACACATGGTCAAATTTTGGGAGATAGATTCAAATTTAGCCACTGCCATCATCACGATAATTTAAACGTCTTGGACGTCACGATAACGCATACCGAAGGTTCGGTACGTATTTTGCCAGGGTCATCCGGCTTTAACAGGTTGACTCTGTTTCTGATTCACCCAATTACTGCTCCTGACTCCACCTTGGAACACGTATAAAATGATTTTTCGGTGACATGGCCTAATGATCCGGTAAAAAATCCATCTAAAGATGTGTCTATGTCACTCGAAACGGCCGTACACTCCTAGAGGATATAAAAATAAAATATCGGAACATGAAATCCCACTCAGTTCTTACCACTTTTTAATACGTATATTTCAACCGTTTTTGTGTTCCTTTATGAATGATTACTTTAGTTGTGGATGCCTTAGCTAAAAGAGAGCACAAATAAATCTTTTTTGTAGGTAAAAACTCAATTTAGGATGGTGAAGTAAATTTCCGGGTTATATAATTCATTTTGGTTCTCTAATTCCACGTGTTGTGTCAGTTTTTGTTTATTTATATGTAGACGAGCCCAAAATCTTGTCACGATAAGCGTTGGTTGAGTAGGTTAGCTGCTTGGAAAGCCATTAGTAGATATGGAGATGACTTTCCCAAAAACAGTGTCGTATCTCTTCAGAAGCTGAAGAATCAAAGACTACCGTCGTCAACCAATAGTGAACCCAATACTGTATAAATGTAACTTACTTTTTTGATTGAAACCATCCTCATTAACAACCTTCTATAAAATAAATAAAATTACGAATAAAGAAAATTACGTGCACATTTTGTAAAAATTACCATTATATATTAAAATGGTGTAAGTATTCGAATACAACGGAAAAAAATAAATCATCTATCATGGCAGGATTCTAACCACCGACGGCACAGATGGAAGTCCAGAACGCTACCACCTGCGCTAAACACACAGTTGCTGCAGCTATTTTAATTATTTGTACGTGTACTTTGCAAACCTTCAAAGTAGATTTTCTTGAGAATTTTTGAGAGTTGCGTCGAATGGCTTTTGCTGATTGTTATTTGAGTTCTCAACTTCACGTACCATAAATATCAAAAATTTCTAAAATCCTATGTGGTCTCCTTGTCAGTTATAAAATGCAGTTTGTAGTTAACAAACTGTTGTTCTCATTAAATACAAATCATCTGCATACCCCAACAATTGCGTAGACTTACAAGAGGTAGAACCTCTTGTCTGAGTACCCGATTCGCCTAACTCGTTTTCAAGTGGCAAGAACTCAGGAAAGCCCGTACTTATTATTAGATGACCGAGTGAGGTGGCGCAGTGGTAACACACTGGACTCGCATTCGGAATGATGGTGGTTCAAATCCACCTCCGACCATCCAGATTTAGGTTTTCCGTGATTTCCCTAAATCACTCCAGGCAAATGCTGGGATGGTTCCTTTCAAAGGGCACGGCCAATTTCCTTCCACATCCTTATCCAAATACTCCGAGCGTAAGCTCCGTCTCTAATGACCACGGTGTCGACGGGACATTAAACACCAAGCTTCCTTCCTTCCTTTTATCAGATGAAGAGACTTGCACAGGACAGGGTAGCGTGGAGAGTTGCATGAAACCAGTGTGCGGACTGAAGACCACAACTACGACAACATAAGCTCCCATAGACTGTTCGCGGATGATGATGTCGTTTATCGGTTAGTGAACAGAGGATCAAAAGCAACTGTAAAGTAATTTAGACAAAATTTCTACATGGTGCAAAAATTGTCAATTAACACTAAATAACGAAAAGTGTGAAGTAATACACATGACCGCTAAAAGAAATCTGCTGAACTTCAATTACACAATAAATCAGTCAAACCTTAAGGTCGTAAATTCTACCAAATACCTAGGAATTACAATTACGAAAAACTTATACTGGAGAGAACACACAGAAAATATTGTGGGGAAGGCGAACCAAAGGTTACGTTTCATTGGCAGAACGCTTGGAAGATGCAACAGCTCCACCAAATAGACTGTCTACATCACACTTGTGCGGCTGTGCGGCCTCTCCTGGAGTACTGTTGCCCAGTGTGGGACTCTCACCAGCTGGGACTGACAAAGGACATTGAGAAGGTTCAGAGAAGGGCAGCTCGTATTGTTTTATCACTTTATAGGGGGGAAAGCGTCACGGAAATGTTGCACGATTTGAGGTGGAAATCATTACAAGAACGACGTATTCGTCGCGGCGAGGTCTATTTACGAAATTTCAATATTCGACTTTACTTCTGAATGTGAAAATATTTTGGTAGCAACCACCTACATAACATGCCAATAAAATAAGAGAAATCAGATCGAAAACGGAACGATTTAGGTGATCTTTATCCGCGCGCTATTAGAGAATGGAACGATAAAGAAAGTTCGTGACAATGGTTAATGAACCCTCTGCCAGGCACTTAAATGTGATTTGCAAAGTATATATGCAGTTGTAGATGTATATGTAGAAGTAATAGTTTCGTAGCCGCAGCGGAGCGGCTGAGGGCATTGAGGCGCTATGCTGCGATGCGCGAGGCCGTTCCCCGTCGGGGGTAGGAATCCCCTCTAGAGGATGGATGTTTGTGGTGTCTTTAGTATAAGATAGATCATAAGTATAACATTCACAGCATATATGACATCAACTGCGATTGGGCAAAGCTGAAAATGTGTATCCAGCCGGGATTAGAACCCGGGTCTTCTGCTTTCTAAGCAGTTGCGCTGACCCCTACACCACTGGGGACACAGTGATCACCACACCTGCAAGGACTACCTTAGCACGCCTCCCGTCAGATACAAATTCTCAGCTTCGCCCTGCCCACAGTACTCAAACTCGTAGTTATGAAACTAATTCCCGTAAGAGTAATGGCTTCAAACTTGCCCACCCCTCCCCACTGACGATAGGATCATTGCCCGTCACCGGCATATTATCAGGGCGAAGCTGGGAATTTGTATATGACGGGAGGCGTGCTTAGGTAGTCCTTGCAGGTGTGGTGATCACTGTGTCCCCAGTGGTGTAGGGGTCAGCGCAACTGCCAAGAAAGCAGGAGACCGGGTTCGAATCCCGGCTGGGTACACATTTTCAGCTTTGCCCAATCGCAGTTGATGTCATATATGCTGTGAATGTTAAATAATAACAACTGCAGGATCAGAAGTGACGTCTATTCTATCGGAACAGACGCCACATGTATATAGATCATAAGTAGTTTGTAAGATTAACGACTGATGACTCCGCATTTAAGTCCCATACGCTTCACAAACATTTGAACAATTGCATAGTTTCGTAGACGATGAGAAACCAGCGACTGCCGTGCAACAGGTACAGTGGCAACGAACTGAAGAGGTTAGGCGGCTGCCAGACATCGGCGCCAATTACGGTTCCGCATCTCCACTGTCCGAACACCAGATGGACCCGGAAGTGTTGGCCAGTCAGGGCAGACGGTGACGGATGCGCGCCGCTCCTTCCGCGCGAGTAACAGGACCACCTCTGCCGTGGGAGCCGGGGGCCATCCATCCAAATTTGAGGCCAGGTGCGTGTCTGACAGGTTGCGGTAGGCGCGCACTGCTGGAGATGATGTTTGGCGGGGTCGGTGGGAGGGGTTGCGTGGGTTTGGTTGAGGGTAGGGGGCGGGTTGCGAGTGTCGTGTCGCGACCGCAGCGTAACCCGCTTTGCGCCGCGCATTACTCACCAGGAGATCAATCCTTATTAGGCCGTCTCTCGTCAAGCGGGCCCTCT
Organism: Locusta migratoria; assembly: GCA_026315105.1. Classification (NCBI taxonomy): domain Eukaryota; kingdom Metazoa; phylum Arthropoda; class Insecta; order Orthoptera; family Acrididae; genus Locusta; species Locusta migratoria. The sequence continues at coordinate 217,426,761 of CM048748.1, forward strand.
GCGGGGGCGTCGCCATTATTGATGGCGCAACCGCGTCCAGCTCGTTCATTAGGACGCCGTCATTAGACAGCCGACCGAGGCCGCGGTCCCGCCCATTGTGCACTCCTCCCCCGCGGTCTTTCTCCTTTTTTTAAAAGAAATAATTATGCACACGCTTCGCCCCCTTTCACTTTCCTGACCTCTCTATTCCCCCGTCGGATCTCTTGACTAATCTTTTATGGACGCGCTAACAGAATGAACATCTCCTGTCTGTGCGTTTGCGTCGTGTTTTGTGTGCGTGTGTCTGCGTGTGTATGGGTTGGTGTGCGAAAGCGTGTTTGCACTGGCCAAGAGACACAGGATTACCGAAATTCGGCGCTCCTGCTCATTATTTCGGACGAGAATTCATAATTTTTTCCTTCTCTCTCTCTCTCTCTCTCTCTCTCTCTCTCTCTCTCTCTCCCTGCTCGATGAAAGGGGATTTTTTTTATTTCTTTCAGCTTCACAAAGGTCAGGCCTTTGACGCTGGTGGAACTCGTATAAACATGGGCATCCCTCGAAAAAAAAAAAAAGGAAAAACGAAGTGGGCGGGGTAAATCTATTCAGTTCTTCGTGGAAGCGGTGGCAGGATACTCTCGAAGGGAGCAAAATAGGAGAGCAAGTGCACAAGTGAAAGCGACTTTGTTTTGTTGCTCGTTTTCGAGGGGAGTGGGGTTGAAAAAATTCCCATCCGGCACTTAAGTTTCTCCAAGTCTCCGCCAAATCATTGGAGGCGAATCCAGATACATTTTCTTAAGTAAGTTTGCAGTCCATTCATTTTCCTACCGTCATCCAATCCATGGTTTCCTCCATCTATGATTTCACGTAATTACCTGGAGGTAAAAATGAAAGTTTCTTTTTCTGATAAATTAGCGGATAAAATTCTTCCTGCCAGGTCCTTATTGTTTGCTTCGTTGTGAATAGTAATCAATTTCAATATGTTCAAATGTTTGTAATTCTTATGGGACCAAACTCCTTTGGTGATAAGTTCCTAGACTTACAAACTACTTAAACTAAGTTAAACAAACCTAATGACAACACACATATCTATGCACGAGGGGGGGGGGGAGAGGATTCGAACCCCCGACATGGGGGGCCACGCGATCAGTAACGTAGCGCTCTCGGCTATTCCTGCGCGGCAGTTATCAATTTATTTCCCTTTTACAAGCTATCGTACTGTAGCTTTGTTTACTAGGTTGTTTTGCTGAAAACTACAGGCTTTCTAGCAAACTCAATAAAGAGGGATATCCTTGCGAGAGTGACCACATGGTCAATGGCCCTTTCCCACTCCATGTCTTAGAATCGAGTCCTCCCTAGGGCTGGGTGTGCTTGTTGTCCTTAGCATAGGTTAGTTTCAGTAGTTTTCAAGTCTAGGGACAGATAGCCTCAGTAGTATGTCCCTTTAGGTTTACAAAAATTTGCATGTTTCATTGGTCGGCCGCGGTGGCCGAGGGGACAGAGGCGCTCCAGTCACGGTCTGCACGGCCACTACAGTCGGGGGTTCGAATCCCCCCCTCGGGCATGGATATTTGTGCCGTCCTTAGAATTAGTTAGTTCATAAGTAGTTTGTAAGTTTAGGTATTGATGACCCCGTAGTTAAGTCCCATAAGCTATACAAACATTTCATTGAGTAGAGAAACAAAATTCTAATTCTCCTTTGTGCCTCGAAGTCTAATATCGTCGAGGTCGTAAAGCAAAGGGTTAGATACGAAGGTATATAGTAGATCAAAATGTTTGTGTAGTCTATGGTCTTCAGTCCCTAAACTTACAAACTACTTATGAACTACTTACGAAATAGGACGGCACAAATATCCATGCCCGAGGGGGGATTCGAACCCCCGACCGTAGTGGCCGTGCAGACCGTGACTGGAGCGCCTTAGTCCCCTCGGCCACCGCGGCCGACCAATGAAATGTGCAAATTTTTGTAAACCGAAAGGGACATACTACTGAGGCCATCTGTCCCTAGACTTGAAAACTACTGAAACTAACCTATGCTAAGGAGATACCTCACACAAATAAGTGTATGTCAGTTTTGGTCCCATGTGGTTGTCGGCAGTATACACACCACACAAGCCCGTTTGTGTGTTCTTCCAACAGTTGTCCAGAGTGCATACTACATGCGTCATCCTACCAAAAGCATTGATCTCAAGAGCAAAGGTCATTGAATCACTGTGACATACAAATTACTCCACCAACATTATGGTAGCAGTTCATACGGAGCCCAACTGTTAAAATTCGTCAAAAATGTATTACAGCAGAAATATATTAGTGTATCATTACCTTCGTGATAGTAAGAACAATAATTTAATTGTAACGATATTTTATAATTAAGGTATTTTGAGCAACAAAACCCCTGCCATATAACACAAAAATTTCATAAAAGAAATACTAACTGTCAAACAGGTTTTGAAACTGTTATTGCGTCACCGTTTGCCACAACGCCGGGGGTATACACACGCCGCCGCGCCACTTGAAGAAGAGGCGATAAGTCGCCCCACAGTACTTCATCCGCCGGGGGCACTCGAAGTCTCGTACCCAACGAGCTAGAATTTAATAGAGTGGCGATAGGTCTGCCATATTTGAGGTAAATTGAACTGGCGTCCGTCATGCTATTTGGGGTATTGGCTGACAGCTGGTACGCCACATCCATTCGAGGATTTTACTTATTTACAGTTGCACGTTTTAAATAGAGATTGACTATTGAATATTGATGTGCATAAAGTTCCGTCAGACTTTATCGAAGCGAATTGACTGGTAATATTTTCTCTAAAATTCGGTAATGAAATATCACGAACCTGTCAGTAATATAGGTCGAGGTCTAAGTGTAACAGTTATCTGAGGTTTGCAAAAACAACGAAAGTGCCTCTGTGAAAATATCCGTGTTGATTTTAATGCAAGAACATGAACTAAACGAGTCGCGAAACATACAGTGAACATACGAACAATCATGACAAGGATTTGCATATGTTGTTAATATGTGTAACAACTGCTTTCATAAACCCTACTATACTTTTATCTTATGTTTACTAAACGAATTAAGCCTGCAAACTTGTAAAATTGCTGTCCAAGGGTTTGGTTGTGAAATTTGGTGGACGAAATAAGAGTACAAGAACGAAAGTGACAACGAAATACTGCATTTAAAAATTCGCTTACCGTATCTGCCTCAAAAGCATTCCGCGTCGAAATATGATGTCGTTAATAACTTTCCTTGTTGTCATGCTGAAACAAATAACATTTGGTACATGGAATTTGAGTACAAAGACGAAAGTGGTATCAGAGTATTGCAATACAAATTCGCCTAGATCAGCTGCCACAAAAGCATTCCACACCGAAATAACGTATCATAAATAACTTTCCTTTTCGCTACGCTGAAATCAGTACATCTTTGTTGTAAAGAACACAGACACATACAAGTGAAATAATTCTGTTACTAATGCTTCCACACTTTGCACTGTTTACATGTCAGCCATGCTCTCAGTCATTATCAACAATAAATAAAATATTTTTAAAGAATATGTAGATACTCAAAAAGGTTTTTCATCAACCACAGGAGGAAGAGAAGAAGAAATATCTCAAACACAACAACACTAGGTAGAAAACTGAGCATTTTATGGTGTGTTCTTCAAGGGAATTGGAGGATAGGTCATCTGAAACTTCACACTTTGGGCAGCTAAGTGCTATAAGACAAGAATTTTTTGTTCAAAACAATGTTCATGTGTTTGTAGAGCTAATGCGGCTTAACTACGGGGTCATCAGTCCCTAAACTTACAAACATGAACTAGCTAATACTAAGGACGGCACAATTATCCATGCCCGATGGGGGATTCGAACCCCCGACCGTAGTGGCCGTGCAGAACATGACTTGCGCGCCGCAGACGGCTCGGCCACAGCGGCCGACGAATTTTTTGTGAGTATAGATGTATTGATCTCAAACAAGGCAAAACATTTGGTGGTCTTGCATGACGTACTTGTCGTTTCATTACTTCGGGTTGTGTATTTAAATGTTGAACACACTTTAGACATATTTCAGCAGCAAAAATTCTACAGACAATACACACTAAATACGATATACACTAAATACAACGCTTCAAGCTCATCAACAACATACATTTGTCAAGTTTACTGACCACCAAAACTATGGCGGCCGAGATTACACAGGTTGCCGCAAAGAGCGCCGTAACTCGTGTGTTAGCCACTATATGAAATTTAAGCACGTTGCTCGTACCTCTCTGCCTTGCGTTGCGCACCGGCCAATCAGATGAAGACGACTCGGCTGCATAAGCCGGCGCACCACAGCCACGACAAGCAGAATAGCAGGGGAGACGCTCAGTCTATCGAGTACAGTCCTCAGTACCGGAGCTGTATAGCAGCCTACGAATCCGTCTACAGCGTACCAGCACAAGCAAGAACACTGTGATTGACTGACTGAATTAGATCACTGCAAAACCAATTGTAACACAAGCACATTACATGGAAGTTTAGTATATTTTCTTTTCTAATAAAAGTGTATGTGAATTAATGGTTTCTTTCAGTTGCAGACCTTGTTCACATTCCTAGCTAACCACGGCTCACCTCCCGAACCTTCGGTGCACAGAACAGCAAAATCGAGAAACGAGTACACAACAGAAACCTTTTTTATAGTACACGTGTTACTTATTCCAAAGGGAAGCAAGTATTATGAGTATATTTAGTGTCAACATTGTCTGCATATAGGCTCAAAGGAATTTTAAGAATATTCACTGCCGATCGGAAGGGCCGCGTGAGCTAAGGAGTGATTTTACGGACTGTCCGTCCATTCATTCCGGAGGTTCGAGTCCTCTCTCGGGCATTTGTGTGTGTGTTGTCCTTAGCGTTAGTTTCGGTAGTTTGTAAGTCTAGGGACTGATGACTGTAGTAGTTTGGCCCAATAGGTTTAGAAATATTTGAACATCAGAATATTCACTTTGGGATAATCTGCGGCACTTTTGTAAACATTATGTTACGCAGGCAGCTAAAGAACTGTTATAAAATAAAGTTTATGATTTTCGATTTGCAAGCTTAAAGAATAGCGCAGCTTCTGAAACGGTGTATTTCGTTTTCAGTTTTACATTAAAACAACTCTTATAACATTTAAGTAGTATTCATTGCAAAGAGATCTCTGGAACTAACCGCATTCTAGGAAACGTACACTGTCACGTAATGAACAAAGAAGTATTGATTATTGTTTCTCCTACGTTGTGAACACAAATCAATTACTTGTTTCAATGCACAAAACTTCGCCATTTAGTAATAGGTGGCTGCAGTGAGTTGATCGAATAACATATCTATCGGAACTGCGGGGGAATGATATCTTGCAAGTGTTTTTCTGCCTGTCCCTTAAGTGGAGGTGAAGGTTCTTATGAGTCTCCTACTTCGTCCGTCTTGCTAATAAGTGTACCATAAATTATTCCCACATTTAACTCAACTCTATATCTGAATTTTACAATCCGATAAAACACTTGTTCCTGGCATCTGTTGAAGATATACTTCGTTCCCATGGCGAAAAGTTATGTTAACATATTCACCATCAAAGTCAAACAAGTATCAGCGTTGAAAGGGAAAAAATAAAACGAAGGTATTTTTATTATCCTATTTACACGAGCTTAAATAATTTCATCATCGTTTCTTTCCAACCTGCTTTTAATAAATTGGTCATCTGTTATTTAGAGCTTCTATCACTACACGAGCACAGTTTCACTTGTTCTCCTTACAAATCTCACTATTCCATGGAACTGCTTACCTATACTTTTATAGAATGCAATACTTTTGATAGGACAAGTGTCAAATTTCCGTTAGCCTTACCTCTTTGTTTGTTAATTTTGCTTTAACTCTTGTGTTGTTTGTGGTTGAACTGTTGACATGACCTTCCATTCGTAGCAGTGGAAGTGTGTATTCACAGTCACCAGCGACAAGTCGTATTTTAAGGAATCTTGTCCTGACGGTCTCAGTTTTCTCGCTGGAGCCTGCTCTGAAGAGGGCAATGACTGCAGCGTTGGCGGCGTATAACAAGCAAGTCGAGATGGTGGAGAGATGAAATTCCTACCAATTTTCTGCGCAACTAAGGGTTTCCACCTGCGATGAACACGGCCGCGAGAGACCGCGACTTCTAGTAGAAGAGCAGCCTACGTCATGAAAACCTTAACAGAATATGGAAAACTGTTCCGGAGGACAAACACCGCAGAGATATGTCAGCATTCTGAGAACAGCGAATTAACCAAGACATCAGGATACATCGAATGTGCTATTTTCCTGATTGGATTAAAAAAAACAAGATGGGGCCAGTGTTCGAATCGTTCAGTACGACGCTGTGAGATTGCGAGAGGCTTCTCAACGCAACTGTCGGCATTTTTATCGTTACCGCTCCTCAGCCGCCATTAGAATTTAATATGGGAGTGGATTGTCATTGTACATAGAATATTACCGACAATTCGAAGTTGGTTACTCGTATTCCAAATGAGCACCTCGCATAAAACAGTAAATTACTTTATTGAAAAACCTAATGAAAATAGAACGAAGGAAAAGTATCGGTTAACGTGCCAGTAGTGTAGTACCCAGCGAGCGCTAACTTCACAAAATTTCAACTTTTCATTAACAGTATAGTACACCCTGTAATAGGAATTGTTGATCTGCAATGTTATGATTCGCATTTTTGCACGTCAGTCGTTCCAAATTGCTGCCTGAACCGCTTTGACATTCTGTAGGTTTGCAGCTCTTAGCAATAGCTAGGAAAGTGGCGAATGAGAAATGTTGACACGGTCGTCCTGGAAGAATGTAGACCACCTCAAGACTGTGTCTTGGTTCATACAGTTGCCCTACACACGCCATGCATTTCCCTGTGAATTTCACTTGAGTTGTGCCTCATCGCTCACAACTATCAAACTGCACATAAGATGATGATAGAAACAACTGCTCAATTTTATGTTTTATAGGCCAGGCTTCTGTCGCAAGAACTGCACATGCAAACAAGGCAAATTCTAACATTCCAGCTGCAATAAAAGTGGAGAAGAAAACGATTGTGTGCGATACTTTGCGACCCTCCCTCGAATCAGTGCCTTTCCTTACTCTGTTAAGGAGAAACTCCCGGTTTACATTTGGGCGCACTGAAGAGGAACGGAGTCGAGCCCTCATTAAAACTTCATCGAAAAGACGCAGAAGTGTCACCAACTACGAGGATTATCCGGAAACTAGAGCTACAAGACATGTAGCGTTTTCACGGAATGTCCGTGGAGAAGTTGGTACCACTGCCGTGTAGTGCAAAGTCAGTGGAAGGAACTCGCATTTCTAACTATCGGTAGCTCGCCGAATAGTGCTTTAGTGAAAGAAATGAGCGTTCTCGTTCCGGCTCCAGCAAGTGCTCGGTTTCATCCGCTACCTAAATGCTAAGGGCATGTGCGACGCCGCGGTACATTGCGAAATTGTTTTAGTTTATGGATGTTCTTTAATGTCAAGACACCATGTGATGAAATGGGTACGGAATTTCAATTCTGGAAGTACGGATATTCATGAAAAAGACAAAAGCGGAAGACCGTATTTTGTGATTAATGTGGTGCAGAAAACTGAAGAACATTTGATCTCTGTCGTCCTACAACTGACAACCTGCATGCAGTGTGCTCAAACTTTTCATTAACCGTTAGTCATGAAATCGTAACTGATCGAGAAACGTACCTGAGGTTGTGTGCGCGATGGGTACTCATGATGCTTACCTAAGCACACAAACTGAATATTCGCTGCCGCCAGCGAATTTCTTTACAGTTTTGCAACTGAAGGCGGGACTTACTCAATTCTGTAGTAACAGCAGATGGAAATGCCGTCCTTCTTTACTTCCAGGACTGCATTTCCTTTCCCTCTCCCCTCCTTTCCTATCCTCACTTTTTGCACTCCCCGCCGGGGGACCGATAACCTTAGCAGTTTAGTCTCCATACCCCATCCAAACAACCCAAACCCAACCCAATTGCGGTTATTACTTCGACCAGACGACGGCGTGCCGATGGCAAATCCGTTAGCTCCATTCATAGTAATCCTCTTTATGGAGAAATTTGAGGGCACTGCTTTGAACACTGCTACATCGCAGCCAAGTTGTTTTTTTACCACTACATCGATCACACATTCGTCATCTGGCATCACGGACCTCAGAAACTGGAAGAACACTAAGATCATCTGAACAGTGTTCAACAACACATCAAATTCACGATGGAGATATAAAAGTCAGTTCTTTGTCTTTCCTTAATGTCATCGTCTGTTGTAAAACCAATGGTCACCTCAGGCACAGTCTGTATAGGAAGCCTACTCATAAGGTTTGGTATCTGAATGCGTCAGGCACCACCATCCTGTGCAATAATACATGGCATTCTGAACACCCTAGTTCATCGCGTAAAAGTAGTTTCAGTCGCTGAATGTCTGCCACGAAAGCTAATCGACCTTCGAAGTGACGTCAGGGATAATGGATACTGTCACATCCAGATATAACAAGCAATTTCTCGCAATAAACGCAGGAAAAGTACATTGGAAGAAGAGAGCAAGAACTTCCTTTTTTTTCTTTCTGTTTTATGTGTTCAGGCATCCAGCAGACAGGCGAAAGATGATGAGGCCTGTAAAAGATGATCTAGTGCTCAAAACACCAGGAGTTTATTAGATACCATGTGAGTGTGGCTGCTGTTGTATTGGACAAACTGTACGCACTGTGGAACAACGCGGACAGGATACGAGTGGTTCACATTTCTGTAAATCTAAGGGACTTAACTACTTTGGTCGTCAGTCGCTAGGCTTACAAACTACTTACACTAAATTCCTCTAAGGACAACAAACGCACTGACACCCGTAGAAGGACTCGACCTCCGACAGCCATTCCACTGCGGCAACAGGAGAGATGTGGTCACGTCTTCGCTACCCGGAAAAATCAAACTTGGAAGAGCATTCTTTAGAAAATCGACACTGAATTCGTTTCCGCGAAACACCTGTAATTTCTAAAACCAAAGAATATTAGGATTGTGTCAAAAGTAAGCAACTGATATTAAAATATCGGAGAACACTGTTAATAAGGACGTCAGCTTCCAGTTCAGCACGGCTTGAGACTCGGTCATACCGAGGTTGAAGAGCACGCGGCGGACACGGGACGAAGATGCGAACCGTAATGACGTCACAGCCTGCAGTAGAAAGCGCACGCAACCGACTCGGAATGTAAGCATTACATTATGTGGCGAAGCAGAAAGTTTCAGAGACGTAAACGCCAGCAGCGCTGCAACTGTTCTGTCTCCAGCATGTAGCTGTTTCAGGAGGTGGATCCTGACTAGCAAAGTTGTGGACGTGGATCTGTAAAGAAAATGATTAGCACACATATGCTTTTATTAGAGATGAAATGAATTCTTAACTTTGCTGTGATTGTGTGGCACAAATTCTTCCTAACTTTTACACAGTTCTGCGATGTGTTACTTAGAATCATGGCAATAGAATGCTGTTCCGGCTTGTGCTAAGACAGACTGCTGGTTCTCGTATATGGCACTCTTCTGTTGATCCCTGGATCCAAACTGTAGAGCTGCACTGGTGCTGCTGTGGTGCGCCAGCATGTGTATGCGAGTTCCCTTCTTCCTATTGGCCGGCACGCGAAGCAAGCAAGTAGGTACAAAGACTGCGGGCGACCCGGTCGCCGAAGTCTTAAGGCCCGTACACGGGTTCCGATTTGTCGAGACCCAGTTATCGGCGGTCCGATAAATTGGACGTGTGGAGGCGCTTGTCGACCAGCTTCATTTGTCGGATGGTTGGTCGGGCTTGACCGTCCGACATCCGACCTTCCCTCAACTCCACTCTACAAATTGTACAGTGTGTAGCGCTAACCGACCAACTTCATGGGAGCGATCGTCTGCTATCTGCCCAGCGAACCCGCCGAAACGAAAACAGTCCGTTATTATTTATCGAATGATAATACAGTGCTTGGTTCAGGTACATAGTTCTAATTGTATACATTGTAAGATATGTATGACAAGGACAATACAGGTACAGGCTCATATGTACAGTGTTATATTAAATTATGTACACATTACAGAAGTTCTTAGAATTCTGAATCCAAACAGGTGATCCAGTTAGCCCTTCAGGTAACGCATGGCGGATGTCATTTATTGATCCCCAAAAGGCTCTTTCGGACATTCACCTACAATATGGTTTATTGTTTGTAGGGCAGGTCCACAGTCACACTCGGGAGATGTTACCCGGCCCCATTTGTGCTGGGAAGGTTACTCGCGTCTGTGACATTCCTTAAGTCACACGGGTCCCCTGGGTGGTGCTAAATGAGTAACAGCAACAAGCTGAAACCGAACTCCCGAAAAGGCCTCCCGGTCAAAGAGTGCAGAGCAAACAACAGTCCGTTGAAGAGTGTAGATTCACATCTATTCATTGTAACAGACACCAGAACAGGGATGCACTGCAATCGCAGCGTGCAGTTGGTCGGAACATGTGTAGGCTGCTACGAATTTGTTGGACAGCGTGTGTAGGGACCTCGACAGAGCGTATATCGCTCCTTCGTATACTGGCGCGGCGACCTGCATGGACCGCCGGCGTTGTGGCGAATAGCCACGCCACAACAGCAACGACAATGCAGCAGTCATTTACCAATCGACAATGACCGAAAAGACCTTGACCGAAAGCTCCTGGGTTTCTAACCACCTGACCTGACTGGAGGCCCGTAGATCTTATATATACAAAAACAATAAAGAAATAAAAAATAAAGAGACTCATCCCACGAATGTCAAGCTTCTTCAGTGCTTTTGTACAATTGTTTCGCACTTCACACCACTATAATCGTTTCTTTTTAACCCCCTTTATGCTCCCCTTACTACTCTACAACATAGACATACTCTCCACTTCGAGCTTTTCTCGACAGCTTCGGTCGCTTTTCTCATTTAAATCATAGCCGCTCACACGAAGTAAGCAGGCTCTTACCAGCGCCCCCTCCCGGCGCTTCGTATCGGCCGCAACTCCTTGCACCACTTTGCTCCAGCCGCCCGCGCACCAACACCTGTCTGGCTAACGCAGTGCATGAAATGTGTTTCAAATCTGAACGCGGACCTATCCACTGCAGTGCTGTTTATGTGGTGAGTTACTTCTACCTCACCGACCATGTCCATCGCTGTCAACAATTATCATGTTCGCCTTTACTTATTTCGCTGTTGTTTCAGGGTTTCCTTTCATGTTGACGTTTGATCAGCGGGTTATGCCGATGCCTTTAATTTTTATTTATGACTAATGATGTTTACCATCGCCTAAGGAATGCAATCTTGCTGACCGTTAGGTAGGTCCCGACCCCCCATTTGTTTTGTTTTTAAAGCTGTGGATAGGTTCGCGCCCTAAAACTGTCATGGTTTGTTTACATATTTTCTCTTGTTACAGTATTCTGATGATGCGCCAAAAGCGCGAAACGCGTTAACAAACAGTATTATTTTGCAACAGAGACTGTTATTTTTACACAAAAAAAGACAAAATTATTGTCAGTTTACTGATACGAATTTGTTACTTGTACAGAAATGATTCTCGTAACCATACCTTCCGGATGAAGCACGCTGCTGAGCGGAGAGTCACACTCCGCGATGCCAGGCGACGGTTCGGCTAGCAGGTGATGTAATGTCTTCAGGCACCCAGTCCGTCATAAGCGGCGGCGCGCTGCACAAAGGCCCGCTCGTACGGGTATTGCGGACCGACATCGCTATAAAGGGTGGGGGGGGGGGGGATGGGGGACACGCACTGGGCGCTTCTGCTCTGACCATAATCGCGCGAGCCGCCGCCTGCTGCGGGCCGGCGTGAGTTATACGCCGAATATGAAAGGAACGCTAGCCGGCTGCGGAATTCCGCTTTAATTCCAGGCGCTGCGCTACCTCCGACCTCCGGCAGCCCCGCGTGCGTTCCTCGCCCCCTCCCGCCCTTCTCCTTTCCACCCTCTTCCGCCCTCTCGGGCAGAACCTGACCGCCCGCGCCGCACTTTGACGCTAACGTACGCGCGGGCGTGGGCGAAGAGTGGCCCCGACCTCGGCCAGGGGTTCGCTGTATATCTCTCCGGTCCAATATCGGGGGAGAGTAAGGACATTTTTGCATTACATTCATATTCATGGGAGGGTCCTCGTCGAGGATTAAAGAATTTGCCATTAATTATTCATCCGCCCCCTTCGCGCGGTACTTACCGTGTGGGACCGGAGCTCTTACGTAGTGTGAATAGTGCCATTAACAATCCCACTCCATAAAATTTAGCGCCGGCAGACGAGAGAGAGGGCCCTTGCGTTTACGACTGAGGGGGGTCGGCGGCGGTCTTCCCGTGTGAAGCACACTCGGAAATGTGGAGCCGCAATCCTTCTCAATTAGTATTTCCTCTTACCTCTAATTTCGCCACACGTTCCGACTTCACCCTCGAGATTATTTACGGCAGCTGCTCTCTTCCTCGCTGATTAGACCAACTTTCTGCTCATATGGGTACAACGTTCCTCAATTGCACATCAGTGATTCCTCGAAAGAATAATTAGTAAAATAATATTTTCACGGCAAAAGTTCTTGGATAACGATCCTGGATTTAGATACCCGTTTGATTCAACATTGCATCACTGTGCTCAGCGTTCGTGTTGTAATATCATAATGATTAACAGCAACCAGTCGCAAATACTTCTTTGTTGTTGCATAACTAGAGATTGGTCGTTGTGCATACATTCTCAATGCATTAAAACGTGGTTTGAAACATATTTAACTTCTCGGTCTTCATGTTTAGTGTAAACGTGATCGCCGCGCTGGAGTGGCCGAGCGAATTGAGGCGCTATGCTCCGATGCGCGAGGTCTCTACCCGTCGGGGGTTCGTATCCTCCTTGGACGTTAGTTCTGTCTTTGGTATGAGTTAGTTTATAAGTAGTTTGTAAGTTTAGGGAATGATGACCCCCAGTTAACTGGCATAAGGTGAACAATCATTTCAACATTTATGAACGTGATCTTCAACATTATTTTTTTATTAGTATCAAAGGCATTAATTACAAGTTATTTACAAGAAAACTTTCCAGCTACAGAATAAACAAGTGCCTGAGCATCAGGCAGTAACAAAAAAAAAAAAAAAAAAAAAAAAAAAATTATATTCTTTTCACCCAAAGCGTGCTAAGTATTAAAATTAGCATACAGTTGTATTTTACATATATTAACAATTGTAAATACGAATCTTCTTGGCAGATTAAAATTGTGTGCCGGAACCGGAGCTGGAACGTTTCTTTGCCTTTCGCGGGCAAGCGCAGTACCAACTGAGCTATCCCGACACGATTCACCATCCCGCCTCACAACCTTACCTCGCCTCCTACTTTCCAATCCTCAGAGAAGCTCTCTTACAGGAGAGTCTTACAAGACCAGCACTCCTGGAAGAAAGGATATGGTGGAGACATGGCTTAGCCACAGCATAAGGGACCAGTCAGAGGGCTGAAAGCTCTCTGTAATAAAAAGCTGAGCCAAAGAACACGTAGAACCAAAACGAACATACAAGGCGTCCGCAAGACCGAGAACTACCCATAGAGCAAAAAGAAAGGATGAAACTCTCACTCGAAAGGCAAAGGTCTGAGGTTCGAGTGCCGGTTGCGGCACACAATTTTAATCCGCCAGAAAGTTTCATATCAGCGCACACTCCACTGCAGAGTGAAAGTATCATTCTGGAATCGTAAATACATTTATATTTAGACAGAGTGGCAGTCAAATGTTTGTAACGTTATGGGACCTAACTGCAGAGGTAATCAGTCCCTAAACTTACAAACTACTTATGAACTACCTTATACTAAAGACGGCACAAATATCCATGCCCGAGGGGGGATTCGAACCCCCGACCGTAGTGGCCGTGCAGACCGTGACTGGAGCGCCTCAGTCTCCTCGGCCACCGCGCCCGACTTGTTTTAGTCCACAACCGGGCTACGTCCAAGGCCAGCCTTACGTCTTCTTCAGAGCAAAATGACAGACACGAATGAGAGTTGCATAAGTGAGACATTGTCACTCCTTACCACACGCACAGGTTGAGAGTCCAAAAGTATTCCCATGTTTCAAGGCTTAGTTTACACCTCCCAACACCTGTTGAGGGACTTACAGGTACACGAGCGCTCATTGTAACGGGGATATAAATATGTTTTTCATATTTTAAACCAAGTTTTAAACCAATGAAAATGGTTGAACAGGTAACAAATATTTGCGACGGATTGCTGTTCATCATTAAGATAACAACGGGTACATAAGTATAAAACGACGGTGCTATGGTAGAAATGACAGTTATACTCCTAGACGTGAAACGGTTTTTGATGTTGAAGTGGCTGTAGGACGAGAAGTAACAGGCTTTCTATTCTGAGGCCGGCCGCGGTGGCCGAGGTGACTGAGGCGCTCCAGTCACGGTCAGCACGGCCACTACGGTCGGGGGTTCGAATCCCCACTCGGGCATGGATATTTGTGCCGTCTTTAGTCTTAGCTAGTTCATAAGTAGTTTGTAAGCTTAGGGACTGATGACCCCGTAGTTAAGTCCCATAAGTTGTACAAACATTTGAACATCTACTCTGAGTGGAAACTAGACGCATACGACATTCCATTTAGTAAGTCGTTCTGAAATTCGATATTCGAAGATCCGGAGAGCCAAGACTGTAAAGAGACTGCTGAATTTCGTGCATGCGTAGTGATGAAAATTATGGACAGTCCTGATGAATATGATGCACAGCCTTGAAGAACATGATGTAGCCCCAATCACCGCGAAGCGCAGTCTGCGTGAATACGATGCATAGTCTCGATGAACACGGTGCTCAGTCTTAATGAACACAATGCATTTTTGATAAACAAAATGCAGCCTGCACAACTACTACGCAAGGTGGATGGACACAATACACAGTTTCGATTAACATCACGCAGCCTCAGCGAACACGATGCGCAGTCTCTATGAATACAATGCTGTTTCAGTGAATAGGTTGCAGCCTCTAAGAACAATGTAGTGTCTCAATGAACCAGTTGCAGCCTTGGTGAACATGATGCATAGCCTCGATAAACAGAACGAAGCGTGGATAGACACAATGCAGTCTGGATAAGCACAATGAAGCCTGGATGAAAATAATGCGACTCGGATGACCACACTGTTCAGCTTCAATGAATACAACGTGCAGTCTGTAAGGGGAAAACGCCCCTTACGTAGGTACCTCTTACTTTCGATAGTGCGAGTGCAATATGTCGATTGTTTATGCGCCGAGCGCGCCACCTGTGAGTGAGTTCATGACGGGACTCCGAGAAGTGAAGCCGCGTGTGTTGTGTCTAGGTCGTGATGGCGGAGGGATTAAATATTTCTCTGACTGGTGTGTGTATGTCCCTTACCGTCGCAGTGGACCCCAGTATCGTTTGTAATTTAGTACAGTGTTATGCGTACCGCGAATCGCGACAACCGCGCCGGTATTGCGTCTTCAATTTTGACTACATCAACAATGCATCAATTGGATTACAACGGCGACCAGCGACTTCAGAAAATATTGTGAAAATACTAACCGTAACTAGGAATATACGGCAAAAGCCATGAACAGCTCACACTTGTGTTAATGGAAGAATATATGCATATTTTTTACCAGTGCAATTTTTGTTTGCTGATTGTCAACAATCTCAAACTGTCAATTGAATGTCCCATTATTGTGCAGCCTAATTAACTGTATCTACGATAGAAACAAGTTCCGCAAAATACTGATCAGCCTTATCCAACAAGGTCAATCATATTTTATCAGTTCTGACGGGAGCAGCGATTTGTTTACAGGATTTGGCGGAAGTGTTTCAAGTCTTGTTGAACACGACTTGCAGCTTCGATGAACACGATGCACAGCCTCAATGATCTCGATGCATAGTCCAAGTCCATTGTGTAGACTACTTAACTACGCTTTGTATATTTAAGTTTCATGCATGTTATATTGTTCAGTCGCGCGTGACCTCTCACAAACTGAAGGAAGTAATGGCGTAAGTTGTCACTGTTCCTGTGACATCAATAGTGATGAAGTAGCAATAGTAAAGCGTTGTCTGCGGTCCATCTGTGTGCTTCTTTTGTGGATTGACTGCCAGTGCAGTATAGATATAGACTGTGTATGTGTGGAGGTGGGTGGATGAGCAGATGTGTTTGTGGGTGTGCATGTAAGGAGGTTATATGAAAGAGAACTGTCAAACGAGGTGATTTCAGGCAGATTATTTTCACTATAACTTTCGTAGGTTTTGTCAGATTTCATTGTTTTTACTGATATTTTGGGGTATATGTAGAACCAATAATATATCATAGAAACACATACGTTTGCCTGAGACAGACAGTGTCCGAAATCAGCTCATGGACTGGGGTGATTTCGGACACATATGTGTTTTAAATCTCTGTCCGGTGTTTCGAAGTGTATGGGGTGATTTCGGACACAAATTTACTTTTTTTTAAAGTCTACTTTTTTCTGTTTGATTTTACTGACTTTTAACACATTTTAAAGACGTCCATCATTAAAATAAGAGCCACGGAATTTTACTGATTAAAGGTTTTTTTATACTTTAATTTGCCACGCAGAATATCTCGAACTGCTTTCTTTACAATTTCCGGGTCATAATTACGCCGATCGTGATCACCTTTCTTACGTTTATGCGTTCTTAGCATTGTCCGAAATCACCGAACAAAACACAAACCTCCGTTACTTTTAAAGTGTACAAAAACTCGCTACAAACTGGTACAAAACTTCTCACAGGACCGCCACCTACTGATCTCGTTTGCAACTGCCGCTACAATACTTTTCCGCCAGTCGCAACAACAGGAAGCTTCCGCTTCATGACACAGAGAGGACTATCGATAAGGAGACTGTCCGACTGAATACGGCGTCGGTAAACAATCGATCTAAACGTGGGAATACGGGGTGTGCGAATTACAGTCTCGTGCATAAAATAAGGAGCACGCGGAAATCAGCGCTAATTCGTTGCTATGCAGCGGGAAACAGAAGATAAACCACATCGTCCGAAATCAGCACGTTTGATGGTATGCGAAAATAAAGGGTAGTCGTGCAAGTGACCACTGTACATATTTCTAAAATGACAGATAACTCCACAAATAAAACTTTTGAAACAATAGCAACAACTATTGAAATTGATTTAAACCAGAAACGCAAGTACGATTTGTATCCATTTTGAACTTGAAAGCATCTTGTTGTATGTTTATTAAGTGAAAGTGAAAGTTTGATGCAAGTATGTTAAGTGAAAGTTTCGTATTCTTATTAAGTCCTTCTATTTAAATCAAGGAGTTTCTCTAATCATATGTGCGCAACGGATTTAACAAACAAAATTAGGCCCTGTTAATAAAACAATCTGTACTTCTGTGAACATTATTTCTGACAGTCAGATTCACTGACATATTAGGACTGATTTCTTTACTGGCACATGAACATTTACATTTAACAGGAAATTTTTTTTTCTTTTTTTTCAAAAATCTGAACACGTACCATACAACAAAAACAAAAATGCCAGGGACGGGGTTCAGCTGAAATAAGAAAATTAGTAATCATTAAGTTATTTATTGAATTAAAGAAACATACCTTTGTTGAGTCTTCAATATAATACAATGGTTTTATACAATTCCGTTCCATACAAATATTCTCTTCCTCTTGATACAGAATCCACTGTCCAATATAATACGTTTGTATTCATAAATATAGAGTGATATAAATCAAACTCAATACAATCATTGCTGACCAATTCAACCTTAGTACACAACACAGCTGCTATACGTCTGTCAGCTAGCCTAGCCCACAATCGACTCTTCTGCTCAACAGCTCACTCTCTACTACTTGCCTCAGCAGTCAAAGAAACTGCTGTAGCGCAGATGCTACATGGCAGCTGCAAAGACATTATAATGTGCAGTAGTTACAAACATGGACAGAGATTATCGATCATTGATGACTTTCACATACAAAAGAGAGCTATAAGGCGGATACACGTTCAGCTTCACCAAAAATATTACCAAAAAATCAATAAATAACGAACTTCAGCCTATGGCTGCCTACTTTCAAAGTATATCACAACCGTAATATTGTGCTTCAGTTGATTTACATACACGTAAACTGCATTTCTTAAAAAATATATATATAAACAATAAAAAATTAATTAATAAGAGTGTCTGAAACCATGTTAGGAAAAAGAATAGGTAGTGGCAGGTTTTGAACCACAGACCTTCTGCTTTACAGTCCAACGCATTGCACACTACGCTACAAGCAAGAAGTTGTATTCTTAAATTTGATACTATTCATGGCCGTTGTTAACTGATGCTAATATGGCATTTGTAGACACTAGATTATCATGTATCGTACGAAGAATGACGTATTTAAGTTAATTCTTCAATGCGCCATTGCTTTGAAATGAAAACGTGTAAGTTAAAATAAGAAAATCATCAAATACGCAACGCAAGATGGCTTATGCCACAAAGAGTTCTGGGCGATGAATGTCACGTGACATCTGCGAACGGCTGGTTTTCGTTAATGAAGTGGAGGGTGTCAAAACTCTGTTATTTTTGCAAATATCTCTCAAACGATACGAGATATGTAAAAAACATAAGGGAACAAGGCTGTAGAGAATCTTCTCCTCTACAAATTCGGTTATTCAATTTTAGCGTCAGATGAACGGATTATATGGAATTAGAATTACATTACAATCGGCCTTTTTTGGTATTACTAACGTGTTTCTTGTCCGAAATATTTGAAAAAGCGAGATTCTGGTCTCTGACAGCCAAAAATTTTGTCTGTAAAATTTGGTGCCGATCGGTTGAACGGTTCGACCTAGAAAGTGGGAACACGTTACAGCCAGAGAGACATCGTCAAATCGCCGTTAGTTTTGCAAATATCTCTGCAACGATACAAGATATAAAAAAAAAAAAAATAATAATAATAATAATAGAGCGAAGTTGTAGAGAATTTTCCCCTCTACCAATTAGGTTATTCAATTTTCGTGTCAGATGAACGATTCGCTTGCAATTACAATTATATTACAAACGGTTGTTTTGGAGTTACTAAAGTATTTTTCTCCGAAAAATTTGAAAAAGGGAGGTTCTGGTCTCTGTCGGCCTACAATTATGTATGTAAAATTTGGTGCCGATCGGTTGAACGGTTCGACCTGAAAAGTGGGAACACGTTACAGCCAGAGAGACATCGTCAAATCACCGTTATTTTTGCAAATATCTCTGCAACGACGCAAGATACGAATAAAAAAAAAAAAAAAAAAATAAAAAAACATAATAGAGCGAAGTTGTAGAGAATTTTCCCCTCTACCAATAAGGTTATTCAGTGTTCATGTCAGATGAACTTTTCGTTTGCAATTACAATTGTATTACAAACGCCTTTTCTTGGCGTCACTACCGTATTTTATGCCCAAAAAATTTGAAAAAGGGAGGTTCTGGTCTCTGTCGGTCTACAATTGTGTCTGTAAAATTTGGTGTTGATCGGTTCGTCTTAAAAACGGGGAAAACGTTACGGACAGACAGACAGACATACAGACATACATCCCAAATTCGCCGTTATTTTTGCAAATATCTATGAAACGATACGAGATAAAAAAACATGGGAAAGCAAAGTTGTAGAGAATTTTCTCCTCTAAAAATTCGATTATTCAATTTTCGTGTCAGGTGAATGGTAAAGCCGTTATTTTTATTTAAATTTCGAGCTGTCAAAAAACGATCTCAAAGGCCCACTTTTAGTGTTACTAACGTAACCTAAAACGGGGAAAAAAAAATAAATAAAAAAAATAAATAAAAATAAATAAAATAAAATAAAGTCTACAGAGATCTTTAGAACGAGCGGATGAAACAAAGCGTGTAGGTTGGCGCAAGCGGAAGACGCAGGGGCAGCGCCATATTTCGTCGAGTGGGAGGCTTGAAGAAGCGGACGAGAGAACTGAAAATAATCGCGCCTTGGCCGGACGAGTTGCGGGCCGGCAGATCTGCCAGGGGCGCTTAGCGCCGCGGCGCGTCTAACGCAGACGGATCGCGGACACATCTCCAGCCGGCGCCACTCGGCGAGACGTGATTTATTTTTGTTTGTGGCAGGGGGAGAGGGAGGGAGGACGCCCCAAGAACCCCGCGGGCGGCTCAACGCGTCCGCACCGAAATGCGTTTTACCTGCCACTCCGCCCCGTCACATTCTTTCTCGTCGACGTCCGAGAAATAAAAACCCACTCCTGCTTTTTATGTCACGTATTTGATAGCGGCTTATCAGACACTTGCATTCACAACCATTAAACAGTAATTCAGTCACGGGAGCTTCACAGCAAATAAAATAAATCAACTAAAATTAAAATAAAAATTAATTTTTAAAAAATTGGTAGGTGAAGAACAGAGATGGCGCGGTTTTGTCCGTTCTTTTCCCAGTGCAACACAGCCATTTTCTGTCGAATTTTAGTTGCCTTCATAAGTGGGTTAAAATAGGTGTCCATCGTAACTCTTTCACCGAAAACATCTCTGAAAGTACAATAGACATTGGAACATGAATTCATCTTGAGGTTTGAAAGGCTCTTCAGTCTCCGTGTTTGTTTACAAAATAAATTTGCTTTCTAGGTAAAGTTCGCCTT
The DNA here is from genome assembly GCA_026315105.1 of Locusta migratoria. Classification (NCBI taxonomy): domain Eukaryota; kingdom Metazoa; phylum Arthropoda; class Insecta; order Orthoptera; family Acrididae; genus Locusta; species Locusta migratoria. The sequence goes on from CM048748.1 coordinate 217,447,365, forward strand.
GAGCAAACACAAGTTTTTTTTTTTTTTTTTTTTTTTTTTTTTTTTTTTTTTTTTCTCTCCTATACATGTTTCGCTGGCGTTGCAGCATCATCAGTGGGATGTTTAATTCATATTGTCTTAATACCACATGTCGTTATGTTTGTGGTCCTTCAACTCACAGAACGTCACTGATATTTCTTGACAGTTTGTCATTTTGGTGGATATGCGCTGTTTTCGTGTTGTGGACAGGCACTGTGTCACTTTCACTTCACTTAATGTTTATGTTCATTGAGTGAAGTGAAAGTGACGCAGTGCCTATTCACAACACGAAAACAGCGCATATCCACCAAAATGACAAACTGTCAAGAAATATCAGTGACGTTTTGTGAGTTGAAGAACCACAAACATAACGACATGTGGTATTAAGACAATATGAATTAAACATTCCACTGATGATGCTGCAACACCAGCGAAACATGTATGGGAGAAATCAAAAAACATTTGTGTTTGCTCAAGGCGGACCTTACCTATAAAGCAAATTTATTTTATATTGGAATATGACTTGCGCGGTCTTGAACGTACGGCAGAAGCTTATGAAAGTAACCACAACAAGACAGCCTAAAAAGTACATAAATACTATTTTTGACACTAATGATTTTAATCGCTGAACTATATTATTTATTATTCATTCAATAACGTGAAATCACGAAAAGAATAAAGTTGGTTGCATCACAACAAGTCAATTAGGACCGGAGAACATAAGAACCGAAGTTAACGTTTGACAGACACGAAGCGCGCAGCTAGCGGTTGAGTTTCGGGGCGTGATAGCTGCGAGATTCGTGTATATCAAACCTCAAATTCGCTTCGTATTTTCTGCGGATCTAATTCACTTACTTCGATGCAACCAATACCGTTCTTTATGTGAGTTTACATGCTACTGATTTCGTAACAAATAATGAGTAGCTATTAAAATCATTAGTTTGTGTCGAAAATAATGTTTATTTAATATTTAATACTTATTAACTAGCTAATACTAAGGACGGCACAAATATCCATGCCCGAGGGGGGATTCGAACCCCCGACCGTAGTGGCCGTGTAGAACGTGACTGGCGCGCCGCAGACCGCTCTGCCACCGCGGCCGGCTGTTCTTAGCATCACTTACTTTAGGTTAGTGTAAGTAGTTAGTAAGTTTAGGGTCTGATGACCAAAGTAGTTAAGTTTCTTAGAATTACAAACATTTGATTTTATTTACTTTATAACCTATCTTATAGTGCTTACTTTCATAAGCCCGTGCCAACGGTCACAGTCGCAAAAGTCGTTTCCATGTATGAATTGTTTTTTCGGAGATATTTTTGGTGAAAACGTTGAGAGGGATTCTCTACGTATAGTTATGGGTGGTCAAAATAATGTCGCTTCGCTTCGAAACAGGCATACTAAGAACCACAGTAGTTCTATATTTTTGTTTGTATGACCTCTGTGTGTTCCTAAACCATTCATTCGATTGCAATGAAACTTTGATGAACTGGTCACCGTACGCCCACGAAGGTTTCTGGCCCAAAATCAAAAGAGCAAGACACATAGTTCAGGAGATATGAAGTCATAATTAATGAGCGGCCACCACGTGAGAATACCCAGATTTATGCTTCAATTATTGGAAAATGGGAGTAGTTAGGGACCTGCAACAAAGTTTGCATTTAATATATGAAACGGTTTGTACCTCCCCCCCCCCCCCCCTCCACAATGATGAAATTAAGTCAACCGCTCACAACATTTTCGCTGTAGATGCCGTAAAACTGTCGCATCAGGCATGACGTTACATCAAATAAAGTTGTCATTACAGATTTGCATGTTACTATTTCTTTTTATCTGAAAGTCTCCCTTAATTCTCTTGCATCCAAAATTAAGGTATCTGTTTTCTGAAACTGTATCTATGTAAAAGCGAAAGTAAACTTAATCACTCACTCACTAACTAAACACGAAATCTCAAAAACTACTTCATCCATGAAGCTGAAATTTGGCAGGGATGTACTTTATAGGTAGAAAACATGAGCTAAGAAAGTATTATGTGATAGTTGCATGGCGGATCATTCCTATATACTCACGAAATCTACAGTTTCATTCCGATCTTCACGAAAATCGCACGCTTGACCTTGGTAACAAAAGGAAGGTCATGGTCTACCATATGTTTCATTCAGTGCATAGGGTTGGGTACTTTGCAACGTAAAAATAGATCCCTAAATACCTTGTTCGCGCCATAACATGAGAACGGCTCGACCGATTTCACAGATCATGTTTTTTAAATATTTTTATTTATTCACTTATTTATCTTTCGTTATTCTCAGAACAAGGGTTGTATGAAATATAACTGGAACATTTAAGAAAAACAAAGTGCATTTTTCAATGTGACCCTGCGTTTCTATTGCATAGAAATCTATTGTTTTGTTGAATGAATATTGATGAAATTTTGAACACTCTACCATAAAAACAAGAGGAATGTCACTGCCTGTAAAAAAAATTTTTTCGGTGCATGGTTGAGGGTATTTAAGGAATTTTACAAAATGCATAATTTTGCTCCAATCTTTATGAATTTTTGCACACATGACCTTTAAACCTAGGTTTAAAGGTCATGTGTGCAAAAATTCATAAAGATTGGAGCAAAATTATGCATTTTGTAAAATTCCTTAAATACCCTCAACCATGCACCGAAAAAATTTTTTTTACAGGCAGTGACATTCCTCTTGTTTTTATGGTAGAGTGTTCAAAATTTCATCAATATTCATTCAACAAAACAATAGATTTCTATGCAATAGAAACGCAGGGTCACATTGAAAAATGCACAGTACATAAATGTTTGTATGGTACATGATAGAGCTTACACTGCAGTAAACTTGGCCGAGAGAGGCTAAGGTGGAAACGAACAGATGGGAGAGAAAGAGGTGGATGCAGACTGAGAGGGGCAAGGGGATGTGGACTGCGATAGTGTAGGATAAATAAACACCCGGGAAACGCCGGGTTTACGGCTAGAAGGAATATAAATGAGAAACGCTTTAAAAGATGAGGGTACTTGAAGTGAGATTATGTAATTCTAGATAACTGAAGTATGGGTAATTTCCTTGGGAAAGCTCTTCTTTAACACAACACGTTATTCAGGACATGAAATACTCCGACCTATTTGGTGTATTGTGATATAATTCTGCAGTTGCATTCATTCACATATGCAGATACCGTCAGTATAATGTGTTGCCAATAGAGTTAGTACTTCAAAAATAATAAATTATAAAGTTATGGCAGATGTTAATCAAAAGAACAAAGGCGTTTTCATTGGCGGCTTTACATATGTACTAAATTTTGGTCACTAACTTTCCCTTTCGAAAGCGAAATATTTTATTGACATTCAAGACCATAGGGAGCAACATATATTTTTGTTGCTGAAGCCTCTGCAGACACTTATATATGACTTACATAGATGTGACGTAAGTGTAGATGTAGTAAAGACGCCTATATTATGTAAAAATCTCCGTTAGATGTCAAGAGAGGTGGTTCTGCTAGCACTGGAAAAGATACAATTGATGGCTCGGTCAGGACGACTCTATGGCTTCGAACGTGGAGGCACTCCTGTCAGACTAACTAGCACAATGACTGTGCGTCGGGCGATAAAGAGACTGGGGTACAATGGCTGGACAGTTCTACGTAAACCAGACGTTTTTGGTGACAATGATAAACGACTCAAGGGTTGGCATAATGAGCTACGCCGCTAGACTATTGAGATTTTAATAAAAAATGTTCAAATGTTTGTTAAGCTTATGGGACTTAACTACGGGGTCATCAGTCCCTAAACTTACAAACTACTTATGAACTACTTACGAACTAGGACGGCACAAATATCCATGCCCGAGGGGGGATTTGAATCCCCGACTGTAGTGGCCGTGCAGAGGATATTTTAATCGGGCGATTTAAGTTGTAATATTACAAGTGGAAAGATGGGACGTGTACCTTAAGCCAACTTCCATGGGCAGAACAGGACTGTATAAATTGCTATGTATTCGCAGCGTTTCTCCTACTGTCTAGTAACTATTCACATTCATCAAAGTTGGCCGTTTATTCGTGAGGGATTACAAACGAAATAAGTGTTAAATTTCAGGACTCACTTGCATTTTCGTTATTTACTTACAGGTATTATCGCACTCCATTTCAAATTGAGACTTACAAAGTGAAAGACAAACAAACCTGATTTATGCGTTTAATCTTCCTTTTAGCCCTCTGAAACTAAATCAAAGTAGCAGTATGTCAAATATTTGCCCATTGTCAATAAACTGTTGTTATTAAAATTAAGATTATACACTACAGGAGTAGAACGATTAGGTGGTGTAATTTCTCAGCTACGTTGTTATGGTAGAAAGCATATCCCCCGATTGCATCAAGTGAGTGTATTGGACTATTAGTAGATTAGTCCAGGCATGTTTGCCTCACTCCGTACGCTGACGGAAAGCCCACTCTGTCAACCAATATGTTTGCTCTTCCCCTTATATCCTTCCTACGACATTATATATACACTCTCTTAGGCGTTACAACTAGATTTGCGTTTAAATACGTGGTTGTCGTGCCACCAGACACCTTCATCCGCTTTAACCAGATTTAGTATCATAAATTTTCCGTAATACAAAGTAAATTTTTAACAAAGATAAAATTATTTGCGTATCAGCATACGCTAACTGTATACCTGATTTCATGACCCAAAACTGGAGTTTTTCACACTGCTAAATGCCTCGTGAGATACCGATCGGTATTTGAAACGCTGCCATTGCAATGGTGGCGAATCTTGGCAAAGATCAATAAGAATAAAAATTGCAAATAATTGGCTCTGTATTCGGTAGTATGAGTTTTAAGTCTGCTTGATACCTCCACGTTCACTGGAGGCCGACATTAATCTCTATTTAAATAATAACAGTTTATTGACAATGGGCAAATATCTGACACACTGCTACTTCGCGATTGTAGGGTGACATTTTGATTTTGTTTTAGAGGGACATTTTCTGCTAAAATGAACTTTTAAAAAAAGTTTGTTTTGCCTTTAGAAGTCTCAATTTCAAATGGTGTGCGACAATACCTGCAAGTAAACGAAGTGATTTCTGAAATTTGACACTATGATGAATCCAGTTCTTTACTCAAAAACACAAGATCGCTATTATCCTATTGCTAAATGGTTGTTTTTCATATTAGTGTCATATGCATCATGGGTACATGAATATAAAAGGTAGAGCAAAAAGGAATTAATTACATACGTATAAAATACAAACTATAAACAACAAACAGAAACATTATATACATTTCGCCAAACAGCGGGCTATGTAATAGCATTTGGGGTTGGCAACATCAGGTCCTCTAAAGCGCAATGTGAAGGACATTCAGGGCAGTTACACATATGCTGGATCGTCTGCACGTCTCCACAACCACAGAGGTTAGAGGTAGTACCATATCCCCACTTCACCGTGAAATGTTGGTTAGCCTGTTTAGTGACCTTCAAACCTCCTAGTCCTCATTTTTGCGTGGTGCAAATCCTTGCTTTGGTTCTATCTAGTGCCTATCTCCCGACCCCATCCACCTCTCCAGCCTAGATCCAGGGTGCTCTGAGGAAGCTCCTTCTGGATTTTAGGCGTTTGGTAGCTAGCTGAATGTTGTGGAGGAGGTGGCTAGCTGGCAAATGGGCTATTGCTCTTTCACTGTAGGCATTCAAGTGCATGATAGAAAAAACCATTGTTCCATTTAAAAACTGTAGGTTTGCATAAAAAATACACTTACTAAGTAATATTACTATCTGTTTGTTGTCTAAAACTATGTGCCCCTGACTACCAATCCATTTTGTGAAAACCACACATCAGTCGCACTTTCGTTTCCGCAATATTTGCGGCGCTAGTGTTAGGTGATTCACCCTGTATATATACGGGGTGAATCTAAATTCGCGCACTCGGGCTTCGCAGCGCGATTCGTAATATGTTAGCAATAAAAAAAAATGTCTGTCACAAAATTTCGTCCTGCGCATATTTTCGGTAGTAAATGGACGTCGAAAATAGAGATGGGTGTGTGTCCCATTCGTGAATGTGTTTCAGAATTACACTACTACTACACCAACAACAAGGGCATTTGAGAGGTGTCTTGAGGAACAAAGTGAGCATTGAAACCCATGCCCGGAAATGTCATCCAATGAGGCTACAGAGCGTCGAATTTGCTGGAGGGGATGTCTAGCGGCTCGAGTTCGTGTCTGTAACTTGGACTCTCCGTAGCGACGTTGAATGGTGTTTGCGGGCATGGGTTTCCATGGTCATTTTGTTCCTCAAGACTCCTAATACATCCCTTGATTTGATTGGATTTGTTTTTGTTCAGGGAAGCCAAAACAGTCTTGGTCCAACCCGCCACTGCCCGCACCGAAACTAAGTTTATTGTGCGGTATCGCTCCCTGTGTATCTAGTAAAGCCAACCAATGCCCTTGAACAGTGCAAGGAGTCCCTTTAACAGTTCTTTATTAGACACAATTTCTTCGGGTCTGGTTGTCCCAAATGTTCTGTGCCTTTTACTCTCCAATGCAATGCATTCGAAGGTTAGATGTGATGCAGTTTCATCACCGTCATCACAGATCCTACATTTAAGGTCCTCTTCTGTTGTTCCCATTGTATGTAGGTGTTTTTTGTTGATAGACTTTGGTCCAATATTCTATGTGCTGTCTTCTGAGCCAGTTACGTAGCTCCAATTTGATCATTGCCTTGGTCATTATCACGACAGGTTTCGGTCCAATAAATGGAGTGTTTGCCCCCATCCCGGCTAATCTGTCGGCATGTTCGTTGCCACTGATCCCCGAATGGCCAGAGCCCCACAATAGGTTTACTCTATTGTTTTCCATAGCACCACCAGAACCCTGTGACATTCTGCAACAATTTTAGACCTTGTTGCAGGAGCTGGCAGTTATCTCAGGGCTGCCTGACTGTCTGAATAGATATAGATGCAACGGTCTTTGTAGCACCTACGCAAATTCTCCTCCACACACGCCCTGATGGCAGTGATTACGGCCTGGAATAATGAGGCCAGTTTCCCTTGAGAGATGACGCCCTCCAGTCTTGGCTGCACCCCGTATACCCCAGCCCCAACACCTTGGTCTGATTTTGACCCGTCAGTGAACCGGACAATATCCCCCGTACGGTGTCGAACTATTTTCTCCCACTGCTCCCTACTTCCAATTGTTATATTGAAAAGCTTGTTGAAGCAGTATGGGGTTATAATATAGTCGGCTGGCATTTCCCCATCATTTCCTATATTTACCTCACTCACCTACATCCCTTACAAGTTTGTTAGTGTAATTATGAAACACACTGACGTATGGAACACACAGAAATCTTAACCTTCGACGTCCATTTACTGCCGGAAAGATGCGCAGGACGAAATTTTGCGAAATACTTTTTTTTTTTTAATTATTATTATTTTTTTTTTTATTGCTAGCATGTGAGGATTCGCGCTGCGAAGCCCGTGTGCGCGAATTTAGATTCACACTGTGACAAATGCTGCACAGTGTGCACGATCTGGTATTCAAATAACAGAAGCAGAGTTTTTCTGTTCATGGCGTCTCTTTTGTTTCATTGCCGTATGGTATCATGGTCATGTACAGAGACATCTGGAGCCCCGCTCAGTGTAATGCAGGGACGTCGGCGCTACAGGTTAGAGCAGCAGCAGCAGCAGCAGCCGCTCGGTGCTTTCGCCATTATTATGATTACTACGCCCGGCAGTTGGGCGAAGAACGTTACAGCGAGCTTTGCGAGCGCAGAGCGCGTGCCGGCGGCGGCGGCGCTCGGGATGTTATTAGCTTTGGCGTAATCTGCCGGCTATTGGGCGCCGCTCAAGACGGGAGAATACGCGATAGTTTAGCCAATTACGGGCCCGCGTTAAGGAAGAGCTTAAGAGCCCGTTAATCACCGCCCGTTACAAAGCCGCGGCCGCGGCCGCTGTCTGGCAGCGCTTCAGCCCGCCGGGTTTATTACTGCGTACTGGCGCACCGCTGCCGCGTGCACCGGCAAAGCCAAGTTGTGGGGTCGGCAGAAGCGGCTACCGTGCACGACACGCGACAAAATGCAGCAGCATTTAGCGGCAATGATCAGTGTTATTTTCTCATCTCTCCCTCCCTCCATCCCTCCCTCCCTTCCTTCCTCTCTCTCTCAAAATGTTCAAATGTTTGTAAAGCTTATGGGACTTAACTACGGGGTCATCAGTCCCTAAACTTACAAACTACTTATGAACTACTTACGAACTAGGACGGCATAAATATCCATGCCCGAGGGGGGATTCGAACCACCGACCGTAGTGGCCGTGCGGACCGTGACTGAAGGGTCTCAGTCCCCTCGGCCACCGCGGCCGACTCCTCTCTCTCTCTCTCTCTCTCTCTCTCTCTCTCTCTCTCTCTCTCCACATTTCTCCTCGTATTTATTCTGTCGTACGAGGAAAACTGTTTACTGGATTTGCCAAAAATACTTACAAAACACAGACAGCCCCTGTGTCAGTTCGGATCGGCTTTAGTTCTCTACTTTCAGTACGATCGTTGTGAATTTTTTTCCCCGGTGAACAGAATATTCAGATATATTGAGTGATTACGGGTATAGTATACAGCATCTGCCAGTAATCCTCGGGTGAACCATTGAAGACTGCTAGCGAAAATTCTTTCCCAATCGTAGCATCAAAAAAGAGAGAGAGAAAAAAAGTGTGCCGCGTTGCTTAACAAGCACCTTTAACAATACAATTTTGAGGTTACAGATCATTAGACCAAATATGAAATGAGGACACCCGTTATACAGGGTGTTTCACTGTGTTTGCCTCTGTAACTTATAAAATAATAGGTGACGGGAAATTTTAATGTGGTAAGTCAACACAAGAAATGTTACACTTTCTGCGTAGCTGTGAACATAGTTTACTGTATCATTTTCCAAAGAGTTACGCCACAAAGATATATTTTTTAAATGGAACAATACTTTTTTCTATCGTGCATTGGATTCGTTGAAACCAGCTCCGTCCAAATCAATTTAAACTACATTCTTATCACTGTTAGTTTGGGAGATACAACCCTTCAAAGTTTAGGGGGCGGATGCTACGACAGCGTAGCTCACTGGCTGGTGGTCATGAGACAGTGGGCCGTGCCCCGGGGGACAGCCACTCGGCCAGTCAGCTACGCTATCGCAGCCTCCGCCCCCAAACTAACAGCGATAGGAATGTTGTTTAAATTGATTTGGACGCAGCTGGTTTAAACGAATCCAATACACGATAGAAAAAACTATTGTTTCATTTAAAAAATATATCTTTGCGGCGTAACTCTTTGGAAAATGATACAATAAACTATGTTCATAGCTTCGCAGAAAGTGTAACATTTCTTGTGTTGACCTACCGCATTAAAATTTTCCGTCACCTATTATTTTATAAGTTACAGAGGCAAACACACTTAGTGAAACACCCTGTGTATATATATATATATATATATATATATATATATATATATATATATATATATATATATATCTTTCTTTTCACATTTATCCTCGTATTTATTCTGCCGTACGAGGATCGGCCTTAGTTCTCTACTCTCGGTACGATCGTTGTGAATTTTTTTAATTTTCCCGGTGAACAGAATATTCCAAGATATTCAGAGTTTATGGGCATATTATACAGCATCTGCCAGTCATACTCAGGTTAACCATTAAGGACTGCTAGCAGTGAGCGAAAATTCTTTCCCACCGTAGCATCAAAATCGAGAGAGAGAGAGAAAGTGTGCCGCGTTGCTTATCTAGCAACTTTATCAATACAATTTTGACGTTACAGATCGTTAGACCAAATATGAAATGAGTACACCCGTTATATACAAATATATTCAGTGGCTGCATAACTCTGACACAACATGGTCTTGTACATCCGCAAACAACTAATATTAATTTGTCACGTAAAAGTTTGAAAACTCAGGTTCATGACACCTTGTATCGAACGGAACACAATATCTCGTACCAAATATTGTTGCCTTAAATTTTTTCTTAAAAAAAAAAGTAAATAAATAAAATAAAAATAAAAATGGAAACATGTCCGTAGCCCCAGACCACGGAATTTGTAGCCGACTGCACTTCTACCCAACATTTATATACTGCAGTAAGTTAATTCGACTAACACTACCTCCACCTTAAGGTTTTCCTTATGCATGAACACATAGTCCAGCTTATTACATTCGACGCACGCATCAATGAATATAGTTCCTTGGCAACAGCACATTTATCAAGAAACAAAATGGTGCCACGTTATTTAATATGGAAATAATCGACACCGTCAGATAAATACATTTTAAAATACATGACACTAATACGTCCAGTATGCTAGGATACTGGACGTATTAGTGACATGTATTTTAACATATAAGATGAAACAAGGAAGTTTTTTAAACTAAGCACTCTCCATAAACATCAACAAGCTTCTGTTATTTGATATAAATGGTATGGTATGTATGTATTAGGCAAATAAGATTTTTGTAAAAATTTTGTATGCAGTTTTTACATTCTTCCTTGTATGTTTGTAGAGCACCTGAAGATGGCAGCTAGACTTCTAAAAATGGTGGTGCAAATATAAAAAAAATTACAAAAAAGCGATCTTTGGCATCATTTTTCTATTCTATTGAGTCAGGTCATTAGAACATATTCTACTAGTGTCATTTCATAGCCAACTTCATTATTATAAAATTAGATGAGTTAATTCGTGGTTCTGATTTACATTTTTGAACTCAAATCAATTGTTTCTTCAATGAAGAACACGTCACGTCTTCCTAGCAGATAAAAAAATTCGAAGAGAACTCGAAAGATTGACCAATGCCAAGTGTGATTATGAGAGATACATTTCTGAAGAAGTATCTGCCACTGTCGATGAAAATAAAGTGTTATATATCGATGACAACGAAGAGGATGAATTTTCTGTTCTTCCTGAGGATGATATCAGAGCATCGTTTTATTCCACAAGAAACTTCGTCAGAAGCTGACAAGTGAAGAGAATCTTCGTACTGAACCGAGATGTTGAAACTAATTGGACTGATACTGCTCATTTACCATGCAGAAATTTCAGAGGCCCTTAAAGGAATATTATCCATCTCCCTATTGTCAAAGGAGATTACGTTTTACTGTATACTTTTTGAGCATTTATTTAGTAAGATCTTGACTTTATTCGTCCAAAATGATGAATACAGTATATTATTGCAATAAGTACGTAACTTTCTCCTAAATTGTTGAAAATGACAATGTGCACTTAAAAGATGAATTGGGTCAAAGAGATCCGACGTTGTAAGACATGTCTTTAAATTTTAAGTTGTTGACCGAAGGTAAAAATGGCGAAGGGAACAAAAACGTTCAAATGTTTGTAGATATTATGGGACTTAACTAAGGGGTCATCAGTCCCTAAACTTATAAAATTCTTATGAACTAGCTTATACTAAAGATGGCACAAACATCCATGCCCGAGGGGGGATTGGAACCACCGAACGCAGCAGCCGTGAAGACCGTGACTGGCACGTCGCAGACCGCTCGGCGAAAGGAACCTTATCAAGGAAATATGTTCACATATTTCTATATCTCAAGGACCAAACTTTTGACGTTATTGGTCCCTAGGCTTACAAACTATTGAAACTATCGTATGCTAAAAAGAATGCCCCCCCCACACACACACACCCGCGCCTGAGGGAAGACTCGAATTCCGACGGGATCCGCCACGCAAACCGACACTTGGCGATCCGAAGTGTGCGATAATTCATGTGAGGGCGATATTAAAGAAAAGAAACCAGATTTTGTCGAATAAGTAGTTTATTATACATACAAGTGAAATGGTAAACACAATAACTTTTGTGGTATTATTAATGGTACGTTCTATAACTGAAACTGAGCGCGGTAGTTTCAGGCGTAAGTCGGTTTCCATCCAAACAGTTATTTCTATAAAACTGTATTTCTATACGGTTTTTTAAGCTTGAAAATGCAGACTCACATCGGCAAGTAGCTGTAGCTGTGGATGCGATTATATCCTTCAAAGTCACACTTGCAAGTCTTCTTATCATCAAAAATGGGATAGCGTTTTAGCCTCTACAGAAAGTTTTGAAAGAACAATCTCATGGTAAATGCATCAGTGACTCTTCTTCGGTGCTCGAAGTTTTATCTATTTAAGCCTGCATACAAATTTCTTATCTCAAATGTTCAAATGTCTGTAAATCTATCGGACCAAACTGCATGGTCATCAGTCCGTAGCTTACAAACTACTTAAACCTAGGTAAACTAACCTAAGGACAAAACACACACACACACACACACACACACACACACACACACACCCATGCCCCAGGGAGGACTCGAAGCTCCACGGCGAGCAACCGCGCGTTCCGCAGCGAGGTGCTTTAGACCGCTCGGCTTCTCCACCGCGGGAATTTCTTATCTATGGCAGTTAATCACGAATACTTCGAAAGTGTTTCGTAAAACAAGTATAAAGACCCTCGATTTTCAGCGGGAAACTGTAGAATATTTCCTCGTTAAAAAACCCTTATATGACAGTAATTGTTATTTTTCTTTAGTAAGTAGAAAATAATTTAACAGATATAAAAAAAAGTTGCGAAATACACTTTTTCAGTCGACAGGCGACAGTTTTGGAACCACTGCTCTACAAGACCATCGTTGAGTGATGAGAATAGTAAAACATCAAGTGTATTTTAAAGGAATTAGTGAGCATTGGAGGCATGAGAAAAAGAGGTTATGTCGCAATTGAAAAACTATTTAAGGGATGAATTTTGGTGGTTCATAAATTCAATATTTCCATATAAAATTCAAACAAATTATTAATAGCAACGACAGTGATAAAGAATGGAATCAAATGGATTTAAAAGGAAAATGATGGCATCCAGTGTAGTAATAAGAAAAACCGTAGTCATAAATACAAAATTTGCTACGCGAAACGTACAATATTTCAACAAATTTTTAACTTACAGTTTCATGTAATATATAAAACGCTGAAAGTAAATACTTAATTGGTTATAAAAAAGAAGTAAATTGGTTATGAACGAAGCGTCACTGTAAATAATTACTTTCATCCTTTTATGCGTAATAAATGCAAATGAATTTTTTGAAACAACGGAATATAGCTCATAATGAGCTAAAGCTTGTAAATCTTTAACACGTAATGGATCACGCATTTACGATATGGTCGTTTTCAGTCATGAATTTTCTTTTATTGTTTCTATCATTGACGTTGGCATTAATTTATTTTATGTTAGCTCGTATTATAATAATATCAAAACACATCAAAACAGAGCCAGTAAATACTTTCACAGTATCTGAATTTTTAATTGACAACCCCATATATTTTCATCTCCTCATGGGGCCCCGTATTTTTATAGTCCACTTAATGATTTCTTGTTGGTATCAGCTGACGTTTATCTTCTACAGTATGCCAATACTCTTTCTTTCAGCAAGTAAAATTTTTGAATACCAACCGCCTTATCTATTGATGTTCAATTTCAGAAAAACTAGATTAAGATTTAATAACAAAGACCCAAGCCAGCTTTATGAATTTAATGAAGTTCTCATTAAGCGACTAGAGCGGAATTTCATAAATGAATGACAGATGCGGAAGTAGCCAATGAGGATAGTAATAAGGAAATTCAAGTCAGTTTGTATAAGCTGGCAATAGTGAATCGCTTTCCTCTTGATGTGGTAAGGATTAATTGAGTGATCCCACCAACAATGTAAGCAAATGTTGACGAAGCATTTCACAGTTGTTTGTGACGCTAACGATATGTCGCCTTGTGCTCATATTTCATGCTTAACAAGATGACACTAAGAGTAATAGCAACGCAAAATCCTACAACATTCAGCGAAAGTTCAGTTGTAACCACCATTATTTCTACGTGCAGCTGGAGATGTACCCTGGTAAATTGGCATCAGTGTATGAGGGGCACAAAACGTACAAATGCGATCATTTCGGATAAATGTTATTGTAACTGAAAATATATTAAAAAAAGAAATAATTTTAAGTATAGCACTCGTAGTTGGATGTTGAATGAATGTGTAACAAAAATATTTGGCAATTAGAAATGTTGGTATAAACACAAAAAGAACATAATTGATAAAAAAGATCGAAAATGTACCACACTAGGTACAATTGTGATCACTTCCTGGTAAAATTTTGATCACTGGCACCTTACACATAACAAGCACTTATTCCCTCGGTCACCAACGCATTCTTCGTGATACCAACATTACATTTTTGTCATCGAAGACAGTCACCCTTAACGATGAAATTTTTAAGAGCCCGTTAGACTAAGTTGCTTCACTTACCTATTAACTGAAAAAAAATCTCCTTAGCACAAAGTGGTGTATTCTTCAAAAATACAGGAGGAACTGTAAAGACCTGCTACACTACAAAGCCACACAAAGGCATGTCCTACGAACAATACGAGACTTTATATTTATGTTGATTGGAATTGTTCCTATATCGAATTTTTACCACCTTACCTATAGTAAGAAAGGTATTTAAGGAACTACAAGAAATTAAAAGTGTCATTGCCAACTGGTACCTATGCAAATACCTCGACTTTTTGGAATCAGTTCAATGACTACAAGTGTAGTTAGCTACATACGTATGAAAGAGTACCGCCTCATACTTCTTGGGGGTTGCTGTGGTGGGCGACACACTTTCAACAAATAAAACTGTCACGCATTCAATAAAGATCACTCCCAGGCTCTTCGTGACATAACAGGAATTTTTGTTTATAAATACCTGCCAAGCTTGCAAAAGGAACACCTGCTTTATTGCCCACTTGAACTTCACAACTTAAATTTACAGATACTACCAGAAATAGACATATATATCACAATTCCAACAGAAAAAAACGTAACAATTCAAAAGCATGAGCCGACACCAAATTACTACTGACTCTGCTTATATAACAAAGGGATTACAACTCTTTGCTCAAAGATATGAAACATCTACCTCAGCGAAGAGGTTAATGTGTATTCTGCACATACAATTTATCTTTGGCATGTCACATAATTCCTGTTTGACCTGTCAATAGCAAAACATTGTAAACAAGACGAAATACCTGAATATACAAATGTTAAGAATATTACAGATTTACAGGAAAAAAAATGTTGTACAGTGCATTTTAACATGTGTGATGTGACACTAATACAAAATATTAGAATGAAGTTACAAATAAATGTTCAAATGTTTGTAGAGCTTATGGGACTTAACTACGGGGTCATCAGTCCCTAAACCTACAATCTACTTATGAACTAGCTAATCCTAAGGACGGCACAAATATCCATGCTCGAGGGGGGATTCGAACCCCCGACCGTAGTGGCCGTGCAGACCGTGACTGGAGCGCCTCAGTCCCCTCGGCCACCGCGGCCGGCGAACTTACAAATAACCTGCAAATATGTGTACATAATTACGAAAATATTTTACATATTATTACAGGAAAAACAATAGAAGAGACCAAAAGAAATGTAATAATCTCATAAGTAAATATTACAGAATAATTATTATAGTGCTTCCACTTTAAATGCATACATTATAAGTATATTGCAAATGATCATAGTCTAAATTTATTCATACAATGATAGGTATAGTCACAAAAAATGGGGTGGGACATATACCATAACACGTACTCTTCACTGTAAGGCGCGTGGTGAAGGGTACCACGTACCACTCTAGTCATTTCTCTTTCTGATCGAATCCTAGATATAACGATGAAAAAACGAATGCTTGTATTCCTGTCTTACCATTGTTATCGTTACGTGTAATGTACTTAGGCGGCAGTCCAAATGTTCTGTATTCAACTTAAAATTCCGAAGCCCTAAATCCCCGTAAAAGCGTTTCTCGGGGAGAACATCGCCTTCCTTCCAGCGGTTCGTATTTCAGTTCCCGAAGCATATGTGTAACACTTTCACGTTGATCGAACTTACCCGGCTCTGAATTGTTTCTTTGCCTGACTGTGAACCGGACTGGTGGGAATCCAAAAAAACTAGAGCAGTACTGAGGAAGAGATCGTCCAAGTGTACAATACACTTTCTCCTTCGCTGATGAATAACATACATTAACACACAATTCAGCAGAAACGTACATTTTAATTACACAGAATAGGCATATGATAAATCAGACTGAACAATTTAAATTTGTAGTCGTTCAGATACATAGATGTTGTGGAAACCCCTCGTTCAGTATCTTGTTCAAAAATCAAATGGTGCGTTGTTTACCATTAGAACAGTATTTGAAATAAGTGATACTTCGACACAAAAAGTACCTTCGTTTGATTATTATCATACGCTTATTATGGAGAGTGTTATTTCTTGGGGTAACTCCTCAGATTCAAACCCGATTTTTATTTAACAGTAACGGACAGTTCATGCAAAACGTGGTGTAAGCTCGCAAACCTTATGTCGGCCTCTGTTTAATAGCCTTGGAATTAATGACACTGGTCTCTCAATACATATTTTCTTGAAATTTAGTTATTCCCAAGCGTATCGGCTTTATTCACTGAATACTAGACAGATATGTAATGTGCATTGACCTCCTTGACCCTTGTGCAGAAAGTGTGCTCTATTCTGCTGCATCCATTCTTAAACCTCTGACAATGAAGTTCCGTGAATATTAATATTAACGTAGATGAACTTCGGACTACAGTTACCCTATTGTCCTTCGATATACACACCGCCCATAATTATACACCACTGAGCTCTGCAATACATGTCCAGGAAACAAAATACTATAGGAAATGTGAACAACTAGATCATGACATAGGAATCATACGGAGGAAACTAACTATTCATTAAGTGTACAAACATACGTAATTATGGCCCGAAACTGCTGGCAGATTCAGTTCTCACTTCACTAAATGCAGTTATTCAGAAAACAACACGTCTGACCTACAATATACATTCTGAGACAACCGAAACTGGTAGACGCTACCACTAGTAGGATCTGTACTAGTGCGTATTTCCCCGTTTCGTTTGCTGTGGCTCCGGCTCCCTTCATGAAGTACGGAGAACAAAGTTATTCTCCCGTTTGGTTTGAAATTGCGCGTGTTTGTTCGTGTGAGGTTGTGTGCGCGCGTGCGCGAGAGCAGCAGACTAAGATTAAACGTACACGCGATTTTAATCAACGCGACTCCAGTTGCAATGACACAGCCGTCGCGTTTTCCCCTCCTTTCTTTCTTTTTTCGTGAACACAAAAGAGACAGAACGCGTGCGTAAATAAAAATTCGTGTTTGATTTTAAACGAGGCGGAAAAAAGAGGAAATGCTTTACACATCGCCTTCTCTACATTTTTGAGTAGCAGGATTCAGAAGCGAGTAAAGCTGATTTCTTTAATGCTACCTACCTGTTTAAACGTTGTTGCTTTGCAACTAAATTATTTTTCGGGAAAAAGCAAGAAAAGTGTTGTGTTCTAAACATAAAACAAAATAGTTGAACAACTTATAAAATATCTGTTTCGAGTATAATGTAATATAGGTTTGATTTATCTCCATTTTAATAGATATTTGTATTTCGTCTTATGGTAAAAACGTTTACTCCCACAGTACTAAATCTGTACTTGACAAGGTCATAAAAATACAGTTTGAACATTCATATTCCACTCAGAAACCATGAATTGGAAGCTTGCAAAAAATCAGGTTGTATCCCAACCATCATATTTGAAATATAATCTTAATTTTGCATTTTTCGATTCACATGAAATGATAGTATCTGATTTTCCTCTTAATTAATCTCCTTCAAGGGATAGTCGATGCATTATAGAACTTTATGAAACAAAATGATGGTAAACTGTATTATTACTGTGTCATACTCTTTATTTTTTTATTGTAATTAATTATTTTGGTAAAAAATGATGGTATTCTGAAGTTCCGACAATTACATTTCGAACACATGGATATAAGGAAGATTGTTTGGATTCTAATAAAAGAATTTCAATGCAGAAACTACCACCAAATGGAACTCCTCAGTTGATTTATTGCACTCGTGTCAAAATACGTTTAACTTTACAAATGAAATTTACTGAATAGGTGCAGTTTTTGTCATTTGACAACTGTCGTTAGTTATGTGCCTATTTGTGTTTCGTCTCATCAAGCTGAAAACGTCCACATTTTTCTGATAAAAACAGTTTTAAAAGTGCCGGTATCTACCATTTTACTATTGTCATCTGCTTGACTGTTGACTTCCTTCGTTCAAACTTTGATTATCACTTGTAACCAGATTATTATATATCTTTCAAGCTACACAGTCTTTCTTTTGATCGCTGATTATTCTGCGATCAGTAACACCCACAATACATAACAAACATTCCCAGTTACAAATTACGTTTCTTCAAGTAACTAAATGTTACATTCAAAGTGGAGCTCATAGGTCATAACAGAGAGATTCCCATTGTTTAACTAAAAGTAACTACAGTATGCGGCTCTGGCGCGCCTCTGACGTCATCGCGGCAGTCAATGAGTTGAAAACCAATTAAAAATAAAAAAACAAGACTCGCCTTCAACACTTAATACCGGCCGAGGATATCTAGGCGGAAAGCTCATGGCTTCAAAGCACTTGACGCTGCCCATCTCGAGAGCCGTTTAAGTTTAAGTAGTTTGTAGGTCTAGGGATCGATAACTTCAGCAGTTTGGCCGCTTAGGTTTACATCTACAGTACATGGAATACTCTGCAAATCACATTTAAGTGCCTGGCCGAGGGTTCATCGAACCACAATTATACTATTTATCTCCCATTCCATTCTCGAATAGCGCGCGAGACGAAAGAACACCTGAATCTCTCTGTTCGAGCTCTGATTTCTCGTATTTTATTCTGATGATCATTTCTACCTATGTAAGTGGGAGTCAACAATATATTTTCGCATTCAGAGAAGAATGTTGGCGATTGGAGTTTCGCATGTAGCCCACGCCGCAGCGTTAAGCGCCGTTGTTGTAATGATTCCCATCCCAGATCCTGTATCATTTCCGTAACGCTGTCTCCCCTGTATCGTCAAAATACTAAACGAGCTGCCCTTCTTTGGACTCTTTCGATGTCCTCCGTCAAACCCACCTGATAAGGATCCCACACTGGGCTGCAATACTCCAAAAATGGACGGACAAGTGTAGTGTATGTAGTTTCTTTTGTAGTTCTGTTGCTTGTTTTAAGGGTTCTGCGAATAAAACGCAGTCTCTGGTTCGCCTTTCCCACGATATTATCAACGTGTTCTTTCCAAATTAAGTCTGAAGAAATAGTAATTCCTAGGTATTTTGTGGAGTTTACGGTCTTCACATTTGATTGATTTACCTTGTAAACAAAGTTTAACGGATTTCTTTTCTTACTCATGTCAACGACTTCACACTTCTTATTATTTAGAGTCAATTGCCAATTTTTACACCATACTGATATCTTATTCAGATCGTTCTGTAGTTGGTTTTGATCTTCAGATGATTTTACTAGAAGGTAAATGAGGTCGTCATTACATTACAAACATAGTTTTAGTGTATTTTTCAACTAATACACGAAATGAATGTCTACTTCAAGTGAATTTTATCCATTATGGATGATGAACTCCGTGACTGTTCCTTATAGGTTGTGGAAATAAAATCCGCACCCAGTCACAATATTTGGCGGTTTATTAAAACACTACCGGTTTCGGGCTTGTGCCCATCCTCAGGTGTTTACATTCAGACAAATATAAGTATCCAGTTCGCATTCATACATTTCTCATGGATATTAGTTGTGAACATTGTAGTAACAACATGATGCTAATTTGCACTCCCATGTTTCAGGTTTTGCACAGTACACTTTATAACTGTCACTCCAAACATCGCCACAGTACACTTTATAACTGTCACTCCAAACTTCGCAATATTTACATTTAGGCACATGTTATGGTCAAAGAACTTAACTCAAGATATACAGAGATATTGCACACACAGAAGTACAGAGATGCTACACACATAGCTATATCAGATGTTATTAATCCCAAAAGCGAGATTTGTTATACTATTGTGGAGCCACACTGTCATTTATCACATGTAGAATAGTTGCTAGCGAATTAGATTATGTAAACATTATGTTATATTGCACACACAGAAGTACAGAGATGCCACACGCATAGCTATATCAGATGTTACTAATCCCAAAAGCGAGATTTGTTATACTATTGTGGAGCCACACTGTCATTTATCACATGTAGAATAGTTGCTAGCGAATTACATTATGTAACCCTTATGTTTACATAATCTAATTCGCTAGCAACTATTCTACATGTGATAAATGACAGTGTGGCTCCACAATAGTATAATAAATCTCGCTTTTGGGGTTAGTAACATCTGATGTAGCTATGTGTGTGGCATCTCTGTACTTCTGTGTGTGCAATATCTCTGTATATCTTGAGCTAAGTTCTTTGACCATAACATGTGCTTAAATGTAAATATTGCGATGTTTGGAGTGACAGTTATAAAGTGTACTGTGGCGATGTTTGGAGTGACTGTTATAAAGTGTACTGTGCAAAACCTGAAACATGGGAGTGCAAATTAGCATCATGTTACTGTTAGTACAATGTTCTCAACTAATATCCATGAGAAATGTATGAATACGAACTGGATACTTATATTTGTCTGAATGTAAACACCTGAGGATGGACACAAGCCCGAAACCGGTAGTGTTTTACTAAACCACCAAAAATTGTGACTGGTAGCGGATTTTATTTCCACAACCTAACGTCTACTTCGTCTAATTTCAATTGTGAGATTGCGAAGGGCCGAGTAAGCGCCTCCTTCGCTATCCGGTCTCGGCTACGCAAGAAAGCCGACTCGGCAGAAAGAATAGCTTGCAGTAAATCTTAAGATTTGTGGGGGCCCGAGGGCCGACACAGGCGGTATGCGCCCGCCCCGCTTCCGTGCCGTTCGGCGATGCAGGCACGGCACCGACTGTCTCCATTTGCCCAGGATCTGTGATTGATACACGGGAAGAGAGGGAGAGCGAGAGAGAGGGAGAGAGAGAAAGAGAGAGAGACCAAGCATATAGCATCCGCTAATAGCTCGCGGGCCGTTCCTCTCGACGTTACGGAAGCGAGCCGCGGCCATCTTTGCGAGGGCGCGCGGTAATACATCAGCTGGGGCCGAAGGTTACGTAACGGCTAGCCCGGACACGCTAACAAGACACACGATATGGCAGGCAGGCGGGCAGCGTAGCGCGGCTCGGGAACAAAACAGAGACGCCAGCGCCGGCGTCGGCGTTCGGGACTCGGGCGGCTGGGGTTGGCCGCGCGGAGGCGCCTGGCAGAGATTGATTCGGGAAGCGGCCGGCGCCTCGTGGGAACGGGCGCAGCGGTTCCGCGACCGAGGGTGATAAATACCGAAGCTGTAACGAATATTTCACCGAGGCCACCGGGGTCCACGCCCTAATGAGCTGCGGCTTCTGGCTCCTCTTGGAGGGTGCGAACGACGCCACCGCCGCTCCGTTTCGTCTACATCTGCATCTGCACCGTGTGAGCCACCTCGAGGTGTGTGGCGGACTGTGTAACGCTCTCACAGCTCTATCCCCTCCACTTTATGCGTCAGTTACGTGTGGTACATCTACATCTACAGTTACATACATACTCCGCAATCCACCGAAAGGTGCGTGGTGGAGGGTAGACTGTACCACTACTAGGTATTTCCTTTCCTGTTCCATTCCCAAATAGAACGAGGAAAAAAAGAATGCCCATACGCCTCCGTACGAGCCCTAATTTCTCTTGGCTTGGTAATCATTACGAGAAATGTAAGTAGGCGGCAGCAAGATCGTACTACACTCAGCTTCAAATTCCGGCCCTCTATATTTCCTCAACAAAAATTAACGAAAAGAATGTCCCCAATTGAGTTGCCAGAGCATATCCGAGACACTCGCACATTGGTTGGTCGAACCTGCCAGTAACAAACCTAGCTGCTCGCCTCTGAACTACTTCGATGTCTTCATTTAAACTGATCTTCTGCGGGTCCCAAACACTTGAGCAATACTCAAGACGTGGTCGTACAAGCGTTTTATACGCGGTGTCTTTTGCATATGCAGTACACCTTCCCAAAATTCTGCCCGGCCGCGGTGGCCGAGGGGACTGAGGCGCTACAGTCACGGCCACTACGGTCGAGTGTTCGAATCCCCCCTCGGGCATGGATATTTGTGCCGTCCTTGGTATTAGTTAGTTCATAAGTAGTTTGTAAGTTCAGGGACTGATGACCCTGTAGTTAAGTCCCATAAGCTATACAAACATTTGAACATTTTGAACCCAAAATTCCCCCAATAAAACGAAGTCGGCTGTCCACCTTACTCACAACTGTCCTTACCTGTTCGTTCCGTTTCATATCGCTCTGCAATGTTACGCCTGGATATTTGAAGGACGCGACAGCATCAAGAAACTCACTACTAATACTGTATTCGAACATTATGGGCTACGCGGGGAAAATTGCTACAAGGAGGCCTTCCTATTGGCTGCGATCTGATTTTGTGATGATACTCTGTACCACGCAGGTCTCGAGGATACGGTACCGACCAGCCGCCGTATCATCCTCCGCCAGAAGTCGTCACCAGATGCGGTGTGGAGGGGGACGTGGTACGCGCACAGCACTCTCAACCGTTGTGTCGGTTCTACAGACCAGAGCCGCTAATTCTCAGTCGGCCTTACAACGTCTCGGTGCACCCTGCTAGCCAACAGCGCTCAAAGTGCTAGCCCAGGGCGACAGTGCTTCACTTCGGTGATCTAAAGAGAACCGGTGTACCCACTCCGACAAGGCCGTTAGTGTTGAGGATCATACAGTCTTCGAAATTTGTAGTTCAGTAAACAAAAAGAAAAAAAAATGTTCAAGTGTTTTTAAGTCTATGGGACTTAACTTCTTTGGTCACCAGTTCAAATGTTTGTAAATCTATCGGACCAAACTGCGTGATCATCAGTCCGTAGTTTACAAACTACTTAAACCTAGGTAAACTAACCTAAGGACAACACATACACCCATGCCCCTGGGAGGACTCGAACCTCCACGGCGAGCAACCGCGCGCTCGGCAGTGAGGCGCCTTAGACCGCTCGGCTACTCCACCGCAGCTTCGTTATCAGTCCCTAGGCTTATTAATTACTTATACTAAATTAAAGTAACTTACGGTAACGTCAACACAAACACCAATGCATGAAATAGGACTCGAACCCCCGACGGCAAACGGCATCACACTGCATCTGGGCGCCTTAGTGTGCACGGCTGCCGCGGCCCTAATTTCATATCCCAACATTAGCCCTCTTATAGTTAGTTTTGGATAAAACCACACTCAAACTCCAGTAACAGATAACGTCCCGCAAAAAGCAGTAATAATTAAGGTTCAATTTTTGGTAAGTGCTTTCGGAACAGCGGAGCCGTTGGTATATTCTTTTATTAACATCAACCGGTTTAGTGCCTATAAATACACCTTTTCAGGTTATGGCTCAGTTGTTGTAACTTCATAGTTACATGATTATGGATCCCAACGATCGTCATGTCCTCTGTTGATGACAATCGACAACTTTTGTTGACGTTGTGGCCGACTCAAATATGCTGCACTGAGGTGCTGGTAAAGTGTTGAGAAAATCATGGCTCATGGATAACTGGTAAATCCGCCTCTGATGTAAAATAAATAAATAAATAAATGAAAGTCTGCAAAGCCATTGGATTAAACTACTATGATCTTAATCCCCAGATATTCAAACTACTTAATGTACATAATGGACAACATGCACGCATACCCGAGGTAGGACTTGAACCTCCGACGGCGAGCAACCGCGCACTCCGCAGCAGGGCCACTTAGAACCCTCGGCCACTTCACCGTGATAGGTAAACAAAGGGTGCATATAGTAGGCCGCGCGGACTGCCCGCGTGGTCTAAGGCATCATGCTACGAACTGGTCGGCCGACAGAGTTTCGAGTCCTCTCTTGGTATCGGCTTATGTTGTCCATAAGTAGTTTCTAAGTCAAGGGACTGATCACCATAGCAGTGTGGTAATGGATTTTGAAACTGGTTTTTCTTCTTTATTTTTCATCGGATTTACCAGTAGGTCGTTGGAAGATTTTAGGGGCGGTAAATTTAGGACCATCGTTGTTAAACTGTAAGTGTAAGAAAAGAAATTTAATTACGCTTACCGACTGTACACTTTTGTCTAAGAAGTATTAAGGGATAACTTACCCTCACATTATTACTAGAATATGACTGGTTTTATAAGCTCAGAAATACACACAAAAACTAATTTTTGTGGAACGTTAACCAAATGGTTTGTAAAAATTATCTAGGCGATGACACTTCGATCCCTTTGTTCACAGTCATGCTAATTACGAAAAAAGCATGGTATAATTAGAATTTCAGTGCAGAAAACACAAACCTAAGGTTTCACTGACAGAAACTTATAATAAGTATGGTTATGAAATAGGGTATGGAATTGTAGAGGTCGATAGTAGCGTCAAACTTTTAATAGCCTGATGGCGGCGAATGTGAGAATCCCGTACAATGTGCATATTTAGCTATATTTTGGGTGAACGATGTCCCATTTTCAGTGGAATTATATTTTTAGAGCCATCACGCGCAAACGTTCAAGGGGAGAAACAGTAGGAAAAAATCATCTTCATGTTTAAATCATTTTGATCCGCGTTTGCTATATAAATACTTAGTTTCTTCTCTATTAGGATCTGCCTTGAGCAATACATTGGTTTTAGTTTCTATATAATTACATGTTTCGCAACGGTTGCAACATCTTCAAGTGTCTTTTAATTGCTTAGAACTGAACAACATAAATATTTTAGTTCGTATAGGTAATTTATAAGTTAGCCCTATATATATATATATATATATATATATATATATATATATATATCATCGTTTCAAATGTGAAACGAGGTTTCGTACGGTACCTGTATACCAGTTAGTACAAAACTGTTTTATACGAAATATTTGATATACTTTTTATATACATTTTTACGTTTACGTTTAGTACTACTGAATTTCAGTTCATGGCATTTTTGTGTGTTCGTTTCTTCCTTTGTTTATAAATATGGTATCAGACTTGTGAATAAAAGTAGCACTGTTTCAGTATTCACTGTCACTGAGATTTTAAAAACAAGATGGCGGGTAGAGTACACATCTGATTCTGTTTTAAGTGAGAAGTTTGAATCTTGGCAAGTTGACAGAAGTAGTTGACACTGACTGTGTTGTGGGTGGAAATTTCGAATTCGGGCTTTCTGCGAGTGAGTGTGTGTGTGTTTGTGTGTGTATGAGTATGTGTGTAAGTAAGTTGAAGTTTATGCACACATGGGTGTAAAAGATCAAAATAAAAATTAATGTTTTGCTAAAGGCAATCCCCCCAGAGAAGAAACTAAATAGTAGTAAATACACATTACGGGGTAGCGAGGAAACCGGATTTCTTTGCGAAACTATTTATCTTAAACTGTTGGCAAAACAATTTTATCCCCTTCAAAACACTCTTCATTACAATAAATTTGCTCTAACGGTGGTTCAACTATATTTATGTCGTCATCTTTAATAATGAGTGACAGCCCCCTCCCATCCTCCTTTCTTTGCTTGACTGCTTCAATGTTACAAAATCGGAATCTTACGCCTCTATTAATGCGTAGAAAACAACAAACAGTCGCATGGAGCCAGGTGAAGTGATTTAGGTGCTTGCGGCTGCGGAATCATGCCATGTTTAGCCAAATACTGCCTAACAGTAATGACTGTGTATGCACGTACGTAGCCGTGGTGAAACAGTGGAATAAAGTAGTCCCGATGTATGTCGTATTGAGTAAAATGTGTTAGAAATGACAACTGCTGATTGATTACCCTCAGTACTTCGAGACAGTTTCACGATGGCATCAAAACAGACAAATCGCTATATTTTTTTTTTTCTTTTAGTTGCATTTGAATGTTTTGAGTGGTCCGACTATGATGGCTTCCATTGGCTTGATTATGGGCTTGTTTTTGTGCCGTAACCATAGCACCATGACTCAACACCAGTAATAACCTTCGACAGAAAGTCTACATCCGTTTAAAGCTGATATTTCAAAGCACGGCATGTTTCAACTCATTTTCCTTTCGATTGTCCATCAGAACTCGATGAACAAACTGACAGCAACCCTTCTTCCATTCTGAAATCTTCCGTTAATGTTCACTGATCCGAACTCCAAGATAAACCAGAAATTACCACATTTTGATCATTTGTATGTCGACGATCAGTGACCACAATTTCTCTGTGTATTTCTTAATATTTTCATCGATTCTGTTAAACGTCCAGAACAAGGTTTCTCATCAGTTGACAAGGCCGTTTTTTTTTTTTTTTTTTTTTTTTTTTTTTTTTTTTAAATTGAGTAAAACACTTCTACATTTGAGTTGTTTCCTATACCGTTGTCTTGGTAAGCTGTTTTCAACATTCAAACACATTTTTGTACGGTTATCACTAAGTAATGAAATGCTAACTAAAAAGGACAGGCCTATCAATCGGCAACAAAACAAATCAACAAAGAGATCCAGATAAGGAAATGGAAGTGAACAGACCAGTTGCACATATATGACGCTTGTTGGTTACAATATTTTTGACAAACAGTAACCAAAATTAGGCATTGCTGGTTAAAATTCAGTGACAGTGTCTTGTACATGAAACACATGGCATTTAAAATTACGTTTCTGGATTTTAGCTCCATGAACTGCTCAGCATAAGTGAGTCTCATGGAGACTAACGCCATAGTTCAGTATGGCAAATATTCAAATGTTTGTAAACCTGTCGGACCAAACTGCGTAGTCATCAGTCCGTAGCTTAAAAACTACTCAAACTAAGGTAAACTAACCTACGGACAAAACACACACACACACACACACACACACACACACATGCCCAAGGAAGGACTCGAGCCACCGACGTCGAGCAATCTCGCGCTCTGCAGCGAGGCGCCTTAGACCGCTCGGCTACTCCACCGCGGCTTCAGTATGGCGTTAGCCTTCGTGTGGTTCATTTATGTTCAACAGTTAATGGATCTATAATAAAGAAACGTAATTTTTAAATACCATGTGGTTCATGTACAAGACGCTGTCAGTGAATTTTAACCAACAATGCCTAATTTTGGTTACTGTTCGTCAAAAATATTTTAACCAACAAATGTCAGGTTTGTGCAACAACTAATGTGGTTTTCTTCAAATGTTGTACTGCATTTTGTTTGGCTTTTATAAGCTGTAATTTGATGATTGGAAGGTTATACTGTCGGATGACAGATACAACTATTGGCAGACACGAAAAGTGATCCGAGGATGAGTCATAAATGAGTTGATACTGGTCATCACTTTAAATAAATTTGCGCTCAAGACTACAGATATTGTCTATTTAATGAAAAATATTTAGACCGGTCCCTGACAACATGTCAGATAACTAAAAATAGCCGCGGTGGAGTAGCCGACCGGTCTAAAGCGTCTCGCTGCGGAGCGCGCGGTTGCTCGCCGTGGATGTTCGAGTCCTCCCTGGGGCATGGGTGTGTGTGTGTTGTCCTTAGTTTACTTTACCTAGGTTTAAGTAGTTTGTAAGCTACGGACTGATGACCACGCAGTTTGGTCCGATAGATTCACAAACAATTGAACATTTTTTGAACTAAAAATATATCTTTTTTCAAACCAATAGCTCAGTCCATGTGATCAATACTAGAAACAAGAATAACTTGTATAAATATTTCAAGTCACTTACTTTGGCTAGAAAGGTCTCAATATTCAGTGGTACACATTTTCAATAACATGCCAGCAGCCATAAAAATTTACTCACAGTAAAGTACAGTTTGAAAAGAGTCTAAAGGATTTTTTGGTGGCCAACTCCTTCTACTCCATTGATGAATTTCTTACCATAAGTGATTGATTGTAACTTATTGTATATAATATTCACAAATATGAACACTGTGTTCAGTTTGACTTCAGTGCAAGTTTTGTGCAGTAATGTAATCATTGTAAATCAGTGGAAAAAAAGAAAGTAATTGCTAAGAATTTCAATATGCACCTAGTAAATTAGTAAGTAGTAATAAGTTTTGTGTCCTTTAAAATGTAAGTATTTTTAAGATAATTGTTTTATTCTGACCAATTTCACATCCATAAGGGCAATTACATTTGGGGTCTGTGGAAGGTACATTAACACATATGCTCTCTTTTTGTAAGTATATATTGCGTATTTTATTCTGACATGTTCTACATCCAAGCAGATTGCCTCAAATCTTATCTACTGGAACAAAAAGTACATCTAATCTAATCTACTATATAAAATTGTTGACATGCCCCTAGACGTGTAATTTACGGAACTTTATATTGTTTCCTGGTGTGTTTTCTGCCATGTGTAATAAAGGGTTAATCATAGTTACAGGGCTTACACGAAACGCAGTCAGCGCCCTGGCTGGCTCCCAGCGTGCCCTCGCCTCGGCGTGTCAACCTCGTTACGGGGCCGGCATTGCGTCGTCAGGCACGCGTTACCCAGCAACAGGGCGGAGGCGTGGCCGTCGCATGACTCGGGCTGTTTAACGGCGGCATGCGAGCCGCGAGCCGGCTTATTGGTTTAGATGGCAATCGGGCTGCGATGCAGGCGGTGCGCCCTAACTGCGACCCGAGTTACGTCACGGGCCCGCTAAGCGATCCCGGGTTATACGCAGTTATGCTTTGTGCCCGCGGCTAACTGCCGAGGTACAAAGTGTTATTGCGTTGGACGGGCCGCGGGGTCGTACACCGACCGGTTTACGGCACAGCGCCCCTCCGGAAGGCAGATGTTGGGAACTGCCAAGCAAATTGCAGAAGCGTGCGTGGAAAACATCGCAGCTCACACCAAACGTGGCGCACTGGCTCAGCCATCACTTCCAAAATATAAAATAAAGCTGTAACAGCAGAACTTGTCTCGCCACTTTATATTCACTCTTCTATGTCAGACAGTTCGCCCCCCGTAGCTCAGACGGCACTCCAGAAGACTCGGAATCCTGGCAGGGTCGCTATTTGAAACTCGTATGAGATCTGCGGCGTAGAAGAAAAAATAAATAAAAAAATCAGGCGCGACCAGTCACAGAAATGAATGCTCTCTGTAATAAAGAAGCTGAACCAAGAAGACACCGATCAACAACGAACAAACATAAATGTTTGTTAAGCTTATGGGACTTAACTACGGGGTCATCAGTTCCTAAACTTACAAACTACTTATGAACTACTTACGAACTAGGACGGCACAAATATCCATGCCTGAGGGGGGATTCGAAACCCCGACCGCAGTGGCCGTGCAGACCGTGACTGAAGCGCCTCAGTCTCCTCGGCCACCACGGCCGGCTATATATGTATATATATATAATGATAGCAATGATGGCAGCGTCGCTACCACGCAGGGGCTTCGATTTCCGGCAGGGGACTGGGTGTTGTCTGTTGCCCTCGTCATCATTTTCATCATCATCATCATCGATATGCAAATCAACGAAGTGACGTCAAGTAAAGATACTTACACTTGGCGGCCGAACAACGCGGGACCTGCCGTCCAAAATATCGTACTACCATTCCTTTTTTTTTTTTTTTTTTTTTTTTTTTTACGTCACGCATTACTATCACGATGAACAATGTCGTACTGGGGATGATTACAAGCATAAAAAAATAAAAAAAAAAAAATAAAAATGTTGCGACACATTAGATCCCAGATCTACTCGACATTGACGCTAAATGTGTATGTTGCATCAAGAACTAAGATCCTTAAATTTTCTTCAAATATCCTCACCCCCAAAACGACGTTAACAACCACGCCTGAGCTGTACCATTCCTACCGAGTGGGTAAGATAGTCGATCAGTTCCGGTAATAAAAGCAGGAAGGAAGTACACTACTTGTGTTAGTTCTGCCGGGCCTGGAAGGTCAATTTCAAAGTTTTGCATTGTTGCTTGTGTCAGGAAGGACTGTCATCAAGGGAAGTTTTCAGGCGTCTCGAAGTTAACCAAAGCGATGTTGTTTAGACGTGGAGGAGGAATTGTCGATGAATTATCTCGTTCTGGCCGCCTAAGCACTACCAAAGCAAATGATGATATTTATTTACGCTTTTCACCTCGGAGGAACCGTGAGGGCAACGGCACCACGCTGAATAAAGTTGTATTTTGACTCGAATTGTACGAAATAGGCTACATGACATGCAACTTCATGGCGAGTGTGGTATACATGGACCCAACAGTATGCTGACTGGAAGCGTCAGAATTATCATCAAGTGCTATTCATAGATGACACGCGCATCTGTCTAACCATGTAACTGACAGCCCGGTTTGTCTTAGACACACCATCCAGCTGGTGCTGCAAGGTGGTAGTTTTCTTATGTTCTGGGGTGGCACCAAACGTCCTTGGTGTTCGTAGAGGTCAATCAAACGGCTGTACAGTAAAGCGATAATTTTCACTGACTTTATGCTTCCACATCGGCTGCATTTCAGTGAAGGATACACCTTAATGGACGTCATATCTGTCGCTCAGCGGGCACGTCTTGTGAATGCGTTCCTTCATGATACCGACATCGCAACATTAGAACGGCTAGCAATGTTCTCCACGGTGCACCCTGTCGACCATGCCAGCGCTTCACACTCAGTTCGTTTACACTGGGCAGTCCGGTTCTCTTTGGTGGCACAAGCAACCTGTCGCAACGAATTTGTTGTGCCAGTGGTAAACGGTCTTCCTTCTTGGTGACTTCTCACCGTACTTGGTTCTAAACATCCGTTGAACGTAGAACATTTGTTTTTGTCGAAGTCAAACACACAGAAAGTCCACCCCGCACCTGAATTCATCAAATGACAACTAGAGCTGACTACCGGCAATGGCGGTACACATGAATAGAGCTTTCAGGGTTTCTCTTCAGAATGACATATGTCTGATATCTGTTTATGGTTTGGTTCTTGTGCAATAAATAATTGAAAGTGTTCCAGGACTTTATGTGCACACCGTGTCTTGAAAAATGTTGTTCCTTCACGATATGACCCACCGATCTGAGAAATCTACGCCGAATCGCCGCTGATTAGTGGGACAGTTTGCACCAATAATCCCTCGATGAACTAGTGCCAGAAAGTCGCGATGAATAAAGCAAGCATCAGTGCAAGAGGACGTATATTAGGAGCGCTGTTGTGCGCAGCGGTCCGGAACGCAAAATCAGTGTGTCTAGGTTATTGTCCTACAGCTTGTTCCTCTTGTCCTGTATTGAGCAAATAAGTTAACTGAAATGTTTCTTTTGTAAATCTCTGTTCCATTTTTATCTAAAAGTGTCATGATCCCGTAGAAACGGGATGATGCGACACTATTCTTCATGCGGGTAGAAGCCTCGGATTCGGCGGTCAGTTGTCTGTTACTTCATTGTATTATTATTATTATTATTATTATTATTCTAACTCTCCACTCCAAATAGTAGTGAGCTGTTTGAGTTCCGGTCCATTAAGAGTCACCATTTTGAAAAAAATAAAAAAATAAAAATAAAATTGTAGCGTAGAAATTATAAATTGTAACGCCATGCCGTAGTTTTAGTCCGCCGGCCACATTGGTCGAGCGGTCTGTGGGGCGTCAGTCACAGTCTGCACGGCCGCTACGGTCAGGGTTCGAATCCCCCCCCCCCCCCTCGTGAATCGATGTTTGTGTCGTCTATCAAATGTTCAAATGTCTGTAAATCTATCGGACCAAACTGCGTGGTCATCAGTCCGTAGCTTACAAACTACTTAAACCTAGGTAAACTAACCTAAGAACAACACACACACACCCATCCTACAGGGAGGACTCGAACCTGCACGGCGAGCAACCGCGCGCTCTGCAGCGAGGCGTTTACACCACTGGGCTACTCCACCGCGGCTTTGTTGTTTTTAATATAACTTAGTTCATCAGTAGTTTGTAAATTTAGGGACTGATTACCCCGTAGTTAAGTCCCTTAATCTTAACAAACATTTTGAACATAGGTTTCGTCCATGAACAGCGGATTGTCAGAGATATATAGTTAAATAAATGTTTGAAATTATGTTTAAAGTTTGTTGTAAGTCGCTAAGTAATCTCGTTCTGATATACTGTATTCATAACGGATCGTCGCATTAGGAGGCAGTTTTTTCAACTCCTATTGTTTATGACGTTCTATCTCCTGATCCGCGTGTCGTACGTCGCTCTTAGCATTGCAGAATTGGTACCTCAAGGTAAGGAATATGTGTACCAGATTTGTTGACATCGGTTGTTTTTCTCGCACCTCATGGTTTATGACGTCATATCTCGTTAACTATGAGTTGCGCGTGATCCTTACGGTGACAGTCCTCATGCATTGAAGCTTACATGTGCAAAATATCTTAAACATTAGAAGAAAACTGTATATCTGTTTACAATACGTACACAGAAACACACAGACATACGGACACTCAGCTTTGTATACATATAAATATACCCGTTGTTTTCCTCTTCACACCCTATTTTTCCACATGTAAAGAACTCTCTAGTATCGGATTTCGCAGTTCCTCGAAGCGGCGGCAATGGGCTCAGTTTCGCCACCAATGGCATCTGGACTGCTTACAGCTCGATTACAGAGAGAATGGAAACGGTACGCAGATGACGGAGAGTCCGCAGCGGGAACGCGCTATAAAGACGCCGCCGATGCAAAACAAATGTTGTGGCTCGTGCTCGCGCCGAGCCCTGCTTTGAGCGCCGCGTCTGCGGGGCCCCGCCAGCGCCAGCGCCCGCGGCCGCCGCCAGACAGAAGCCAGAGCGGCGCGTGTTTACGCGCTCGCTAATCCCCGCGCAGAAAGGCGTCTTTCAGTGGGCGCGTCCTTTTAGCCCCGCGCGCCGCGCGCCGCGTT
This sequence comes from Locusta migratoria, assembly GCA_026315105.1. Taxonomy (NCBI): domain Eukaryota; kingdom Metazoa; phylum Arthropoda; class Insecta; order Orthoptera; family Acrididae; genus Locusta; species Locusta migratoria. The sequence goes on from CM048748.1 coordinate 217,480,201, forward strand.
TGTTTTGCCCGCGTGTGCCTCCGGCGCGCGAGCACAAGGCGGCCTGCTCCTCCGCGGCGTGTGGCCCGCTTTGCATTTGTTTAGCCAGACCGCGCTGCTTTCTTTTCGACGCCGCCCTCCGTATTTATAGACGCGCTTGCATGTGCAACCGCTGTTCTCCGAATTTCAGCAGTTGCCGTCTGTCGCGTCCCGCTCCTGTTCAGAAACTGCACTACAGTACTGAAAAACAACTATTTATTTATTCATAAATTTATCCATGTTATTTGGATTTTTCTGAGGTCTGCGACTGTATTATAAACTTTTTTTTGGAATGATTAATGCTGCAGCAGTCACTATTTATAAATATTTTTATTGGCACGACGCGTTTCGGCAGCACGCTGCCATCATCGGGTGCATTTTACTGGTTACATTCTTGACGTATTATGTTTTGTTAAATATTTGTTAAGCTTATGGGACTTAACTACGGGGTCATCAGTCCCTAAACTTACAAACTACTTATAAACTACCTTATACTAAAGACGGCACAAATATCCATGCCCGAGAGGGGATTCGAACCCCCGACAGTAGTGGCCGAGCAGACCGTGACTGAAGCGCCTCAGTCCCCTCGGCCACCGCGGCCGGCTTATGTTTTGTATTGTGGATGCCAGTGAAGTTATTTTTGTACAGTTGAACAGGTTAAAACTGTGCAAACATAACCTCACTGACATCCACAACACAAAACATAATACGTCAAGAATGTAACCAGTAACTGTAAAAATGCACCCGATGATGGCAGCGTGCTGCCGAAACGCGTCGTGCCAATAAATATATTTATAAATAGTGACTGCTGCAGCATTAATCATTCCAAAAAAGCAATATTTATTTATTATTTAACATGCCTCATTACATGGTAATATTACATGTTTGATGGTTAGATTCAGGCGATTACATGAAATATTTTTGCAAACACAAGTACAGTATATAAGTTGGCATGGTTTACAAAGGAACAAACAATTGTATACATCAGGAAATGTTATTGAATTACAAAAATTGTAAAAGTCTGTAGTGAATTTATGTACTAAGTCATATTTACAGACGGGCCATCCTCCTCCTTTGGCAGCTTTTTTTTTTTTTTTTTTTTTTTTTTTTTTTTTTTTTTTTTTTTTTTTTTTTTTTTTTTTTTTTTTTTTTCTTGAGATGGTCCCTCCCTTTTAATAAATTGCAGCAGTCAAAAAGCACGTGGTCAATAGTTTGGACAGCACTGTTACATGTGCATTTTCCGTCTTCAATTGTTTTGAACCTTTGATAGTATGCTTTCAGTTTCCCATGACCTGTTTACATAGCTGTAAAATTCTGAGATATTGGGCCGGCCGCGGTGGCCGAGGGGACTGAGGCGCTCCAGTCACGGTCTGCACGGCCACTACGGTCGGGGGTTCGAATCTCCCCTCGGGCATGGATATTTGTGCCGTCCTTAGTATTAGTTAGTTCATAAGTAGTTTGTAAGTTTAGGGACTGATGACCCCTTAGTTAAGTCCCATAAGCTATAAAAACATTTGAATTTGAATCTGAGATGTTGGAAGTTTAATCAGTAAACGTTGTCGGATCGCAGGAAAATACGGTTTTGTGCTTCCCCCGTTTTTTGTTCTGTGCCACTCAATGTCCCATTTGTTCCTAAACTCTTCTCGAAGAACTAGTGGAATGAAATAACGACTCAGTTACAGACATAGGCGGATCCAGGGGGGGGGGGGGGGGGGAGGGGGAGGGCGAAGGGTCGTTTGCCCCTCCCCCCAAGCAGATCCAATTTCTATTTATTTATTTATTTTCAACACAAAGCTAGCGCTCTCACGATGCACTGGGTCTTCAAAACAGAAATTCAAGTAACTAGTAGTTGTACTCCGACATGCAACTTTGGGTGTATTGTGGAGTATATATGCAGCTCTGCTGCGATGCGAAATCACGTAGACCTGCGTCATACACTGTCTAAGCCTTACGTGGAATGAAGACTCACAACAGACGCTTCAAACACGGAACACTGGGATCTGTATGGAATCATGCTTATAATATCACTCTATTGCACAAATTTCATTCGAATTTGCATGCAACTTGATTAGTTCTATAAAATGATATCTACCATTAGATATATACATGGTGCGAAAACTGGCAGTTGGCCCTAAATATTGATTCATCCGTATGAGCTCTAAGAGAGACCCGCTAAACTGAATTTACGTGATAAATCAAAGTGAATACTTATCAATTACAATTACGAAGTACTTTACATAGAGAGTAAACGTATAAAACTTCGTGTAGAAGTCGAACCAATGGCTACTCTTCATTGGTAGATAAGATACAATAGTTTTGCTAAAGAAACTGTCTACACTATAGTTTTTCATCGATTTCGGAGCATTGCTGCGCATTATCGCATCTTCAACAGTTGGGGCTGACGGTTGACATAGGGGAGTTTCAGCGAAGGGTAGCTCCTTTCATATTATCGCGATATCAGGGAGAGAGTGTCACATAAATGATATGTAAAGGAACGAGCATTTAAGGACAGTCGTGGGGCTAGGTGGGTGGTCAACTTAGGTTTATTGGGAGAATTTAGGGAAGATGTGATTCGTCTGTAAAGGAGACTACAAGTAAAACGCTTGTGCCACCCCGTCTTCAGTATTGTTCAAGTGTTTGGAATCCTCAACAGATCGTTTTAAATGAAGACGTAGAAGCAATTCAAAGGCGGACGGTTAGGTTCGTTACTGGTGTCACTGAATGCTTCGGGAACTCAAATGGAAATCGCTGGAGGAAAGACGACGTTCTTTTCGATAAAAACTTCAGAAGAAAGTTTGAGGGACGGAATTTGAAACGGACTGCAGAACGATTCTACTATCACCAACCTACATTTCGAGTATATATTACAAAGATACGAACAGAGAGATCAGGGGTCGTACAGATGCATACGACGTTTTCCCATCGTGCTATACGAGAGTGAAACAGGAAATCAAGTAGCTAGTAGTTGTACTCCACCCTGCACCTTTTTGTGTATTGTGGAATAGATATGTAGATGCAAATCCCCATGCAACTCTGGAGCGCATTCTTTATATCCGAAAATTTTGTGCTCTTAGTAAACTTAATCTGAACGGCCGTTACTTCTCCCAACAGAAAATTATGACTTGGACTAGAACAATATTTTCACTTTCCATCGGACTGCGCGATAATGTGAAACCTCTTAGCACATTCAAATATATGCCGGAGTGGTATTCAAACCCGGCAGCTTTGCCTTCCACAGGAGAACTTCGTTAAGTTTAAAAGGTAGGAGGCGAGGTATTGGTCGAACTAAAGCTGTGAATACTGGCCGTTAGTCACGACAGGGACGCTCAGTCAGTAGAGCTTTTGTCCGAATACCAGGGTTCAATACCCGGACGGGTGCTGTATATCTGGAAATACATTATGTCTTTATTTTTATTTTATTTATTTATTTGGTTATTTAACCTGACCAGATTAGGGCCATCTTACATCTGATCAGGAACAACAAAAACAAAGGATTTCATTACAAAAAATAACACTGCATTAAATAATAACAATATATGATAGTACTAATAATAATAATGATAATAATAACACAAAAGTGAAAGTAATACTAATAATAACAAGAGATATTTACATTTGAATCAAGTTTAAAATAAGCAGAAGAGAGAAAATGGTTAGTGAAAGAGGAGAAGATTGAAAAATGACAGTGCTAATGGATGTGAGGAAGTGGAGACATATATGAATGGAGATCTCTGCTGGCGAAAGGAAAGGGAAACATTTATGGGGGGAGGAGGAATTGACAACAGTTGGCTACAGACTGGTAAGTGGAGAAAAATATGGCTATTGTGACAAAAGGTGAACCCTTAGTTGTCTTTTAAAGTTTTGAATTGATTTTATTTCTCTTAACTTTTGAGGAAGATGTTCCACAGACGTGTTCCCGATACAGAAAATGATTTGGAGAAGATTGCAGTGTTATGTGAAGGTAGAGAGAGAGTTTTATTTTGGTAAGAGCGTGTGTTTCTGCTGTGCTGTTCAGATAGTAATATAGTCGTTGAGGATAAGTATGAATGTTTGCAATGATTTAGAAAGCGATGCAGCAAACATAGTGTACGATAGCTTCGACGCTTATCTGCACGTAGCCAAGATAACTGCTGGTATGCGGGACTGACATGGTCGTAGAAACGTAAGTTGCAAATGTATCGGATACAAGAATTCATCGCCAGCTCCAGCCTACGTGAGTTTTCGTGTGATAGTCCTTGTAGAATAGCATCACCATAATCTAGATTGGGAAGTATTAATGTCTCAACGAGCTTCTTTTTCAGCTGTAAAGGAAATGCTTTTTTATATTTCTGTAGTGAATGAAGTGATGCATATACCTTCTTACAGACTCTCATTGTGTGCTCTGACCACTCTAAGTGCTGATCAAATATTACTCCTAAGTTCTTTGCTGAATGAGCTTTAATATAGCACAGATCGATAAAGATGATTCGGTGGGATGGTTTACCGCATTGATAAAAGCGCGCCGCCTCATTTCGTCAAGGAAGTTCAATAATTACTTCTCAGGTGCGGGTTTGGCCGTCGAGAGCCCATTGCTCTGACATCTCGCACAGTAAACTTCAAACTAATGGATTTCGTTCTCTGGGACTTCGTTAAAGATCGTATGTTTGAAACTTTCCTGACGGATTAAATCTGTGTGCGGGAACCGAGATTATTTTCGCCGGTACCTCGCCTACTACTTTTCAAACTTCGCCGAAGTTTTACTGTGAAATCTGCTGGACTAGCACTCCTGGAAGAAAGGATATGGCGGAGACAAGGCTTAGCCACACCCTATTTTCAGAATGATACTTTCTACATTCATCGTAACGATCGTGGCGCAGGGTACACTGTACTAATGCTAGGCATTACCTCCCCTATTCAATTCCCAAATAGAACGAGGGAAAAAAGAATGTCTATATGCCTACTTTCTCTTATCTTGCCTTTGTTGTCTTTAAGCGAAATGTAAGTAGGCGGCGGCAATATCGTTGTACGGTCAGCTTTAATTTGCGCCCCTCTAAATTTTCCTTAACAGTATTTCTTGAAAAATAACGTCGTCTTTCATCTAGCGATTCCTATTTCATTTCCCGGAGCATTTCTGTGACACTTGCGCATTGATCGAACCTACCAGTAACGAACCTAGCTTGTCGCCTCTGTACTGCTTCCATATCTTCCTTTAAACTCATCTGCTGCGGGGCCCAAAACACTTGAGCAATACTCAAGACGTTGTCGTACATACTTTTTGTTTGATTGGTCGTGGGTTAACAAAGGGTGACCAGAAGTAGAGTCTTTATACTGAGCCAGAGATTAACTGACAATGAGAATATTTCAACCCCCCCCCCCCTCCTCTTCAGGAGGCCGTCCTGGATCTACCCCTGGTTACAGACAGTGAAAAAGGGGGGGAAATGCAGGACGCATGAAAAGGGACTAGCAAACTTTGGAACGATATGCTCATTTTCAAGGATAACTTTCAGGACCGATCATGTGTCATTTTGCAGTGAACAACCTCAAGTGGCACATACAAGCTCGCAGTGTGATTGGGTGGAAGTGTTTCTAAGAGGAGTGTTCAAATAAAGAGATACGAAATGACACTGTGGCTGTAATCGAAGTCTTTATCCAAAGTTAATCACCCGAGGCCTGAAAAATACCATACAATTGTTTAATTACCTCACTTTTTTTTAATCCGCTAGGAAAGTTTCATATCAGCGCACACTCCGTCGTTCTGGGGACATCCCCTAGGCTGTGGCTAAGCCATGTCTCCACCAAAGTCTTCCTTCCAGGAGTACTAATCCTGCAAGGAGATCTTCTTTGAAATTCGGAAAATAGGGGGCGAGGTACTGGAGGAAGTAAAGCTTTGATATCGAACCCTGAAGCTTGCCGGGATAGCTCAGTCGGTAGAGCGCTTGCCCGCGAAATACAAAAGTCCCAGGTTCGAATCCCGTTTCTGGCACACAGTTTTAATCCGCCAGGAAAGTTTCATATGTACGGTCGTTAACAAAACCCCAGAGAACGAAATCCATTAATCAGATCTACATATATACTCCGCAAACCACAGTAAAGCTCGTGGTGGAGGGTACACTGTACCACCACTAGGCATTTCCTTTCCTATTCCACTCCCAAATAGTATGAAAAAAGAAAGAATGTCTTTAAGCCTCCGTACGAAAACTAAATTTGCTTGTCTTTGTGATAATTATAATTTCTACACTACAAACTGTAGCCCCAGGAAATTTTACAGATGGTATACACACCACAGTACGACACGTAGTTCATGAGATAAGAGCACAGAAAGAGTAACTTTCATAGAAAACCGTCCTATCACGTACCAAGTTTTAATCCACTACTTCTTTACTACTAATTATGTTCGTAACAGATTTTACAGACATACAGCACTTATACAGATATGTACCTGAAAACTTATTCAATTTTACAACGTATAACACAATAAATATGAGATCCTACGAATTTTATATGCCATTTGTATTTTGAATGCTTTCTTTCTTTGTTTGGATACTGCACGTATAATTTTGTTCATTATGCAAGACAGTGTTATTTCTTATATATTCTCCGATAAATACAAAATGTTTTTAGAAAAAAGGAGATGGACAGACAGAAAGGATAGGAGAAATACTAACTCAAGGCAGGAATACATAAATAAATACCCGGGAAACTCCGGGTTTTTAGCTATTATTCAAATATTGGTCGGATGAGGGTTAAATACAGATATCTGCATTAATGAAAGCCTTTAAAGTTTGTCGACGTAAAATTGCAGAACCACCATAGTAGCGAACGTAATGACGTGGACGAATGTACTAGAGGTTTTAGTATAGCATAGTTCGTTCTACACACTTTTTGCATTTGCCACTTCCACACTGACTGTCCATGAGAGAAATAATTCCCTTTTGCCCGCAAATAGTAACTCCAGTTCTGCGGCGGACTTATCGATTGCTCGAGACCAAAAGCAGCTTACGGAAGCTGATCAGTATTTAGCCAACCAGCACTGTATCCCGCAACGAACATTGGCATTGCTGCGGTTTTTTGGTAGGTTGATTAGGTTGCGGTGATTAGTACTGACTCCCATTACGACTTACATCAATGAAAGTTTAATTACATTTTTTAATGTTAATATAATTCTTTCTGGAAAAAAAAATGTAGATGTATTTAGAAAATGCAGTAGTAAAAATTATAGTGAGATTGTCAGTACTTGATTAGAAATCTCATCTTTTCTCTGAAAGGTTTACAAAAGATTTAAAAAAATTCACAATTATTACAGTTTCGTAATGCGCAACATGTGAATTGCATAATGAAAAACAAACGTAACGGAATTGTATTTTATTGAAGCTGAGAAAATTTCATTTGAGATTACGTAATTTTTGCGATGATATGATATCGTCTCCATTACCACAGTGATTTACTGATGCTTCAAATTGCGTAGAAGCTCCGGTGACTGCAGACAGAAGTATTTTACGAAAATTTCTTTGCTGTGGATCACACTTTATTTGTACGTATGTACACACTACATTCAGTAGACAGGTATAATATAAATAGCTGTCAGTGCTAAGTAGCGTGTCTCGGTAACATAGTATGTAAAAGGTTGTATTTCAATCACAGGAAGTCAGATTTGGCCTACCTTCTATTTACAGGTCTGCAAACTTTTGAAAAATTTCATGTTTCACTCCCCTTGCTTACTTTACCACAAATAACAATGATATTTTTCCCAGCATAGAAAATCATGCATTACTGCCTAAAGGACACTAATAAGATAAAATTTTCACAAAATTGTGATGATTTAAAGCTAAAGATCAAATTCAGATTCAGAATGGTATCAGATATCTTCTTTATCACCGTGTCAACAGGGACAGAAAGCTATTTCATAGTGATATATTAATCGTTAGCAACTGAATGTTCGTAATGATTTTAATACGCAAATTGCTGTTTTCGACCCGCTGTTCTGCAACATGTAAACCAAGGCTTATGCTCTAGACATACACATCTTGTATTATTAGAACAAATATGAAAAAGAAAAGAACTACTTGAAAATTTCCGTAAATGAAAATTTTAATTTCAGATTAAAGTAATTACACGAGATACCATGAAGCAAAATTAATGACAAATTCCGCAAAATAGTTATATAATAATAATAATAATAATAATATAAAGGTTTTACTAGCAGATACACTGTTTTTATTGCTCATATGAATGCAACAAGTGAGCAGGTGTTTCAAGATGTCTTTTCCAATACTTTTGAGTTTTACCGGATTTTTCTCATTGTGTGCAAATAGAATATGTCTGCAATTTTTTCAACGTCCGAGTATTTCGATTTCGCTGTCACAGTTTTTCTTCTCGTTATGATGAATGGACTGCATTTAAAGCCGAAGAGAGATTCTGATATTGGTGTTGACGTAAACGCTAAAAATAGAAGCTGTACATATTGGTGAGTTACGGGGTTTTCGAAAGACTCAGAAATTGTTATACGCTTTTCCAGTGACGGCTGTGGCAGCTGGTTGGATTCATTATTTGGTTAGCCCAAAGAGAATTTATGTTTCGGGGTAGCTTACAGCCACCACTTCCCAGGTATTTTCTTTATTAACCTCATATATCTTCCGCCGCCCTTACGAGATAGATGACAGGTTATGGTGCCCCAGGCTTTATAATTTCACCTCTGCGTTCATTACGCCGCTAACGTGGGCGAAATTCCGACGTCCCATTTTTTTTGTGACCAGCTTTTATACATGTCAAGACGAATTTATGACATTGAAATGTATTAACAATGGTATCCTCCACTTGTTATTCGACAGCGCGAATAGGGGAAATTTTTTGAATTGTGCCTCATTGTTATACGAAGACCACTTCTAAAAATAACTCAAACAGTTCAGTTTCGTGCATCCACGTTAATTTCTATGACATATCGTTGATATAAAAACATTTATCCGTTTCACTAACACTTTTACAATAACAATAACGAAACGTTTCGGTGAATTGCATCGTCATTTACTGTGTGTTTCAAATGGAAACAGCTTACAGCCTGCTTTAGTGATCATGTCAGTCACATAGGTAACACCACTGACACCTAGGAAATCGGTTGCGCCGGCCGCGGTGGCCGAGGGGACTGAGGCGCGTCAGTCACGGTCTGCACGGCCACTACGGTCGGGGGTTCGAATCCCTCCTCGGGCATGGATATTTGTGCCGTCCTTAGTATTAGGTAGTTTATAAGTAGTTTGAAAGTTTAGGGACTGATGACCCTGTAGTTAAGTCCCATAAGCTCTACAATTCAGTTGCAAATAATTCTTGACGTGAACATTTGATACTGTACACACACATACGTAACAACCAATTCTACACTGTTATAGGTAAACAGATAAGATGTTCACGTCACAGATCATTACGTAACTGGCCCAAAAGTTAGGTCAGCACCTGACATCGAAATACACACGATACATCAAATGTTGTGCATTAATACTGAATTTTCACATTATTTAATATTTGTTATCGTCATCCTGCTGTATCTAAGTGCTAGGAGGATCGATACTCTGAAACTAAGGTTCCTTACACCACTTCTTTGGATTTCCCACAGCTCTTACTCTGATCTGAACATTAAGATTCGTATAACAACTTTTGTATTAAGTTCAGGTTAACCTGTGGCAGCTACTTCGCTTAGTACTGCTCCGTGTATTGATTTTTCTTTATTATTTGCTTCTTCCGCTGCACGTCTCTGTGAGATCTCATAATGTCACTATATGTCTCACTACAAATTAAAAGCAAACATTCGAACAAGTTCTGTACTAAAGACAATCGAGATTAATACTCCGTCGAATCACTATTTGATAAAACTCAGATTACCTTCTGTGACGAAAAACTGTTTGTAGAATATAACTAATTGGGTGGGTGACGTGTCCTGTTTCCTTCGTTTAAAGCATCGCTTTTCTCAGAAAGAAAGAAATATTTACTGTCTCAAAAATATAATTCATTTCGAATAACTTTGCCCGTTTTAAGTTATACAATTTTTGACGTTTGCACATGACTCATTTCATAGTCAACACATAATACCACAAAACATAAAGTAAACAGTAGCGTAAGTCATTGTTTTGGTTTTTAAGAACTTCTTGTGTTTCCAGAAAGCGATTAGATGGAAAAGATCTTATTGAAAGTTACTTACTGTGCATAGCAGTAAGCACCCCCCCCCCCTCCCCCGAAAAAAGTAATATTAATGTAGGTATGTAAAACCGAAATAAAGTCTCACATAGGTTCAGCAGATAATCATATAAAGATGTATATAGGACAACTGTAAACGAATACTTCATTATCGAAACATTGTCAATGTCCTCAATTTATCTTAACCAACTTTCTGCCTAGAAGCAAAATAAAAAGCCTATTAAAGTATTAGTGAGCTAGCACATAAAATTTACCAGATCTATTAATTTCTCAAAAATGTTCAAATGTTTGTATAGTCTACGGGACTTAACTATGGGGTCATCAGTCCCTAAACTTACAAACTACTTATGAACTACTTACAAACTAGGACGGCACAAATATCCATGCCCGAAGAGGGATTCGAACCCCCGACCGTAGTGGCCGTGCAGACCGTGACTGAAGCGCCTCAGTCCCCGCGGCCACCGCGGCCGGCTATATTAATTTCTGCCCCGCTGGAGTGGCCGAATGCTGTAAGGCGCCTTGCTGCGGAGTGCGTGCTTGCCCACCGTCGGAGGTTAGCGTCTTCCCTCGGGCAGGCGGTCGTGTTTGCTTGTGTGTGTGTGTGTGTGTGTGTGTGTGTGTGCGCGCGCGCGCGTATGTGTGCGTGCGTGTGTGCGTGTGTTGCACTTAGCATAAGTTAGTTTAAGTAGTTCTTAAGCCTAGAGACATAATTGCAGCAGATAAGTCCATTAGATTTAAAAATATTTGAACATATTTTGACTGACTTCTTTGTATCTTCGTTGTTTTGAAGCTGTGATTGATCTTGAATCCCTATCATAGTTACAGCATTAACAGAATAAACGGAGTACTGCCGCTTACTGACGATGACAGTAAACAAAGAAAACAACAACTAGATGGGCTCTAGTTATTCAGGCAACCAGTTTAGTTGAATTATTGAATCCATCGTCAGTGGTGGAAACGGCTGGTCAAGAGTGTGAAGGAACTGAGATAACAACAGCCGTATGTATAATGAAGTATTTATTCTAATACAACCAGTTTCGGCATTCCACTATGCCATCTTCAGGTCCCTACATCGAAGCATGATATCCAAAAGTAGGGATACTAAACCTGGACACGTGGACTTCGTCTCTTAGTTCGAAACAACAACAGCAACACAGTGTTGCACTGGAAGGCTTCAAGTTTCCTGCCAGCTCCACAACATCAATGGAGCTAAATTTCCTGACCATGGTCTAAAAGAAGACCGAAACTAGTCGAAAAAAATAATGTTTTGCATTCTATACTGTTCTTTATATATATAAATTCAAAGGGATATAGGTTGCTGAACGTATTATTAGATGAAAAGACTTGCACAGGACTCGGTAGCGTGGAGAGCTGCATCAAACCAGTCTGCAGACTGAAGACCACAACAACAACCACCTTTATAGGTAGAGTGGAAGCCTCTCACAAATTGCGAGGTAGTCCTTTATGCCTACTTACGCACCGTAAGATGAAAACCGGGCCTGTCCATCTTACGTTGAACGTCGTCAAGTTTAGCTACTGGAGTCAGATTCAGTCGCTTCCGCGCTGCCTTCCAACAGAGACCTCCCTCCAGTCGAGCTGTGTTGGGCGCGTCGCGACGCTTAGCCGGCAGCCTGGAAGCGTCGCCCCTCTCACTGGACGTTCGTTAAGGAGCGCGCGATGCCATTGTCGTGCCGGCAGTGGGCGGAAGACGGGAAGACACCAATTAGACGGACAGGCAGGAAGTCACGGCTCCGAGCCGGCGGCTGCGACCCTCGGGGATTACCACAGCTGGCCGACAGCCAGACAAGCCGACGCCGCCTACCGTTCAGGCCGACTCCTCCTCTTCAGTACGACGCTGCTCGGTCAGATATCTTGCTTCCATTGCTACAGCACAAGCTAAGTTTCTTTCGTATTTTCAGTTTATAAGAGAAACCTGTTTGCTTCAAATATCGTGACAGGCTGGTTACGCTCCGCTTTGACTTAATAATGAACCTGTCGAACGGAGCATGGAATAAAGTCGTATGCTGCGATGCGCGAGGCCATTCCCCGACGGGGGTGCGAATCCCCCCTCGGGCATGGATGTTCGTGCCGTCTTTAGTGTAAGATAGTTTGCAAGATGTTTCTAGGTTTAGGGACTGCTGAACCCATAGTTAAGTCCCATAAGCTCTACAAACATTTGAACATTTTTTTTCATGCCCAACAACAATGAAGTTTTACAACTCTTTGACAGCTGTAAAATCTCACATCATTATAAATCTAACAAGGAGACCACATAGGTATCGGATTTCAGACGGTCTTTATGTTAATGGTACAGCCGGCCGCGGTGGCCGAGGGGACTGAGGCGCTCCAGTCACGGTCTGCACGACCACTACGGTCGGGGGTTCGAACCCCCCTCCCTCGGGCATGAATATATGAGCCGTCCTTAGGATAAGCTAGTTGATAAGTAGTTTGTAAGTTTAGGAACTGATGACCCCGTAGTTAAGTCCCATAAGCTATACAAACATTTGACCATTTGATCAAGTCGTTACCTGGAATTGGTAAGTGAAGTTCAGAACTTAAATAACAATCAGCCAAAGCCATTCGGCGTAACTATCAATATATCTCGAGAAAATCGACTTTGAAGTTTTGCAAAGTACACGTAAGTACCGATAAAACGGTTACATCGTCTGTTGGCGTAGCTGTGGTTGAAGCGTACTGACCGCGGTGGAGTAGCCGAGCGGTCTAAAGCGTTTCGCTGCGGAGCGCGCGGTTGCTCGCCGTGGAGGTTCGTGTCCTCCCTGGGGCATGGGTGTGTGTGTTGTCCTTGGGTTAGTTTACCTAGATTTAAGTAGTGTGTAAGCTACGGACTGATGACGACGCAGTTTGGTCCGATAGATTTACAAACTTTTGAACAATTTTTTGAAGCGTTCTGGCCTCACAACCGAGTTGTCTGGAACACCACGTTACGGATCGCGCGGCCTCCCGCGTCTGGGGTTCGAATACCCCCTTGGGCATGGATGTGTGTGTGTTGTCGTTAGGTTAGTTAAAGTAGTTTGTGAGCTAGGAACTAATTACCAAGCAGTTAAGTCCCATATAATTACAGACATTTGAAACATTTGGTAAGCAGCCCACCCGATACTATTTAGTCATGTGTAAGGTACTGACAAATTCGTTAACGTTAGGACTTGTGTATTAAATAAAGCTGAAATGAGTGTGAAATCGCTCACAAAGACAAAAAGAACTCGTCTGCCCCAATAGAAGGTGAAAATGTGTACTCTCCCATCGATACTGTTTCCCAGTAGGTAGTTGACGAACTGATAAGTATTTTCTGGCATGATACTCATCACAAACCACGCATCCCTCTTCTCCGTATTAGTTAAGTTAAAGTGGAGAAGCAGTAAGGCCAATTTACCTTTTCACACCCATATTCTAAATTATAAGTCAACTGTTGAAATGAAAGAAGATTTCCACACAAATTCAAGGATTGTATAGTTTCTTCCTCCCGTTTGCAGCATGAGTCACATATATCAGGGTAGCGCACACGCGCGCACACACACACACACACTTACATACATCGGTGCGAAACGTGACGACATATTAGCTAACGGGTCGACACCAGCTGCTTGTTGTCGGCATTATCGACAAGGCCGGACAGATCTTCGATTTCATGCTATCAGATTCCTTCCTCCCCCCTCATCCCCCTCCCAGCGATCGTCCGGCGTCCTTTTTTCGCCACACCCCACCGGCCGCCGCCTACCCTCCCACGGTATCCAGTCAATTTAGCGCAGGAAATTACATCGGGACTGACTGGCGCCAGCGACGTTAAGTTGTTGTCCCTTTTGTGAAATGTTTGGGAGCGCGAAAAGACCACCAGCCAGATGACTGTGACCACAGTTCGTAGACGTCTCCGTCGGCGCTGATGATGTGATGTAACTTTCTTATTTTATGATTTATCGATACTATGACACAGTGCTGTCCACTGCCTTTTGTCAAAATAAACTGAAGCGCCCGCAAGAAACTTTAGGGTAACTTATTAGACACACATAAAAAAAATGATGCATCACTACAATTCTAGGGGTCAATGAACCCATAAAAAATTGGACAGATATATATATTTTCAGTTCACTTTAATGCCAGTGAAAAGAGATATTGATAAGTAGCACGACAGGTTGTACTGAAACTGTGTTCCAGATTTCCAGATTGTAACATTCATCATTTAAATGATTTCTTTAACATATCTGTGGTGCAAAAAATGGCAATTGTTCCCAAACAATGTAAAGATTGAAGTTATCCATATGACATACGTTAATCGTCATTTACACAATAAATCAGTCAATGCCATAAATTCCATTAAATACCAAGCAATTACAGTTACGAATAAATTAAATTGGAACGAACACATAGGGAAGGCGAACCAAAGGCTTCGTTTTTTCCTCGGAACACCTAGAATAGTCTACTAAAAAAAGTGCTTACACAATACTTCTGCGTCCTTCTTCGGAGTAATTCTGCCCATTGTGGGATTCCCACCAAGTGGAACTGAACGGATTACATAGAGAAAGTTCAGAGAAAGGTACCTCGTTTTGCATTATCGCGATGTAGCGAAGAGAGCGTCACAGAAATGGTGAGTTCTGGCGTTATTCTTTGCCGCGAGATTTATTAGCGAAATGCTTGTCCTAAACTTTCTCTTCCGAATGCGATTTTGTTAGCATCCGCCTACACAGTAAGACATGATCATCGCAATAATACAAGAGAGATCGAAAGTGGAAAGACTTGAGTGTTCTTTTTTCCCGCTCGCTATTAGAGAAATCTCTTAGCAGCGGTTCGATGACCCCCTCGCCATGCTCTTGCGATTACCGGAGTGTTTATATAAATGTAAGTAACTGGTAACACTTCCTTTTGCACTGATGCATGCCAGTATTTTTTGTGGTGTATTGACCACTCTATCATCAAGGGAGTATTTATCCAAATTAGATTAGATTAGTACTTGTTCCATAGATCATGAATACACTTCGTAATGATGTGGAACGTGTCAGGTTAATGAAAGGGGTCTTTACAAATTATAACTTTGTTCTAAATATTACATGACACAATATTTCTTTTAATTTTTTTAAATTTTTATTTATTCTTTTTTTCAGATTTACTAAATTATATCCAAAAATTCATCTATAGTGAGGAAGGAGTTGCCATTCAGAAATTTTTTAAATTTGTTTTTAAATGCTAGTTGGCTATCTGTCAGGATTTTGATGATGTTTGGTAGGTGAACGAAGACTTTTGTGGCAGCATAATTCACCCCTTTCTGTGCCAAAGATCGTCTAACTCCTCAAGCGTGATTCTGGGTCGATCTGTCAGATCAGTTAGTCCATCGTCTCGTCCATAAACAGCCCTCCTCGTTGTAATGCAGGCATGTACGATAGGGACCGTGTCTGGAGAACATGTTGACTTCCTGCGATGTCGTCATAAAGGTAAGCATTCCTGAGACGTGCATGACGAGCTCGAGAATTGTCGCCCATTAATACGTATCCCTCACGACTCACTTTAATGCTCTCCTATGGTCACATAAACGTAGTAGCATTTCGTCTCTGTACTGTATGCCCGTTTGACTGCCTTTTACCACCACCAGTGGTGTACGACATGGGCTTATTAACAGTGATGTACAAACAAGTCTGGTGCAGCATGGAGTATTCCTATTATCTGTCCTGCAGAATACTTGCAGGTACAGATAAACATCATCACAAGCACTTCACATCTTGAAGCACATTGCGAAATCATAGTCACACAAAGATTCACAGCCATGAAAATGTTACAAGGTGTGCCAATTTACATACATTTAAGTGTTCAATTTTACATGTATAAAAGTGTTTTGTTTATAAAAATATATACAAATTTTAATGTTATTCTTTCTACATTATATACTTATAAATTTGTGTTACTTTATAAGAGTTTTTTTTTTAGAAACATTAATTATGACTGTAGGTGGTAATTGGTTTGTAGTTCCAGGTATTGGTGTTACCAGAAAAAATAAACGTTTGAAATTGCTGCAAAAAAAACTTCAGCGCATTTTTCTTTTTCAAGTAAATCAAGTTTCAAAAATGTTCAAATGTTTGTATAGCTTATGGGACTTAACTACGGCGTCATCATTCCCTAAACTTACAAACTACTTATGAACTAACTAATCCTACGGACGGCACAAATATCCATGCCCGAGGGGGATTCGAACTCCCGACCGTAGTGGCCGTGCAAGCCGTGATTGGAGCGCCTCAGTCCCCTTGGCCACCGCGGCCGGCAAATCAAGTTTTTCGCTATTTACTTGCTGCTATTGTGGATGCCAGTTTATTAAGGTATAGGTGTTAACGCTGTTATCTATTTGTCAAAATGATTGACGCCATTACTGTGTTCTTTGTAACGTGTGTGGAAAGTTCTTCCACCTTTGACTTTGTAAAATGCAGGGCAGCTGATACATTGTAATTGATATATCCCACTGTGTTCCGTTATTGGAGTGCTTTTGTTCACTGTGTGTGCTGAGTGGTACCAGTTTGTTGTTAGTGGAGAAAGATATTGTAATATTGGTGTTCTTGAGCAATTTGGCTATATTTTGTGACGCTGTGGCTAAATACTTGTAAAGATTTATATTTTATCAGTTGTTTCACTCATTGTGCTCTTGGCTCGAAATGCATCGTGCACCAGTGAACTACGATTTCAGTGAATGAAGGTAAGTTCGTTTTGTTTTACAGCAGTAACAGTAAGTATGACTCAGACAGATATTTGATGTTCAAATATTCAAATGTTTGTTAAGCTTAAGAGACTAAAATGCGGGGTCATCAGTCCCTAAACTTACAAACTACTTATGAACTATCTTATACTAATGACGACACCAATATCCAAGCCCGAGGGGGGATTTCAACCCCCGACCGTAAGTGGCCGGACAGACATTTGATTACTATCCTGTGCGGAGTTCACATATTATGCTCAAATACATATCATGGTGGGCCCTTTTTCCGTGAGAGTAAATTCAGAGTCTGAACACGTCACCACAGACGGTAGGATCGTTCGCACCTAACTGACACAGAAGCACCGAAGAAGCATATCAATGGAAATGTGGGCGGATAGAACATCAAACGGAAATATTCAGAGTTGCCCGAAGTATTAAAAGAAAAAAAAAAAGTTTCTGTTACATGAGGGTAAGAGAAAAAAATGTGGTGGATGTGATTCTAAAGCAGGAGTTCTAGAAGTTGCGGCGCAGCCACGAGCCGTACACAGCAAGCCGGATGAATAATTCGTGGCTCTGTGCTCCGGGTAGACAGTGCGTCTGCATGGGAGAGACAGTGACGGTGGGGACGGACACGCCCGGATCGGCCCGACACGGACAGTGGTCACCGCCACTTAGCCGACACCGCCGTCCTCAGGTGGCTCACCGCTTTCAACTGGCGTCTCTCCCACCCGCGCGCCGCCCTTTCCCGCCCGACACTTGTCTCTGTGTGTACGCGACGCGCCGCCGCCCACACTTCCTGCGCGGACGGCGGCGGCGGTCCCGTCTTTTGTTTTTACCGGTACGTCCTCTGCGCTGCGAGGCTAATGGAAACCTTTCGGGGGAAAGACAGCGCGAGTTAGGGATGGTGGAGAGCGGGGTGCTGTACGGATAAGAAAGAAAAAAACTGCCGAAGGGTGGGATACTAGGGAGGGTAGTACATCTCCTTCAAAACCACCCTCGACAGGCCCCCCCCCCCTACCATCCCTTCCTCCCGGCGATGTCCTCCTCGCTCGCCTCTTGCGCAGCTTTTATGGCGGTCGAAGTCAGGAGAAAGAAAAACAGCAATGCATTTCCCTCAGCAAGGGACTTAAATCGCTTTCCATTTTCCGGCGGGCCGGCTCGGGTGAAGAAAGGCCGCCAGCTAGCCCGGCGGAGGCGGCGGCGCGGACGTGCCGGCGGCGGCGATGGCCGTCAAGAAGAAGCCAATCGGCCCCTTTGTTGTCGCCGCCGGGGGCGGAGGACCGCCCGGCGCCGCGGGGGCGCTGCCACCCCCACGGGAGGTGCAATTAACTGGGGGTGGCGCGAGGGAGGCGACCCAGTTACCCCCCGGGAGGGAGGAGGGGCGGGCGGCATTCCTGACGTTGCGATAGCGGCCGCCTCTGGCACGTGCGCCACGAGATGGACAGGCCGCAGAGCTCTCCTCAATGTACCAAGTTGCAATTAATTGCGCAATGCGTGCTAATTCTGTTACTCACAGCAAAGAGCAATTGAATGGAATGGACAGTGTCTTGATAGCAGTGGCGACTGGTGACCAGAAAAGATGGTAGTGCACTTTGTTTCACCAATAAAAAGTGCGGCCTCTCCATTGTGGCAGCTCAACGCATTCGGAAGAAAGTGCTATTACGCCAAGATATCATAGATGTATATGGATCAGAAACAATCACACGACTGCAGAGACAATATCTACCCGAGGAATTAAAAAAAAAGTTTGGAAGCTCAGTGCCGTTAGTATCATTTCAAACGGAGGAGGTTCTGTTAGCTCGTTTTATTTATTTATTTTTAATAAAAAATGGTGGCGGTCACTTGTACAGGAACTCCATTCTTCTTTCCTTCATATGAGCGAATTTTTCAGTCATTCTCTGATTGAAGTTAGGAATTCCTAAAACGAGGTCTCGTTCAACACAGCCATTCATATTTGCTGTACAGTTAAATTTCCTGTTGACGACTTTTCGTTTTACCTGTCTGAGTAATTGTCGAAGTTGGAATCGGTCTACCTAGCCTCTTGATTTCTAATGTCTCTTCAAACCTGCGTAAACTGATGGGTTCAGAAAGCAAGGAAATTACCTGATTCATTGTACCTGTTGACTTCCAGTTCACTTGAGCCTCGAAATTCACTAACAACGGACACAACGCACAGTTAATTCGCTCGCAGCTACACGTCAACTGGTAAGAAGGTGCGAAAAGCCCGGTTGTCTTCAGGAGAGTTGTGACTCTGTTTCTGCGGCTGACAGTGTGGCTCGGCCTCGATGTGTATACACTCGAGGAGCCTATAGGGGAACACTGTTGCCAAGCGTTGCCCCCGCACCCCGCACACCCCCTGAGACACCGTAGTCGGCGTTTGCAGGCCGGCTGCAAAGCCAGCCGCTGTCGGCGAAGTTCGGTCCACTCGGGAGCGGTAGGTGCGTAAGAGCCCGGGCGTTTCAAAAGAGATAGATGGACCGCTACTTCTCCCATTTCATAGAATCTTTAACAGTAAATGGAGTTTAACAATATTATTATTCCTGGGGGTAGCGCAAACCTGCAAACGTATGCAGGAGCCGCCCCTGCTTGATAGGAGGGTATAATATACGTTCAAATGTTTGTAGAACTTATGGGACTTAACTAAGGGGTCATCAGTCCCTAAGCTTACAAACTGCTTATGAATTAGCTAAGACTAAGGACGGCACAAATATCCATGCCCGAGGGGGGATTCGAACCCCCGACCGTAGTGGCAGGCTATATATATATATATATATATATATATATATATATATATATATATATATATATATAATCGTGTAACGAACTACACATTGATAATTAAGTACAATAATACTTAAATTAGTAGATACTGGAGTGTATATATTAAAAACATATATGCCGCTGCGGTGGAGTAGCCGAGCGGTCTAAAGAGTCTCGCTGCGGAGCGCGCGGTTGCTCGCCGTGGAGGTTCGAGTCCTCCCTGGGGCATGGGTGTGTGTGTTTGTCCTTAGGTTAGTTTTGTTGTTGTTGTGGTCTTCAGTCGGGAGACTGGTTTGATGCAGCTCTCCACAATACCCCATCCTGAGCAAGCCTCTTCATCTCCACATAAGAACGGCAACCTCATCTGTCTGAATCTGCTTAGTGTATCCATCTCTTGGACTTCCTCTGCGGTTTTTACCTCACACACTTCCCTCCAACGCTAAATTCACAATCCCTTGATGTCTAAGAATGTGCCCTACCAATCTATCCCTTCTTTTAGTCAAGGTATGCCAGAAATTTCTTTTCTCCCTAATTCTAGGTTAGTTTACCTAGGTTTAAATAGTTTTGTAAGCTACGGACTGATGACCACGCAGTTTGGTCCGATAGATTTACAGACATGGTAACATTTGAACATATATGCCAGTTGGGACGTGCGTCATCAAAATTAAAAGAGAAGCACACCTAAAACAAACACACGATAAAATTCATATCTCGCTCATCAAGAATTCGGTATATAGAGCAGCGGTCTCATATCTCATAAGATCTTCCTGGGAGCATTATCCGCACGTATTCACCAACGGATACCTCAGCAGATGCTCCATTGTTTGTATCTCCTCGCATTTACATCTATCTGTGTCAGTATAACCCCATTTCTACATTACTTGTTTGCATCGGCCCATGCCCGTGCGGAGTCGGTTTAAAGTTCTCCAATGTTGCCAATCTACGTGAGAGCCAGGGGGAAGAGATTCTTCATGACTGAGTGCGTCCGGGTACTTCTGTTTCCAGAGTGATTCTATGGACTCCGCAAAATGGCTGAGCTGCGTTTATGAAACTTTGCCTAGATTTCAGTCGTCTAGGTACAGGCTGGTGATTAAATAGTGGGTGCCTCGGATCATTCAGTTGTTTATACCGTTCTTTAGAGCTGAGGGTATAAGATGAACATTAACAAGAGTAAAACAATTATAATGGAATGTAGCGTCAGAAAATCGGGCGATTGTAAAGGAATTAATTAGGTAATGACGCAATAAAAGTAGTATATGCGTTTTGTTATTTGGGTAGCAAAATAAGTTCTGATGGCCGGAGTAAAGAAGATATAAATCGCTGAATGGCAAGGGGAAGTACAGCGTTTCTCAATAAGCAGAACTTATTGATATCCATTATTAGTTTAAATGTTAGTAAGTCTCTTTTCGAAGCCTCTGTCTAGTGTAGCATTAAATGGGTGTGAACGTGTAGCATAAAGAGGTCAGACAAAAAAGATGACCAGGTTGAGGGAGTCTGGAGAATCGTTGTCTATAAAGCTTTCGGGAGATAGAGCCAGTCAGTAGCACAATGAAGAAGAATGTCTTATATCTTTCACATCTTAAAACTGCCAGAGAACAGAATTGTACGACAACTAGTGATGATAAGTCTCGGACAGGAAGACATTGGGTCAAAGAAATTCAACAGAATCTCGAAACGGTTGGCATCATAACTGCTGCAGCTAAGGACAAAGAAAAGATCAACACCTTTCTTAAGAAGCGTAAATTTCCAGCAGAAATGACACACAGATCGCCTGTGGAGATTTCAGACGGACTGAGGAAGGCACGATCGGTAGTTTCTGGGCGGAACGCAGTAACCGAGCACTGCAACCTTCAAATAAAAAGTGAACGGCAACGACTCAGGTAGTCCAATGTGGCGAATCAAGTTAATAATAATAATAATTTATTTCTTAGTTCAAAACGAACCCCGTAGCTCACTACTGAAAGACACCTTATCTATCATACAACACACGAGCGGAGCCGCCGGTTTAATCATTCAATAATTGTCACCCTGTAAGTACCATCCTACACATTCGCATTGCTGTAAATTCAGTAGTGGCACTGAATCTAGCAAAGTAAGACGACTGCAGTAAAGAAACTAAATTCTTAAGTACCTGCAGCCTTCGAGAGACGAAAGAAACAGAGAAAGAATGAGAAAGGAAAGCAACGAGCGTGGCTTGATGTCCGCATCGAATCACCTGAAAAATTTGACACGAGCAGATCCGCGGGTTTAATAATTCAATAATTGTCACCCTGTAAGTACCATCCTATACATTCACATTGCGGTAAATTCAGTAGTGACACCGAATCTAGGAAAGTAAGACGACTGCAGTAAAGTAACTAAATTGTTAAGTACCTGAAGCCTTCAAGAGACGAAAGAAACAGAGAAAGAATGAGAAAGGAAAGCAACGAGCGTGGCTTGATGTCCGCATCGAATCACCTGAAAAATTTGACACGAGCAGATCCGCGGGTTTAATAATTCAATAATTGTCACCCTGTAAGTACCATCCTATACATTCACATTGCTGTAAATTCAGTAGTGACACCGAATCTAGGAAAGTAAGACGACTGCAGTAAAGTAACTAAATTCTTAAGTACCTGCAGCCTTCGAGAGACGAAAGATACAGAGAATGAATGAGAAAGAAAAGCAACGCGTCGAATCGCCTGAAAAATTTGACGCTTAATGAAGCATGTATCTCGGAGCAGATGTATAATATCTGAGGACGTACTGGAAAACATGGGAGAAGTACGAGAGTTTCTCGGTTCATTTCTCGTCTCGCCCCTTTTGCATCTCCTAGTTGCACTGCGGCCGTCTTTCGATCTGTGTCCGCGTCCCGAATTTATTACTCGCCGCGGAAGAGTACGGGAACAAGCATCGACGTTCGCGACGGCAACTCGTAATTAATTAGAAGCTGGCGTAGAAGTTTCTCAGAGATGTCTCAATTTGGGCCGTTCGCAATAGAAATCACACAGCGCGCTCTGGGGCGTGACTGGAATTGCATCACGTCGCGGCAGCCACAAAAATACAAACAGAGCCAGCAATTTATTTCGCTTTAATTGGGTCTTCCAGTCCGCAAGGCGCTTGATTTAAGGACCACAGTTCTTTCACAAACAGGTCCTTTCACGCTTTCCAGAGGCTTTCAATATATATTGGAATTCTTTTGCACCGTCAGGTCGGGCGGTCGGAGGCAGAAACAAAAGAAACACCACGAGGAAGGTGGGAGTGGGGGGGGGGGAGGGGGGGCATACCTTCTAAAGAAAACGCACCATCTCCTGACGACATTATTCATGCTCCGGGGCAAAAAAAAAAAAAAAAAAAAAAAAAAAAAAAAAAAAAAAAAAAAAAAAAAAATGTTTCTCCAATAGCACAAATGGAACAAGAAAATTCGCCCGCGAAACGATAACAGTCTGTTGGCTTCGACGTTACTGTTATTCAATTCGTAGTTACTAAAAGCTAAGAAATTTTCAGCACAGTTACTATATGATATAATCCAACACCACCCAATGCCACCCAATCGCAGTACAGGTAGTAGATTGCCGTCACGTAATTGGTAACTCGCGTTTGGTCGCGATACGAGGCGGTGGGTGAATGTGACGTGCAAAAAATCCGAACGATATAGAGAAATAAATTTATGAACAGCTGTTTACTAGGTGAATTACAAACTTTGCGTTTATTGTCTCATTCGTCTCACTTCAGTAACAACGTGTATTATCAAGTAGATAAGTTTTTAATCTCTCAGCACGTTATGCAATCACTCAACCGAGTCACAAAGATACAAATTCAGACGGTACGGAGAAGAAAAAAGAAAAATTGTAGATGTGCAACTGTTAGTGTCATCGGAGTCTAGACTTATAAAATATTTAAACGAACTTCATCTAACACACACACACTCACACACACACACACACACACACACAAAATGTCCGAGGGACGACTCGAAGCTCCGGCGGGACTGGCCACGAAATTCGTGACATGAGGCCTCAAACGGCGCAGCAAGTAAAAATAATACTGGTACTAATAATAATAATAATTTACTCGGAATTAACAAACGCATGTCATACTGGTTCACTAACATTTTACGAATAATACTTATCATACGATATTAGTTCTACTGAGGACAAAATAATATTCCTCGTTACCACAAATGAGAATTTCATGCACTATAAATTCCCGAAATATGCATGCATTTATGCACTTTCAAACTACAAAACATGCACGATCGGCAGAAATATTCATTAAAATATGCATTATCCCTTTTACTCTGCATTTTTATTTTAATTCTGTGTTTCCGCAGTTAACAACTAACAACATTTCTAAATTCTTTTCTGTTAAGTTACTGCGTTTATTTGTCAAAATATTTTTTGTAGACAGAAAATGATCTCTCTGCATCGCAAGACGTAATAGGCGCAAATTTCAGTGAACATATTACACACAGTGTCGGGTCACGGTTTTCAGTCAGAATTCCACTACAAAATATCGTCCTGACAGAACGTAAACATTCAAAGTCTGGGTTTATTTTAACAATACTGTTCAGTTTATCCTGATACTCTTCCTTGTCTTTAACTGAGGTATTCCTGAAATTCCTCAAAAATTGAAATTTAGTCTACAAGTGGTGGAAACGAGGCCTGTAATTTTGAATTGTAGAGGGC
Organism: Locusta migratoria; assembly: GCA_026315105.1. Taxonomy (NCBI): domain Eukaryota; kingdom Metazoa; phylum Arthropoda; class Insecta; order Orthoptera; family Acrididae; genus Locusta; species Locusta migratoria. Next base: position 217,504,495 of record CM048748.1, read on the forward strand.
AATTTCGAGAAATTTGTTTGGACGTAAATTAAATCCTGCTGGACATTATTGTATTGAAATGCTGTTTGTGCATTTCTGATGACAATGACTGGAAAAATTTATTACCTAAAACTAAAGAAAAATTTAGAATAAGACATTGCAGTATGAATTTTTTACACTTAAGTATGTTTCAATTTTATTTCATACCAATTTAATAACCACGGAATGGTCAGCATGAAATATTTTAGCTTCCAACAAGTGGGCTGAGGGGGTGATGGGAACTCAGGTAGACACCCTCTGTACGCAGCTACACGTGCTGGGGTTTTTGAAAATACCTTTATAAAACAAAGCATCATTTTAAAATGACCAATATATTTTACAGGTTTGAGATTTAAATTGATACATCCATTTAGTTGAGGGTATCAAATTATTTACATTGTCATAATTACATCTTATCATTGTGCAATGTATTACAAAAATAGCAAAATTACCCGTATTACTCTCCTGTTCCGTAATTAATAGTTGTTAGAAACTCAATGAAAGGTGATATCACACAATTTACTTTAATATAAGCACTAAAACTATCCAACAAGCAGTATAAACGTCTAACACATGCTTTGATATAGAATAAACTCCGAAATATGCATTTATCCATCGAATAGCCAGAAACATGAAACATGCTTTTGCACGACATTCACGTTTTTACTCATTACGTAAGTTCGTTTCCAGACAAGCTGTAAAAATAGTGTTTGCACTCTGTAATGTGGACTAGAATCGAAGAAAAGTTCACGATGAAACGAAACGGGAGAGGAGCGATAAGAAACTGAATGAGAATATAAGGCAGTCGGGAGAAAGGAGTATGCTCGACTGAGATTCATTGGGAGACTTTTGAAGATATTCTACTTACAATTTACTTTTCGTCCATTTGTATAGAATCCCACACACATTAAATATATTAACTAACATTCTGTGCGCAGTATACACCAATGTTAACAATACAGTTACCGTACAACGATGTTCTGAGATGGAATTAAAAAAGGTAGAGTAAAAGATTTTTCTTATCGTATGATATATTTTTGAAAGAAGTAGTTTTTTTCCTAATGATGTTGGCTATAGTTATTTGCTTATCTATATTTACAATAGGGCTTAGTTCTATTTGAAACCATTTTTCAATTAAGTATACTGTCAAAACATCGGAAGAAATTAATTGATTCGCCCACCAGTTTTTCGTTTAATACTTTATCTTCATACTTCCTGTGATGTGAATATACTCACAGTTCTGGAAAAAAATCAATTTTATTACTTTTACTTAGTCGATGGAATACATTGACGTTTTGCTCGACTTTACTAAATTGTACACATGTTGTGTATGTTCATTGCTGATATGTGCCTGTTTTGTACGTCGGCTGTGATCTGTTCTGCGTTGATATGCCTTTAAGTTTGGTCTTTGGTGATATCGTCTTCTTCAGTCACCATGTAATGTATTAGCAAAGGTTGTGGATGTCCCAAAAATACGTCTCGATAGAATATCTGATACATTTTGAATGACACACAAGGGGACGTAGCAGCTGCAAATCGGTTAGATAAATAGCTAATATTGTAGAACATTACCAAAGTGTCTTGTATGTTTCATTCAAAATCGGAAAACATTTTCCGCTGGGGACATTTTATATTGGTGGATGATTCATTTCTATGAGAGCGTTGTTTGCAGCATGTTATCTGAAGGACTGACTTACCCTTTCAGTGTCTGTCAATTTTATCGGAAGTTGACTCTGCCTCGCTGATTGCAATAGTAAGAATGAGGACGAGGTTTGGCATTCTCCAGTAGTGGCATTTCGCTAGTGGAAGCTACGTGCAGCTCGCTGAACATCAATTTGGTCGCTTGCGTCGCGTCCCCCTGTGAACGCTCTTAGTACGGCCTGGGATGCGTGTCTCCTGCTCCTGATGAGACAATGGCCCTCACGGCAATCGACCAAGTGAACAGCTGCCCATTGTTCACAGCTATTGTTCCCGTCCCTCAATCAGCAGGTGGGATTATCCAGACTACTTTCAAAATAATAGATGCATAAAGACCCGTGTAAAACAATCTCTTAACGTCTCATTGTGTCCAGAGATGATGTTTACTTTCTTTTAACGAGCATGACGGGATTACGTCCGCTGGGTTCTCTCACACATCGTACACACGCGATACAATGAATACACGTAATAGGGGCTACCAGAGGATCTCCCTACGGCTTCAACGCTTCGAGAAAGGAAAATACTGACTCGGGATATGAAATACCGTTTGACTGCTCCTTCCTGTTAAAAGAGTTGTGCAGCAATTACTCCCTTTTTTTTTTTTTTTTTTTTTTTTTTTTTTTTTTTTTTTTTTTTTTTTTTGCTCTATGGGTAGTTCTTGTCCTTGCGGACGCTGATCGTGTTTGTTCGTTTTGGTTCTACGTGTTCTTTGGCTCAGCTTTTTTTATTACAGAGGGCGTTCAGCCCTCTGACCGTGCGCGCTGAGCCACGGCGCCCGGTATGTTTCATTCAAAATCGGAAAACATTTTCCGCTGGGGGTCCCTAGAGCAACGAAGGCAACAGCTAGCCGATTTCCTGTTTGCCCATCAGTCATGCGCTAGAGTCCTTTTCCAGCGGCCAACTCCAGGCAATAACACATCTTACTGATATCTTCCCTCACAGCAACCACCCACAAATTGTCCAATATTATCCAAGACGATTTTTCCTTGGTAGAAAACCATATTTATGTAGCACTTTTTAAATGAAAATACCGCCATTTGGCCGGCCGCAGTGGCCAAGCGGTCTTCGGCGCGCCAGTCACAGTCTGCACGGCCGCTACGGTCGGGGGTTCGAATCCCCCCTCGGGCATGGATATTTGTTCATAAGTAGTTCGTATGTTTAGGGATTTATGACCCCGCATTTAATTCCCTTGAGCTTAACATACATTTGTATCGCCATTTGATTGTTTTCGTTAGTTTATTATCCCACGATCACGATTTGGGGCGTGGAGACATTTTCAAATGACTTCAAGTTTAGTGTAGGCTGCATGTCATCGTCAAGGTAATGTACGTTTGGTTTTTCAGAACCAAATTAATATCACTATTTTCAGTTTTTAATTATTTGAATTTACAATAAATTCTGTAAAACTGAATGTACATTAACGTGACGATGATGTGGAATCTAGATATCAAATTGTTCGGGCTTCAAGACCATAACTAATAATACCTAGGTAGGTAAATTAACGCTTAAAAGAACAGGGTAACTAATTGTCATTTAAGCTAGATAGCTTAATATCGAAGAGAGACAAGAAATTTTCCAATTTGTCCTCACAAACTTATAATATAACCCAAAACTATGTACAATTATTTGACGAAAATTTTTGACTTTTATCAATCTTATTACGTACATTAATGAGACAACGATATGCAGTCTAAGCGTATCAGGCAATTTTACAACTGAAGGCACTTGAAAATGGCACATAGCTGAAATCATGACTGTACTATTATAAATTACCCACAACAGTAAAGGGGTGGTAATTTATTAAAAAAACTATTGGAAATATGTGACTTCTGTAAACACCAGATAAGTGAAATAGATGGGTTCCAGGAAAGATTTGCAACAACATCCAGCAGTAAACCGCCCTGAAAGGAACTGATTTTGTTCAGAATGACTCTGGCCGTGATCGTCTACGAAAATATAAGTGCGACGTACTTACTACTAAAATATTTGTACCTGCACCTTGAAGTATGAATTTAAAATATAGCTCTTTTATGTGAGGCCGAATATGAATAATATAGATTTGGGGTTGCAACACGGAATTACGTATGTGTCAGCTTTTAATTTTGACAATTGAAACCGTTGGTGCTTTGACCATTCTACCGCAAGCAAACTACAATTTCTTTTCTTCTACTACCCGTATATAATTCGATTATGATTCAGCATAATCAGTGGGCGTTTTAGTTTACCTTTATTGTACAAAGATAGTTTTAAAAGTTTGCGTAATCACCACGAGAGGGCAGCGCTAGCGGAACTAGTTGTTCTTTTGATAACAATCGAACTGTTGCCAGTTTGTCGTCATATTTCTCTGTATTGCGTTATTCATTTGCTACAATATTTTTATTCTTTGTTTTTGAGTACGTAGCCCGTTACGCAGTTGCCATATTGATCAAAATCATGGAATGCTCCCGTATAACATGTGGTATTAGTTTAATGTATGTCTGTCTTCGAACATGCTAGCAACAACTGTAGTCCTACGATGTGAGGATCACGGCCGAGGGAGCAATAATCAAATAGAGGACGAAAGAAGGTTTTCGAAGCCACCTCCTGCGTGATTGGACTACACTTAATGAAGAATCTTCAAATGAATTTGAGACTGACATCTAATGTGATAGATAAAAATGAATGTTTGTTTCTTCGTATTTTACGTGCTGTCATTCCCTTCATCGGATTGGATGAAACGTTGCTACCAAATTGCTCGTATTTTTCCTAAGGTTATGTGCCATAATCATATCTGAGTAGTTCACGTTGAATAAAATCAAGACTGAGATACGTCATTACCTATGACGTTATACACTTATGCCAATTATTGTACCTACAAAATTATTTCATTGCACGACTTATAGTTTACGAGATATAACGTCATAGGCACTGAGACACGTGGGAAACTACTGCGTTGTGTTCGTCCATATTTTTTGCCTTTCCGTACCATTCAACCGATTGAGATAAAATTTTGCACATTTGATCTTCAAACCAAGAGGAAAGCCACTGTGTACTGTATGTAAAATTTTGTATGATTTATATAATTTCCTAGAGCTGGAGGAGGCAATGGACTGAGGAGATGGATTAGGATTTAAACAGAGAGGAGTTGATCGACAGAGAAACGGGGAAGTTGGAGATGGGCAGAGAGACAACGATAGAATCAGTACAAAACATGAATACAAGTATTTTTTAAAGGAAAAAGGAAATTTAATTGCTCAACGCAAAATAAGATCTCAACGGCCTACTAGTTGAAGCAAACATAGGAAAATAATGTGTACTGTTAGATGAATGGAAGTTGCGCAGGTGTTTACTTTTAATAATACGAAACCTAACTGTAAAACTGTGGTTGGTTACAACACACATTAGACAGCTGCTGCAGAAACCAACTAACTCCTTTTTGACTCAAAGTTCATATAGGAACTGTTCACGGATGAAAGGGTAACTTTTTCCGTGTCCCTTTGTGTGCGCAGAATAATGTTACCTTGTGCCCTGATGATAGGCGTAGGCGGAAGAGGTCTTTTTTATCATTTATCCCCTTTGCGTCTCCCGCAGAAAGACAGGATCAGCGGCAACGCTAGCCTCCTTTGTGCGAACAGGCGAAGACGTGGGTGCTTTCGCGACACGCGAAACCGCCCATACGCGGCACACACTTCCTGTCTGCTTTCGGCGCCACCCTTCGCTATCTCCCTCACACTTTCCCTCTGTCCTTTCTCCTCAAGCCTCCATTTTCTGCTCCTTCTACCTTTTCTTACCTCTCGTGTTCCTCCTCTTCTCCTGCAAAACACGCCTGCTTTCGGAAAACACCTACCGGTTGCCGGGGGCGACTGCCTTCTAGGTGGTAAGGGGAGCCATTATTCCGTTGTCAGGGCTAATGCCCTTACCTTGCCTTACACACCTGCTGCTTCCGTTACTGCCTTTAAGCTGCCGCCTTATCAACTTTAATTGCTACTGCCGGGCTAAACACACACACACGAAAAAAACGAAATTACGCCGTGAAATACTAGTGACTATAATTTTCGGATTATTGCTCCAACCTCTGCAAGCAATACAAACTGTTCTCTCTTTCCTTCTAATGAATGTACATTCTTTTCTTTCCTTGGTGTTGATAATTTTATGTTTGTAATCGGAAGATTAACTCAGAGAGCACAGTCACAGAATTATTTCTGTACGCTCTGTTACTAATATACCCGTGATAAAAGCATTGTGTATGTAACACACATTAGGCGCTGTTTGGGAAGTATCAAGTAGAGTTCTAAATTAGAAGTAATGATTCAAAGCGTTCAAAAAAGCCCAAATTTTTGTTAATCTTATGACACTTAACTGTGAGGTCATCAGTCCCTAAACTTACAATCTACTTATATAATTATACTAAAGACAGCCCAAACATCCATGCCCGAGGGAGGATTCGAACCCCCGACGGGGGATTCAAAGAGTACATATGACAAAAATAAAAGGAAAAAAAAAACTGGGAAAATGTTTCTGAAGAAACTAAATTTGTTGACATCCAATATTAATTTAAATGTTAGCAAGTCGGTTTTGAAACCATTTGTCTGGAGCATAGCATTGAATAAGAGTTAAAGTGGGCGATAAGGAGTTCAGACAGAAAGATGGTAGAAGCTTATGAAATGCGGTGGTACAGGCGAATTAAGAATATCAGATGTGTAGACCACGTTAATATTGAGGAGGTGCTCAATAAAATTAGAGAGAAAAGGAGTTTTTGGCATATCGTGACTGAGCTATCACGGACTCTTCAACTTAGCATTGGAAGTAAGTGTGTGGGGTAAAAATCGTAGATGGAGACCGAGGGATGAGTACAGAAAAAAGATTCAAAGGAATGTAGGTTGCTAGTTTTATACTCATAAGAAGAGAATTGTACAGGACAGGGTTACGTGGAGAGCTGCAACAGACTAGACTTCGGTCTGAAGATGATAACAACAACAACAACATATCAAAATTCCTAGAAGATTAAAAATGTGTCATGGACCTGGATTCGAACCTGTAGCTCTTGCTTTGAGCGGGTAAGCTCTCTATTGACGGAGCTACCCTGGTATGCTCATATGAGTGTCGTCACAGCTGAACTTCCACCTCTAGCTCATCATTTACTTGCCAAACTTTAATGAAGTTGTTTGTTGTAACATAATAATAAATGACAATCATCAGTCACATAGCTCTACAATCCAACAAACATGGATAAGTTATTGTTCACAGTTCTCCTGCGAACCTTGTAGGAAGCAAGTTTTTAGAAAGAGGTAGCCACTATGGGCTGCACGCTTGCACGGAGGCATCTGATGCATCTGATGTATAGCACTGCTGTTTAGGACATCTGAACAGCTTAATTTCGATAGCTGTGTCCTGTAGAATTTTATTTATTTATTGTTTTGTTTTCATAAACATAAACGCTTTTATGAATCAAGTTTGTGATGGTGTCTAAGGTCTGTTAGTAAGGGAAGGTTTGGAAGAAAGTCGCTGTGTGGGATACTATGCAGCCATCATGTCATAGGTTCACATAGATGAATAATGAATTATTGATGACAGGCCCCACAGGGGTGGCAATTCCTCCACTCACAAGATATGCATTCCTGAATTGATCATGATTGCTATCAAACCCACGTTTAGGTTTCTGAAAACTGTCGACCTACTAAGTGAGTGTGGTCACGGCAAAATACAAAATCTGAATATGTTTATCAGTGTACTTATGTAGAATGGTTGACACAAAACAACACTTTCAATATCTACAGCTGACAACTTGCTAGATATGATGCTGTGACTGTTTTTAATTATGGAAACTCCGTTCGGTCTTGACGGATGGTGCATTCACGCCATCCATTTGTAAGAAAATTGATTGTCATCGTGTGACAGCAGGTGACAGCAAGGAGGACCTTATAAAAGAAACAATCTAAAAGAAAAGTAGTTGAGTAACAAGACTCGAGAACAGAGAAGTGTACAGTCCTGGAACAGTATGAGAAGGTATAATTAAAGAAATGTCGGTCTGATATCTAAATTCATCTTCCCCATGAAATTCGTACTTATTCTGACACTTACGTACCCTTTTACAGTACATCTGTGACATAATGCATTCATATTTTGGTCCATACATTTTTCATCGTGAAAAATATAAATATTAAAATGTTTCTGAGATATATGATCGTTTATTGAAACTATTACAAAGATTTGAAAAAAGGTATCTAAATTGTTGTAAATACATTTTCTATCAAAGATGCCTCGGTGAAGTGACCGAGTGCTCTAAGCCTCCTGGCTGCGGCGCACGAGGTTGATCTCCGTCGTAGTTTCGAATGCTCCCTGCTGAATCGGGTCGGTTACAATGACCTGTCGTCCGGATGCGAAAACACGTCTTATTTTGCGCAGTTGATTAATTAATTTATTTATTTTGCACTTAATAATTGCTTCTTATATTTCGTTAAATTCAAAAATATAAAGCTTAACTAACTTATGAATTAAAACTATAAATAACAATTATAAAAATTAATTAAATAATACCTATCCATTTAAGAAGAAGTAGTGAAGAATAAGGACAACTACATATGTTTATATTGAAAAAGATAGTGATAGACGTGAATTTATATTTAACAGAAGATGATAGGAGAGAGTAATTATGAGAAGATTGAGTCCGACACCTTGTAATGCGTGAGGGTCGAGGACTTGGAATTCCCATAAGTCGTCAACTCTCAACAATCGTTAGTATTATATGTATGTTACACTAACTACTAACTACTATCTTCTGTATTGTCATGCTCTATTAACAGGTTAGCAGGTTTATAGTGCCGTTTCGCTGGTGAAAAGAAGCGACAATTCGCTGACACTTTCATATTTGTTCTCACTACCATATTTACACAAATTATGATGATCAATGTCCGCGTCTGTGTCCGTGTTGGTGTCTGTGTTGGGGTACGTGTTGTTGTGCCTGTCGGTTCCTTTGCTGGTACACTCTATGCATTGTGTTTGCTCGCTGCGTATGTTGTTGTCTTCTGTATGGCCTATTTCGTTTCTATTCGTCATATGTAGCGTGCCAGATTTTATCAGTATACTGAGTGTTGTCCATTGGTCTCCTTGTCTTATGGCCACGTATATTTGTTGTTTTATGTAAGCATGTTGTTGTGGCGTAAAGTCAGCGCCACACGCCAGACGCACGAGAACGATCGCGGAGAAGGTAGCGGACGACCGGCAGCCAATCGCACGCCGACGCCGTGCCTCTTGGAGCGAGAAACCTAGAACGGCGCCCCATACAAGCGGCTATATCAAGCCAACTTGTGTCTGGAAGAGCCGATCTGAACTCAGCTCCGAACTAGGCAGACTCAGCGCAGCTAGCGTCATACAAGAAGACGCCGCCCCGAGAAGAGACGTACTTAATAGGTTTAAAAAGGTAAACAGATGGGGTATAACAGCTTTCAGATAATTGCAGAACGACATGTTGACCATAGCTGTTTATTATTTCTCAATGCTACCGGTTTCGGTTATTTACCATTATCAAGCGTTAGCAGAGATTAGCTAATAGCTTAACATGTCGAGATTCAAAAATACAAAATTATAACACAAGTATTCGTTCTCATTGCTCTAGTTATTGATATTTTCACAATGGCTGACTGCTACAGACTGAATCATACATTGATGAATGTGAAATAAAATTTTAATGCACATTTATCAATGTATGCTTCAGTCTGTAGCAGTCAGCCACTGTGGAAATATCAATAACTAGAGCAAAGAGAACGAATACTTGTGTTATAATTTTGTATTTTTGTATCTCGACATTTTAAGCTATTAGCTAATCTCTGCTAAGGCTTGATAATGGTAGCATTGAGAAATAATAAACAGCTATGGTCAACATGTAGTTCTGCATATATACTTAATAGGAGTATTTGGTGTAACTTTCAGTTATAGATGTCAACGCATCCCAAGCGTCCTGATAGAACCTTCCTTAAAAGACACGGCGACGAAGACGACTCAACCCGCGTATTGCTGGGTCTCTGAGGTGATTGTAGAAACCGCAGATTACGACAACGTGTTCGGGAGATCCCCTCTCCCCATATGTGCAATATGGTGTCTCTCTAAGACTGATGCGGTTAAGTGCGTAGGATGAGGGCGGTGTCCTGTCAAGAAGTGAACCGTGCCGCGGCTGGAAGCGACATTTTTCATTCTTAGTCTATGGACTGATGAACATAGCAGTATGGTCCAATGGGTTTACAAATATTAAAAAAAAATTTTTTTTTGAAGAAAGTGAGAAGGAGGAGGGTGATCGCCAGAGACAAAATGTTCAAATGTTTGTATAGCTTATGGGACTTAACTACGGGATCATCAGTCCCTAAACTTACAAAGTACTTATGAACTAAGACTAAGGACGGCACAAATATCCATGCCCGAGGGGGGATTCGAACCCCAGACCGTAGTGGCCTTGCAGACTGTGACTGAAGCGCCTCAGTCTCCTCGGCCACCGCGGCCGGCTCAAGAAGTGAACCATGCCGCGACTGGGAGCGAAATGGTTCATTCTTAGTCTATGGACTGATGAACACAGCAGTATGGTCCAATGGGTATACAAATAGTTGATAATTTTTTTTGAAGAAAGTGAGAAGGAGGAGGGTGATCGCCAGAGACAGTAGGGTAGGTGGAGCCTCTACGAGCGGAAGCGCCTTCCTACATGACGCCAACTACAGCTCGGAATTAGCCTCAGCTGCTCCGTCAGAGAAGTTGTGAAGCGACAAAGAGTCGTGCGGCGGATGCCGCCTCGGGCACTCGCGCACCTCTTGCGAGGCGGCGGCGTCAAAGAGGTGGAGGCGCGGCCGGCTGCACAGGCGTGGGCGGCAACGGCAACGGCAGCTGGCGGCGTCCTCGGGCGTCGGCGTCGGCGTCGGCGTCGGCTTTGTGCCGCTATTGATTGGCTGTTGCGGGCGCGTCGCCTCGGGCCGTGAGCGTTGTAATTAGCCTGCAGGCGGCAGGCGCCGGCGCTGTCGCGGCCACCTCGCGCCTCACACTTCGCCACCTCAGCCTCACCTCAACCCCTCACCTCAGCCTCAACCCACCTCACCTCACAGGGCGCCCGGCCCCTCTGCTCGGACGAGCTCGGTTGGACACGGCGCTCGTCCCCTCCGTCCACGCCCCCTCCGTCGCTCCACTGAGGCTAGTCCCCCCCCCCCCCCCAGCCATCCACACACCGATTTTGGGCGGCTGATAAAATATCGGCCGATGTGCATAATCGGACGGATTATGAACAAACACGACGTTAAAGTAATTTTTCGACCCCCACCAAAGACAGCAGCACTTTTGGGTTCTAACAAGGATGATTTGGAGCTCCGGAAGGCCGGGGTTTACAAGATCCCATGTGAATGTGGCCTTTCGTACATAGGACATACGACACGTACAGTGCAGGAAAGATGCACGGAACACCAGAGATGTACCCGTCTTTTATAACTAAATAAATCGGCAGTCGCAGAGCACTGTCTTGATACTGGACACTCCATGACATACGAAAACGTCAAAATTTTAGCTTCCACTTCATCTTCCTGAGACTCAGTAGTGAAAGAAGCAACAGAAATTCGCTTGGGGACGAATTTAATTAACAGGGACAGTGGCTTCAGTTTAGATAAATCATGGAATCCGGCACTTTATTTAATAAATTTGCAAAGACGCCGCCACAGCACAGATCACAATACATCGATTTCTCCGCAGGAATCGACCATGCAGCCACAGACATAATTTAAATATACGTGTACTTCCTTGCCGCCGAATAACGTCTTTGGCGCCTTGTTGTATCTGTGGTCGCATGCGCTGTAGCGCGGCCCGCGCGTTTATAAGCACGAAGCGTGTGCTGGAGCGTCAGTCTTCGACTCGTCTCTGAAGATGGCTAAACGTTTCTCAGCCGAAATATTAGAAGAAGAAAATTTTATGCGGCTGCACGCCCGAAACTTCTTTGAACTATCGGCCGATATTTTATCGTTGGAATTTCACCGATAAAACGAACTGTCTTGACTGTCATAGTCGAGTTTTCTTAATATAGTATGGCCTACAGGTTGAGTCACCTAACATTATCGCTGGATATATTTCGTAAACCACATCAAATACTGACTAACCGATTCCACAGACCGAACGTGAGGAGAGGGGCTAGTGTAAGTGGTTAAAACAAACAATAAAAAAATGCACGAAATACTCTAAGCGCAGACGACAAGTGAAAACGGCGTAGTGAACTGTGAAATAATAAACATGCGGGGGTGGTCATAATGTCTGAGGCACTATGTGTGACCACTCCGGCCGTAGGTTTGAGTGCTGCCTCAAACGCGCGCGCTCGTGTGTGTGTGTGTGTGTGTGTGTGTGTCTGTTATTAGAATGAGTCAGTTTAAGTAACCCGTAAATCTAGGCACCGTTGACCCTAACAGTTGAAATTTGCAAAATAGCGATAGTGGGTGGTTGAAGCTCAAGATGTGGAATATCAAGGGAAATGAAAGTTTCCCACGTCGCACAGTGGTTCAGAACGGCCTATTCCCTGGCCAAAAGTCGAAAAATGAAGGTTGAAAGATCAATGTTTTTGGAATGGATTCTTGTTAAGGAGGGTTCGGGGCTCTCAGATCTCATTAGCAGAGGTCAAAATATTGTACACCTGCTTCCCTGCGACAGTCGGAAGTTGCCTTTCGTAGAAACACAATCGCGACGCGTCAGTGCCCAGTTATAAAGTGCTTCAGAAAATCGTACAGAAGTTTACAACGAAGCGTCCGATTCCAATATTCCAAAAAGGAAAATGCTTACGAAGATATGTAGAAACAGTTTATGTACTTCAATGTTCGAAAATGTATGTTGTTGTTTATGAAACGTTATACTAAAGGTAATCGTGATTATCTTGTTTTTTCGCTTCTTCAGAAATACATTTGTGTCGATACAAAAAAATTTTAACACATTTTAACGCTGGAATTGACAGGGACATGATTGTTGAACTATCTATTAATGAAATGTTCAAGAATTAGCTGCTCGAAATTTGCCCATTTAGAATAATAAAGATTTTAGTGTTACTGTGCACGCTGTCGTGCGCATTGCGCACTGTGACTTAATGGCGATAGTCTCCCCTCAACTTCCTATACCTGAGGCTTGAAAGGTCCCACGTATGAAGGTTTTTTTTAGATGATTTCTACCTCTTTCTAAAGTATTGAGGAGATAAGTACAGTATATTATTGCAACGCTGTAGCATTGTGAATAAAGATTTTAAATAAAATTCCAACCGTAATGACCATTTTTACAGAAATATGTTTACAAATATGTTTGGATGAACCAAAGGCCTTCTTTATTCTGTTACTGCAGACCACTGAGATTGCAAGTTTTGAAAGAAATCGTCAGTCAACTGTTGATGAAAAAAATATCGATAAGTAGATAGCATCTCTCGTCACATTCACTAAGGTAACGGAGGGGACTAACGTTCAAGCGAAATATGACTTACCGTTTACAATGATAGTTGTAAACGTGAGAAATGCTATTACTGACTCTAAATCTGCACATAGAGGTTATTTATGTAATTTGAGGTCGAAAAATTTCAACAATTTACAGTTGGTGGAACAAACAAAATGTGATAGCTCGAAACTAAATTTTGGAATTTCTTCCTTACACGCGTGGATAAGGTTATTGAATGGATGCATCATATTGCATATAAACTGAATGACGGAACTAATGGATGGAAATAAAGTAGTTAAAGATCGTAACGAACAAATACGAAAGAAATTTTAAAACTGCTTTAGGTTTACATGTCGATATGCCTAAGCAAGGATTTGGCAGTACAAACGACGGCAATAGAGCCCGACATATTTTTATTTTTTTATCTTTTATTTATTTATTTATTTATTTATTTATTTATTTATTGAGAATGCTGCCTTAACAGCAGATATTTTAAATTTGGACGAAAAATTCGTAGCAAGCTGCAAAGTAATTTTGCAGACAATGATGAGCGGTTTCGCTGTACATATCGACAAGTTCAGGGTTTATTGCTTAGACGTCGCGAAACGATGTATTGAGCTATATTCCTGGTACTAGATGCCAACATTGATACATACCGTTTTAATTCAGTCTAATGGGATGTGTTGTATGGAATTATGTACATAAAATAGAAATTTATATATTCTACAAAATTGTTTTTCATTTTAGAATTTCAAATATCATGAATCTATTATCAAATTCGAATTCAGCGACCCCAAAAACATAAAATCGGGAAATTTGAAATTATTATTCTCACTTTTCGACTTTTGGCCAGGGATTAGGCCGTTCTGAACCACTGTGCGTCGTGGTGATATGGTGACAGGATTGAAAGTTTGGAGGTCCGAAGGTCCCTTTTGTAATGTCCGTAACTCCCCGTCTTTATAGGGTGAGTCACCTAACATTACCGCTGGATATATTTCGTAAACTACATCAAATACTGACGAACCGATTCCACAGACCGAACGTCAGAAGAGGAGCTAGTCGCATAAAAAAATGCACGAAGTATGTTTTTTAACACAAACCTACGTTTTTTTTTTTTTTTTTTTTTTTTTTTTTTTTTTTTTTTTTTTTTTTTTTTTTTTTTTTTAATGGAACCCCGTTAGTTTTGTCAGCACATCTGAACATATAAACAAATACGTAATCAGTGCAGTTTGTGCATCGTAAAATGTTAATCACATCCGGAGATATTGTAACCTAAAGTTGACGTTTGAGTACCACTCTTCCGCTGTTCGATCGTGTGTATCGGAGAGCACCGAATTAAGTAGGGACCCAAAGGGAACGGTGATGTACCTTAGGTACAGAAGAGACTAGAACAGCACATTACGTTCGCATGCTAACACCTTTACTGGTCTTTTTCACTGACGCACATGTACATTACCATGAGGGGTGAGGTACACGTACACACGTGGTTTCCGTTTTCAATCACGGAGTGGAATAGAGTGTGTCCCAACATGTCAGGCCAATAGATGTTCAAAGTGGTGGCCATCATTTGCTGCACACAATTGCACTCTATGGCGTAACGAATGTCGTACATGCCGCGGTACATCTGGTGTAATGTCGCCTCAGGCTTCCACAATACATTGTTTCATATCCTCTGGTGGTTGTAGGCACATCACGGTACACATTCTCCTTTAACGTATCCCACAGAAAGAAGTCCAGAGGTGTAAGATCAGGAGAACGGACTGGTCAATTTATGCGTCCTCCATGTCCTATGAAACGTCCGTCGAATATCCTGGCCGGCCGCGGTGGCCGAGGGGACTGAGGCGCTCCAGTCACGGTCTGCACGGCCACTACGGTAGTTGGCTCGAATCCCCCCTCGGGCATGGATATTTGTGCCGTTCTTAGGATTAGCTAATTTGTAAGTTTAGGGACTGATGACCCCGTAGTTAAGTCACATAAGCTACACAAACATTTGAACATTTTCGAACGTCCTGTCAAGGGTCAGCCTAGTGTTAATTGCGGAATGTGCAGGTGCACCATCATGCTGATACCAATGAAGGTGTTAGCATGTGGACGTAATGTGCTGTTCTAGTCTCTTCTGTACCTAAGGTACATCGCCGTCCCCTTTGGATCCCTACTTCATTCGGTGCTCTCCGATACACACGGTCGAACAGCGGAGGAGTGGTACTCAAGCGTCAAATTTAGGTTACAATATCTCCGGATGTAATTAACATTTTACAGGGCAACAAACGGCACTGATTACTATTTATTTATATGTTCAGATGTGCTAACAAAACTAACGGGGTTACATTTAAAAAACGTAGGTTTGTGTTAAAAATATACTTTCGTGCATTTTTATGGTTTGTATTAACCAATTACACTAGCCCCTCTCCTCACCTTCGGTCTGTGGAATCGGTTCGTCAGTTAGGTGACTCACCCTGTATAATACTCACTTGTCACAAAGAATTTTTAAGAATATAAAGTGCGAGTCAAAAGTCCTTCCACAGCTTCATATGTTGGAAGAGTGAAGGGAAAATTGAAATGTTATGTTGGGAACAAAGGTTTGATGTGGGTCCGCGACTTCTGGTGTGAATCGCAAAGAACTTTGCTTGACGGACATCCACAGCTAAATATTTATACATAATTAAGAAACTTTCACACAGGTAACAATTAGGAGATAAATTTGTAATAGTCTGAATGAAAGTCCTTTGTCCACTTGAGTTGTTATTGTTATTACCATCGCAACTACCCTCGACGTCACACCTAGCGCCCCCTCGAACCACAGCCACCCAGCTTCAGTCTACCGGCCGATAAAAATGGTGATCTGTCACTTCAGTTGCATTCGCACTTACGCCCAGCACGGAAATGCAATTTTTTTAACACCTTGATGGATCTGATAAACCTCACTACACTGACCACAATCTGTATGTTTAAAAATTATGTATTCTTATTCTACGCGAAAGTCTGATTTACCAGTAACATCAGTGGTTCTCAGCAATCATGTCACAAATGTGACAATTATGTCGGTTAACCTCCCCGTTCAAAGTGAAATACGCCTCGGTGCTGAACAGTATGCCCTTGGGAAACGAAGGATCAAGTTCGAGTTGTTCAGTAGTCCACGGGCAGAACTCCAACCGGCGATCACGGTCATCCTCGTTAAGTTGATGTTGCTTCTTCAGCTTGTAAGAATCGAATAAAGTACTTCACCATATATATGTCAAATTATATCATAATATGTAACATTAGGATCCTGCAGCATTAAATATGTCACATAACGATATAATATAGCGTGTATTAATTCCAAATCGCTGCTTTAATATTTCTAAATTTATTTAACGATGGCCATTTCGACTACAAAGCCGTCTTCAGGTTAGCTGTAATTGTGTAAAACAAATTTCGTGTGATAATAGAAAAGTCACAGGATACAAATTTACATAAAATTTTGATTTTACATACTTCTTGTAATGTGGTTTTCCATAAAAGATCGTTGTCATGCCACCAATATGGTACAGTTATAATGTACTGCAAGAAATTGCTATAGATGTTATCTGCTTGTGTATGTCAAGTTATTTTATGGTGACAATAACTTGTTTGTACTTAAAATGTCTCTGATTATGATAGGCAACAATACTAAATGCCTCCAACGGTTTGGTTACCAATGATATACAAAACTAATTTAGAAGGTGCTATTTAGTGTAAAATGAATTTAAAAAAATTATCACTGGGTGTGTTGCTAATAACATGGTTCCGCTTTGAATATATCAAATGTTTCAGATCTGTTTGTTCATTTATTACAAGAAGTAGTTCTTTTTCATGGAGTAAAAGTATCTCCAATTCTTCCAAGATGTAATGTGTAACAATTCGCTAGCGTTTTGAAGATCGTCTACTGTGTGCTGTTCAGTTTTTAGATGGTGAAATAAACTGTCTGGGCTGTTATCACTTTGTATAACATGTTCACGAAAATGAACTTCGAAATTTGTCCCGGTTTGTCCAGTACAGTATTTTCTCGCAATTTTTACAGTGAATTTTATATATATCAGGGTATGAGTAAATAAGTGGTTTGCAAATACCTGATTGTATTTTTGTTCTAATGTTGTGACGTGTTTGGAAAGCGAAGGTTATGCTGATGCTTTTCAGTATTTTGTTGATTTTATCGGAAATATCACCCAGATTTGTGGTAGGAATACATGTGGGTTTATGTGTTTTTGGATTTAGTGAGCGTAATTTTTTGTCGCGTGATAGGTAATTTGCAGTTGGTCATTTTGTTATACAATTTAATGGTTATTTGTGGGTCATAAACGGTTTGTTGCGCCACATATTGTAGTATCTGAATTTCGTTTTGGATGGAGTTTTGGTCTAGAGGAAGGTTTATAAATCTGTTGATCATACTGTGATTTTCGATGCCACAAATATGTATTTATAATATTATCTGAAGTAGTTGGTTTTCGATATATGTCGAATCTGTGTGTGTTGTTAATATCACTTATAGTAATGTCGAGGAAATTGATCGATTTGATGGTTTCACGTTCTATTGTAAATTTCATTTTAGGATGGAGAGCATTTAGTGAATTGTGTAAATGTTCAATGTCTTCATCATTACCGTCTACAAGCATTATTGTGTCATCGACATAACGATAATAGTATATTATTTTACTGTTGCGACTATCTGGAGTATGAAAGAATTTTTCTTCCAATTTGTTGAGAAACATATCTGCTAGTGTGCCAGCAATGCTACATCCCATTGCCACTCCATCGTTTTGTATGCAGAATTTACTGTTAAATGTGAAGTAGTTCTGACTGAGTACAAGGGTTAGCTATTGTATTATTTCATTAAATTCTGTGATGGAAATTGATGTGTACCTTAACAAATTTTTTCAATTATATACTTGTAGTACTGGGATGTTTGTATAAAGGTTAGCCTGCCGCGGTGGCCGAGGGGACTGAGGCGCGCCAGTCACGGTCTGCACGGCCACTACGGTCGGGGGTTCGAATCCCCCCCCCCCCTCGGGCATGGATATTTGTGCCGTTCTTAGTATTAGCTAGCCGGCCGCGGTGGCCGCGGGGACTGAGGCGCTTCAGTCACGGTCTGCACGACCACTATGGTCGGGGGTTCGAATCCCCCCTCGGGCATGGATATTTGTGCCGTCCTTAGAATAAGCTAGTTGATAAGTAGTTTGTAAGTTTACGGACTGAAGTCCCCGTAGTTAAGTCCCATAATCTCTACAAACTTTTGAACATTTTTTTTGTAAAGATTATATTATGTCGTTAAGTGATCTCCTAACTGTTGGTTTTTGAGTGAAGGCCTTCTTGTACTTCATACGCAACGGAGCTGGACAGTTCGCTCTGCAGCTGCTGCCGGCAACGTGTACGAGACGGGGCCCAGCTCGGCCACAAGACGCACGTGCTTGTGGCCTAATAGGGCACACAGAGCATAACTCGACTGGACGTGCGTACGTCTTGCGTCGTGACTCGAGATGCGAGATACGGACCGCGTCTTCTTTGTCTGGCGGAGTCTGGCCCGCCTGGCCAGGGCGGTGAGGTCGGACATTAAATCATCCGCTTTAATTGCTCGGTAAAGCGATAGCATCCCCGGGGCCTGGAACAATTTATCACTTAATGCCCGGCCGGGATCTCTGCCGGCGAAGGACAGCACTACGTTCCGGTACTGCGCGTGCAGACAAATTCTCAGCTCTGCCGCGAATGACGCAAGGTGTTAACAACGCAACTTAATGCAAAGGATCTCTGCGTATTATACTCCAACACTTTTAGTATGAGTGTTCGTTATGTCGTCACCTTCAACAACCTGTGCTCCCACGAAGTTATTGTGAGTAAAGGGAACCGAAGAGTTTCACGGATCAAATAAAAAAGTCGGGCCGCGGTGGAGTATCCGAGCGGTCTAAGGCGCCTCGCTGCGAAGCGCGCGGTTACTCACCTTTGGAGGTTCGAGTCCTCCCTGGGGCATGGGTGTGTGTGTGTGTTGCCTTAGCTTAGTTTATCTTAGATTACGTATTTTGTAAACTACGGACTGATGACCACGCAGTTTGGTCCGATAGATTTACAAGCATTTGAACATTTGAAAGAAGTCGGACTTCTTGATGTAACTATGACGTAAATTGCTTTTTTTATTGTTTTAGAAATGTAAGACTAGGTCCTCTTTCCAAATATTGTCGTCATAAGCTGATATTCTGTTCTGAGTTTGAAGACTCTTTCCAATTGATGCACACTCTCACCTAAGTTTATGTTTATCTCTTTGGTGGCTGGAGTGCCGGCTGCAGTGGCCGAGCGGTCTGCGGCGCGCCAGAAACAGTCTGCCCTCCCTTGGGCATGGATGCTTGTGTCTTCTTTAGTATAAGGTAGTTCATAAGTAGTTTGTAGGTTTAGTCCCATAAGCTCTAGAAACATTTGAAAATTTTTAAGACTTTTAAGACGTTTCTGATGCAATAAAAATACTTTGAATGTGCATATAAAATGATCGAAAGAACGAAACGAAGCATAATAGGTTGAAGACACCTTTTATTTTATTTATTTATTTACTTTTTTTCACGGTGGGTTTTTTCCAGGGGTTTACCAACACACAGAAGCGGCCAAGTGCATTGAGGTGATATGCTGCGATGCGCGAGGCCGTTCCTGTCAGGGAAAGTTGGTGAAAGAAATTTATCAAATCCATCTCGCCGCAACAAATAACTTTCTTCTTTGCCGGCCGCGGTGGCCGAGCAGTCTGCGGTGCGCCAGTCACAGTCTGCATGGCCGCTATGGTCGGGGGTTCGAATCTACCCTTGGGCATGGATGCTTGTGCTGTCTTTAGTATAAGGTAGTGCATATGTAGTTTGTTGTGGGCTAATGACCCCGTAGTGAAGTCCCATAAGTTTCAAAAACATATGAACTTTTCTTTGAACTCTTAGCACGCGCCGCCACAGAGTAATATACATATTTTAGATATGCTGCTTTAAGTACATATAATCTTAATTTGAATACAAATAACAGTCTGGAGTTCTCCACAATATCAATGAAGCTCAATTTCCTGAAGATGGGAAAAAAAAAAAAAAAAAAAAAAAAAAAAAAAAAAAAAAAAAAAAAACGAAAGTAGTCGGGAAAAAATTGCACTCTAGCTCTAGACTGTTCTTTATACACAAATTTAAATTAAGAGTGCTGTTTCCTATAAGTGGAACAAAAATGTTTCCAAAATATATGACATATAATCTAGATGTGTCAAATTTAAAATTGTCTGCCATGGCCCATGACCTTTAATCAAACTCAGACAACACGACAATTGAGATATAGTGAGTTGTCATTCGTTTTTTATAAGCTACCTGTTAATGGAAATAAGGAATTAATTATGTCACTTTTTAAATTAACACCTGAATAACCGTGTCACATGAGATGCTATTTTATAAAAATTTAGAGATCTGAAGACGGCAACCACGATTGTCGAAACAGGTCATCTAAAGTGAAATAAAATGTTAAATACATTCTTAACGTGCGCCTCGGTTGCACAGTGTAGACTGCCAGACTACAAATCCAAAAGTCGCGGGTTCGATCCTCGCCAGGTCGTAGGATTTTTATCAGTCACTTTCCACTTCTTTCTCCTGTGGCAGTATTGCTCATGTTAAAAATACCGAGTAGCACCGTGGTTTGGAACCCCTCGTTGAACTGTAGCCACCCCCCCTCCCCCCCTATACTGAGAAAGTCAGTTCGAAGGTCGGAGGAAGGCAACAGCATACCATCTCCAAAGAGGAGCCGGCCGCGGTGGCCGAGGGGACTGAGGCGCTCCAGCCAAGTTTAGGGACTGATGACCCCGTAGTTAAGTCCCATAAGCTATAGAAACATTTGAATTTTCCAAATAGGACCATGCCTAGTAAAGCACTGTGGTGTTCAAACCAATCTTCGGATTGTTGCCTGCTTTACTTATATTCTTAACATTAATAATTATTTTAGATCGCCCCCTCTTTTGAAAAATGTCAAGTATCCACATCATTTTGGGGAACTAATTTTTGGAAAATTAATATTAGCCGGTCACAGAATGTTTGGACTACGGCAGTGTGCGCCCATTGCGTCAGCGCCTCGGCCGCGGCAGCAGATAGCGGCGGCTGTCAGGAGGCTTGTTTATGCCCCGGCGTGCGGTCCAGCGCGCTACAACACGACGTCGGCTCGCCGCGCCGCGCGTGTACGACATAACGAGAACACGAGTATTTCCCGCGGCGAACAATGACATGTGACGCGGCCGCCACCGAAAATGTATTCTAATGCGGCTGTTAACATGCGGTAGCCGGCACTAAGTAGACGCGAAGAACAATCTCTGGGCTACCGGCGATAGTCATCAGGGACCGAATTCCGAGCGGGGGCCATTGTGCTGTCGTTTCGGACCCCAGAGCGTCCTCGGGAGCTCGTGCTTGTTAGCGACTGACGCACCGCCTTGTGACCGCCTTTTTGGAGGCCAGAGGGTGAGTTGTGATCCTGCGGCGGAGGACTCGCTCGGCAAAGGTTTCACCTGCCACCTGTTTTGGTGCCGACAACATCGCAGCTTGCTCGCCGTGACTGATGGGATTATTTGCAAGATTACAAGACCTGAACTTCTATTTACTGTCCTTGCGTGAGTAACCTGTTGAGAAAGATTCTTCGCCACTGTGGTGTGACGTCACTATGTTTACGTGAGACACATCTTCGCCGTGATGAAGTGGCTGAGCGTTCTAAAGCGCCTTGCTGCGGAGCGCGCTTTTGCTCGCTTTTGCTCGCCGAGTCCTCCTTCGGGCATGGGTGTGCGTCATGTACTTAGGTTAGTAGTTTCTAAGCTTACTGACTAATAACCAAAGAAGTTACGTCGCATAGACTTACGAACATCTGAACATTTGGGACACATCTTCCGGAAGGAGGAATCGAATTTCGTCAACCGTTTTCATTGTGCTGTTTACATGTTAAACGTATTTGGTATCCCAATGAAATATAGCGTATGGAAAACAACTATTTTAGTTCCTGGTTTAGTCGACACAATCGCGGTTTCTCTTTATTTAAATAGAAAAATTTATTTATTTATGCATTTGTTTTACCTTGCAAATTAGGGGCCGGCCGCGGTGGCCGAGAGGACTGAGGCGCTCCAATCACGGTCTGCACGGCCACTACGGTCGGGGGTTCGAATCCCCCCTTGGGCATGGATATTTGTGCCGTCCGTAGTCTTAGTTAGTTCATAAGTAGTTTGTAAGTTTAGGGACTGATGACCCCTTAGTTAAGTCCCATAAACTATACAAACATTTGAACATTTTGCAAATTAGGGCCTTCAGGCTCTCTCTTACACGTAAAGAGGTTTACTGAGATTGAGCACTTAAAAGTTTGTCTAGTACATTAGAAACATACCACGAGTATTAAAGTGAATGATATACAGGGTGAACCACCTAACCACTTGCAACGCAAATATTGCGGAAACGGAATGTGCGATTGCTGTGCAGTTTTCACAGAATGCATTGGTAGTCAGGGCCTCGTATTGTTAGCCAATAAACAGATTATCAAAATACCTAGAAATTGTATTTTTATGTAAACATACAATTTTTCAAATGGAAAAATGGTTGTTCCTATCATCCACAGGAATTTTTGACACCATCTGTGTACAAAGAATTTTGATTGACATTTTTATTACGTTTATTTGGCAGCTAAGACCATTCAAAGTTTTGTCGGCAAAGCATATGACAGCGTAGCAGACTGGCTGCCCCAGGGGCTAGCCATTGGGTCAGTCATCTACGCTATCGCAGCCTCGGCCACCGAAACTTTGAACGGTTGTAGCTGCCAAACTAAACGTGATAAAAATGTCATTCAAAATACTTTGTACACAGCTGGTGTCAGACGTTCCAGTGCATGATAGAAACAACCATTGTTCTATTTAAAAAAAAACTGCTAAAATGCGAGCCACTGACTACCAATGCATTCTGTGAAAACCGCACGTCAGCCGATTCCGTAATATTTGCGATGCAAGTGTTAGGTGATTCACCCTGTAGCTAGAATATAATAGTAATAATAATACAAGGACAATTATAACAATAAGAGATAATAATAATGACCACGTATACGACAGAATGTTTCATATTATGACCATCAGACCTATTACTATTTAGGAATTTCCTCGTTATGTTCTTGCAGATTGTGAGTTATTCACATTGACAGAATGGGGTGAAACAGATGTAGAAGAGGTACAGATTGGTTACAGGAAGAGAAATAGAATGGTAAGATTCGTAGCTATGATGGAAACTAGAAAGAAAGAAATGAGAAGAGCATTACAGTGGAGACTGTCTACCTCCATACTCCGCATGCCACCTAACGGTGTGTGTCGGAGGGTACCTTGAGTATCACTATCGATTCTCTTTCCTATTCCAGTCACGTATTGTTCGCGAAAAGAAAGATTGTCGGTATGCCACTGTGTGGGCTCTAATCTCTGTGGTTTTATTTAATGTGTAGATTTTGAGTTTTTCCTTGATTGTTCAGTAGTCTTGAATAAGACGCAGATCACAGAACAATGTGTATCATGGTTGTATGCCTCAGACGGCGAACGACATGGAGCAAGGTTTTGTGTTATGCATAGGTACAGCCAAGATGCTAGACGTATCCGATCTGCTATTGCGGTTGTGGAATGATGGTAGGTGTTTAATGTGAGAGAATAAGGACTTGGGGCACTGGTTGCTAAGAAATTGATGAAGCAAACACAGCGTGTGAAAATTGCGCCAGTTATCTTGGCGTATCTAACCTAGCTGGTTATATGAGTGATATGATGGTACACATATCTAACGCCAGCTTTCATTACTACCTCAACGAGATTTCGCTATTAGAGCCGTGATGAAATACATCACAGTAGTAAATAATCGGCAAGACAAGAGTCTTGACTAATTTTTGTTTAACCTCATGTTCAGTCTAATATCTACACTTCTCTTTCGTTGTAGAAAATATCCTTGAGTCGGTATGAGTCACAATTTCGTAAAATAGAACGAAATCTGTCAAGCCAAAATCGTTTCAAAAAGGTTGCCATTACATGGGAGCGAAAATCGATTCTGGAAGTGGAAAACTGCTTTGTAGAGGTGGCTTGACAGGACTGATTTTGGATTATTTACATGACCAACCAAAAGCGGAAATGGGAAATTGTTTACGAAATCAAGTTTCGGGAGCCTTTGTAAACGGGTTGTATAACGACTACATTTTAGTTTGAATCTATGAAAAAATTATTGAAACTTCACATGTTGGAGTTGCTTTCCTCCAGTCAGAGAGCTCAACGTCACGTGCGAACCGTTCGCTGTTAACAGACTGCCACGTCTGGTCCATTCAGTTCAGGTTCCTTGTCTGGCTTTCTTCCTTGATTTGCAGATTCATAGGTGTGTCCCTTCGCATTTCATCACACGTGATAACAACATCGAACACAATACAGATATAAAATGCTAACGAAATTCATTTCATACACCGCACAAACAAAAAATTAGTAGATCTCGATGATTTGGGCCGTGAACGTGTGCGGTGTGTGTGGCCGTTCTCCGTCGGAGGTTCCAGTCCACCCTCGGGCAAGAGTATGTGTGTTGTTCTTGTGTATGAATTATTTTAAGGGGTTTGTATTTCTAGCGGCTGATAACCACTGTAATGTCATAGCTTTACAAACATTTGAACATTTGTTTCGCTACTTCAGGACAAGCTGCGCTATAGCGTCGTGAACTCATTATAAAATCGCTGAGATCGGCTTACTTTACATGAGCTTTGTACGACTTAAGTTACGGCCGAACCTATCGAAAGTTACAATTCATCATCTTGACCATGTTCGTAGAGGTGAAAGAGTATGTGTCTGGTCGTTTCTGGCGTATCACTGCTGTCAAAGATCGTGGGTTTGAATCTGGTACAGGGCAACGATATTTTTTCTCTATTTAATCCCAATTACTTTTACTATTACTTTTAATCATTTAATTTATTTCATTGAACCTTTAATCGTGAGCTTTGTTCTGTCGCAGAATGTTGGCCACCGTTTTCTTTGATACTTTGCGCATGGCGTGGTTGTTGTTAAATTCAGGGCTACAGAATCCTTGCTCGGCCATACTTGTATCATTGTTAGTAACAGCTGCCGCATTACCAACATAACTCGCAGTGTTTTCTTTGAACTTTTCCCTGCCTTACACATTAACACCATTCTTTAAATGAACCGTCGTGTTCATGTGTCACCCATAATGGAGAGGTAGCCGGTTGTTTATATGGCAACACCGAGGCGCTACGTGAGGAAATGTCAACTAACAAATAATTCTAATCCGTCACCACTCACGTCGTTACAGAGATTCTTTTAACGTAAGAGTTACGAAACTCACAACTGCATTGCTGCTAAGCGGCTGGCTCCTATAAACGCTACAGGAAACAACTGTGTGTTGCATGTGTATTTGCCGTGATGCAGCACATTCAAAACACCGTCGTAATTAGAAGCTTCTGTAGCGCTATAAATTACAGCACACTTTGAAAAATTCTACCCGGAAGTCTCTCATTTGGTTTTCAAAGAATTATGAGAAGAAAAGGAGTAATATTATGAATAACAAAAATTCATTTACGGTGGTTAGTTACACTTTTAGGCACCGAAAAAAATCTTTAGCGTCGCTGCGGATTAGCCGTGCTTATTGTGGTGCCGTGCTGCGGTGCGCGCGGCTGTTCGCCGTCGGGGATTGGAGTCCCCCATCGGGCATAGCTGTCTGTGTTGCCCTTAGGTTAGTTTACGTTAGTTTAAGTAGTTTGTAAGCTACGGACTAATAACCCAGCAGTTGAGTCCGATAGATTTACAAAAATTTTTCGCAAAAATCTTTAGCAATTCCTTTACTTCGAAATTATGGATCTTAATGTGTAGTTCGTCAATAAAGAAATTAGCTTACGAAACAAGACTTAGAGAATTTAATTTTGGAAAATTATGTCAACAAAGTTAACTAAAGCTGTATAAATGCGCCGGATAACCTGCTTTTATTATTACTAAAGAAGACATGATATTATGTTAAAACGGTAAAACAAATCTCAATATTAAGGAATTTGTCAATTTTCAAAATTACATTCTCTACAACTTATGTTGAAATCATTGTGCAGGTGTATGGATTAAATAAAATAACGGCCAAGTAATTAATGAACTACAAATAAACTACAAGGTATCACCTATTCACAAAAACAACTGGAATTATTACAACAGCAAGACTGGAAATTTCACATGAAAAAACAAAATTTTGCGAGAGACATCAAAGATGCGCCTTCCCATCTCAAAATTCGTAACAAGTACATCTCTAAAGTAAAACAAAATATAGATTTAGGTGAATGGATTACAAAAAACTGTGACATCAAGACTTCAGAAAACGGAGACTGTCGTTCAGTTAACAAAAAATTTTCACAAGTAAAAGAGTCTCTCTTATAACTGCAAATGTCGAGAATACACAAGCCGGCCGCAGTGGCCGAGGGGACTAAGGCGCTCCAGTCACGGTCTGCACGGCCACTACGGTCGGGGGTTCGAATCCCCCCTCGGGCATGGATATTTGTGCCGTTGGTCCTGAGTGATCTATCCGCGAAGACGAAGAAGAGAAAAAAGTAGAAACTACGAATTTTCCCAAATTATTTCTTTGTTTCTCTGTAATTTTTTTCAAACGACTGCAGATACACATCTGGCACATGTTTAATTTCACCAGATCAATAACAACAAACTAAATGGAAATCGTGCTTTACTCTGTACAGTTTTTGATGAGTTCATGTTAGCATGGTTCCTCAATTTCACGCAAAATGTTGTATTAGCCGTAACCCCATTACATTCGCGGACCTATGTTTATGTGAACTTTTCCCTTCAGTTTTACTACTAGAATAAAGTAGTAACATATTTGCATATCTCTGTGAATCAGCCTGTATATCGCGAAGGCTTGCCAACAGCCTTTTTCTCCTCACGAACCACACTCGACTGCTACAGGTACCGTCCGCACACACTGAGCAAGGTGACTTACCGAGAATGGGTGTGGATGTACCGGTGATTAAAAAGTCAATATAAATTTGTAAACTTACTGTGGATAGGTAAACATTAACACTCATGCTTGGAATGACATGGGATTTTATTAGAACCAAAATTAAAAAAAAAAAAAGTATTGCTAGACGCCTGAAAGATCTCTTGCGCGCGTCGTTTGGTGATGATCGTGTGCTCTGCCGCAACTTTCGTCATGCTTGGCCTCTCTGGCCCCCAGATCTCAGTCCATGCGATTATTGGCTTTGGGGTTATCTGAAGTCGCAAGTCTATCGCGATCGAGCGACATTTCCAGTGATGCTGAAAGACAACATCCGACGCCAATGCCTCACCATATCTCCGGACATGCTTTACAGATCTTTATTCCTCGAGTACACCTATTGTTGAGAAATTATGGTGAACATATTGAGCATTTCCTGTAAAGAACATCATCTTTGCTTTGTGTTAATTCGTTACGCTGATTATTGCTTTTCTGATCAGATGAAGCGACATATGTCGGACATTTTCTGAACCACGTTTTTTTTTTTTTTTTTTTTTTTTTTTTTTTTTTTTTTTTTTTTTTTTTTTTCTAATAAAACCCTATGTCATTCCAAGGATGTGTGTCAATTTTTACCTATCTCCATTACTCAGTGATTTATTAAGTTTTCAAATCTATACTGACTTTTTGATCACCCGCTATTTGAGAAACATATTGTAAACGAACGAAAGTGCTACAGAGCTGACAGAATAATCACAGCGCAGTCGGACGTTCACCTCCCAGAAAGCACGCTGCGAAGTGACGTGGGGATGGCAGGTCATCAGGAAGTACGTCGACAGGCGGTGTGCGGCAGGTGGTCGATAGCTTGTTTCCACTAATAACGCGGATGGCGGCGTTTCCCACGTCGTGTCCGGCGCCTTCAGACGCGAAGTCACCCACCCACGTAACGGCGGCTCATTAAAGATGCCGTTTCGCAGACTGAAAGAAAGCTGTCCTATTAATGAGGCACGTTCCCCAGGCCTGAGCGCATAATTCATCGCCATGTCCTTTCATAACGAGTCCGGCCCAATATAAATATTCCACTACAGTCTCTCTCTTCGGGCGGGAGTCGGTCTATTACGGGAGTCGGTGTTAAATGTCGTGAGGAGCATAAATCAACAACACGGCCTGCTTAGAGGGAGCTGTGGACGCTCCGCTGCCGCCGTGTACCGGCGTGTTCGGCGGACGTTCGGGCATTACCGTTTTATCACCCAACAGTACACACCTTGCTGTATAATCGTCGTCAGTAGATACACAGTTGCGTACTACAACCCTTCTAGAATTATGTATGTTGTTGATGTGTTGGCGCATTGCAACGTAGCATATACAAAATAATTGAAATTGCATGTTGTGTGTTCTTTCGGACCTGAGTTCGCAGCCCGCAGCAAATACCATATAAGGTCAGAAGAAATAAGTATAGGAGGGAATTGGTTCTCTGGAGCTGCTGTAGGGCAATTAAATAATTCATTGATGGCGAGTGGAAATTTGTGCCGTATCCGGAGTCGAAACTGGAATTTCCATTCCGGGCCAACGGTCACCTAGTTGAATTGGGCAACGGGGGCCATAAAACCACGTTCAAAAAATGTTTGTAACTCCAAGGAACTTAACTACGCGAGGGGGTTCGTATCCTCCCTCGGGCATGGATGTTTGTGCTGTCTTTAGTGTAAATTAGTTTATAAGTAGTTCGTATGTTTAGGGATTGATGAACCCGCATTTAAGTCCCACACGCTTAACAAGCATTCGAACATTTGATTTGTCTTAACTAAGGTGGTCATCAGTCCCTAGGCGTACAAACTAATTAAAGTAATATACGCTATAGATAACACAAACACCCATGTCAAGACAGAAATCGAACTCCAATGACGAGTAATCGCTCATTCCGCAGCAATTTTTTTTTTTAATTTATTTCAAGATACAATCATACTTCTGTTCTAAAGGAACAGAATTACCGATGCTTAACGGAAACATAAGTAATTTGAAGTATCAATTTTGCTGCTCATATTCAGAGAATAATTTGTGCTAAAACACATTTTACTTTACTGATACTGTTGACATCTTAATATACATAAAAATTAAGGTGTTTGTGTCTATATTTCACTCTGCAGCCAAAACGAATAGAATTTGTATGTAGTAGTAGAACTCAGACTCCCATTGTGCACGATAGTGGTAGAGAGTTGATAACGATAAGGGGTTGGAAGATATGGCAGTTGAAAGTTACCTACTTCTATATAATTCTACGTGTGGGTGTGAATATTTACCTCTTCAGCAACAGCTAAACAATGGAGACGAACGATCTCTCTGTGATGTTGTAGTACAAAGTCTCCCGTTGTACACCATAGCTGTTCCGTGTCGATAGCTATAAGAGAGTGGAAGGTATAGTGGTTGAAAGTCGTCAGCTTATAGAAAATTTGGACTCAATACCAGCAGCGATTTTTGACACTATAATAGCAAGAAACGTGATCATATTCAGTTGTATTTCTGCAACAACCGTACGAATAAAGAAAAATCAGTGCATATTGCAGTTTGAAGAGTAAAAGTATCAAGAAAGATGCCAAAGCGTGAGAAAGAAATTTCGCGTTTTCGATCAGTTTTTAAAAGAAAAGTGATTCTACAGACGATAGAAACTTGAACTTTGTATAATTACGTAGGCTTCCGTGGCCAGAGTCAGATGACATAAACGTTTTTTGGGTGTTGTACCGCGTCATGATGTAAGAAGGCTATTACTTAAATAACCGACGTTTCGGCCAACGTTAAAATGGCCTTCATCTGGGTATACTGATGTAAGCTGCTCAGCAGGAGAGAAACGGAAGCCCTCGCCCCATTCGCCGATGAACACCAATCATGTCTCGCTACGCCAGAAACGATAGGCAACGGCTAACCTCCACGCCCTCCACCTCAGCATCCTATCATAATAATGTTTTCATTCTTCCGCCAAAATTCCACCAATAACATTGCTGATTAAAAAAAATGACGTAATGTCTAATTGAAAGTAATTATAAAGTATAGTAACAACCAGCTTACATCAGTATACCCAGATGATGGGCACTGTAACGTTGGCCGAAACATCATGACGTGGTACAACACCCAGAAAACTTTTATGTCATTGAAATTTGTAGTTGTTGTTCATCTTACACTGTAGGCATAAGTGATTTTTCGATAATCCCATCCCTAGGGGGGGTGAAATAGGGGATGCGTGGTTTTTTGAGAATACGTTGCTATAAAGGCAATTTTGATGCAAGAAATACAAAATTTCCTTATTTAGATTTTTCATTGGAATATTAAAAACATGTGTTTTATTTGGAAATTCAACCATTGTGCGATTTAAATAAGGGATAATCTTTTAAGGGTGCTAAGACTATTTTGATGCGTAAAATGAGAACATTTTGGATTTGGCACCATTGTTAAAAATGAAAAAAAGAATGTTTCGGGTTGTTTTTAATTGTACCATCAATTGCGGAATATGGGGTCGCAAGTTGTATCAAAATACTTTGATAGGAAAGCATTTTTAAAGATAAATCTATGAAATCTGAATCAATTCAGGCCACCCAGTCTACACGTGCGTAGCAGCGGGAATTAATATAGTTAAATCATAAGAAAATATAGCTGTTTTATTTAAGGGGGAGGTAGGCCCCATGCCCGCTCGTCACTGATTGGAAGAGTTGAGGCAGAATGATACGAAGTTGTTCAACTACTTTAGAATTTCAGTGTTTTCCTTCGACAGACTGCAAGGGCGGTTGTAAAATACCATTCAGCGCAAAAATACCATAAGGAAGAACTGTATTCAGACTACATAAAAAGTTTGCAACAACACCGAAGTGTGGGATAATCACTTTCAAACTAATTTTAAACATATTTAAACGGGTACGTAAAAACATAGAAAATATCTATATTTCCAGACCTTTACGCACAAAAAATACACTGTAATACACAATAACAAACAAAACTGATGCACATTCTTCTAGAAACATTGACGGATTTACAGAAGATTACTGATGTTTTCAAGAGAAAATGAATCCAGATAACAACACGGAGGCACAACTCGCAGAGAATAAACCAAATGTCGACGGCAGAATAACCGCTGCGTGTGTAAACGTGGGTTTGGTCGAGTGCGCCACTGCTTGGGTAGCGACGGAACTGGTGTCGACGCCAATGGCAGCCAGCGCTCGCTACTGCCGACGACAAACCTACCGCGCGGTTTTTCTTCCGCTTGGCGTGCAAGCTCTGATTTACTCTAGTACAGTACTGCTGGAACGGCGACAACGGTCAATTGACCGCGGTTGAAAAATCCGCCTTGTGTGTAACAGGCCAGACTGTATGTGTTGTATTGTGCATTCGTCGGATGGTGTGTACATGGCAATGGGACGTTAGATGGATATGCCGTTTTCAACGAATATTTACTGTTTGCACGATATACGAGAGAGAATAATCAGGTAGATATATAGTGGCGTCATGACCTTTTGGACCTTGTGGGAATACGGGTTGCCTCTCACCGTCGGAGGTTGGAGTCCTTCTTTGGGAGTGAGTGTGTGTGTGTGTGTGTGTGTTGTTCTTAGTATAAATTAATTTTTTATTCGAAAGGCCGATGACAACAGCAATTTTGTACCTTAGCTTTACTAATATTTGATCATTTGTGACTCATATAGCAATCAAGCGAGCATAGAGGTCTATGGACAATAGGAATATTGCTTCTGTAGTGAGTGGGTAGGAAGACTTTGTGGAGGAATGAATTCGTGCTAGAGGTACACAAATAGTTAAAGCGACTGATATCTCAAATTGGGAATATCAGGTTCAGATCCCGATTCGGCACGAAATTTTACTCTTCGCCAGTCAATTACTCATTGTCCTAAAATAGTCGAAGATAATCATTTCACTACTTTCGCCGGCCGCGGTGGCCGAGGGGACTGAGGCTCTCCACTCACGGTCTGCACGGCCACTACGGTCGGGGATTCGAATCCCCCCTCGGCCATGGATATTTGTTCCTTCCTTAGTCTTAGTTAGTTCATAAGTAGTTTGTAAGTTTAGGGACTGATGACCCCGTAGTTAAGTCCCATAAGCTATACAAACTTTTGAACATTTGAATCACTACTTTCCCCATTCCTTCTCGTTTTAGGTATTACCACGTTCTGAAAAACTAAGCAAATAAAGAAAACAGAGGGACTGCTGTTCAGCCAGAGTTGTCTATTTATCAGTAGTTTTATAATAAGTGAAAAACAATAATTTCTAGGGATAGTAAACTTGGGCATCACATTGATGATTTGTACAATATTTTAATTACAGTTACAGAGCGCAGGCACGCAGCACTTTGATACGCACCTCAGGAGCCATTATCAGCATCACGATATACCTTAGGACATATATATATATATATATTTTTATTTCACAACTCTTTTTCTTTTATTGGTTAGTGTCTTATTGGTTCTGTGACATTATCCATGAGCCAGGATTTTCTCAACCCTTTACCAGCACCTCCGTGCAGCTTATTTGCGTCGATCACTACCTCGAACATGGACGATTGTTATTAATAAACGACAAGTCGATCGTTGGGATCCATAAACCATCTAACTATGAAATTACAACAACGGAGAAATAACCTGAAGATGTGTGTTTATCGCCACTAAACCGGTTGATGTTAATAAAAGCATTTTCCAAAGGCTCTGCAGTTTCGACAGCACTTACCAAGATTGAACCTGAATTATTACTGCTTTTTGTGAGAATTTTAACTTTTACTGAACTCGGAGTGTGGTTTTATTCAAAACTAACGAGGGGAGGGCCAGGGTTGGGAAAAGGATTAGGGACGGGGCGGCGTTTGTTTTCAGCACTGCTCCCCTTGTGTTAAAATCCCCCAGCCATACGACGAGATGGCCAGCCATTCACAAGAAAAACGCTCCGAAATTTTGGATTCTATGTTACATAACCGAACTCCACTCTGTGAACCGAATGGCAAGGTGGCCGAGGTTGTACCTGCAAAGTGTAGCAAGCCGAATGTTCCGGACTCCACAGCACAGGACGTTTTCATTAGTCCGTTTTCTTTTTCAGATTCTTGTTCATTTAAAGATCAATAGGCTAATAGACAATAACAATACTTATAAATGGAATGTGGTGACAAATCATACTTCGTGTTTTAAAATACCTACTTGTTTTTCTTAATTGAAAAATAGTTATACAACCACCCTCACATTGTTAACTTGTGTTATATCGCGATTTTGAGCTCTTACGTCCAAATTATTTCCTTCAAATATACAACGTACGAGTATGTGAAGGAAATAAATCAGATGGAAATGCCCAACAAGCTGAAATAACTAAAATTTACTGTCTGAACCATACTTGTGCGTCCTCTCCTGGAATACTGTCGCCCAGTGTGGGACCCTCACCAGGTGGGACTGACGGAAGACATTGAGAAGTTCCACAGAAGGGCAGCTCGTTTTATTTTATCACGTTACAGGGGGGGAAAGCGTCACGGAAATATTGCACTATTTGAGGTGAAAATCATAAAAGGAACGTTATTCTTTGCGGCGAGTTATGTTTGCGAAATTTCAATCACCGACTTTTACTTCTGAATGTGAAAAGATTTTGCTAGCAACCACCTACATAAGAGAAATCAGATTGAAAACGGAACGTTTTAGGTGTTCTTTCTTCTCGCGCACTCTTAGTGAATGGAACGGTAGAGAAAGGTTATGAAAATGGTTAATGAACCCTCTGCCAGGCACTTAAATATGATTTTCAGAGTACCTATGTAGATGTAGGTGCAGATTGACCAGTCAAATGAAAAAGATTCTGAAGAAAACGGAGTATTGGAGGAAAAAATTCCTGGCTTGAGAATTCGAACTCGGAACTTTCGGATTGCTATCTTTTCCAGCTTCAAACTCAGCCACAGCGCCATTCGTTTCACAGAGAGGACCTACGGTTACATAACATGGGACCGAAAGTTTTGGAACGTTTTTTTTTCGTGAATTGCTAACTATCTGGCCTCATGGCTGGAACATTGTGAACTATGGGGTAGTGCTGCAAACACTCGTCGCCCCACCTCTAATTCCATTTCCCAACCCTGGCATCCCCTTCGGAAGATGAGAACTAATGTACATGTTTAAACTCAGTTTTGAGCATTCTTGAACATCGGAATGTGAATACGCAAGGCAATTGTGTCACATTAGAAAATAGGTGCAGATAGGTTCATATAGCTTATATCTTACAATAAGCGATAGCCACTGTTTATATTTGTAACTGTTGCAAATATACAGTAACATTCCTGCACTGGCAGTGACAGACGCCTCTTATCATTTGAAATTGTATTGTGTGTATTAATGCCGCTGTTTGTTTGTCATAAACATCTTTATTAACTGTGTCTAGTTAATGTTTTTACGTAAGAGTAAACTTGTAATTTCAGTTGCTACGAATTCAACGTGTCAATTTTTCGACAAAATAGTGAATTGTTTCAAAGTAAAAATGTTGAAAGGAATAGAGAAAAACATTCCCATTAGAGGACTCCTGTAGTAAAGTAATGTATCTGACATATTAAAAAAAACTAGAAATTTTGAAAGTCTTATTGTAATTATATGCAGATCTAATGTACGTGACCAAAATACATAGTATTAAGGAAACAAAAGTTGCCTGTGCTAAATCCTTATATGCAGAGACGGTTAGTTATTGAGACAAACGATAAGTCTTTTGGTACACGTTTTGTCAGCTGTGGCAAGAGTAGTGCACTTTAAAACTTGTATACCGACACAAAGGTTTGAATGAGTGAAATGGGAAATCAACTTGGGTATGTACAGTAAGAAGTTGAGGACAAGGTCGGAACGACAACTTAAAAGAAATCAAATGACTTCTGACATACAATCTGAAATGAAGTTCTAGTACTTGAACAGTTCAAAGTTTCGTAACTCTTCTATAGATAGGGTAGAGAACACCTACTCATTTGTTCCATTAGTCAGTAAGCTGTTATGATCGTCAACACTGAAAATTTACAAAATATACTTTCTGTATCCTTCATTCGAAATATTTATATTTACCTGAAAGAAAAAAAAGAGTTTGGACTAATATACTGTAGTCAGACTCAGCGATAAATGAAATAACTTCCTGGAAAAAAGTGTATATTTTTCGTGGCAGAGGGATTAAATAAACGAGAATATATTTGGATAACCGTGGTCTCGAATTCACACAATATTTGCTTGCCCTTTGTTTCAAACTTTTGGAACAGCGAGAATAAATCAAACTTTTATTACATTGCTTTCCGTTCATTGCTCGGGATTACCGCAAGTTGGGTTTTACTCAATATCATTGCATTACAGCTTTCTCACTCGAAATTAGGATATTATTCTGTGACTAAAGGGTTGTGTAGGAACTGGAGACATCGTTAATGATATTACAGAGCAATAGCGACGCACGGTTATGTGATTCCTTTTTCGTAAATATGTAATTCATTACAAATATATCATAATTTCGAAGGAATGAAGGAAGAAAAGTTTGGGTTTAGCTCACTAGCTTCGTGTTCGAGCTGCAGGATTTGCTATGTATTACTCTTCATGAACATGTCAATCCCTTTGAGTAATTATGTTTAAAAATGTTCAAATGTTTGTAAACCTAAGGGACGTAATTGCTGCGGTTATCGTCTCCAGGCTTACAAAATATTCAAACTACCTAAGGATAAGAACAAAACACACACCCATGCCCGAGGGAAAACTCGAACGTCCGACGGCGAGCAGCCACGTGCTCCGCGCTCTGCCACCCCACTGCGGGCAGTACTTATGATTTATGATCGGAGGAAGGCAGGTTTTAAATGATTACGAGTGAAACGCGAATGGTGGCTTGTATTGCATATACGAGGGTTGGAACTTAAATAGTGGCAACACTACCGTGGAGACACTATGTTTACCTCAGAGGAGATGGACTCCCCCGTCCGCCGCGGCAGAATAGCCATGCGGTGGACGCAGCCGTTCCCAGTCGGGGATTCGAGCCTCCCTCGGGCATGGGTGTTTGTTTTGTCCTTTGCATACGTTACTTTAAGTTAGCGTAAGTAGTTTTTAACCATAGGGACTAATGACCAACGTAGTCAAGACTTTCTATTTACAAACATTTGAACATTTGTTGGAAAACATTTGAACTCGCCTGTCCCACGTCACTGTGAAGCACGTCCATTGAATGTGTGGTCGTGTTCTACTTTTGAGTTATTCATTAACCTAAAGTGTTTCTGCACCATTAATATTGTCTATTAGTAAATTAATTATTTTTATTCTGATTATTAATGATCAATTCCCCATGTTTATATATGTTTCCACCCGTGTGACTCAGCTTGTGTGTTCATGTAAATGTGGAAGGTTGTTTTTAATACTGACTGACTGCCGCGCAATGGCTTACAGTCGCCGCCTCGCGCTCTAGGGCCGCGTTTAGTTTAATTAAGAACGTAAAAAAAATGTTTGTAGAACTTATGGGACCTAACTATGGGGTCATCAGTCCCTAAACTTACAAACTACTTATGAACTAGCTAATACTAAGGACGGCACAAAAATCCATGCCCGAGGGGGTATTCAGACCCCCGACCGCAGTGGCCAGGCAGAACGTGACTTACGCGCCGAAGACCGCTCGGCCACCGCGGCCGGCAATTAAGAATGCATGGCTTCGTTTGTCGTCTGCGCTGGCGTCTGCTGGATGGCCAGAGAGAAGCTTACTTGAAAAGATGGCGAGGTGGCCGTGTTCTTAGTGTGATGCCAACCTAATCTTGGGTGAAAAAGGTGACAAGAGACTTCTCTGGGAGCCGTCGAAGAAGGTATTATCTGCCTCAGGCAGAGAGGGTTGGTACACGCTATGCTCTGAACGCACTCTGTATGGGTTTTTAGCGCGCTCTACATCCGGTTTGTTGTGGGGAAGGTTCCGGCGTGGCCTCAGGATGGGACTCTTGCTGCGACTGTGGAAGTAAGTACTTCGACGAATCATGCTGAGGGGAAGGCTTGCTGTTAGAACTTTGCTTTCTTTGTATTCAGGCAGTCTTGAGTTATCAGTGTTCTTGAGTAATTCTTTTGCTATGCGAGGCGAAGTGTTTCTTAATTTATAGAACTCTAACAATTCAGTGTAAAGTTAGTATTTGCATTTTTCATTCCGAAGATGATTTTGTGTCCAGTTTTCTCAAGTTAGAATACTGTGTGTGGCCTTCAGCCTTTATGTAAACTGAGTATGTTTAAATATTCTTATTGGTTTTTAACTAACGTTTTCGCATTGCTTCTGTATCCCTGAGTATGCTAAATATTTCTAAGATTTTTTAGTTTGTCTCCGTCTTTCCTGTCTTGTATGACGGATTGCACCATGTGCTTTCATAACGGTCATTACTTCGGCCTTCAGCCATGCTTTTATTAATACTAGCTTTATTCTATATGAATTCTCTCGTGTGCTTTACTTGCTTATTCTAAATTAATTTCTTTTTGTAAATTCTATTCGCCATGGTCTCAAACCACATGGTACTTAAAAATAGGATACCGCTGCCTCCCCGAACAGGAGTTCGTTTGTGATTTTTAAATTTTACTTCAAGACACCCGCCATTACATCAAAAACGCCGCCGCCGCTTCCTTTGTCGCTGCTATCAAGTGATCCTGAATGTGTAAAGGGTCACATGCATTATGCGTGTGTCTGTGAATGAATGAGTGTGCTTTCCTCTTCCCATTGTGTAGTTGCGAGTTTCCTCCCACGTTACCTCCATATTTATAAAGGGTAGACAAGATCTTAGGCAGTAACTTTATGATTTAATTCACTTTTGTACAAGGTGTGTGCTTTATTGTGTTTAAAATTGGTCTCCCAATTTCTTGCTATTTTATTGAATAGATGATGATTTAAAGTATAAAATCTCTGCATTATAATTTCATGCTTCCCATACCATGTTAATCTATTCATTTATTTTTATCATTAAATTTGTGTTTGTTAAAACGTTGGCTGCTCCCTTAAGGAGTGAGCAGTTAGATAAATTTCCATTGTGCAAGTTCTGTGGCCACTCGTAAAGTAATTTACGAGCAGCAGTAAGTGTTTTAACTTGCATTTGCAGGTCTCAACTGCCCCAGATCTTGCTTAAATAATTTAACTGGCTACTTTCAGCTGGCGTGTGCACAATCGAGGAAAACACAGTCACTTTTTAAACGAGCGGTCTAATGTAACTTTGTCACTATGTTGTCGAAACAGGAATCACGGAGACCGTCAATGCACAGTATTACTGTTCGTTTTCGGAGTATCACCTGCGATCAGCTTTGCGAAAGAAGCGGCAACACTTTCCGTCCAAACCACTCATCATTTTCCACGACAATGTGCGGGCGCATACAGCACAAGCTGGGGCTGCTCTTTTCGGACGATGGTACTGGGAAGGACTGTACCATCCACCATACTCTCTGGACTGAAGTCCTTGTGACTTTGATTTGATTCCAAAGTTGAAGCAACCACTTCGTGCCGTTCGCTTCAGAACTGTTGCAAAGATAAGACAAGCAATAGATCGCTCCATTCGCTCCATCAACAGAACAGGTTCTGCTAACTGTATACTACGCCTTCCATATTACTAGCAACGGGTGCTACACAATGCTGGTGACTATTATGAACTACAGTAACACTTTTGTATCGGTAGTATAAACAATTGCCACTATTTAAGTTTGAAACCTCGTATATACAGGGAGTCGCACTCAACTTCTTCACCGAAAATATCTCTGGAACTACAATAGATATTGATAAATAATTTTCAATGGTGTGAAACTACGCCAGTAGCTTATGTAAGTATTAGTAAAGGCCCGGCGGTTATCAGAAATGACTGCTGTTCCAGATATTATGAATTGTGACTAAGAATATCTGTGCAAAGGCGTCTGCTAATTCAAATTGAATTACCCAGGAGAGGCGGCGAGGAAGCCCCTTTGTTTACTGCCACACGAGGTTTCCCCTTTGTTAAATATTTCAAAGTAGAGTGAAATGGAGGAATATCGATCAACTTTAACACGGAGCATTAATTTCTCGCAGTCACTCCACAGAAAGTTTGTCTCCGATAAAGTCGGAAACTACTGATTGTACTGAGTTTTGCGCTCTGTGTGAGCTTTTGTCTGAACTTAAAGTTGGGATAGCTTTTACCTCGATTAACTGTTATGATTATTTTATTACAAAATAAAATTCGCATATAGAAAAATGTTTTTGTGAAGAAGGTTTTCAGGTTTTTTATACTGTGCAAAGGGAAGATTACCTTGAAATGACTGAATTTTCCCCGATCACCATAAGTGTTGGCATATAAATTTATTTTTTCATAGGCATGGCGAGGAGATGATGGACTTACAGGCTGCAGTAACAGATCGATAGAAAAAGAGGGAGGAGAGTTCTAGAGAAGCAATACACGAGATGAAAACAGAGGGGTGCAGCATGAGATTGAAAGATAACGAAGGGATATATGAACGGAAAACTGATGAAGAGATGGTAGAGGGGCGGGGACATGGATTGGGAGGAGGGAGATAGATGAGCTGGACAGAGAGAGAGAGAGAGAGAGAGAGAGAGAGAGAGAGAGAGAGAGAGAGAGAGTAAACGGTGGATAAGATGGACGAGAGAATAGGCGTGATGCAGAGATAGGGAAGTTTGGAATAAATAAATACCGAGGAACTGCGAAGTCTTGTAGTTATCCAGTTTGTAAGGCACAGAGTGAACTTTGATGATGAACTAACGATCATATTCTTTAATCACCTCAACTAAATCTTGAAAATGTAGTATTAGCAGGCGACGTGGAATAGCCGAGTGCTCTAAGACGCCTTGCTGCCGAGCACGCAGTTGTTCGCCTTCGGAAATTAGAGTCCTCCCTCCGTCATGGGTAAGTTAGTTTAAGAAGTTTGTAAGCGTAGGGACTGATAACGATAGACTTTCCATAGATTCACAAACATTTGAACGTTTGAACCAATATTAGCGCACCTGTTGTATATATATGTTTTGTGCTATTGTAATTTTTTTATGCCGAGAGAGATTTGGCACTGCTTATTGAAAATGTGATTATGACGTTATTGACTCACGTTTTACTTCCCTCTTATGGTATTGATGTCTTATTACTTCTTTTCTCCGTATTAAAATGTCTCTTTCGGTAGAATGTGAAGTTCTGCTAGAAAGTGTCAAACACCGGGCTTTTTTTTTTTTTTTTTTTTTTTTTTTTTTTTTTTTTTTTTTTTTTTTTTTTTTTTTAGAGTATCATTCTACGCTATCAGGTAAAAACGCACCTTGCTAGTGCGTGAGGTGTTTGGGAGCGAATGAGAGAGGGAGGCAGAACGAGAGAGAGAGCAGTGAAAGAAATACGAGGCAGCAAGGTTGACACCGTTTCATATTTAACTGTCAGTAAGAGGCAGGAGTTGCAGATTCTGAAGAGACTGTACGCTCTCACAACGGAGCACCGCTAAGAAAAGATAACAAGAGGAAAAAAAAAAAAAAAAAGAACGCCAGTATCGGTGTCGGGGAGGAAAGGAGGCACCTCGTAATTAATGTGCGTTTGCAGGGAAACCTCTTTCATCGCGCGGCCTCATGATTAATTCTTCGCGAGCAGTTATTTAACCGGCCAGCGCTGTTCCTCCCATCGATTGCCTCCACTCGATTGTGACAATCGTTTCCTTTTGCCTCCGCCGCTGAAACTGGAGCTCTTTTAAGCCGCTTCCCTCCGGCTGCACTCTCTCGCCTCGGAGCACAAAGAATGGTAACCGGAGCCCTCAAGCCCCAGTCTGCGCAGGGGCGCAGCACCCTATTCCCACAAGTTGAGCGTCATCACCACTCAAGCCGCGCACTCAGTGAGTGTGTACGCGTGTGGCGGCTCTAGTGCGGCTTTTACTGTGCGTTTGTTAAATGGACCTCGGTAATCTGCTCGATCACATTTCTGTGTCAACCTGCACTGGAACATGCTGCACTGAAAGATTTAAATGAACAAATTTTTAATGTTTCTAATCAGAACAGCCAACAAAAATGTTCAAATGTTTGTATAGTCTATGGACTTAACTACGGGGTCATCAGTCCCTAAACTTACAAACTACTTATGAACTACTTACGAACTAGGACGACACAAATATCCATGCCCGCCGGGTATTCGAACCCCCGACCGTAGTGGCCGAACGGCCAACACCATCAAGTATGGTAGAAATGTCTATTTTCTTAAACCATCAACGGTTTAGAATTATACAAATCCATCGTCAGATGGCTTTTCATAGCTTTTAACTTGGGCATTGTGTTGCATCAGTTACACTACTGCCACCCCAGGATAGATACAAAAGATTTCGTTTACTACTTCCTGCAGTTAACTTTAAATTTCCTTATCTTCGTTTTTATCAACATATTTATAGAAGAGATTTGCAGTTAAAATACATGAAGTGTGGCGAAATCTTACGTGTTGTGTCCAATTTTTCTGTGATGAGATTTTTCCGGTATTTCACACTGTATCTGCGATTTTAATGCGACACTCTTCACTGTATTGGTGCTGTTAATGTGTTTCACGCGACACCATGGTATGTGCACTATAACTGATTATAAAACGGGGCCCAGCTACACATACACGACATAAACATTTTTTATAAAGATCAAAGAACTTGATAGACAAAAAGGAAGAGGATAGGTAGAGGTAAATTTCACAAAGACGATAACGTGAAAAAAAAGATAAATAAAAAAAAAAAAGAAATCCACGATATCACCTTTTTTCTCATTATCGTGGAATTATAAGATTTCCCCCAAGTGAAAATGAAAGGACAACATTATGAAAGCATTGGGGGGAACTGGTACATGTTGAACGTTTCTGAAGGCGCACCATATTTTTACTTTGGACACTGTATTAACTGAAAAAAGCATGCTGTGCGATCAGCAAAAGTAATTTAGTTTTGTGTCATTTTTATGCTTGACATACCGATATTCGCGGAAACCCTGTTACAGTAGGATGATATAGCATCGCGGTTTGATCTATGGAGTCGTTAATGTCTGTTTATATGTGCAATGCTATGATTTCAACACAAATCTGCCGAATTCAGTTATAAACTGTCGGAAACACAAAATTAGTATACCATGTGAGAGTAATCCAATTGACTCGAAGTTTGTTGTTGAAACATTGCATGTCCAGTAAATGGCCACATTTAGAGATGAACAGCTCAAGCGATACTGAGTTGACGATTCGTGCTGAAACAAGTACGACTGTGTCCGCCGCATCCATTCCACACACGGACGGCGAATACTCTCTCAGCATACATTATTATACTAATTTTTACTGAGATGTGTTAGCAGTCGTAATGCACTTTAAATATGCATATTGCCAAACATCAGCTGTTTATTGTGTTTACAACTTCACCGGTTTCGATCATTAATCATAATCGGAAAAGAAAACTAAACGGACTGATTACTTTGGTACATTTGTCACCATATCTACGTCAAACATTAATAGATACGTAAAATGCCAATTGACATTAGGTCTTGATGGTAAATAAAACTATGCTAAGCTGCATTGTAATGAACCAGGGTCTAAGAATTCAAAGAGTTACACTCTGAACTCGTGTTTATTGTTTTATTTACCATCAAGACCTAATGACAAGTGACATTTTATTTATCTTTTACTGTTTGTTGTAGATATGGTGACAGATACTCTGGTAATCAGTCTGTTTAATTAGTTACGTTCGAAAATTTTCTGAAGACAGTCAGCGAAAATTGTAAGTGTTGATAGGACTTGAGGCATTCCGGAACGCGGGTAACACGGCGAGGACACTCTTAGACAAAGCGATGCTACTGAGTCAGTCAAAGTGGACACAATTCGTAGAGCGCGGTCTCTGACGGATGTACAAGTAGTGGTACTGCCAACTGCGGTGTTCCCGCGCCAGTGACTGTGACGGAAATCTATGGTGGAGTCTAGATCGCTGGAAGCACCGACTCTTCAGAAAGAAACGTCCTGTTAATGAATGAAAATAGGTCGAGATCCAGAGTTGTGATGGCTTAAATTGTAATTTTTTTCATTTGGGCTACTGAAAAAATGTGAACATTAATGGGTAACTTAAGGACAAATACACCCACCCATGCCCCATGGAGGAGTCTAACCTCCGCAGCGAGGCGCTTTAGACCGCTCTGCTACTCCACCGCGGCACTGAAGTTAATACCCTTCTCCGAGTTGTCGTGACTATATTGAATGAAAAAAAAGTTTGTTGTAAAGTCAATGGGCTGAAAATTCTTGATAATTATAGTGTACGTCAGTTTTTTTTTCTATACTCCACTTAACATTCTTCTGCCTTCCTATCTCATCTCTCTGTCCATCTTGCCCTTTCTCTTTTCATCAACGTTGCGATTCAGCATCAATAAATTAAAAATTACGAAATTAATTCAGATGGAACGGCCGTAAATGACCACAAAATTACTCTTACAGAAAGGTAAATGAAATAACGACATAAATAAACAACGTTATTTACAGACTTCATTCATTAAATGAAGTTTTCATTTCCACTGCTGACTTCATCGACGCAGCGGTTGTGACATAGTAGCCGCAGGTATGCCTGTGTTGTGAAAAACATATCAACAAGAAAGTTCCTGAATGTGACTTCATGAAACCTTGTTACTAGCGTACAGTATTTTACTATAACAGCTGATCGCTAAGCGGTTAAAAATTGATAACAAATTCCACTGTTAATTTATTGTAACATAGGGATATTTTACTGCGTTATGGGAAAAGGAGAATCAGAGTTACGGATATGAAAAATTCTTCTTCTCTTTAACGCTGTTAACCCTTATATACATACTCGCAGTTTGCCTGCCGCGGTGGCCGAGGGGACTGAGGCGCTCCAGTCACGGTCTGCACGGCCACTACGATCGGGGGTTCGAATCCCCCCCTCGGGCATGGATATTTGTGCCGTCCTTAGTATAAGGTAGTAGATAAGTAGTTTGTAAGTTTAGGGACTGATGACCCCGTAGTTAAGTCCCATAAACTTAACAAACATTTAATTTTTTTTTTTTTTTTTTTTTTTTTTTTTTTTTTTTTTTGTTGAAAACAAGTTTTGGAATTACATAGGTTTCATTCGCTTCCTTGTACAATTATTATAAAAAAATCGGTGCTTAAATTTTCCTATTCTTGTATTTATATATTGATTCGAGACGGGGTGTTAGTAAACTCTCAAGACAGCAACGTAGGAATTTATACGGATGATAAACATAACTCTTTTGTGCCAGTTGGTGAAATCAGTTGAGACCCCGTCTGTATTACGAATGAAAGGAAGGGACTTTCAAAACATAGAAGGTGGGGCGGTGAGGATCTAACTCGCCGCAGTTCATGGCGATAGACGATTTTACCAAGTTTTGCTTTCTTCAGTGGAGTTCTTTTGTGTCAGCGAGGTGTAAAGAACGCAGGGAGACGCCTGAAAGGGCAAAGTGAATGAAACAGCGGCGGTATTGAGGAGGAGAGAAACTTGCCCGACCGCCTCCCTCTCTCTCCCACGCCACCCCCACCCCATCCTACCGGAGTGGTCCGCCATTCGAACCCCGGTAGGTGGAGGGCGACCATTGTGCCCGCCCCAGACATCTCAATGGCAGACTGCGAGCCTCCAGCACTTGTCCCCCTCCCCACCCCACCAAATCCGGTTGGCCGCTTGTCAAAGGAACGCAATGAGCTTACTTCGCGACGGAGCGGGGCGCGTGGCGGAATTTGATTGTGCAAAAGAAAGAAGGGGGAAAGCAGGGCAGGGAAACTAGAGGGAGGGCTCACTCCTGCAACGAGGTGGATTCGAAAACTCGGAGGCAGCGCTGTGCAAATAACAGCCTGTAG
This sequence comes from Locusta migratoria, assembly GCA_026315105.1. Classification (NCBI taxonomy): domain Eukaryota; kingdom Metazoa; phylum Arthropoda; class Insecta; order Orthoptera; family Acrididae; genus Locusta; species Locusta migratoria. Next base: position 217,549,363 of record CM048748.1, read on the forward strand.
GCAGTCGGCGCACGGAGGCGCGGCCCGAGGAGTCGAAAACGAGGCCAACTTGTCGCCTACCTCGGTTGCCCAGTCGCAACTCTGCAAAACGGGGGAACCGTTCCTGTGGACTCGTGTCTCGCTCTGTGGCAATTCACTGTGCCACTCTAGGAATTAGCGAGTCTAATTTGACCCTGTTAACGCTCGCAGATCATTCCAATCAAAATGACAAATCTATAAAAAATGTGCCTTAAAAAAGTGCTTTAATCCGATGTATAAACGGTACTATACTGAGAGAATAATTTGACGCCGGCCGCGGTGGCCGAGGTGACCGAGGCGCTCCAGTCACGGTCAGTACGGCCACTACGGTCGGGGGTTCGAATCCCCCCTCGGGCATGGATATTTGTGCCGTCCTTAGTCTTAGCTAGTTCGTAAGTAGTTTGTAAGTTTAGGGACTGATGACCCCGTAGTTAAGTCCCATAAGCTATACAAACATTTGAACATTTTTGAATAATTTGACAGAGCCCTGAAAGACCTAAGTCGAAACAATGCCCCCGGAGTAGATGACATTCCCTCAGAACTACTGAAGTCTCTGGGAGAACCACCATGACAAAACTATTTCACCTGGTACGTAAGACAGGCGACATACCTTCCCACTTTAAGAAAAATGTAATAATCCCCATTCCAAAGAAAGCAGGTGCAGACAGATGTGAAAATTGCAGAACCATCAGTTTAATATGTCATGGTTGCAAAGTTTTTAATACGAATTATTTACAGAAGGATGGAAAAGCTGGTAGAAGCTGACCTCGGGGAACATCAGTTTGGATTCAGGAGAAATGTAGGAACACGGGAGGCAATACTCACTTTACGGCTTATCTTGTAATCTTAGATTAAGGAAAGGCAAACCTACATTTCTAGCTTTTGTAGGTGTGGAGAAAGATTTTCACAATGTTGATTGGAATACCAAATTCTGAAATCAGCGGGAGTGAAATATAGGAAACGGAAGCTTGTACAAAAATCAGACAGCGGTTATCAGAGTGCATGAAAGGGATGCAGAGGTTGGGATGGGAGTAAGACAGGGTTGTAGCTTTTCTCCAATGCTATTCAATTTGTACATTGAGCAAGCTTAAAGGAAAACAAGGAGAAATTTGGAGAAGGAATTAAAGTCGAGGGTGATGAAATGAAAACATTTCATTCTGCCAATGTAATTGTAATTATCTCAGAGACAGGAAAAGACCTGGAAGAGCAGTTGAACGGAATGGACAGTGTGTTGAAAGGTGCGTGTAAAATGAACGTTAACAAGAGCAAAACTTAATGAACATTAAGTTTTTTCTGGAAGGAGACGTGCTTTATTAAACTTAGAAACATATGGACAGTAGCTTTAAAAGATCGACAGCAACCGATTGCAATTTATACTGATGTTTTATCTCTGAAAAAGACTATCTCAGCTGATAACGTGACAACTTGGTCACGCCCGCTTTCCACAGTATATATGTCGCTCTCAGACACCAGACTCATCAGTCGGCAAGACTCAGCGGAAATAGGAGTATCTCCGAAGACGTCCGGCGCAGCTCTGGAAAAACTGCAAAGATTTTTATGGACCACGGCCTTATAATCCGGATGTTCTACCAGCAGCTATAGAAAGTGCAACACTGTACTTCGTCAAAATATAAAATACACAAGTAACATTAAATTATCAACTGCATGTATGAGTCTCAAGAAGTTGATAATGTAACTTGTGTTGTACATTTTGACGAAGTGCAATGTTGCACTTTCTGTTTAGGCTCCACTTAAAAAAAAAATTACTACTTTTTAGAATTCAAACGTCCAGATGATGGTGGCATAGCCCATCTAAACCAGTCGTCGAAAAATTTGCTTTATGATACTGCGATCTAGGCGTTTTTCTTACGAAGATCCTGCGCTGTGATGTCAGATAATATCATCCTAATAATAGTTATTAGAATAGTTGGGACGCAGAGAAAGAAATTTTCGTGTCTATTTACATTTCATTTAATATACAGCGACACATTACACAAAGAGGTCGATTTAACCCCAAAAACCCCTTAAACGTGACTGAAAAGTTACAGTTAGCATTGATATTTGCTCTAACAGATCCCACTTGCAAATTTTTAACACCGATATACTCGAGTTATTATGGAGCTTTGTACCTTATTTATGGCACCAGGAAGCTCTCAAGTAGAATTTTCCTCCTTCATTTGACCTAATCTTCATCTACGTCTATAATTTTTGTCAATGCGAGCAATATTTTTTGTATTCATATGGTGTCCAATCCATTGAATTACCTCTTGTGATACCTACAATGGACCAAAACAATGTCCAGTGCAATACGTTTTCCTCTTTACATTTGTTGTCTTTGTTATTTGCGATACAGACTACAAGTCATTATTGAATAAACCACAGTTTCGGGTCTCTCCTACAATTACCTTTCATTCTGCTTGTGAATTTCGCAGACTACTCACTGTCCATTTCATTATCTGCCGAATTCTGAAAGGGTGCCGCGCAGGAATTCATTCGTAGCTCTGTGTCTCGGTGCCATCTCTATCTCCCTAATCTGAAATGATGATGCCAACTCTACATCTACATATGTTGTGGTCTTCAGTCCAGAGACTGGTTTGATACTGCTCTCTACCCTACTCCATCCTGAGAAGCCTCTTCACCTCCTCATAAGTACGGCAACCTATATCCATTTGAATTTGCTTATTATATTCATCTCTTGGTCTCTCTCTGCGATTTTTATTCCCTACGCTTCCCTTCAACGCTAAATTCAGAATTCTGTGATGGCTTTGAATGTGTCCTACCAATCGATCCCTTCTTTTAGTTAAGCTATGACAGAAATTCCTTTTCTCCGCAATTCTGTTCAGTACTTCCTCATTAGTTACACGATCCACCCTGTATCAATTCTAGGCATTTACTTTCCTATTTCAAAGTAGATTGAGGGCGGCGGTGTCGCATTGATGCTCTATGTTCCGATGCGCGAGGTCGTTTCCCGTCGGGGGTTAGAATCCTCCCTCGAGCATGGATGTTTATGTTGTCTTAGTATAAGTTAGTTTTTAAGTAGTTTGTAAGTTTAGGGACTGATGACCGTGCAATTAAGTCCCATAAGCTTCACAAACATTCGAATGTAAGTAGGCGTCAGGAAGATCGTTCTACAATCAGCTTCAAATTCCGACCCTGTAAATTTCCTCGACAGAATCTCTCGAAAAGAACGCCGTTTTTCCTCCAGCTATTTACATTTGAGTTCCCAGAGTATTTCTGTGACACTCGCGCATTGGTCTAAACTACCAGTAACGAACCTCGCTGGTCGTCTCTGAACTGTTTCTATGTCTTCCTTTGACCTGATCTTCTGCGGGCTCCAAACACTTGAGCAATACTCAAGACGTAGTAGTTCAAGCGTTTTGTACGCGGTCTCTTTTACAGATGAAGTACATCTTCCCCAAATTCACCCAATAAAACGAAGTCGGCTATCCGCCTTACTCACAACTGTCCTTTTATGACAGTTCCATTTCATATCGCTCTGCAATGTTCCGCCTGGATATTTGAACGACGCGAATGCATCAAGGAGCTATCTACTAAAGTTGCATTCGAGATATTCATTAAAATGGCAGAGCTGTTGCATAGTTTTCTAGGAATATATGTGCACGAAATTAACCCAACATTGTTCGCGAGAAGTACGTTTACCTTACTTGGCAAGTTTCCAATCTAAATTCCTGAGGGTCTCTGTTTTAATCTCGTGTAGGATGCAGCTACGTGCCACGGTCCTAGCAACACTTTCTCAATTACTCTGCTCCCTCTTGCATGTCTCCTTGAATAAACTTCGCAAAATTCCGACACTATGCCTGCGCTTTCGTTATAGATGAACCGCACTTTCCTAGACCATTTCCAGTCACCAAACTACTGGATTTGTATTGCGTGCTTCGTGTGTTTCACGTTTCATATTGGTTGTATTTTTCCTCGAAACATGTGTGATGTACTTTGAAATTTATCACTGATCTATTAGTTAGGCACTGTCGCGGCTTTTCGTTATTACGGGCGTTATTTTTCATTCATTACGCTAGGTGGGTATGAAGTGTCATGCGTACTCCTTAACAACAACCCACGACTGTAATTTCCTTAAGAAAAAGTTATAATTAGCCCAAATTCTGATGGCGTAGATCTTCCTAAATAATATATAGCCTTAATTTTCATGTATTCATCCACACAACAGATTATTGTTTGCCATTACGTGAATAGATTAACGCTGCTGGTCTATGACTTTATCTTCGAGTCGAACTTAAACGCAATTTTCCTCAGTTATTTGCGGTATGAAATTTAATCTGTGTACCCCTAAATTTCTCTTGAACAGCTTTCCCTAAGACAATGGAAGTTCTTCCCTTTTATCCTAACACATGTTCTACCACCTTGTTATAAAAAATTTCCATTTGTTTCTTTTTTCTCAGTTCTTCGGATAACCTCCTCATTCCTGATCAGTGAATCTAATTTCAACATTATTATCTAACACTTTACGGCTACGGACTGATGACCACGCAGTTTTGCCGGCCGCGGTGGCCGAGGGGACTGAGGCGCACCAGTCACGGTCTGCACGGCCACTACGGTCGGGGGTTCGAATCCTCCGTCGGGCATGTATATTTGTCCAGTCCTTAGTGTTAGCTAGTTCGTAAGTAGTTTGTAAGGTTTAGGGAATGATGGAACGCCGTAGTTTAGTCCCAAAAGCTATACAAACATTTGAACATTTCAGACATGGAAGCAATGCACATTGGGCCTCGTAGATTTGTTACCGGAAGATAATAGACGAGTCTTAGAGCGATACTTCGGGAATTCAAAAAGTAATCCCTAGAAGGAAGACGTCTTCTTTACGAAAAATCACTATTGAGGAAATTAACAGGACCGGTGTGTTCACTGCAGAATAATTCTACTGCGCCGAACTTAAAATTCCCATGATGACAGCAAAGATAACGGCTTTCTCGCTTTTAAATTTCAATCAGCATTATCTACTCGTTAAATTGTTTATTACTTTCAACAGGTTCTGTAGCTATTTCTCTATTAGACACAATTATGTCTTCGGCGAGTCCTTGATATTCTTTCACAGAACATTTTAGTCGCAGTACTGAGGCAATATTTTATTGTATTTCTATCATTTCTTCTTCAATATATAAGTATAGAAGAAGGTGTGAAAATTTGCCCCCGCGCATACTTTTCAATACGAACACTTTGTTCCTGGTCTTCAATCCTTAACGTCCGTCCTTAGGTCTTGTAAATAAAACATATCAACCGTATTTCCATAAGCTTACTCAGATTTTTCTGAGAATTTACAACACCTTACACAGTTTTAGACATTCGATTACTTTTTCTAGACTGACAATACCTATGAACGTGATTTTCTTCACGCTTGCTTCGACTATCAAGAAAAGTTTCATAATTGCGTCTTGTCCTTCATGTTTTCTAAACACGAAATGTAGCCAAGAATTCTTCGAGGCTATACTATACATTTTACGTGTTACTCTGTTTTAATTTTCGATTAGCAATGTAGTACAGTGTGGAAAGCCTATGGGGATCTAGACTCCTACCGACTATTTTCAGGATATGAAGTGTGTATACTCCAGTGTATTTCAAAACCATGATTTTTTTTTTTTTTTTTTTTTTTTTTTTTTGAACCGTAAAGTTTATTCACGGGTAAATTAGTTTAGGTATTCTAGAAGATGGTAGGAAATAATTGAATATTTCGAAAAGTTTTTTGCTAATCATAGGTTTATTTCCATAGAATACATTATTAGGGCGTACCATTTGGTTAATAAGTTAGATGCGAACATATTTTTAAACAAATCTTGAACAGTTTATGAATAGAATCCACAGATATTCTTAGCAGTTCAAATCGGACGTTTTAGAACACTTCACAGATATTTTTGCATTGAGCACTTGCGCGTCTTGCTGCAGTGCGCGTGGCCGTTCGTCGTCGGAGGTTAGGGGCCTCCGTCGGGCATGAGTGTGTGTGTGTGTGTGTGTGTGTGTGTGTGTGTGTTTTGTTCTTAGGATAAGTTAGTTTAAGTAGTCTGTAAATTTAAGGACCGGTGACCACTGCTGTTAGGTCCCAAATCATTTGAACAGATATTTTATTCAACAATGTAAATATCCTTCGGCACAACTTTTACACCTGTTACTTTGCACAAACCCAAAGGAAGAACTCTCAAGGGGTTAGTTGAGGGCTGTATGCAATCCATTCTCTCGGTCCCCGGCGGCTAATCCATCTGCCAGAGATCTTGTCAGGAGGCAATCCTCTCACAGCAGTTGTATTTCGGGCCAAGCTACACCTTCCATGAACAGCAATTTCCTTCCATTTTTCCATTCTCGAATAACTGGCCATACATACGTTAGAAATATCAACAAGTATCGTGCACTATTCATAGTGATGCGTAGCACGTATGGACCAATGAACGTGCTTGATGTCATCCCACAAAATACGATTACCTTTGATCCTGATTGCGATTTTTCAACCCTTAGATTTGGATAAAAATTCGACCAATAATAACAATTTTGATGGTTCGCAAAACCTCCTATGCGCTTCACTGTAGGTGAATCATCTATCAAACTAAGCATTATCTCGTAAAATTCCGTTCTCGTGCCACAGCTTTTCATGAGATTTGGCTTCCAAGGACAAAAAACAGCTGACTTTGTAGAATTGTCATCATCGTGTGACGTGACAATTCGGTCTCCACAGCATTTCGTGTTGTTGACTTTTCAGGGTTCTGTTCAAAGTTGTGCTGAGCAACATTCACATTGACATTCAGTGTGGATGTGAAGGATATTCTACACCGATCTTTCACACAACCAGTCCTCATTAATTTTTCAAGACGTTATTGCCTTAGTGTTGAAGGTTGCATTACTACCTCGCTCTTTCCTCCATTGCCTCTGAACTTGCACCACTGACAGTCAGACTACACACCTGGCGACAATCACAGCTGTGCCTTTTACTGTGAGTACACCAGACATTCTTTGTTTTTCACTCGATTTATCTGTGAAATCATAAATGGTATAATTCATATTAATCGATGGTATTAAATGCCAACAAGGGCTAGAAGAATTAAATTTGAAATAGGTATTGACATTACAAGCACCTTGTTAAGTGGCTTCATGCAACAAGTTTTCCGGTATTCTTCTGAATCATACATCGATTTAAAAATTTTCAACTTATTCGAAACGTCCATTCCTTGGATGGTCTCCAACAACAATGAAGCGTTACGTAATGATGGTGAGTGCTTTGTTGAATTTACCACGTACTGCTTGGGACTGGATGATTTCTTAGGTTTTAGGCATACAGATTTTGTGACTGTTTGTTAAGTCTGAATAGTTTTATAAATTTAACGTTGACTAATGAAAGAACGAAAATTTAATAAAATCAGAGCTTGTAAGTACCTGAAATAAGAGACAGACTTAATTTAATACCTTAATCCATTCACAGATTTTAGAAAGTTGAAGAGGAAATAGGATCCTTGTCTTAGATACATATCATGCTATATAGTTAATAACGTGCCCTAATGAAGTACGGAAAGTACTGAATCGTAATCTAGTAACAACTCTGTAAGATTCTGAAGTAAGTGAAAAAGTGTCAGATCCATTTCATTTGTAATATTTTTGAGGTACATTCAAGTGTCTTTGAGTCCACTTTCGCATGCCAAATAAACTGTACATCTAAGAGAAAAAAAGGCAATGACCTTGACGCACCTTTACTTGGTATATTCGTGTTTACTAAGAGACGTCGTGAACTTTGGAATTAATAACGGTCAGTTTACAACTTTGAACATGGCTGATTAATAGCAACCGTAATGCAATTTTATCAATTTTTTATATCAGCCAACCGGTTGCGTAACATTTAGGTGTATGACCTAGGTTTCGGTGTTTCATGTAACAGTTTTTATTCCTCTGATGAAGTTGCCCCTAGTGGCAACGAAACCAATGTCAAGCACCTAAAAATTACGCAAACGCTTGGCTGCTGTAAAAAATTGTTTAAAAAGCGGTTACTTTTTCAGAAAATGTTCGTGTGGGCAGTAGAAAGGCTTCATTGCAAGTGATAGACGAAAATAAGAGGAGCACGTGTAAATTCTGAAACCTGTAGGTATAAACAAGAAAGGGGCGGGGGGATGAAATTTCTTCTTTACGAATTGACTTATAGCGTGTCTAAACGCTATTTCTGGTAATGTCAGATAAGAGAATATGCATGGTCTGAAAGATAATCTTTCTCTTCACGAGGATAAAAGTACTTAAGAGAAAGAACGAGCTTGGAACACGTGAGCTGTAAATGTTGCTACGTAATAAAAGCAGTTCGTCACAGTTGAAAGCCTGTTCATAATTGCATTGTGGTGGACAGATGGCTGATTTGGGACGGATTAACACCACTTCCGCTAACAAAGGGCTATAACTCCTTCTTGTTTGTGAACACTTTATCGCACAGAAGTATTAATCGTATAATACATGTGCCTGCGAATATGGTACGTGAAGTCGAATAAACTGATTATAAGTCGTGCGAAAAGGGCAAGAGATACCGATCCCATTACAACACAAATTTTTAGTATGTTTTCATTTGAATTTAGGTAAAATAATTAACATAAAACTTATAGCAAAATACTTCAATAAAAATGCTAACAGTATGCTAAAAATATCCATAAATTTGGTAATTAAACACTAAAATAACAGTGTACGGTGAAACTGGTCTGAAAGTGACGTTTCCCCGTTATTATCTCTTAATAATATTTGATGCATTATTTGTCGATTAATATCAACTGGAAGTTAATAGTAAAAGTGTAGATAGGCGAATCTTCGACCTGTCTTCCATGAGTTTGTTTATCGCTGGAACTATTCAATTTAGAATTTATTAATTCCATGAATTTGTAGTTATGTTCGTGTTAAGAGGTTGTTAGCAGCGTGTAAAAAGAAATGGCGGTTGTGCACAGGTCTTTTGTGGAAATATTTTTTCATTGCCGTGTTTTATAGGTTTTTAACTCTAACAATAATATGGAATAGGAATAGACATAAACTAGAAGTGATCGGTAATACAGTGCTAAAGTACCTTGGTATTGATATGCTTTGAGGCCGGTGAAAGGAAGGGGAGAGATGGAGCCTTTGTTTATGTTTATGCTGGGCTCATGAGAATAGGGGAGAATGATACAAACCGCTAGACTATGTTAATATATCGGGCAATATTGTAGTAATGTTGAACAGATAAACAACAATGAGATAAACAGAATATTTTATAACCGGAATCCTCGTAATCTGGAATTGCATACAAGGTAAGAGGCTATGGCCTCGAATCTCCAGCACGAGAATTCTTGCACACGGTATCACTGGAGCATAATAATAGATAAGTTGTTGCAAGTATTATAAATGATACGGAAGTAGTAGCGGTGACAACCTCTACAGTTGAAAATGAAATACGCACCATTTGTATAGGTAATTTGGCTATAGTTATGTCTGCTATCATAATCTGGGACGTGTTTTGGCACAGGAATGTCTAAAGTCTGGTATATCAAAAATTTACTCCAAACAGGTGGAAAGTTTGCGGCTTTTGTAGGTGAAATGGAAGCAGCAGGAATTTGTCTCACGGAAGCAGAAAGGTTTATACCTCTCGACCATCGGACCATGACAAGTGACTGAATAGTTTGTACATTTATTTGTTGCTTGTTCTGCAGTCCAAACTCACTAAAGAAACCTCAAAATTGCTATTACATTTTCATATTTTGAAATCGAGAAATATTATGAGTAGTGTTTCATATATTGTTATTGAATGAGTTATTTTAACAGTTATTAAGATCGCAGGGTGCATTAGAAGTGACTAAGGAAGGGTAGGCCCATCGAAAAATCTGTCCTTGCTAAACTTTATTGGTGTAAACAAACCAACTTGAATATAGATCACCAAATAAACAAGACACAAATTTTCATTAATAAAAAAAATGAACACTATAGCATTAAAAAATTGACAGGCCTGCCTTGGTCAGGCCTTACAAAGAACTAAGACATTTACAGTAATAAAATTAACAGACAAATGATTTCCAAATGATTTTTTTAAAATCTGTAACTGTTAACTTTAAATCGGTCCAGGCATAATAACTGAACTGACAAGGTTAAACAACTTCAATAAATTCAGATAATTACACTAACAAATATCTTCACTAAGTACCAAACTTCAATACAATTCTTTAACATATCGGCATTAAAGCTCCAGAATTAAAGGACCAGTCAAATAAACTGGGCGCAAGCTTGAAGAGCCTGAGGTAAACCAAACATCTAAACACTCAGTTTGGAAACCTGACGCAAGGAACGGTATCTCCTTAATGCGACTTTAACTTAACTGAAGAGAAGGACGCAATCCCACGGCGGGCACGCAGACCTCACGCAACAGCGGAGACACCGCCCGTTGCGTCCGGCTCCCCAGGGCTGAGTGGTTCCAGAACATGTAACACCATAACACCAAGTACATTAGAACTAGGTCAAACACAAAACAGGCCAATAAAATAAGTCAGAAAAGGCACCAAGGTCGGATGATGCTAAACAAACTCTTAATACTAAAAAATTAGCCATGTCCAAGATAAAATTTTACGCTCACTACCTTCCAACAGTTTACTAAATAAAGTGCCCACAAAATGTTACCATGGCCTTGAAACTCGAACTTTACAGTGCCAAATTCAACCACTCACAGACCCTCAATCAAACAGAAAATGACGGCATCTGTAACACATTAGTAATATTTAAATTGGAAGAACCAGCTTTGGCCGCATTGAAACCTTTATTTTTTATATTACAGACCGATTTCAGTCAGTGTCTGACCATCTTCAGTGCTGACAAAAGTAAAAAAAAAAAAAAAAAAAAAAAAAAAAAAAATAAATAAATAAAATAAAAATACAAAATCAGCCTCTAGACGTGTAGTCATTACACAATTAAGAAACATAATAGGCAATGTGCAGACGCATAAGTCATCACAGTATGAAGAGGAAAGTACAACGCAGTATCATAGCTAGAGTCCAAGCCCTGTGGGCCCACAGAAACTTACACTTTGCGTGTTAACATTAGATAGGAATTACATATGGAGGATGTCAGTCATAAACTGATTTCTTAGCTACAAACCTAGTTGTGTGTGTGTACGGATGGCACCCAGCGCTCTCTATACAAAATGCAAGTTACAATAAACCATACCTTTTAGAAGACATAATATAAAACTTTACCTGAAAGAGCCGATTCAGTCTTCCATGGTTTAACTATCCAGTTTTCCCTCCTTGTGTTAATATAATTCCCAAAAATGATTGCGTTGCACCGGAATCCTTCGGGTGTTGTAAAAGCACAACAGAAAATTTCCATGAAAAATCGAAACTAACGTCGTTAAATAAAGCAACTGTGAAACTGGTGATATTTTATAAATTCAGGATGGTAGTCTCCCGAAATTCGTGACTCATAATTATCGTTTCGGTGAAAATTACATTCAGTTTTAATAATAGTCGACGCCGATTAAAAAGAAACTGAATTTGGCAAATAGGAACAACAAATCCTACAAATACATTGCAAAATTGAGCCATCTCTCTCTGTCTTTCTCTCTTTCTGCCTCTCTCTTTCTCTCTCTCTCTCTCTCTCTCTCTCTTTCTCTCTTTGTGTGTATGTGTTGTGTGAGTCTGTCTGTCTGCATGTTTGTTTTTCTTCTTTCCCAACAGAATGCGCCATACCATTGTCTTCGCATGTCCACACTGGTTGAATCTGAACAAGGACGGAAAACGGAATTGGTTTCGGGCATTCTCAAGACATACATTACGGAATCCACAAAAATTCTACATCAGACGCATGGATTGTATGCTGAATCTATAGCAGAAGACCGCGTTGCTGAGTCATTCGATGCTCGCATTGCAATGGTAACAGGCAGCCTGTCGTGTGCGATCCCAGCCGGACGTCGCTGATTGGCCGCTGTGATAAATGACGTCAGGGACAGTACAATTGCCCTCGTATGACGCAGCGGAAAAAAACAGGGAAACACTTCGTCCCTGACAGCACTGTCAAAATGACGCTGCTGTAATGGCTCATCGTTAAGCTTACGCGTCCCCTCCGCCGTACTCAATAGCCACCGCGGCACTCCGTCGATTGGGCTCGACGGGTGGCAGGAGACAGTGGTGCATCGTCACCGTTTCATAGCGGTGACAAAACACACAGCCAGCAGACGGCCGCCTGGCACTGTGACACAGCACATTCATTAATGAAACCGGCGCCCCCGCGTAGACGGCCTGACACTCTAAAATCCGCACCCATGCGCCAGTATTAATTAAACTTGTGCACGAGGGACTCTAAGTTGTGCACAAGCTTCAAGTGCTTGTAGGTATTATTTGGAAAGGAAACTACTTTCTGTTACTGTCGTCGGAAGTGTTCTGCAGTAAAATTTGTTCACGTGTTATTTTATAGCAAATGCTCAGAAAATAACCCTGCTATATGCAGCATAAGTAATGCTTGTAAATTATTATTTCTTCGTCAGATCAGAGTGTGCGTAATTCATAATGTCTAACAGCAAGTACTGCAAATAAAGATAATGGTCATAAGAATATACTGTACCTAAAATGGATTGGCTAGCATTTCAGACCAAGAAGCAAACGCAAGGTCAACTAGTACAAAACAATCACACATTTGTTCAAATGTTTATCTGTCTTCGGTTTTGGCTGCATAGATGCCATACGCCGATGCGTGAGACCGTCGGGGGTTCGAATCCCCGCTCGGGCATGGATTTTTGTGCAGTCTTTAGTATAAGTTAGTTCATAAGTAGTTTGTAAGTTTAGGAACTGATGACCCCGCAGTTCAGTCCCATAAGCTTTACAAACATTTGAACATCTGAAATTTCCTGCGGTTACAATTTCTAGAACGAACATTATAAATTGTAACGTTATACTAATTGTCTTAGTTTTACTCCATGAACAGCGGAAAAGTAGTAAGCGAGAAAGGTTTTTCCGTTCGCCATTTTGCTATGGTTGTCAGCAATAAAAAGTTTGATAAAGGTTTAAAATTATGTTTAAAGTTTGTTGCAAGTCACTAAGTACTCTCAGTCCCATATAGTGTATTTCTAAAGTGTCTCCGCATTAAGTGGCAGTTTTTTTGCGATTCCTATAGTTTATGATGTCATATCTTCTGTGTCGTTTGAGATTCTTATTCCTGCAGCAATTGTTACCTCACGGTAAGGAATGTGTGTATCAAATTTGGTTGAAATCGGTCCATTGGTTCATCAGAAAATATTCAGCATTGTGGCTTAATGCAGAAGTGTTTCTCGCACATAATTGTTTATCACGTCATATCTCGTGATTCTCACAGTTGCAACGACCGTCCTCAAGGATTGGAGCATACGTGTACAAAATTTCCTAAATATTTAAACGACACTGTAGATTTCTATGCAATACGTACGCACAAATACACAAACATAGGGATACTCTGCTTCATATATAATATTTCCTTTCCATGGTCTATAATTACTTGGTGTTACCAAACTTATGGGTAGGCCGCGGTGGCCGAGGAGACTGAGGCGCTACAGTTACGGTCTGCACGGCCACTACGTTCGGGGGTTCGAATCCCCCCTCGGGCATGGATATTTATGCCGTCCGTAGTTGTAAGTAGTTCAAAAGTAGTTTGTAAGTTTAGGGACTGATGACCCCGTTGTTAAGTCCCATAGACTCTACAAACATTTCAACATTTTTTGAACAAACTGATGGACGGTAGTGTGTATGTTTACTTGGGTAACGATTCGGGTGTCCAGATTTCAATGCATATTCAAAATGTTCAAATGTTTGTAGAGTCTATGGGACTTAACTACGGGGTCATCAGTCCCTAAATTTACAAACTACTTATGAAGTAGCTAATCCTAAGGACGGCACAAATATCCATGCCCGAGGGGGGATTCGAACCCCCGACCGTAGTGGCCGTGCAGACAGTGACTGGAGCGCCTCAGTCCCCTCGGCCACCGCGGCCGGCTCAATGCATATCGTGGGATGAAATCCCGTAGTCGATTACGTTTGCAGCGTACACAAGGAGCAACAGAGCGATAGCGGAGGGGTTAACCGCTCGCATTACTCACGACGCAGGCGGGGCTGCGTGCGCGGGGTCGATTATGACGCGGCCGGGCCGGCACTTGGGGGCTGCGAGATGGCCGCGCGATACCCAGCGCGCCCGCCGCCCGCGAGGCGTCTTTCGTGTACGCACATGTGGGCGCGCGCCGTGTGAAATGGGAGAATCAGGCCGGCCGATTGTAATCTGGATCGCACTAAATCAGAGCCTCTAGCGGGGCGCGGGTTGCCGCTCCGCCCGGAATACCCAAGTGCGCGGTTCCACTCCGCCGCCTCTCTCTCGTCTTGCCGTCTGGCGCAGTTAGACAGGCTTCGCTGCGATCTCGTTTCTCTGCCGCCGCGGAGAGTGCTGTAGAAATGGAATGTGCTATTAGGGGATAAAGTACAGGCGGTATTTTGTAAAACAAAACAATGAACAAGGCTACTCGTATTAATTCTTCAAAAATGAAACGCCAAGATCGCGAATTAATAATTTATTTACTGACGACCGGTTTCGGAGGACTGAGCCAACATCAGTGGTCATATACATCTTATAAGCTTATCATGTTATTAAAAAAAAATTAATATCAAATAATAAGAGCAGAAGAAATTTAAAAAAAGAAACAGAAACAACATGGACATTAGACAGTAAGATAGTTCATTTGGAGAAAATAACGGAATACTGGAAATATAGGGAAAAAATGTTCAAATGTTTTTAAAGTCTGTGGGACTGAACTGCGGGGTCATCAGTCCCTAAACTTACATACTACATATGAACTAACTAAGACTAAGGACAGCACAAATATCCATACCCGAGGGGGGATTCGAACCCCCGACCGTAGTGGCCGTGCAGACCGTGACTGGAGCGCCTCAGTCTCCTCGGCCACCGCGGCCGGCAAATAGGAAACGACAACAAAGGAAGAAGAGGAACTGAAGTTGTTAATGTAATCCTAGTTGGTCAATACGATTGTAAATCATCATATAAAAATACATAAGTTAATACATGACAGCTTAAAAGGCTACTAGTGTTCTAACAACGTCAGCCAACAAAACATAAACATGGCAATCTTTTACAGTTTCATTAATGTATTTGTGCTCCTGACGGTAACTGTTTATCATCGGAAAAAAAAAAACAAATTATCATCAATGAGTCTGCCGAAGTGTAGTGGAACATGCCAAATATTGTGCATGTCACTCTGCCTGTTTTCTAATACTACCAAATATATACTGCAAGAAAATGTATAGTTAACCCTTTCAGTCCCACATTATGAATTCAGCTTCGGAAAAATTAAAATTCAGCGTTTCCTGTATTAATACAGTAAACTAGACTTCAAAATATGTGTTTAAAACTTTTTGATCGAACTATTGTTTGCCGGCCGCAGTGGCCGAGCGGTCTGCGGCGTGCCAGTCACGGTCTGCACGGCCGTTGTGGTCGGGGGTTCGAATCCCTCTTCGGGCGTGGATGTTTGTGCCGTATTTAGTATAAGCTAGTTCATAATTAGTTTGTGAGTTTAGGGACTGATGACTCCGTAGTTAAGTCCCGTAAGCTCTACAATTTAGAACTATTGTTTGTTTACGTCATGTATTTCATGCACAACACAGACGTTTGTAGAGAGGTATTTTATAACTTGGGACGTTACCTTGTTGATAGGTAACACTGTCAAATCAATAACGCTAGCATAATCTTTGGCGCAGCACCAAAGGCAAGATAATTCACTGCTGAAATAAAATAACATGAACCGCACTTATACTCACACTCACTGCCACGTACAGACGGCAACGTAACACAACCTCCAAGATGGCAAGATGGACTGATTAATGAGTCATAAGTGGCTACACGTCTTACCAAGCAGCAAAATGTCGTACTAGGAGCGCGTTATTCATAAAAAACTATGCGACTTGAAAAATTGATATATAAAATACGGTATAATTCAGCTATTAATACGTTGTTATCGAGGGACAACAATAGAAATGAAAGGTTTAAAATGTGTATTACTGATATGACTTCGAGTGAACCGGCGATTGTAAAATAGTTTTGTTTGCTGATGATACCAGCTGGTAGTGAAGTTGTTTGTAATATTGACACAGAATCAAATAATGCAGCTCAAGAGAAAAGTTCATGCTTGCAGAAAATAAATTGATGCTAAATGACAGTAAAACTCGTTTCTAGAAAATCGACAGACAATTCAGCTAAAGCAGACATTTTAACTATACATAATGGGCGTATTATGAGAGTCATCAGTTAAAACTGGTAGTGTCCAGACAGATAGTAAGCTGTCGTGACATCCCATTTACCATTAAAAAAGTATCAGAAATAAGTGATTTTTCAACATGAAAAGTTGTCGACTATGCATACTTTCATTCACTTATGACGTACGGCTTTATTTCAAAAAGGATATATTCGGCTCAGAAACTGGCGTTTCGAGCAATATGTGGAGTAAGATTGCGAGCGTTGTGTCTTGAAATTCTGACAATGAGGTCACAATACGTATTTTCTTTACTGTCGTTTGCTGTTAACAGTATCACCTTATTCCCACGAATCAGCCGCTTTTACTCGGTGAATACTAGATAGAAATCGAATCTACATTTGGCTCACACCTCCCTGACTCTTGTGCAGAAAGGCGTGAAGTATTCTGCAGAAACCATTTTCAATAAGCTGCCACGAGACTCAAGAATCTTAGTACAAACATACGCTTTCGTTACTGAATACTTTTACTTAGGCTTTAGATTTCCATGTGCATAGGACTAATTAAAGTTTTTCTATTACCACTCTCATGTCAAAATTTGATGTACTACTGGTTTGTTCCATGACCATGGAGTATTGTTTCTCAATTAGGTTCTGCGGAACAGAAAACCATATTATTATTATTATTATTATAGGAGCTCCAACTATTTTCCCCATCTCTTGTTCCAGAGGGAATAAGTGCAAACGGTGAACTTAAAGTTTGCAAATCGTCTGTTACACCTCATGTAAGATACGTCAGGGACGATGCATGCTACTTTGACCTTACGCCAGTTTCTTGCATGTCAGTAACAAAAAGGACAGGAGAAGCCAACAGAAATGTTGAACAAGAGTGATGTCTTAACAGAAAATGCTGTATGTCATGTAATAAATGACACAGTGTATTCCCGTTTTCTCAGAATGTAATGACATGGTGTTACTCAAGAGTGCTTGGTTTAAATTAAGTAGTTACAGGGAGAGAATAGAGGCTTTTGAAATGTGGTGCTACAGAAGAATGCTGAAGTTTAGGTGGGTAGATCGCGTAACTAATGAGGTGGTACTGAACAGAATTGGTGAGAAAAGGAATTTTTGGCATACCCTGACCAAAAGAAGGGATCGCTTGGTAGGACACATTCTTAGACATCGAGGAATCGTAAATTTAGCATTGGAGGGAAGTGTGTGGGGTAAAAATCGAAGAGGGAGACCAAGAGACGCGTATAGTAAGCAGATTCAAGTGGATGTGGGTTGCCGTTCTTATAAGGAGATGAAGAGGCTTGCTCAGGATAGAGTAGGGTGGAGAGATGCATCAAACCAGTCTCCGGACTGAAGACCATAACAACTAGTTACAACAGATCGCAACATTTACGTACAGGGTCATGTGAAGAACTCTGAAATTTATGGAATGGACATTTGAGGCACACGGCCAATCAAGTAAGAAAATATATTCTACACAAGACCTGAAATGCCACAAGCGTTACATCGCAGCAGGTGGTAATCAAACCTTGTCCAAGTAAATCTGATATTGTCATGTAAGGACAAAAGTGCTCTTACTGTGATGTATGAAAATTAGTGTTTTATTCTGAAAAAAAGTCTTTAAAATCACTGGAAAAAAAGTTAGGACATGGTTACTTGGTTCTGTTGCTAACAGACATCTCCTGAACATTTAATCATAGAATGCCAGTGAAAAAAATTTGAATGGCTATTCAATCTCATTAGCCGGTAAGTAACTGCACCAAATATCCGTAAAATATCTAAGTCCAATCACGTTAGAAAATAGAAAAAAAAATTAAGGTACCTGTTTCAATCACGTTAAAGACGTATACCCATATGTCTAATTAATCAAAGTCAAATCACGTTAAAGAAATATTACCTTCTTGTAGTTAAGGGTAATATTGGGAAGGGAGTTTATGTGGTGTGAGAATGACTCCCGTTGGATCCATTAAAACTTTTTATCACCGATTCATTATATATGATATTAAAATTTGTATATTTTATTTTGCGGTTAACACTAAGTAATTTTCTAGCACGTGTAAAATTCAATTACACTTCTAATACAGAACCAACAAAAACTGTTTAAATAAATTAGGGAATGATTTCACTAGAATAAGTCAGTAATCGGATTTAGTAGGATGGTTCGCAGGATAATATTGAGATGCACGATGACGCCTTGAAAAGAGAGAGAGAGAGAGAAAGAGAGAGAGAGAGAGAGAGAGAGAGAGAGAGAGAAAGAGTATCCTGCGAAATTTAGGATATCTGGTCTCCCTAGGCATATTCGGTCAACTTAAAGTGAGACCTTGAATGACAGCGTCCATAAGCTCTGAGTGCCCGGTTCACGGGGACTTACTCCAGCCGACGTTCCGTGGTTGTGTGCTGGCTTTAACACGGGCCTCGTGAAGTGATACCCCACCGAAGTAGGAAATAGTTCGGACAGTGAGCGTCCGTCTCTACTGTTTGCGCGTCTCTTGTGCCGACGTAGCCGCTTTCTGTTGGTGGAGGACGTGTTGCCACTTATGGCGGCTGTCAGTGTCTTCATAGACGACGAGCAGGCGTGAGGATGCTGTCTGGAGCTGTTTACTAACATACGAGGCGAGCGACCGCCGGTGTTTGGTTTCCAGGCGCTTGTGGCTGTCGTGGCGGAGACGCCTGAAGTGAGGCAACCCGCTGGCCGCGATTATGTTTTGTTCCTCCAGTTACGTTGGGTAGAGAGCAACGTATACTTAAATTTTTCGTTGGCCAATACAGCCGAAACTACGTTCTGCTAACTCTAATTACCGAATTCGGAAGACGAATCAAAGACTCAAATTCACGGAATGTATGACATTAACTGCCAATGTGCAAAGCTGAAAATGTGTACCCAGCCGTGATTCTAAGCGGGTCTCCTACTTTTTAGGCACTTGCGTTTACCCCTACACCATTGGGAAACAGCGATCACCCCATTTGCAATGAATTTCACAAGAACAATTCCCGTCTGATACCAATTCACAACTTTTCCTGCAAACTTTTACTCACACTTATTACTTAACTGTGGGGTCATCAGTCCCTAAACTTACAAACTACTTATGAACTACCTTATACTAAAGACGACACAAACATCCGTGCCCGAGGGGTATGTAGTCATATTCTGCACACAGAAGAGGTTTATCAGCTTCTAATCCTTGAGCAAATTGTTGTTGTTGTTTAAAGGGGACCAAACTACTGGGTTATCAGTCCCCTGTTCCTAACAAAGAATGTCCTTGAGCAAATCCTAACGACATCGTTTTACTGTCTCAAAAGCATTCAGACCATAATTATAAAGATATTTCATTAGTATAACAGTTTGCCCAATTGTTTTCCTGGACATTTACCAGTTGTTACTAGGTGCCATTTTCTCCGGCAGCCATATTACCAAAGATCATGCCCCAAAGATATTCCACTCACCCAACTGTGCATTACTGCCAAATGAAATCAAAATAGACTGTGTAGGTCACACACTTTAAATTCAAACTGTACTAACCAATTCCTCTTGTAAGCTATGTTCTTTTTTTTTTCTTTTCTTTTAATGAATGAAGTCTCCAACGACTATAACAATTAGCAGAACCTTTAATCCAAATACAAGTAGCTCCTTGTTCATTTATTTTCCTATGAATCCTTGTCCTCACAACAAAAGGCATGTTAGTAGAATAATAAGATTTCCCCATGTCACCTCATACATTTGAAATGTTCTAAATGCAATCACATTTCTGTTGTTGAAAATTTCCAAACTTGCTACTGCTTTCACTCTAGAACCATTATAAGGTACTATAGCTACTGTAATCCATACATTACCATGACCTGCATCATCCAAATTAGTAACAGTGAAAAATCAGAAGCCGGCCGCGGTGGCCGAGGAGACTAAGGCGCTCCAGTCACGGTCTGCACGGCCACTACGGTCGGGGGTTCGAATCCCCCCTCGGGCATGGATATTTGTGCCGTCCTAGTTCGTAAGTAGTTCATAAGTAGTTTGTAAGTTTAGGGACTGATGACCCCGTAGTTAAGTCCCATAGACGTTACAAACATTTGAACATTTGAAAAATCAGAAGGATATTGAAGCACAACCTGTCCTAATCCACTTGAGGCTGGTCTTTCCGAATGAATGAATGAAGTGGTGGTTTCAGGCACAAACCACTGGTACTTATTGATAAATATGAAGCATTGAATTAAAATTTGTGGTGCGGCCGTGAATCGAACCCGGACCTCCATGCTTATTAGGCAGACGTCTTAACCGTTAGACTACCACACCATTAACGATTTAGGCGCCTTGGACTAGTCTAAGTACGATTTCCCTCCACATCACAATTATCTTTGGAACACAGAAGCTTAATTAAAGTTTGTGATGTGGAGGGAAATCTTACTTAGACTATTCCAAGGCGCCTTAATCTTTAATGGTGTGGTAGTCTAACGGCCCGGGCGCCGTGGCTCAGCGCGCCCGGTCAGGGGGCTAAACGCCCTCCGTAATACAAAAAGCTGAGCCAACCGTTCAACGAACCACCACGAACGAGCTAAGCGAACGACCGCGAACCATAGACCTACCAGATGAACAAAAAAAACCGGTTAAGACGTCTGCCTAGTACGCATGGAGGTCCGGGTTCGATTCCCGGCCGCACCACAAATAGTAATTCAATTTTTCATATTTATCAATAATGTCTTTGACATATTTAAGACGAAAATCCGTCTCAGGGATTGTTTGATTGTATTAAATTGATATTTATACACTGGTACTTAAATGGTTAAAGAGTGTTACAGGGCTGTACAAGGATGGGGGATATTAGGAAGCAGTTAAATATAGAATAAGTAAACAATAAGCCAGAACGGGTAAGGCTGCCCAACCCATGAAGTGAAGAAGAAGATGATGTGAAGGTCTTCGTTCCACGACAGCAGAGCCTCTCGTCCCGCGCACGGAGTGACTGGGATGCATTAAGAATTGGCTGCCTTTGCCGTCCGCAGAATCGGTGCCCCCGCAGCGGAATATTCGTGCACGCGTGTACGCACAAAGAGTAGCGGCGGAACCGCTGGCTAGCGCCGGCAGCAAACAGCCAGACGGGCCACTCTTCCATTACGGCAGGCATCCTTTGACGGTGGCCCTTAGCATCCGCCATTATACAACCACCCTCTGGCCTGACCTGACCTGACGCGTCTGTTGGCCTTTCCCCACCACACAAGTCCACTCGACCAGTGGCTCGCTCCCTCCCTCAACAGGACCCTGCATGCTTTGTATATTTATTTTTTATATTCGTTCCCTTCCAATTTTAAACATGCTCGTTGAGACAGCAACCAATCGTGGAAAATTAACATTCAAAAATATAGCTCATCGATTGCAAATAGAGGTTGATTACGTAACCATGGTTTCGGCTTCAACTAAGGAAGCCTTCATCAGAAGAAAAAAAAAATTAGTTACATGAAATAGACGATGGTTCTCGAGCAACAGAGCTCACGTTCAAGTTATAAATGTAAAATTACATGCGTCAGGATTTAAAAGCAGAATATATTTCATGTAACTTAAACGCGCCGCTATGGTTCGCGTTTGTGGCCAGCACTGTGGGTGGCATCTAACGGACAGACAAACACGCCGTCGATGCTATGACGTGGACGTGTTTCTCTTCTGATGAAGGCTTCCTTAGTTGAAGCCGAAACCATCGTTAAGTAATCAACACGTAGATTTGCAACCGATGAGCTGTATTTTTAATGTTAATATTCCTTCCCTTGGCTTTCATTCGTATGTAATGACTACTGATGGATCTAATGGCGCCACGACATGCATTAATTAACAGTAGCCACAAGTTTCTTAGGTCTTAAACTGCTTCCATCACCACAAAATGAATGCATATGATGTCATTAAATTTCTATTCTTTATTGAATAAACGATTGGTTTTACAGACAATACGTTGTATTTTTACTTTCCAGTCATTTTTTTTATTCCCAACTGATCGATGGGTGAAGAAAAAATCTGTGAAGACATTTGCGGCAATTTATTGACAAATTGCTTGTTGGCCTCTGTTCCAGATTCATCGGTCAAAGTTTCCCGAGCACGGAAGACTGGCATTCTCAGAAATTTGTTTGGTTTTGGCACTTAATAAATTTGTAGAAATGTCTTGGTCGCAAAATACTTCATTATGTATGACGCGTTTCGGAACACCATCACCGGCCGCGGTGGCCGAGGGGACTGAGGCGCGTCAGTCACGGTCTGCATGGCCACTACTGTCGGGGATTCGAATTCCCCCTCGGGCATGGATATTTGTGCCGGCCTTAGTTCATAAGCAGTTTGTTCAAAAATGTTCAAATGTTTGTTAAGCCTATGGGACTTAACTACGGGGTCAGCAGTCCCTAAACTTACAAACTAGTTATCAACTACCTGATACTAAGGACGGCACAAATATTTATGCCCGAGGGGTGATTAGAACCCCCGATCGTAGTGGCCGTGCAGACCGTGACTGGAGCGCCTCAGTCTCCTCGGCCACCGCGGCCGGCAGTAGTTTGTAATTTTAGGGACTGATTTGTATAGCTTTTTTTTTTTTGAAAACCATCAGCAGATACTGTGGGGAATTTTTTTTTTTAAACCAACATGTACGTACACTTAGGTTCACAATTGGAAAAAGATACAATAAAAATACAATTGAAACTTAAATCTAATTCAGATATCTAGCTCAACGGTATGGGAGAAAATAAGAAAGATACAAGAAGATGCATGCGTGTTGGAAGGTGAGAATGTACAGAAATCATGTGCCAAACTAATTCTGGCGAGTACAGCTGGTTGAAAGTAAACATAACCGACAGGTGGCGCTAGCGTACTTACAGATATGCATGTCATGGATATTTTTATAAAGTTGATACATCAAAAGTAAGCTTAGTTCCATAAGCAGAGATACAAATATAAGATAAAATATAAAAATGACATTACAATAGAATTAGGTCTAATGAAATACAACAAAAGAGCTCGTAATATGTGACAATTAGTATGCAAATCAATGAACACGTTGCTGTCTATTAGGATTCTCTACAATACACTGTGAGACTTCTTGTTGTGTCATCGCATAGACCATTCAAGGCGTGATAACTAACTCGTTCCGACCACTGTTATGACAATGTTTTTCTAGAAAAGTTGTATTATTAGTGTTGTGGCGTCATTACTCAGCACAACGCCGGCGGCCCAGCAAGTCGCCACGCCAGTATACGAGGGAGCGATATGTCGCTCCACAGTACTTCGGCCGCCGGGGAAGCCCGCAGTCTCGGTTCGCGGGCAGGCCAATAGGAAGAATGCGCTGGCCTAGATATGCCGGCGCACCACAGCAACGACGGAGAGTACGGGAGTTCCAGTCGGTACGAGGCAGTCAACGATCAAGAAGTTCAACAGAGGAGAGCCAGCCGTCTACATAGCACAAGCCTAAACTGTACAGTGAAGAATTGTAATGATACCTTGCAAAACTGTTTAATCAATCAGAAGAATTTGTACCATCACAAGCAAATCAAATTATTTGTTTCATCTAATAAATAATTCATGTGGATTAATCAATTCTTTTAGTTGCAGACCCATGTCCACATCCCTGTTAGCCACGTTCCTCCTCCTACCCACGCTACAAGATAGATCTTCAGATTTATATCATCGGCCTTGGTAGCTACCCATACCCTCCACCCCCTTTCATATTTTTATCTTCTAAGCCATCTGCATCACCTCCTCCTACAATATTTCTTACCATTTCCTGAGGTGCCCCAAGACTTCTCTCTTTCTGATTGGTACCTTACGACTTACTACAGATGGTACCATACACGATATTGATTTGTTCTTTGCATATAGTGTTGTATGACGATCAGTTATGAAAAACTGATATCTGTCGGCGCCCAGAACTAGCACCTATATATTTGAGGAACAAGTTTTTCAATTGAGCAACTAGACACCTACCTGTAGACTAACACAGACCAACATCTCGGAACTACCATCCGCTCCAGGTCTTGCTAATCGCATGTACTATGTTGAACGACGATGAATATTAGAATTTTTAGTGTATATAATGGCACCTGTCCTGATATGTCCACAACATGTTCGACCCACGTAGTGCCGGGAAATGTAATGTGCTGAAGTAGCGCTAAAATATTAGTTTAAGGTAGTCCGTGTTGCGACCATAGAAGTAATAAACGTGAGAGTGATGTGTTGCACGATTCATCGGGTAGGTAACAGTTATAATTTTATTGTGAGTCAGTGTCTTTCTTTTCGCCGAAAAAAATAAAAAAATAAACCCTTGCTGTTTGACTTTCTTTATTCCCTTGCTACGAAAGAAAGACGTTCGTTTGTTGTCTATTCTGCTCGTTCCGTTTTACTGGAAGGACGTGTGTATTCCCGCTCCTGTTACTTCTACTTTTTATTTATGTGAGTATGCCTTTCCGAGATCAATAAATTAGTTGTAACTGTCTTTGCAATAATTATTAATTTTAGTCACCTTTTTTATAACGTTGGAGTTAATGTTTGACTGCTTTTTCTTACGGTGATTCGGACGCCATTATGGTGACGTGTATCATGTACAATCGGTTATAGTATTTCATGAATAATGCAAGCATTTCTTGTTTCTCACTTACAGTACCGTTAGAAGCTGCAGTCATTCTTTTCTGTTGCAACTTACTTATATACTTATTATTTGGAAGTCCGATTCGTACTCGTGAAAAATATGTTATGCTAAATTCCATTGTTACGATGTGATCACGAACATTCTACTCAGTCGCGTTGTCATAACTGGTCCGTGTTACTCTGGGAATAAGTTACTAACAAAAAGATTTTAAATTTACAGCATAATCGACGGCACAATCATGCAGTAGCAGCAATTACAAGAACATGATGTACCTTTAGTCCTATTTTTTATAGTGCTACTAGCCGACTTATTACGACCTTCATGTTCAAATTATACACCAAATTGTAATAAGTTATCAGTTGTAGCCCTTATTTACATTGCAATATATTTTTTTCAAATTTTATTCGCGATCTTTTGCAAGGTCTTAGACTTAAATTAAAAAAAATAAATAAAAAATAAAAAATCAGTAATCCAAACAGGCAGTAGCATCGTGAGATGCAATTACATACTAAAACAGTATTCAAACACTGTTTAGACGTAGTAGCATTTTTGTGGCGTTAGAGAGGCATGAAAACTTCATCATTTATAATTTTTGTCATAAATGGCTTTCATAGCAAATAATCAAATGTGAATTTTTGCAAAAACAACTACAGTTTTCAGCGAAGATGAACATTCGTCTAACATTTAGGTTTTAAAAATTATTTCACGGGAGAAAAGAAAGAGTTCTCAAAGCCGTGAAAAGAAACATAAAAAAATTTCCGAGAAGAACATTCATCAAACGTTGTAAAAAAAATAAAAAAAAAAATATATATATATATATATATATATATATATATATATATATATATATATATATATATATATATATATATAAGGATAAACTCGGTTGTATAAGACTTATTGATATTTACGATCAGTTTCCATGCGACAACTGAAGTTCTTTTCCAAGCGACAGCAGGAAAATACTGAGACGTGTCTCCGTCACTTCGGCTCAAGTTTTAAAATTGTCTGATGCTTGGCGTGTTCTTTTCTGCCGTGCGACTCATTCCTATTCTCCAGTGCTGGGTGCCTGCCACAGTACTTTTGAGTTATTGGATATCATGAGATAAACGTGACTTGGGTCGTTCCCCGCGACGTAAAGAAAATATTTTATTTCCTGACAATACAGACGAACCTGAAAACATCGACCCTTAAATGTAGCGCATTCTCCACGGTGAGAGGTAAAAACTAGTGAAGTAGGCACTCTCTCTTGCACTGTTAACTTCACCATTTTTACAGCAACGTATTCAAAGCTATTTCGTGTTCTTGATCTTAAGGACTTTGGCAGGTAATTGGTATTTAGTATGAAGAAACTCTAACAAAGTAAGTATCAGAAAAAATTGTACTGTGTAGATTGAAAGATACTTTGTAATCTCTTGGAAGTACTAAATAGCAGCACTTAGTGCTCTACATTTCACTACTCTCGAAATAGCAGAATATGAACGGCATATGAACGTATGGAAGAGCGCGGGATTCGTGCACTGCAGGATTTATTAATGTTAGCGGCGTGACAGATCAGCGCATTGTTCAGATGCCCAGTCGCTCTCTGTAATTATAATATTAAAAGAATAAATAAATTATAAAAATAGAACTCATCGTTTAATAAAGAAATCAACATGACCCCACTTACGCAAAAGAACCGGCCTACGTGTAAAAATTGGGGGGGGGGGGGGGAATTGTAAGGTGACTGCACCCGAAAAGCAGGGATTCCGTATTTCGGACTCGGTTTTCACATGATTTTTAATCATGTCCCGTTTCATTGTGTGGTCGCGTCCATTGGCTCTAGGATACGTCAACCAAAAAATCTGATGCTACATATCTTGATTGTGTTAAGCAAATACCATACTTACTCGGCTAAAGCAATAGCTATTTTTCCCAATTTATTTTTACTTATGAAATTGCGAAGGGTACGTCAGGCGCAAAATTCGAAAATTCAGTAGTGCGTTCGGATGGTTTAAAATGGTTATATAGGTATAAAACAGAAAAGCACCTATTCTTTAGTCGGCCCGATATCGCCTGTTATGCCCATGTCCTTCCATTAATTACTACGAACTAAGTGAATGTGGACGACTTCATATATTTCATTATTTGGGGTCAGTTACGAAGTTTCGCACCGTATCTATATCTAATGCAAATAGCTTTAGCAGTTGGTTTCCACCTTCTGATGACTTTATTAGACGATAAATGGTTGGACAGATCTCGATTCAAACAATTCCGTAAAACTAATGTTTCAATCACAGGCACTCATTTCGTATGTTGTTCACTGTATAAGTATGAATTCAACACCAATGCAAGCCCAGCGATACTTAATGAGTAGTGGCTGCCTATTGTTACCGTTATGTCGTAAAAAATGCCATTCTTTCAGGAACCGACGTAATGCAATTTTTCGAAATTCTGTGTTGCAAAATTTCACCCGTTTAACAAATTTACAAATATACGACATTTCGTAACTTGACATTAAAATTGTAGAGGAGCTATAGTCAGTGGGGCATAAATAGTAATCTCTTTCGACAATATTGTTGTACACCGGAGAGCAAAAACAAACTTAAAACATTGTGCCGATTTAAAGACTTTCAACCGATTGAGTAAGCCATAATTATACAATTTGTTCTCATAAAATGTAACTAAATAGATTCAAAAGTTACACTGTCAGCAATGAATTATATATGGCATATGCTCTGTGATTGTTCAGTACTTTTGCCCAAAGTTCTTAGCTTCAATTTTTAGCACAAAAATAGGCAATGCGTTGCGGGCCCGTGATAACGAGAAGTGATAACGTATGCCACGTCGTCTACGGAGAGAAGAAAAAACGCCCGTCTTCGAATGTGGCGTGCCGTTCCTCATTCCGATTTAAGACGTATATTTTACTCACACAATCAGATGTGGCGCATACTGAAAATAAATGTACGAAAACGAGGAGCTGTGAACATTGTGGCATCTTGCAGCGCGGCATATATATATATATATATATATATATATATATATATATATATATATATATATATATATATATATATATATATATATATTCCTGTTTCTTCATTTTGTTACTATCGCTGGTACAGCACAAAGGTAAGTAGTGGCCAGCCATTCTACCTCGTTTGATCAATTATATATAATTTCAGCACTATAGTGGCAGCCATCGTAGCTCATTCAGTGGACTGTTGGGATATCAAACTCACATCCATCGTGTAACTATGGGTCGCATCCTCGACAGACAGCTCCTCGTTTCCAACCACGTGTTTTCAAAATGCATTGAATCGGAGTTTTGCTGTCGAGGAATAGCATGATGACGTCCACGAGCGGCCTGGTTTCGTCGCCCTGTGGATTGACAAACCCATGACACGTGAAAATACAATAATACCTCCTTCACGAGAAAGCTTGACGCTTTTAAGGTTTCCAGTGGATGAGACATGTACATCGTGGGCGAAGTCGCACCGTTTTTCCCGATCGCGAGTTTACTTTCCTCTCGAACAGCGCGTCAACGCAGAACGCGTCGTCAGCAGGCGCACACATTGCCACTGTGCGAAATTCACGCTTCGCCGGGAGGCGAGAGGCGTGAAACGCTGAGCTACTGCAAAGTTTGAATTACGCAGGTCGCCGCGAACGCATCAGCGATACTGCCGGCAGACTGTGATACTCGTCGTCGGCGACGGTCTTGTATTTCTGGTAGTTAGAGGACGGCGTTCGTGTAGTATTTGTCGTATACGAACTACTTCACGCATTACAGTAGCCAAAAATTTGTGACTCTTCCCAAAGAGCACAGATACAAAGATGAAGAATTCCTCTTTCACCTGTTTGACATAAAAATGTCTGGTAATGCGTAACTACACCATTACGTGATACGTCAGTGAAAGTAATCACAGATCTGAAGGCGTTACCGTGTCCTAGGTACAGAATACGTCGATCCATGTGGTCAACCAGTACGATGCCAACGGCAATGACTGACCTCGCATTTCCATGCAGTTAAGTTTGGGGTCACCGCTACATCTTAATGCTCCACAAATTTGATTGTTACTTGTTTAAATCATCTGTTCCAGTTAAGAATCACGATAAGGCCTCTTTTAAGCAGTGGTTGAGATGAGTAACGCGCTACTCCGTGTCCTTCACAGTCATGTGTTTCAAACGCCGCCAAAGGCGAGGTCGCTGAGACGTAACCTGTGCGGCGTCGTTCTTTACGGACATTGAGGACATGAATACTGGTCTTGTTACCAATAAATAAATAAATAAAATAAATGTATCACTGTGTCTTGGAATTGTCTTGGTAACCGCAAAAATCTAGAATGGATGGGCCAACTCGGCTTTTCTTTACATTTTTTCAGATATTTGTGTAAGTCCGAGGACAGTTCTTACGAAGAGAAAAATTTTAATATTCGTACAGAAAAACGTATAAAAATCATTTTACTCATTCAGACTTCAATATGTATGCACGTCACTAATCTAAACCGCTGGGCCGATTTTGATGATATTTTGTGTGTGTATTTGTGTGCCATCGGGGATACTTTACATACGAATTTGATTCTGGTAGGTGACACTAAGTAACGGAAAAGAATGAGGTGGATGAGTTTGTATGGACGTCGCCACTCAAGATTAGGTGCGTACCTTACGCGCTACCATACACTTCACCCGATTGAGACCACTGTCTCCATAAATTTTCTTATGATGCGTGAAGAAGCGTACCTTCCTTACTATACAATAATTCACAAAACCTGTACAGTGTTCTTTCGGTATTGATGAAATTTTGCGCAGCTATCCTTCAGTTCAGGAGGATGGTCACTGTCTCCATAAACTTTCATGTAGCAGACAACGAAATTTTACATATGGTTCGCACTTCGACAGTATCCATAGTTTTAATCCGATCTTGATGAACACCACTGTCTACATATTGTTACATACGTTGACGCGCGTAATGTCCTCGTGGTCTAAGGCGACATGCTACGGACTGGACGGCAGTTTCCGCCGGAGTTTCGAGTCCTCCGTCTGGTATGGTTGCATATGTGTCGTCCTTAGTGTAAGTTACTTTAAATAGTTTGTAAGACTAGTGACAATAGCAGTCTGGTACAATACGTTCACAAACATTTGACAATTTGTTTCTAAACTATACTGGTGTATTCAGATAAAAGTTATGAATTATGAAAAGAAATAAGTTCATATAAAAGAAAAATGTAAGTAACTATACATTTCTCTTTTATATGAATTTATTGCTTTCTACAGTTCATTACCTTAACGGAATATAGCAGTGCATTCAATTACTATTTCAAATTTTGACACTTTTCAAAAAAGCTTTACATACATACTTGCCCCTTTAATTCTGTGATTGTTGTTCGATCTTTCCTGTAATATTTATACTTGTACGTTAGTCTCTTTCCTGCAGAGATAACTAAAGAATGGCAATAATTGCCTGAAACTAGAAGGAAATAAATCTACAACCCTCAGCTGATGGCTGTCTTTTTTTAACCTATTTATAAAACATACATTACAGAATACACAAAATAACAAACAATTTGAAATACAGGCAATCCTTTCTAAGAATTTACCAAAATACTTATCTGAGTTTACTCTGTCAGCCCCATCGCAGTACAGCAACATTAGTTTTAAATGTTAGTAGGTTGCATTTATCTTTTTTTACGTTCATGGATGGCAGATCAATTGTAAAGTAATTGTGCTGACTTTCAGAACTCTCTGAACGCTAATACTGTTTTGAAAGTCGCAGCTCTACGATCTGATGTATGAGAAATATAAAAATGAGACACCAAATCAATGCCAAAAATACATAAAGGAATCTCAAGGCTTAACGCCCCATCCACAACATGGCCATGCTCGTATCGTTTGGATAAGGATGTGGAAGGATATCGGCCGTGTCCTTACAATTGAACCACTTGGGCATTTACCTGGAGTGGTTAAAGGCAATAGCGTAGAATCCAAATCTGTAAGACCGGAGGTAGATTTCAACCACTGTGCCTCTTCGCTCGGTCCTAAGTGGAAAAGTATGTAGACATGTACTGTAGTTTAAAGATAATTTTCGTTTTTAAATTAACAGTACCAAATCTGAAACGTATAAATTTAAGGTACTCAAACTGTGTATACGCCGCCAGTTGACACTAAATGATTTTTTTATTATTTCTTTGTAACGGGAGATATATAGTATGTATTTTATTTACATACAGTTATTAACGTAACTTCCAGTTTCGAATGACAGCTCCATACTTAACTTTTAATCATTATATGGTGAAAACCCTTAATATTAAAAATATTCAAAGGCACAACTAGCACTATTTATTGGGCATACCACACAAGTGCAGACTCACTACTAAACATGTGACACTTTTTCTCCGCTGATTTTGTTATCTTAGAATGTAACTGAAATTGCTGGAGCACAATTCCACAGCATGTCAATACTGTATCAAGTCGCAAAAACAGTTGACCGCATTTAAAATGGCAATTCAGTCATGAAAGAATAACAACAAAATAGAAAGCTCAAACCAATTTCCTTCTTTGTATAAAATAGAAGGAAGAAAGGAAATCGGGGAAGGTGTAAGAACAGATTACCATAAACTGAGACTTTGCATGCTGGCTTACTTGAAAAATAACTCTGCAGCAAGATTTTAGTATAATGAGCGGTGCTGGAAGCATTAACAGACCAGATTCTTGAGGCACACAAATAGACAAGTGTTGGTGGGATGTGTCTGTAGCAACTACTAACAGCGGAGTCCTATATGCAGCTTGCCACATCATCAAGTGACAGTACCAGAAAACCGCAAGGGTTGTCATGTTATATACATTACTAAGGGCATTAAAAGTACTGACAATACAGTAAAAGATTACATGTGTATAAAGTAAATGGTTAAACATTTCATTTTCTCTAGATGGCAAAAAGTATAATCTGAGGAACCATACATTTTATCTACTTCCACACATATTAC
The DNA here is from genome assembly GCA_026315105.1 of Locusta migratoria. NCBI lineage: Eukaryota > Metazoa > Arthropoda > Insecta > Orthoptera > Acrididae > Locusta > Locusta migratoria. The sequence goes on from CM048748.1 coordinate 217,581,161, forward strand.
TCCACCCTCAAAGTAGAATTTACTGTGTAATAATTCTGAATGCCTATAAGCACAAGTATTAATGCTGATTTTGGCTGAGAATGATCAGATATTTTCCACTTGTCATGGTCTCCTGGAGGCGGTATCGTCTAGTTTCTTCACTTCTCCTATGAATCTGGCAGCAGTGAGGCTCCCAAATTAGTACAGCAAGTTTATATCCTCACGATATAATTCTTTGTTCCAAGCCTGATCACTAGTTTTAGCTGACGCGGTTTGAGTTACAAACTTTGACATTCCTGGAATATTTTCGGGCCTCAATTCTGGAGATGTTCTAACGAGATTCTCTATAATCAACAAATTTTCGTGCAAATTCGGCATGTGCTTACTTCTTGAATTCTTGCGTTTTAAGCATTCGCCTTTTCCACGTTCATATGATTATCAGAAATGAAACACTATTGCCAACCACGTCATAGTGATGTGAGCACTTGCCATTTAATCTATATCTATAAATGTGAATGTCTGTTCGGTGTAAGTTTATCACGTCTGAACCACAAGACATAATGTGCTAAAATTTTGTACAGTTACTAATGTCTACCCGGGGAAGGCTATAGACACGATTTTATGGCGATCGGATAGCTATTTATCTATATATATGTATGTGAATGTTCGGTGTACGCTTATCACGTCCGAACGACAAGACTCAGAGACTTAAATACTTTTACAGTTACTAATTCATACCTGAGGAAGGTTTTAGTCACGGTTTTATACCGATCTGTTAGATAATTAGTAATTTGAAGAATATAACGCGAAATGCGTAACAATATTTACTCTTAGAATATTTTATTTATTTGAAAATGGTTTTATTGGTTGCATTGTTGCTTGAGGGTTTATAATGATAAAAGTGTGGAGTATATTGGGATGGAAAGTTATGAGTGTATATTGAATTCTGCGTGTGTGTGTGTGTGTTAATATTTCGCTCTACAGCGAAAACTACGGAACGCAAACGAATGGTCTGTGTGTAATAGTTGTTCGAGGTCTCCCGTTGTACACCATAGCAGTTACATGCCAATAGCTATAAGGGGGTGGAAGATATGGTGGTTGAAAGTCGTCAAATTATTAAAAAAAAATTGGACTGAAGGCCAGCGATGACGTTTGCGACTCTATACCTACAAGGTTACATACAACGAAACGAGATGCCACAGACTATATCTTTGGTCTATGCGTGCTACAATGAATTCAGCTATTTCTTTGTAAGGATAATCTTACGAATAATGAAATATAATCAACCAACACGCGAGCAGAGCCGCGGGTTTAAGCTAGTATAGTGTAGAATAGTATAGTATTCTAACTTGTAGTGATATCAGTTTTATCTCTTGAATGGAAATGGACGCGGAATAATTTCGCTTAAGGCAGCGGCGGCGTACCGCGAGGTCGCTGACCCCCGACCTGCCCGTCGGCTCCCCTTGTGGCTTGGCGCATGGAGCAGGTAAATATGAGGCGACGAACTGACCGCCGGGGCGGGCGCTCGTCTGTTTGAACAGTGCACAGTGCGCGGCTCGCCCTCGCAGGCTATTTCACGGTGCGCCGGGTCGAAGGCGTGGTCACCGGCCGTGTCCCCAGCCAAGACTCATCGCCGCCAGCCTGCCTAGTAGTTGCCAACTCCTATTGATATTCGCTCCGCCGACGAGCAGTTTTGCCCTCCCTATCCACTCGCGTCCGCGTTTCACTCCAGACTCAGACTTCCTCTTATGTCGACTATGTGATGGTTGTAATATCGGATTAACTAACATGACATGGTAATGTATTTAAGCGTGCGCTTTCTCGTTTGTCTTTCCTGATTATTTATATTCCTTTGTTTCCTGAGCAGCAGTGACTCGCTCAACAATCATTCGCGAATCGTCAGGCGCAAACGGTAAATAATTCTTTTGTGATCTTTGTTGTTATCTAATTTACGTAGTTTCTTGTACACTTTTCCGTGTCACACACTGAGCTACAAGTATAAATTCGTTTTCCGCATGTTCCTATGTCAATAAATGTCACTGCATTACAGAGAAGGAGAAGCATTGAATTATGTGATGTGGCCGGGAATGCAACCCGGACCTCCGTGCTTGCAGACGTTTTCACCATTAGACCACCCCACCACTTACGATTAAGGCTCCTTGGAATATTGTAAGTACGACTTCCCTCCACGTCACAAAAACTAATTCAGCTTCATTGCTCAGGAAGCAAAGGAATATAAATCATCAGCAAAGACAAACGAGAAAGCTCAGGCTTAAATACATTACCACATCATGTTAGTTAATCCGATATTCCAACCACGTTCTTTGTTCCCGGCCACATCAGAAATTTTAATTCATTGTTTCTCCTTTATCTGTAATTTTTTCTACACATTCGACACGAAAAACCGTCTCGGGGTTACTGAATTTATATTTAAATTGATATAAGATGATATAATATCATCTTAGCAGGAATGTTCCACCTTGTCCATTGCCGAGGTGCTACTCCGATGCATAGAGAGCCATGGCAGTAGTGGCAATTATCTATGGAACAAAGAAGCTGAATTAAAGTTTTACGTGGAGGGAAGTGGTACTTAGATTACTCCAAGGCGCCTTAATCGCTAGTGGTTTGGTGGTGTTACGGTAAGACGTCTGCCTAGCATGTATGAAGGTCAGGGTTCGATTCCCAGCCACATCACAAATTTTAATTCATTGTTTCTCCTTTATCTGTAATGTTTGGACATATTCGAGAGGAAAAACCGTCTCAGCGTTACTGAATTTATATTTAAAATGTCAATGCCATTGACACCGCATGCCTCGTCTTCTCGGTGAGCGGCTAGACTACCTTCAATACTCGAATGTTGTGTGCAGTTGCAAATCTCTCCCCTTGGCCAATGCCGGTGCACAGTAACACCCAAAATTCCACACGATATTTCCAGATTTTTACCATACAATTGCATTGTCATTTATTGACTTAGGAACATGCGGAAAACGAATTTATGTTTGTAGCTCAGTGTGTGACAATTTGCACGAAATATTTTTCCTCATTTGATTATATTAGCATAGTCGTGTTCTGGTGATTAACTCAGCTTGCTACTTGCTGACAGGGATCCAAACCAGTTCATGACCTTAAAATTATTTGCACTAAATAGTTATCACATTTACCCTCGTGCGGCCAACCGATTTCTTGACTGTACAAAGTCGCCCACGGATGGCCACGCATTATCAAGTGCCTTGTCACGAATTGCGTGGCATCTGCCGTTGGATGTTCGAGTCTTTCGTTAGGAATGTGTGTGATTATGTGTCTGTTGCCCTTCTAATGTTAAAATGGTTGTAGAGGTGGTCATCAGTCCGTAAACTTACAAACTACTTATGAACTAGCTTAAACTAAAGACGGCACAAACATCCATGCCCGACGGGGGATTCGAACCCCGTGACTGGCACGTCGCAGATCGCTCGGCCACTGCGGCCGGCTGTCTGTTGTCCTTACATATGTTAGTGTAACGAACTATGGCCACAGCAGTTTGGTTGCTTGAGGAATAAAATAAATACTGAAACTATGAGAAGGACGAACAAGACACTAACAAAAGTTCGTCGTAATTCCATCGAGCAATAGTTGAAAGGTAAAAGTACAAGTAGTGTTAGCGTATTCGTAAAATTTGTCTCTTGACCATCGCACTGTCTCCTGAATGAAGGATAAGGCAGTTGACAGTAGAGAAGAGAGTGAACCGCGGTGGAATGGCTGAGCGTTCTAAGGCGCGTTCTTGTGGAGCGCGCGGCCGCTCACCGTCAGAAGTTCGAGTCGTCCCTCGGGCATGGGTGTTTGTGTTCTCCTTAGCATAAGTTACTATACGTTTAGTTTGTAAGCGTATGGACTAATGACGATCGTAGTTAAGTTTCTAAGGTTTACAAACATTTGAGGATTTTGCAGAGAGAGTTCGAAAATATGTAATTCGCTAAATCGTGATTGAAAGACAATTCGTTTTCCCAGAAGAAAATTCGGTCTTTGGAAGCAGCATTATTTTGCTAATCTCTTTGCTAGCGCACACTCTAAAGTGAAAAGTCGCAAGTAACAGATGATGTGATGAATGGTACCTTGGTTTATGTCTAGAGAAATGAAACTTTATGAAGATCGACAGGAAAAAGAGAAAAGGTCCAATTTTATCCAAAATACACTGAGATGTACAATTTCTTCTGCAGCAGTCCACTTATCGATAAATAGAATAGGTAAGAAACAACCAGCAGTAATGCCAAAAAATACAGCCTCTGAAAGTTTTTAATTTTAAGTGTTAACCCGTTTTTTCTTAGTTTCTCACAACAGAGGTGAGTCGACTTTCTTCCTTTTTTCCAATCAGCCATTCAAATTTATTCCGTAAGGTTCAAATGCAGGATTAGCTGTGTTCAGCTAGTCATAGTTACGTCCAGGCGTAACGTTTCAGTGAGATATGAATTGTAATGTGCATGTATGAGCCATATTGAGAGCAGCGATGATTTTTAATTTCAGTTTCTTCGACGTATTTTGCTTATATATATTTCATCTGGACAGAGTACAGAACAGTAGTCCATTTTTGTACTGTTAGAGTAATAGAGGTCCATACCAAATTGGATTAAAACAAGACATAGGCATTTCAGATGGGGGTAAGGTGGTTACTAGATTTGTTACATCCAGTTTCGATCAGTAAGCGATTATTACGGAAATGCTTAGGGAACTGATACGGAGAGAATGCGACGTTTCCATCGAGGACCACTGCTGAATATATTTGAAGGAAGCGCCCTTTGAAGTTTATCGCCGAGATGTTATATCCGCTAACTTACATTATTCCATCACTCTGTTTCGAAGTGGAATGTGAAGGAAAATGGGTAGTCGTCGTACGATGTACCCTCTGCGACACACCGTACAGTAGAATGCGAAAAGTGAATGCAGCAGAAGGTGTAAAATTCCTGAAACCGTCGCTCGCAGCAGTTACATTGAAAATTAATCCAGAGCTCCAAGACATACAAGGCACAAGGGTGACACAGCGTAGTTAGTTTTAGGTGCGACATCTGGAATTCCATTAATGGCCAGTAGTCTGATACTGAAGTACTCTTGACAAGGGTCAACCACTCCAGCCGGCAAACGCGGTCTCTGTGCTCGTGTGTGCTCTGCTGTTCGTTCCCCACGCTTCAACCACTTCTCTCAACAAGTAGAGCTGGGGGTACTTCGTGCAGTGGAGCGCCTGGAGTTGCGTCAACCCGCATAACGGACTCGTTGTCCCCCGCGGCTGGTGGTACAGAGTTCTTGCGGCTGTTTGGCTGTTGGGTCGCTTCGCGGCGTATACACACACACCCACACACACACACACACAGGTATAATCCCGCGGGAGGCGAGCCACGCGAACGCATGTCGTCGTATATAATCTTTAGAACAAATAGCGTTCGTTCAAGTTGGCTGTGCCGCGCTCCGCGACGGCAAACACGCCAGAGAGTCGTCTCCCTCGAGCGCTTCCGCTCGACTTGGACGCAGTTGCGGGGTGCGCTGTGTGGATTTTCTCCGCAGCCTCCCCCCACAGGTATTTCAAACAGTTCGAGCCGTGTCCGGAATTTGCAGAAGGTATACGCCGGCCACAGTTTCTCCTGGGGCGTGCGTTCGTGCATGTGGGAGAATGTGTGTTGCGGTTCGTATTACCGGGAAGCCACTGTGTGAATGTGTGTGTGTGTGTGTTCCACGAAAGCAGCTTCAGGCTCACTGTTCGAAAAAGTGCAAAGAGAATAAATGTAACTCTACCATGTGAACAAAAGAGTAATACGAAGATTCATTGTGGAAGGTTTAAGTGTATAATTCAATGAGATGCAAAGCAGGGGGTGAATGTGGAGAGCAAGAAGTTGCGAAATATGGAACAAAATTACTCTTAGGAATATCGATATATTCTGTAACTTACGAAATTTACCTTTCATATTATAATACGTTTGTTTATACGATAGTTACGCTGTTCCGACATTCAGACTTGGATAGCGATCAACACATAACATCGTGCTATAATTGCCACTATATATATATATATATATATATATATATATATATATATATATAACCTCCCGCAGCATCTGTCTGTCTTCTCTATATACACATTACATTACCAATACATTTAAACACTCCTAAACGGGGCAACGACTGAAGGCTCAAAATAGTTAAGAAATGTATGTATATTTCCTGGTTTGCAAATAAAATAGATTAAAAATATTCAATGCAGGATGATCGTTAGTTAAATTTAAATCTTAACATGGTCGACGGATTAAGTTGATACATGACAGTAAGATGAAATAATAATGTTGTTGGCCGGCCTCGGTGGCCGAGGGGACTAAGGCGCTCCAGTCACGGTCTGCACGACCTCTACGGTCGGGGGTTCGAATCCCCCCTCGGGCATGGATATTTGTGCCGTCCTAGTTCGTAAGTACTTCGTTCATCAGTAGTTTGTAAGTTTAGGGACTGATGACCCTGTAGTTAAGTCCCATAGACTATACAAGCATTTGAACATTTGAATAATGTTGTTGTTGTTGTTGTGGTTTTGAGTCCGGAGACTGGTTTCATGCAGCTCTCCACCCTACTCTATCCTGAACAAGCCTCTTCATCTCCTGTAAGAACGGCATTCCGCATCCATCTGAATCTGCGTACTAAATTCGTTTCTTGGCGTCCCTCTGTGATTTTTACTCCACACACTTCAATCTTAAATATACGATTAATTGATGTTTAAGAAAATTCCCTGTCACTCGATCCCTTCTTTTAGAATGCCAAAAAATTCCTTTTCTCCTCAATTCTGTTCAGTACTTCTTCATTAGTTACGCCGTATACCCACATTTGTAGACTTTATTCCAACACCTTTCTTCCAGTTTAGAAATTTAGGTTAAACAAACAGAAATTCCTAGTACGCTCGTTTGTATATATTTGAACTTCTAATTGCAAAATATATTCTAGAAAAAATACCAGCAATCAGTCAATTTTAACAAATCGATTGGAAGTAATGGAAATGGCAAGTTCACTTAGTGTAGCGCACTCTAGCGGCAATCACAGATAACTCTGCAATAATTACGCCGCCGCTAATCAGTGTTATGGAGGCGATTGCCCAGAAACGTGAAGTAATGTGTTGATTGGTATAAAGTGTGTAAATAAATTAGTAAAATAAAATTCAAAAATAAATATGTGAAGTTAAAGTGAGAATTTAGTTCAGTCAGGAACGGCCAAGTGAAACAGCAGCTTAGGCTGCATTCCGAAAGTCCATCGACCGGCTAACGCAGCGGATTCAGCACGACATTGTCCCGCCAAGTATTCACGTGTGGCAAGAAGTCCATCGCTCTCTCCACGAGCGGAAGCCGTTGATTCGGCCATCAGGCCATCGACCGACCACATCAAGTGAAAGCACAGGCTGCAATAAGTGAGCGTCGCGAACTTCTAGAAGCATTGTGATCAGAAGCCAATAACCTAGTGTATTGACCTCCCAAGCAACGTGACGTTCGACCTCTATAAACTGTACAACGTGACAACAGACAACGACCCCGAAGTTCGTTCACTTCCAGTCAGGTCCATCAAATATACACCACGGCCATGAACACAACGACAGAGTGAGAGACAGTAAGAGACAGATATATTGATACAGAAATGATGGTGTTACTAACACCATATTGGCAGTAGCGGCGTCAATAGCGGCAGCAGCAGTAGCAGAAGTGCAGTTTTAGTCATGATCAGCCACCACCATGACAGCTGGAGTGGAAGATAGAAGAAAGAAGATGGAAGAATCTGGTCGCCAGTACAGCGTACAGGAAGATCAATCATAACAGAGGTACTCACCAAGGATGACTGGCCGCTAGGATGTGGTCTGACCGTGATAGTCACCTGTGATCTCCATCCAAGGTTCAGCCAATAGAAGACGTGCAGCCTAAAGACCGCCGTTCGACTCTAGGTCGCAAGGGCGCAAAACCTCAAATGTTTGTATAGCTTATGGGACTTAACTACGGGGTTATCAGTCCCTAAACTTACAAATTACTTATGAACTAGCTAACACTAAACCCCCCCCCCCGAAGTGGGGGGGATTCGAACCCCCGACCGTAGTGGCCGTGCAGGCCGTGACTGACACGCCGTAGTCCCCTCGGCCACCCCGGCCGGCCGCAAAACCTCCATGCCGCACTGCTACCTCTCGTCGTAGCACAACACAACACTTTCAGAAGATGGAAAAATCACACCGCACCGCCACGAATTCCGCAGAATTTACTACCGTTTAATGCACAGTGCTAGTTCGGCGGCAAGCGTTGTTGAACTGGCCAACGGGCAGCGAGAAACAGATATACCGCGAGGGTAACCAGAGAACCACAGCTGACGTTGCGAAACGCCTCTTCGCCGCCGCACGCCTTACAGCCACGGTTACTCGCCCAGTCACTTGCTTAATGTAAGATTAATTTATTGTTTAAGTGTTTAATAAACATATTTTGTGTCAATACTGTTTCACTTACGCCTCATACCCGAGCCAAGGAAAAGATCTCACACCCCACATGTTTATAACATTTCTTGTGAATGCTACCCTGAAAATAAAATGTCAATTTGTAGTTAAAGCTTGCCATCCTGACAACAGGGAAATGTATTTACAGTTGTTGTTAACAGTACAATAATTAGCAAAGCGGAAAGGTTACTTCATTAAAAGACAACCCCCCCCTCCATTTGGTAACAGAACGCCTCTTCATTTGATATGAAAAGTGTCCCCCTTCTCAACCCTTCTTCACTATGTTGGTTCTTCGTGTATATTTTCCTATTTTATGTATGACTATCCACCAGAACAAAATTTTATATTTGAGCATTCACCAGAACATTTTCAAAGTATTATGTGGACCGTTTTAATAAGCAGTTAAATGCAAGCCGCGGTAGAGTGGCCGAGCATTCCAAGGCGACTAGCTGCGGAGCGCACCACTGCACACCGTCCGAGGTTCTGGTGGTTGGGTGTTTGGTTGATTATTTGTTTGGGATAGGGGAAGCAAACTGCTACAAAGGTTATTTGTCCTACGTTGGGGAGGGGACGGACTGGGGATAGGAAAGGAGGGGAAGCAAATGCAGTCCACGGAAGAAAGGAGCAAGAAAGTCTGCATTAGCTCGGGGACCCGTGTTTGCCACGTACCTATTCACGGAAGAACCTTCAACCCCTGGGGGAGGGCGGAATTTCGAGTCCTCACTCTGGCCTGGCTGTATCTACTGTCCTCCTTAGCATAAGTTAGTTTAAGTAGTTTGTAAGCCTAGGGACTGACGACCAGAGTAGTTAAGCCCCTTAGATTTACAAACAAACAAACTTAGTTAAATGCAAAATTGCAACAGGTATGTAATCGGTATTACAAATTTAAGCTTATCATTTTGTACTTTTATCTAACTAAACTAATTCTACTTATCATGTACTTATTTTATGTAAATACACATGTGGTACATTTTCCCCAAGAGTCGAAACTGGTGGTCTTAAATAAAAAAATAAAAATTGTAATCTTGGCTTTTCTCTTCATATAATGAGATCGCTCCCTGCAATGAGTAAATTAACATAAATTTAATGTTTTGCACATACATAATTTATCGTTTTGTAAAATGTGTACTAAAAATAATAAAATTACTACACTTGATGTTTGCGGCTTGCTCATGGCAAAGCGAAAACTGCGGTGGAGCAATTCAGTTGCGAAGTTCCTGTACTGACGGTAATAATTGTTTCGGTCGAGTTGCGGAATTCGTGTGTAGAGCAGATTCCGTGTGAGCCGAAATTGTTGAGGATGTGCGTGCACTTTTAACTTTTCCTTTATCGCGAATTGAAACGGGGTTGGTATTGTTACTATGGATTTGGTAAGTTAAAGTGGTAACCAGATGTCCTCCTTGTCGCCACTATATTTAAATATGCACTATTGCCAGAATGATATAGAGACTCTGACAAGCTGATGATGATTTAAATTATGAACGTATTTCATATTTCGTCTAAGTGCTATGTTGCACATACTATTTAACCTCTATTTTCTAAATAACGTAAGATGACCACATTGTATGACCACATTTTATATGACCAGATGAGGGTGACACAACCCACTGAAACCGTCGTCATAAAATAATTATATTGCAATCTTGGCTTTCTACGAGGAGGGATTGGAAAATAAGTTTCCCCTGTCGACTTTGGGCAGAGTTGTGTGTGAAAGGGGGAAAAATATAGAATGAGACATTAAAGAATGAACATATCCTTATTTTTCTATATAATTCCCAACTACAAAGAGACATTTGTTAAAACGGTTTATAAGCTTCATAAAGCCGTCCAGGAAAAAGAATCGTGGTGCAGGTGAACGCGCACGTGCAAGATACCGATAATCCAATGGGTGGAGGTTGACCATGAATATGGCAATGACTTTCTGTTTCGGAATCTGATGGGGATGAGACGTTGGTGCACCATTACATGACCAATCAGGAGTCGGCGCGCAGGCCGACAATATTTACAGCGAATCGGACCTTACTTTTGGAATAACCCTAGTAGATTAAGAGGTGCAAGAAAACACGCATTTGAGGTGACTGAATCCGAAAGCAACAATGAGTGCATGAACCGTCATCACCGAACCCCGGCATCCGGGCGGCTGCGGCGAGGATGAGCACAGTGTCGTCGACCGACCGCTGCTAAGCAGGGAGCTGAAGGCTGCCTGGCGCGCACGCAGATGAGCCTAATCCGCGCCGCCATCGGCCACGGCCGCCTTTCCGCGGGGGCGGCTCCTCAGGGCTGCTATCTCTCCCCGGCGAAACCTCCGCGGAATCCGCCGAGTGCGCGCCGCATTAGCACGGCTCCCGCTGTGGCTTTGCTGCCGCGCTGTTGGCAGCACTGTTGACTGCGACACCCGTATAGCGCGGCTCATTTGTCGCGTGGACGCGTAACCCCTCTCCTCCCCTCCCCCACCCCCGCGTTGCTCCTGACGGTGCCGTATCTCGGGGTGCAAAGTAGCCCTCGCAGGCGGTGCCCGCGCCTGTGGATTAACATTCTCCGGCGAATGCGAGGCGTCCGCGAAGCCGTCGCAAACTTGGCCGCGCGACGCGCCTCGCAGCTGCGCCCTCGCAGAAATAAACGACAGCCCTGCCCTCGCAGAGGGGCTTCGCTCGTTATTTACTCTCATAGACATATTTAACTTTGCCACTTTCGGTATTTTCATTATCACTGACATCACTGCAGTACAGAAGCAGAATATGAACCTCCAAGAATAAGACTTCGAAAGGAGGAGATGGAAGTGATAGAGAAATTTACTTACTTTGGAAGCAAGATCACTATGGATTCGTGCGTCTATAAAAAGATCGGTGCGAGAAGCATACAATAATTATCACAGCCATACCTTAGCAAAATATCTTTCCGAGAACCCGAAAAAATTCTGGTCCTATGTAAAATCGATAAGTGGGTCAAAGCCCACTGTCCAGTCACTCGTTGATCATTCCGGGGCAGTAATAGAAGAAAGGAAACGGAAAGCTGAAGTTCTAAATTTAACCTTTAAGAAATCTTCCATGCGGGAGGACCACACAAATGTACCATCATTTGATCACCGTACTAATTCCGAAATGGGGGACATAGCAAAAGGCATTTCCGGTGTAGAGAAGCAGCTGAGAGAGCTAAATACGAAAAAGTCTGCTGGTCCGGATGGAGTACCAGTTCGGTTTTACAAAGACTATTCTGCGGCATTGGAATAGGTTCGCAGATTTGTGACTGGCTGGAAGACTTCCTAAGTAATAGAACGCAGTACGTTGTTCTCGACGGCGAGTGTTCATCAGAGACAAGTGTATCGTCAGGCGTGCCCCAGGGGAGTGTGATAGGACCGCTATTATTTTCTATCTATATAAATGATCTGATGGATAGAGTAAGTTGTAATTTGCGGCTGTTTGCTGATGATGCTGTGGTGTATGGGAGGGTGTCGTCTGTAACTGACTGTAATAGCATACAGGTTGACTTAGACAAAATTTCTAGTTGGTGCGAAGAATGGCAGCTAGCTCTCAATGTAGAAAAATGTAAGGTGAAGCGCATGAGTAGAAAAAGCAATCCTATAATGTTCGAATACAGCATCAGTAGTGAGCTTCTTGATGCGGTCGCGTCGTTCAAATATCTAGGCGTAACATTGCAGAGCGATATGAAATGGAACGAGCATGTAAGGACAGTTGTGAGTAATGCAGACAGCCGACTTCGGTTTATTGGGAGAATTTTGGGAAGATGTACTTCAACTGTAAAGGAGACCGCGTATAAAACGCTTGTACGGCCCCGTCTTGAGTATTGCTCAAGTATTTGGGACCCGCAGCAGATCGGTTTGAAGGAAGACATAGAGGCGGTTCAGAGGCGAGCAGCTAGATTTGTTACCGGTAGGTTCGACCAATGCGCGAGTGTCACGGAAATGCTCCGGCAACTCAATTGGGGATCGCTGGAAGAAAGACGACGTTCTTTTCGTGAATTTCTGTTAAGTAAATTTAGAGGGCCGGAATTTGAAGCTGAGTGTAGTACGATCTTGCTGCCGCCTACTTACATTTCGCGTAAAGATCACAAAGACAAGATAAGAGAAATTAGGGCTCGTACGGAGGCATATAGGCATTCTTTTTTTCCTCGTTCAATTTGGGAGTGGAATAGGAAAGGAAATGCCTAGTAGTGGTACAGTGTACCCTCCGCCACGCACCTTACGGTGAATTGCGGAGTATGTATGTTGATGTAGATTGGCTCCCTACTTAGCTTGCATCTATAGCGAATCTTTAATTCAGCGCAAAGTTCCTAGTGATTGGAAAAAAGCGCAGGTGACTCCCGTTTATAAGAAAGAAAAGAGAACTGACACACACAATTACAGGCCAATATCGAATTTTAGTGCACATTCTCAGTTCGAATGTCGTAAATTTCCTTGAAACTGAAAAGCTTCTTTACATGAATCAGCACGGGTTTAGGAAACATCGTTCACGTAAAACTCAGCTTTCCCTTTTCTCACATGACATCTTGCGAGCCATGGATGAAGCGCAACAGACGGATTGTGTGTTTCTCGACTTTAAAAAGGCGTTCGACGCGGTGCCACACTGCAGACTGCTAACGAAGATACCAGCTTATGGAATAGGTTCCCAGATTTGTGACTGGCTGGAAGACTTCCTAAGTAATAGAACGCAGTACGTTGTTCTCGACGGCGAGTGTTCATCAGAGACGAGTATATCGTCAGGCGTGCCCCAGGGGAGTGTGATAGAACCGCTATTATTTTTTATCTATGTAAATAATCTGATGGACAGAGTAAGTTGTTATTTGCGGCTGTTTGCTGACGATGCTGTGTAGTATGGGAGGGTGTCGTCTGTAACTGACTGTAATAGCATTCAGGATTACTTAGACAAAATTTCTAATTGGTGCGAAGAATGGCAGCTAGCTCTCAAAGTAGAAAAATGTAAGGTGATGCGCATGAGTAGAAAAAACTATCCCATAATGTTCTAATACAGCATTAGTAGTGAGCTACTTGATGCAGTCACGTCGTTCAAATATCTAGGCGTAACATTGCACAGCGATATGAAATAGAACGAGCATGTGAGGACAGTTGTGACTAAGGCGAACAGCGGACTTCGGTTTATTGGGAGAATTTTGGGAAGATGTACTTCACCTGTAAAGGAGACCGCGTATAAAACGCTTGTACGAGCACGTCTTGAGTATTGCTCAAGTGTTTGGGACCCGCAGCAGATCAGTTTAAAGGAAGACATAGCGGCGGTTCAGAGGCGAGCAGCTAGATTTGTTACCGGTAGGTTCGACCAATGCGCGAGTGTCACGGCAATGCTTCGGCAACTCAATTGGGGATCGCTGGAAGAAAGACGACGTTCTTTTCGTGAATTTCTGTTAAGTAAATTTAGAGGGCCGGAATTTGGAGCTGAGTGTAGTATGATCTTGCTGTCGCCTACTTACATTTCGCGTAAAGATCACAAAGACAAGATAAGAAAAATTAGGGCTCATACGAAGGCATATAGGCATTCTTTTTTCCTCGTTCAATTTGGGAGTGGAATAGGAAAGGAAATGCCTAGTAGTGGTACAGTGTAATCTCCGCCACGCACCTTACGGTGAATTGCGGAGTATGTTTGTAGTTGTAGATGGATGTAGAAGCCGGAACTTGGGTTATCGTTTCTTACGCAGGCTCGCCGCGGTGAAGTAGCCGAGCGGTCTAAAGCACCTCCCCGAGGAGCGCGCGGTTGCTCGCCGTGTAGGTTTGAGTCCTCCCTGGGGCATGGATGTGTGTGTTGTCCTTAGGTTAGTTTACCTAGGTTTAAGTAGTTTTTAGCTAAGGACTGATGACCACGCAGTTTGGTCCGATAGATTTTCAAACATTTGAACATTTTTTATGCTGGCTCAACTGTTGGCGCTCGACACTAGCTCCTCCCTTCCACGACTCCCCTATCGCTTCGTCTCTTCGTGCGGTAGGGCCTTCTTACATGACGCCAACTACAGTACGCTAATATTATAATTCAGGCGATTAAAATAATTTTATGATACCTGAAGTTGACTGGAACTAGAAAAACCAGAATTTTATGTTGGAAGGTATAAATAACACCTGCTGTCGTGCGTTGAAATACAGCTAACTTCTAATTTAGAAAGCCAGCCGCGGTGGCCGCGGGGTCTGACGCGCTCCAGTCACGGTCTGCACGGCCACTACGGTCGGGGGTTCAAATCCCCCCTCGGGCATGGATATTTGTGTCGTCCTTAGTATAAGGTAGTTCGTAAGTAGTTTTTAAGTTTAGGGACTGATGACCCCGTAGTTAAGTCCCATAAGCTTAACAAACATTTGAACATTTAATTTAGAAAATATGACACTTACCGGGATTCGAACTGTATTCTCTGAATGTAGGGTACTTACATATTCAGAACAATGTCGTCCACCATCTCTCGAACCTGTATATTTTTTAATGTTAAGTTTATCGTTATTCAGCGAAACGAATCATAACCTCATTTTATCCTTGAACTATCTTGACAGATAATTATATATATATATAAGAATTGCCGGTGGTTGAATTTCGACCAACTGCCTTTACGCACTAAATTCTAGTTTCTTATAACACCATTGACAATTGCGTACACACATGATTTCTGTTTTGTACAATTATATGAGTAAGTCTCTTATGTTTTTTTAAGTTCAGTTGGTCTGATTGTGTACTGAAATCGGTAGTTCAATTTTCCTATTCCCACCATCATGCTATTAAATAAGGACGCAATGGCAATGGTTGACTCATGAACGCAGGCCACAGTGGCCGAGGGGACTGAGGCACTCTAGTCACGGTCTGCACGGCCAATACGGTCGGGGGTTCGAATTCCCCCTCGGGCATGGATATGTGTGCCGTCCTAGTTCGTAAGTAGTTCGTAAGTGGTTTGTAAGTTTAGGGACTGATGACCCCGTAGTTAAGTCCCATAAGCGTAACACACATTTGAACATTTATTTGAATCATGAACTTCCTGTAACAGGCAAGATCAGATAGCGTATTTACATAATGATATGCACAAACAGCTTTCAATGGTCTCGAAATATGACTTGTTTCGCAAATCGAGTTATGGGCCTGAAGTAGCGTGAAATATTTTGTTAGACGCATAACGTGTGTGGCTGTTTCACGTTTTGAATGAAGATCAGAATTTTTTGTATGTTCCAAAAGTTTCAAAAGTTGACAAATACCTACTTTTAATATTTTTCAACAATGTCTGCAATTATTTGAACGCTCTTAAATGGAAAAGATATATTTTGTTACTGGGTACATGTGTCAATAGAGTATAAGTAATCAACAACGATTTTTCTTGTCGTTGTAGCGGACAACGAAAACCGAATATTTTTAATTTGTTTTTCAATGTTCTTTCCACTAGATTCAGGATTTAAAAATGTCTTTTCCGCAATATTTTTCGCAGCAACGCCTAAAATGTGTAGAACGCGCTTCCATGAATAATGAAACGAAATATTATAGGACACATGTGTAGATAGAGTGTAAATAGTCAACAGCGAATTTTCTTGCCTTTCTCACAAAGGCAACAATTCATTCACGAATGTAGTTTGATATTTTATGTTCCACGAGTTTCAGGACTCAAGAACTCACACTCTGCAATAGTTTCCTCGGCAACGTATAAGATTTGTTGAACGCGCTTACACGAAAAATGATACGATTTCCTGCTGGACACATTTTTCTATGGAGTGAATTAATCAACGGCTGAGTTTCCTGACATTCCACATCGAGGATGAAGTATCTTCACCATTGACGAATTTTCTAAAGTGTGATTGAAAGAAAAGAGCTGTTTCCCTATTCTTTTATTTTTATTTTATTTATTTTTTTCTCTTCACAGCTGGCAATCAGGTGCTTCTTAGAAAAAATTCGCACCCGTTTCACAGAGCCCTAACTGCTGTAGGAGCCGGTCCACGACGGTTTTGTCCAGCCAATCCAACGGCATGGAACGAATTTTTGCAGGTGGCGGCGGTTGTTGGTCGGATGGCTCGCTGATGAGTGGGCATTTTTTATCCCTTATTCCCGACTCCCGACGTCGAGTTAGCGACGCGGGTGAAGGTGGGGGGGGGGTGGGGTGGACTAGAGACTGCCCCCAGCAGGGCAGGCCTTAATGACCCTCGTTTCAGGCTCCGGTGGCGCCGTTTCACGGTGTGTTTCACTTTGTTTCAGGTGAGCACAGCGGCCCAGCGTGCTGCCGCCTGGTGGCCCGGTAGGCGAAGCAGCAGCCAGGCCGAGCGGACCACCCTGCAGCCAGGCAGCGCCCCTACAGGAGGGTAAACGCACCAGCGCCTTCCCACACCGGAGAGGGTTGTCTGGTTATCTAATCGAAAGGAGAGAGCAAATGAACATCTGCTAACACGTTGCATGATATCTCTAGTACGTTTCAGGAGGAACAGAATATATATAAAAGGGGGGGTTGGTGGTATAGACCAGTGTTTTTCAAGGAGTGGGTCGCGACCCCCCCAGTAGGATCACGAAGCTTTGCTGGAGGAATCGAGGAATCGCCGACACTGAAGGAAGTACTTGCACAGAAAAGTAACTAGAGGTTCAGTAATACAAAAACGTACGCCTAAATGAAATTTTGTAGTTAAGTGGCATATTACGCATATGGAAAGCGATCGAAAATTTGTATAAATCACACTTACTTCAACGAAGATCGCTAGTTTATTTAAATTCTGGTTTTTTACCGCTTTCGATGAGTTATGTCATCTTCTGAAAAAAAAAGTTATTTTCTCTTCTATTTTCTCTGCAAAAAGTTACAGAGACTGGTAAAATCTGTAAAGTCCTTTTTTATATAGAAAAAAAAGTTAACAAAATGCTTGGGACTCACATAAAATAGTTAGGCCTACTCGTGAAAATGTAACAGAAGGAAAAGAACATTGAAAAACAACTAAAATTTTCATCACCAAAGTGGATAGTCATCTGCATTGCACACTTTGTGTGTGTTCTTGCCACAAGTAACAAGGAGACTGAAACAGAAGATAAACATTCCATAGGTGTGTTTTTATAGGCAGCCACCAGGTGGCAGTGGCGTCACAAACAGACAACAGGGATACACTTTGGGACGTTCTATGGTAGTGCTAAATGTATCCCCCATGTTGTCTCTATATGACGCCGCTGACACCTGGTGGGTCTATGGACGTTTACCTGTTTCAGTTTGCTTGTTGTGAGAACACACACAATTTTTAAGTGTGCAATGCAGATGACGATCCACTTTGGTGATGCGAATTTTGTTTGACAATGTTATTTTCCTTATACTACGTATTCACGAGTAACTCTTTATTTTATGTGAGCCCCAAATGTTTTCATCGTATTTTGTTAACTTATTTGTATACAAAAAAGGAATTAACAGATTTCAACAATCTTTGTAACTTTAAGCAGTGAAAAATAGGAGGACATTATAATTTTTTTTCTTAAGATAATGACATAGCTCATCGAAACCGGTAAAAAAAACTAGCAATTAAATAAATTACAGATCTTGACTGAAAAAAGTGTGGTTGATAGAAGTAAAATTCATTTAAAGGTAAAATTGCGGAGATTCACTTAAAATTTTCGGGCTGATAGGCCATGGTCGATAGGCAAAACTTTCCCCTAACGGTCTTCGGCTGCGGAAGACATCATCGCAGGTGAAGTGGCAACTGCCTTCTCCTGCAGTTGCAATGCAGTTGCCACGTCGCCTCCGATGATGTATTCCGCAGCCGAAGACGAAACGTTAGGAGAAAGTTTCACTTATCGAACATGGCCTGTAAACCCGGAAATTTTATCTGAAGCTAACGTCCGCCGTGAAAGCCTACACTGTGTGATCAGTTACGGAGTTTTTTGTGCAATGCAGAAAGTATGAAAACTTTTCAGAAGTATTTGATACAATAAGTAATACTGAAAAATTCGAGGAAAAGAGATACTTCTTCACAAATTGTCTATAAAGTGGGAACTGTCATGAGCATAGCTCGCAGATGAGTCTTGCCTGAAAAGCAAAATACTCGTTAACAAACAATATTTATCTGTCGAAAATCACATGCGTACCACTCCGATAAACATACAAAAACTCTTCTTTCAACAATTTAAAAGAAAGCTGAAACAAAAGGAAGAAAAATTTGTTTCGTATGAGATAACACTGTTTTGTTACGGTCCGCGATAAGAAGGAGGGGGTTTGCCATGATATTTCTGTATGGCGTCTTGGTGCGGAACGCGCGGTTGCTCGCCGTTTGTGGATTCGAGTCCTCCCTTGGGCATGGGTACGTATGTAATTGCTATTAGGTACAGAGACAAGGTAGTATGTAACCTACAATAACTTAAGGCTAAGCAAATCACGTTGAAAGTTGATTTTCAAAAATTGCGTGACAAACTAGCATGATATTTAGAATTTTCTTTATAACAACACGTATAGCTCTTCTTTTGCCGCCTATGTGATCTTGTATAACAGCTGCGTCATGGAAAATTCCAATAATCCGAACAATCAAATTGACTCTCGCTCTTACCCACCCTCCCTCCCCCCCTCTCTCTCTTTTATTTTATTTATTGATTTATTTTATTTTGTTAGTTTGCTTTTCAAAGTACCGAAGAGGCAAGGTCTGTGGACCTCGGTAGCCTCGCTTTAGTAGGGGCTGAGTTCGTACTTCTTAGCAAAGAGTGGAATGGCTCGGTTGTCAATGAGAAATCTTCAATTTCATGGCACATGTCAACAACGAGATAATCTTCAACGCGAAAGAAGAAATGCTTCAAGTGTTGATTTAAATCGAGATGCGTTTCTGTACGATTACACTTTTGATTGCAGCTCTCATTCTTTCGTTCGCATTGATTCAGTGGACGTTGTTTACGAACATTGTGGCGTATTGAAGTTTGCTGGAGACATGCCTGGATTGTGCTACCTTAATGGCTTTACGGTATTGACTCAGCCAGAAGAGCCACTGCATTAATTTTATATACTTACTATACTCTTTATGCGTGTTTTTCAAGTAAGTAAAGGTTAATGCGTTGTTACGCTAGTAAATTCCTTAATTCGATTCAACTAAATTTGACCAAGATACTCATTTTTTAGCGGTGCGAAGTTCGCTGCGTCCGTTAGATGATATTAAAAGTATTATATAGAGCCTTGTCATGAGGAAACATTCACTTCGCTTTTTGCTTTAATGTTGGATGAAAAATGCTTTACAAATAATCACATCACTAATAACATATGCTAAACCAGAAGAGCAAATAGTTTTTCTTTTTTATAAATTTGCATGAACTTTGATTTAACGTTATTCATACAGTTTCGTCAAGACAGTATTACCATCGTCACGTGTGTTAAAACTCGAAAATTACATATTAATATTTTGTCACTCACTTTACACAGTCCGGACTCGTATATGTCAGAAATAAAACGAACCCAGATCGTAATTGTTAAGTGACGAAGTATTGCTTTGTATATTAAAGTATTAGGAGATCTGAAGATGGTAACACAGACTTCCTGAAACAGGTATGAATAAATTTAAAACACAAATCCATGTAAACTTTTCAAAAAGCCGATCTTGGTTCGTCTGCTTAGTTAGAATTTTTATTAGACTCTATAAAAGAGCATCTCCGTCATGCAGGAGTCAAGCAGTTACAATCAAACGCTGTCATGTAGTGCAGTCAGCCATTTCCATTGCTTCTATTGCTTTGGCAAGATGGGATAAAAAAATACGCCATAAATTTTAACTGTATTGTGTAATAGAAACAACATGTGGGTTAAGAGCCACAGCAATTCAAATAGCAGAGTGCAACAAAAGAAAATATCCGTCCCATACTAACAAAGAGATTAAACAGTGATCAGATATTTCTGAGAACGTACACTTGGAGTACAGAATAGGCGATTATAGACTGTGGGAAAACAGGAGCAGAATCTGCTAAACGACAACTTGTGGGCTGAGAAGGTGAGCATATCACGTACTAAAAGCCGTGTTGGAGTGGCCAAGCGTTCTGAGGTGACTGGCAGCGGAGTTTCGAGTCCTCCCTGAAAAGTGTGTGTGTGTGTGTGTGTGTGTGTGTGTGTGTGTGTGTGCGTGTGTGTGTATGTGTGTTTGTCCTTAGATTACTTCTATCTAGTTTAAGCAGTTAGAAAGCCTAGGGACTAATAACCAAAGTAATTAAGTCACATAGATTAAAAGAATAGGAAAACTGTACATAAAAGTGGAACATCTTAGTGGAATTTTTAAAATTGTTATTGCTGTATTAGTGCAAAGTCAAGTTTGTACAGCTGCGCGGGAGTGGCCACGAGGTCTATGATATTATGCTACGATCTAGGCGGCCGTTCCCGCCGGAACTTCGAGTCCTTCCTCGGGTATCGATGTGCAAGTTGTACATATTGTAAGTTAGTTTAAGTAGCAAGGGACTGATGACCATAGCAGTTTCGTCCAATAGGTTTAAAAACATTTAAACATCAAGTGTGTTTTGTCACGTATTGAGTGATAGTCGAGATGTCTCTGAGAAATGTTTAAAATGTTTGTATAGTTTATGGGACTTAACTACGGGGTCATCAGTCCCTAAACTTACAAACTACTTATGAACTACTTACGAACTAGGACGGCACAAATATCCATGTCCGAGGGGGGATTTGAACCCCCGACCGTAGTGGCCGTGCAGACCGTGACTGAAGCGCCTCAGTCCCCTCGGCTACTGCGGCCGGCTGTGTCTGAGAATCAAAGCGGACTCAGTCCAAGTTGGGAAAGTAGATACCACTCTAATAGGGTAGACTGATAGCGTTTAGATTACATGAAGAAAAAAGAGAAGTAAGAATCCTGGAAACTGCAAATACTCCTGGTGATAGTCATAACGTAGCGTTATATGTTCAAAGAATAAACATATGCGTCCTTACAGACTGCAGACGATGTTTTAACGCGAGTCAGTAGTGCTTGGTTACTACAGATGCACGTTCTAACGTATGTTGGTACTAACCCTCGAGGACAGCAACGCCAGTGGGTGTACAAGGTTTGGAGTGAGAGGTGAAATGAGCAAAACTGCTAGTGCAGCGATGACCAGTCATGAGAGCCATCATATCCTTGCCAAATGACATGAGACATTGTTGTTGCTGGCCATACTTCGAAGAAACGTGTGGTGTCGGTTTCAGCGAATTAATAAAGGTATTATTTTTTAATGTTATTGTCCGATCTACGGTGCCCGTAATTTATGGTTAACTAGGTCATCTCTGATTAAATTTAGGTTTGTATCATAGTATCCAGTGGGCATGCTCTCGGAGGAAGTAGTCTCTTCATTGAACAGGCACGCAAATTGAAACGTTGAGAGAGCCGAGGGGGATGCTCTCATTCAAATCTAGTATATCATTAACAACTGTGCAATATTCCTCGCAGTGGCGAAGTGCAGAAAAGTAACACAGCGCCCGGCGATGGACTGTTTGGTGCTTTGCCTACAGTGGCGAAGTCGCACACAGCCATGACGCAGCCCGCTTCGTAACTCACCCCCGCACACAGCAGTTTTCGCTCTTGGAGACTTGCCACGCTGCTGGTGGTGAGTCTTTCGCCATCTACGCAGTGCTTTGATATTGTGCCAAGCCGCCACTGGATGTCTATTCATTTGAAGAAATGACTCGCAACCAATCTGGAAGCGGACACTGTGGAACGGAAGGTACGCCAAACAGTCTGCACACGTATCAGTATCTGTTGCGTGCATTCGTTCTGCCCCGAAATGAGGTACTTTGATCGGGTTCCGATAGCTAAGTGGAAGTACTATATGTTTACTGTTATTGTATGACGTTAGATAATATCCATGGTGTTTCTTCACGACTCTCATAATGTAAACAAGAAAATTACAGTGAAAACATAAAAAGGAAATCTTCTCACTTGTGTAGAACCATTACATGCATGATGTTTCAATAAGAAAGCGAGATTAGTGGCCGCACGAAACAGCCGCGTGGTCTAAGGCGTCATGCCATGGACAGGACGTCCGACCGCCGGCGATTTGCGTCCTTCTTCAGGCTTGCGAGTGTGTATGTTATCCTTAGTGTCTTAGTGTAATAATCACAGCAATTTGGTCCAATAGGTTTATAACAATCTGAACGTTAAACCTCCCAAGGTAAAACGGTCAATAGATATAATTATCATATGTTTATAAATTTATGGTGTTTGACTACTGATGTTATCAGTCCCTCGGTATACAAATTTCTTAAGCTTACTTTACTTCTGACGGGGAAGCATTCCGCACTCTGCCATTCCACCGCGCCTGGTCATTACAAACGGTGCACTAGCTTGGATTTGCTAACGAAAGGAAAGGACATTGGTCATGACACTTGAAAAGAAGTGTCCCAGCATACCCGTGCTGCAATTTACATAAATAAAGAAAAACTCAAATCTTCATGGCCGGATGACGGTTTGAATCGCCATCCTCCGAAATGCGAGTCCATTTTAACCCAGATAGGGCTCGCGTCATTCCAGAAGGACCAAACGGCTACTTACATTTTCATTCTTGTATTTAAGAATTCGTAAATTGACGTATTTTAATTCTTTGAGCAGCCTGCTCCCATTGCAGAACAATTTTACCTTGTATTATTGACTGCAAAGTGGTTGGATACAGCTACGAAGTTGAGATTCATACAGAATATATTGAAGATTTCCTCGTAGCTGGGTTTTGTATTTTTGCGGCGGATGATATTTTGATAATAATGATTCACCAGATTAAAATTCAAAAACATTCATTTTGACGTCCTTCCAGAAAGAAGGGCAATATGGCAAATTAATGTCGTAATTGTGAAAATAATTACTTATATCGATCTTGTACAGACATATGAAGGTAATAAATAACTTCTGAAAAACAAATTTAAACAAAAAAAAATCCAGTCTATCTGGGTTAATAACCACTGTCAACTTCGCAAATTGGAAGACCATTGCCAGTAACTTGAATGACTAAGCAACAGCCGTCGTTGAGTGGCTGAACGCTTTAAGGCGCCTTCCTGCGGAGCGGGCAATTGCTCACCGTCTGAGATTCTTGTCCTCCGTCGGCCATGGATTTGTTCGTGGGTTAGTTCAAATGGCTTGTAAATGTGGGAACTGATAACCCGGGATAGTTACGTCATACACATTTTCAAACATTTCGACATATGATTTTTGACCAAGCATCATTCTATCTTCAGTGAAATGTTCATTGTTGGCCAGCTCAATTTCGTTAGGTAGTAAGTTTTAGTTTCTACAGATGTTTCTAGAGAAATTCGCTTGATGTCATCTGCCTCTCTGATAATGTGAATTAACAGTAAATGCTCTGATCCATAGAATGAAGAACCGTTTATTTTGATGACCGCATTCCCTTGAGTAGTCTGTATTTGGATATTATTTTACCTCCAAATTATTTTATAAATTTTATTATTTTGCATCATGTATCTTTACAACAGCGATGTCATCGGGAGAAGTACGACTGTAATTTCCTCTTGCTTCAAGTAACGACGGTGTAAGCTTGACTCTTGTTAAACGGGCAGATCAGCTATCTGTACTGTTGAGGCATGCAAGCCACTCGACTTTTCTGTACTTGATGACGATAGAAATATTCACAGAAATTCATTAAAATTCACTTGTTCTATAGATTATCACGCTGACACTCGCCGAAAGCCCTTACAAATTTCGAAATTAGTAGCTTACATGCACTCTATCTAATCTGTAAGAGTAATCTACATTTCTAAATTGAGAAGAAAAGTACCTTGAGTATTTTGTTTAGGGGAATACAACGTGCAGCTCCTCACATTTTATCGAGGTGACAACAGTGACTCAGTTGATGGTGCTTCCGAGAAGCTTTCAACGATTTGTTTGTTAGGCAACTTCATCGGAACTTGTTTGTCCAGTTAATGAAAGGCACTTTCGATTAGCGTCGTTTATTCAACCTTTTCTCCCGACACCCCTTTAGATACATTTGCGTCTCGATAGTTCCTACACCGACAGAAACGATTTCCGTGTTAATGGCGACTGCTCTGCGGTTTGTATTTGAAGCCACTTTAAAGCGTTATTTCTGCAGCAAGTTACTTCCCCTAAATCTCTACCAAATATTTTTCAGTTCTACAATCGCGCATACAATAACGTCCTACGAGAAATTCCAAAACTCTCATACACTCTCTTATGTCAAAAACTCTGCAGGAATTCGGAAACCTCAATTTTCCGTGGCGGTATGGATCAAATTTGGGCACTATGCCGAAATCGGACATCTTGAATCGAAGTCAGTTCTTTTAATGGAAAGGCGATCGTGTTCTGTATCATTTAACATGACCATTTTCTGACAAGTTCATTCCTGTGAAAACATTCGACGTAGTTGTTATGGTTCAGAAGTTGAAACGATATACCTCTTTCGCACAAGGCATCCGATGTGACGCATTTGTAAAGGATTCCGCGCCCTGTCCTTTACGAGTCGCGCGCGCGCGTGTTTGTGTTTGTGTGTGTGTGTGTGTGTGTGTGTGTGTGTTTTGTCCTTAGCAAAACTTAGTTTAAGCACATAAACGAAGGCTTCCGCAGACTTCTTCGGGGTTTTCGATCGCATTGTCAATATATAAAATTCCGACATTTCGGCCACTTGAAATAGTGGCCGTAACGTCGGAATTTTACATACTAACAATTCGTCGGAATCTTACATACTAACAATGCGTTTAAGCAGGTCATAAATCTAGGGATCGATGACGTCACCACTTAGCTCCGTTATGTTTACCAATATTTGAAGATTTTGCTCTTGTACAAGGAAGACATTATTGGGGCGATCTAGAATTGTTTAATAAGAGGTTTTGAGCCAAGATAGCTTTCTTCTTTTCGTTACGTGACCGGTTTCAGCGTGCTACACGCCATCTTCAGACCTGTAGTAACTTTCTGCTATTGCAACAACCTTAGCATAGGAAATTGGTATACATCCACATTGATGAGTCATCCAAATAAAATTTACTCGTCAATAATAAAACGACTGAATCCATTTTTCCAAGGTCTAGGTCAGAGTCACTTCAGAATGAAGTTCAGTACTGATTGAAGTGAAGCACAATATTGACTATTAGTCGAGAAATGATATATACATATACCTCAATAATAAAACGACTGAATCCATCTTTGTCAAAGACTAAATTAGAGGCACTTCAGAATATATATAATTTAAATATTGTGCTTCACTTCAATCAGTACTGAACTTGATTCTGAAGTGCCTCTGATTTAGACCTTGAGAAAGGTGGATTCATTCGTTTTATTATTGACGTGTAAATTTTATTTGGATGACACATCAATGTGGATGTACACCGATTTGCTATGCTAAAAATTGTTGAATAGCAGTAATGTAAAAATTACGACAGGTTTGAAGATGGCGTCTAGCACGCCGAAACCGGTCAAGTAATTAAAAGAACGACCTTCGCTGAAACCCTCTTATTTCACTCTTAGTATACGACGAATTTTTATTCAATTTCTTGCGATTTTTTTCGTAACATTTCCTTTTTTGTTGTTGCACTCGCATTAGTGACACGATGTCTCATCTTAGGAATATCGTGCAGTTGGGTCTAACACGCAGTCCTTCGACGATATTCTCAATTATATCGTGACCTCTATATTTTTCAAATTCTTCCCATTCCCTTTTTACGTGGTGTGGTACAGCAAACGTGTTCAGTTGAATTCTTGAATAAAAGAACGTCTTCATTGCAAATATTTTCTATTTCAATGACGCGCTTCGCCCGGTTAGGGCATCTTCAGATATCTGATAAAGAAGGAAAATGAGACAGAACTTACAATATTTACATGACAGTATTTCGAAAATTTTTAGCTGCAAACCAATATGAAACTGTTAATAATAAATTAAAATGCGGTCATAGGGTATCTTACAGAGACAATAATATGTAAACCATTGATGTCCGTAACATTGACCGTTGAAAACAGATTAATACATTGTTTAACTGAATGGATATCGCAAGATCATACAAGGGACACAATTCAAGCTAAATATTGCAATATTCATTCAGTTAAACAATGTATCAATCAAACTTCCTGGCAGATTAAAATTGTGTGCCGGAACTGGGACTCGAACCTGGGACCTTTGCCTTTCGCGGGCAAGCGCACTACCGACTGCGCTATCCCGACACGATTCACGATGCCGCCCCACAACTTTACTTCCGCCAGTAGCTCGCCTCCTACTTTCCAAACTTCACAGAAGTTCTTCTGCGAAACTTGCAAGACTGGCACTCCTGGAAGAAAGGATATGGTGGAGACATGGCTCAGCCACAGCCTAAGTCATGTTTCCAGAATGAAACTTTCACTCTGCAGCGGAGTGTGCGCTGGCGGAAGTAAAGTTGTGGGGCGGCATCGTGAGTCGTGTCGGGATAACATAGTCGGTAGTGCGCTTGCCCGCGAAAGACAAAGGTCCCAGGTTCGAGTCCCGGTCCGTCACACAATTTTAATCTGCCAGGAAGTTTCATGTCAGCGCACACTGCGTTGCAGAGTGAAAGTTTCATTCTGGAATGTATCAATCTGTTTTCAACGGTCATTGTTACCGGACAGATTAGATTAGATATTCATTCCGTAGATCCATGTTGAGGGGATCCTCGTGGATGTGGAACATGTCAAGAAACAAAATTTACAAGTTGAATAATAGATAATACTAACATTATAAATAGAGATACATACACTTATAAATACAGATACATAAATTTTTAAGTTTTTTTTTTTTTTTTTTTTTTTTTTTTCTGCTGTTAATATAGTATGAGTGCATGCATCATTTGGTACAATTTAGGAATTCACTAATGGAGTAGAAGGAGTTGGCCACTAGAAAGTCTTTTAGGTTCCTCTTAAACCGAGCTTTATTTGTAGCTCAATTTTTATACTTGATGGTAAATTATTGAAAATGTGTGTTCCTGAGTAGTGGAGCCCTTTTTGAACTAAAGCAAGTGATTTAAAGTCCTTGTGTAGATCATTTCTATTCCTAGTATTGTATGTATGAACTGAGCTATTTGTTGGGAAAAGGGATATAATATTTATGACAAATTTCATTAAGGAATAAATATACTGAGAGGCAGTAGTTAATATACCCAGTTCTTTGAGGAGGCTTCTACAAGACGTCCGTGAATTTACTCCACAAATAATTCGTATTGCACGTTTTTGGACTCTGAAGACTTTTAACTGACTTGAAGAGTTACCCCAAAATATTACACCATATGACATTAGGGAATGAAAGTAAGCAAAGTATGCAAGCTTTGTTATTTTTATGTCTCCTATGTCTAACAACACTCGTATTGAAAATACAGATTTGTTGAGTCGTTTCTGCAGTTCTGTGGTGTGCTCCTCCCAACTAAATTTATTATCAAGCTGTAATCCCAGGAATTTAATACTGTCAACCTCTTCTATCTGCTCTTCTTCATACTTAATGCATATGCTGTCAGGAAATCTCTTACATGTTCTGAACTGCATGTAGTGAGTCTTTTCAAAGACTTCAGAAACATCAATGGTTTACATATTATTGTCTCTGTAAGATACCCTATGACCGTATTGTAATCTAAACCCTCTAACACAGAGTAGATAAAACATTGGTACCGTACATTATCACAATTTAGTATTAACAGTTTCAGATTGATTTGTAGCTAAAAAAATTTCAAAATACTGTCATGTAAATATTGTAAGTTCTGTCTCATTTTTCTTCTTTGTCAGATATCTGGAGATTCCCTAACCGGGCGAGATGCGTCACTGAATTAAAAATTTTGCAGTCAAGACGTTCTTTTATTCAAGAATTCTATATTATTCGGTTTGAGCCGTTGTATCATTTCTTACGTTAAGTTAAATCGCTACTGTGAAGGGCGCCTGACGCTGTTGTTATTACAGGAAAGAAGTGTTCGTTGTCTCCCAGGGCACCGGCAAGATGGCATCCGTTAATTATAGAGACTGCAGTGGCACTACACGCCTCCGAGGCTGTCGTTTGGCGTCGTTCTGAAGATAACGCCGGCATGCATCGAGCAAGAACCTGGTGCTGACGGCGCCAGCCGCCACTCGTTGCGAAGCTGTTTTCAAAATAAACAGGGCGGCTCATTAAACTCAGGACAAGGTAAACACTGAGTTAGCGGGGCTGCGCGGGGGGATGGCTACGGCGCGGCAAGGGAGGGAGGGGGCAGAGGGAATCTCACGGCTCGGGCCACGGATGTCTGGCTGACGACGAAGGAAAGACTGCAGGAGCTGGTCGACGGCTTAAGAGAGACAGGAGTCGTCGGTAGGTATGTTTTTTGTTCATATTAATACTGTGCTCTTTAGCAAACACTTACTGTTACTACATCGCCATTTTCATCAAATAATACAATTAATGGTCCTTATTGAACGAATAATTTGAGACTACTACTAACACACTAAAGTTATCGATTTTAAGTTTAATATAAATTTCTTTTTAATTACACATTTCCGAACAGTAAACAGAAATTTAACTACGGTCAATCAGGGTAACTTTTTACCAGCCAGGGTATCTTTGTACCACTTAATATTTTGCTTTCATATGGGTGATGTTCCACCTACTGGAGAATTATTTATTACAGAGATATTAAGAATTACCTTTAGAAAAAAAATGCCAATAGGTGGAACATGAGCCATTTGAAATACAAATATTAAGTGGTACAAAGATACCCTGACTGGTACAAAGTTACCCTGATTGACTGTAACAAAAGTTTGTCATTCTTGATGACGAAAGGTTCAACCAATATAGTTGATGAACTTTTGTTCAGGTGGCCGGGTTTGGCAGATTATACTGCCGTCCACACATCTTTCTTTTCCAAGACTGATGAAGATGAAAAATTAAACAACACTGCTAGCCGTTGACCATACGGGGAAACTACAGCATTTAGGAAAGTGAAAAAGGTGGGTTTGAACAGCTTTTAAATACTGGGAGAATGTCATGATGATCACAGCTGCTTAATTTACTATCCCAAAGCTACCGGTTTTGGTTAAGAAACTATTATCAAGCAACAGCAGAGCTTAATCAGTTGGTTAATATGACATGTTACAATATTGAAAAACTTTAAATATTTGGCATCATGCTTCACTTCCCATACATTTATTTTTCAGTGACTGATCGTTAAAACCTCACGATCAGTCAGTGGATGAAACATACATAGGAAGTGAAGTATGATGCCCAATATTTATTTTCAAGTTTATTAATATTGTAACATGTCATATTAATCAAGTGGTTAAGCTCTGATGATTAACCGAAACCGGTAGCTCTGACATTATAAATTAAGCAGGTGTGGTCAACAGGACATTCTTCCGAACTGGAGCCACGGATGTCTGTCTGACGACGAAGGAAAGACTGGAAGAACTGGTCGACGGCTTAAGAGAGAGATAGGAGTAGTTGTGAGGTAGTTTCTTTTTCTTTTTTTTTTTTTTTTTTTTTTTTGGTACGTATGAATACTACGCTCATTAGCAAACAGTTACTGTTACTACGTCGCAATTTTCATCAAATAATATAATTAATGGTCCTTATTGAACGAATAATTTGAGACTTCGCGTATAATACACTAAAGTTATCGGTTTTATGTTTAATGTATTTTTTTATTACACATTTCCCAACAGGAAACAGAAATTTAACTAACAAAAGTTTGTCATTCTTGATGGCAACGGTTCAATACATTTACTATGTAAAACAACGACAAATATAGTTGATGAACTTTTGTTCAGGTGGCCGGTTTTGGCAGATTATACGTCCATCCACAGATCTTTCACTTCCAAGAGTGATGACGATCTACATTTACATGGGATACTCTGCAAATCACATTTATGTGCCTGACAGAGGATTCATCGAACCACCTTTATACTATTTATCTCCCATTCCATAGCGCGCAGGAAGAAAGAACATCTGATTTCTCTTATTTTATTATGATGATCATTTCTACCTATGTAAGTGGGAGTCAACAATATATTTTCGCATTCGGAGGAGAATGTTGGCGATTGGAGTTTCGTAAGTAGCCTACGCCGCAGCGACAAGCACCGTTGTAGTAATGATTCCCAATCCAGATCCTGTATCAGTTCCGTAACGCTCTTGTCTCTCCTGTATCGTGACAGTACAAAACGAGCTGCCCTTGTTTGGACTCTTTCGATGTCCTCCGTCAAACCCGCCTGATAAAGATCCCACACTGGGCAGCAATACTCCAAAAAGGTCGGACAAGCGTAGTGTATGTTGTTTCTTTAGTAGTTCTGTTGCATCTTTTAAGGGTTCTACCTATGAAACGCAATCTCTGTTTCGCCTTTCCCACGACATTATCTACGCGTTCCTTCCAGTTTAAATCTGAAGTAATAGTAATTCCTGGGTATTTTTTGGAGTTTACAGCGTTAACTGTTGATTGATTTATCTTGTAAACAAAGTTTAACGGATTTCTTTTCGTACTCATGTAGACGACTTCATAATTCTCATTATTTAGAGTCAATTGCCAATTTTTACATCATAGTGATATCTTATTCAGATCTTTTTTGCAGTTCGTTTTGATCTTCAGATGATTTTACTGGACGGTAAATGACGGCGTCATCTGCAAACAACCTAACAGAGCTACTTAGATGTTCTCCCATTTTCTCCAAGATGAAACATTAAACAACACTGCTTGCAGTTGAGCACACGGAGAAACTACAGCATTAGGAAAGTGAAAATGGTGGGTTTGCACAGCTTTTAAATACTGGGAAAATGTCATGATGACCACAGCTGCTTAATTTACTATCTCAAAGGTTCCGGTTTTAATTAATAAACTATTATCTAGCTACAGAAGAGTTTAATCAGTTGATTAATATGACATGTTACAACATTGAAACACTTTAAATATTTGGCATCATGCTTCACTTCCTGTATATATTTTTCCAGTGACTGATCGTTACAATCTCACGATCAGTCCGTGGAGAAACATATATAGGAAGTGGAGCATGATGCCAACTATTTATTTTTAAGGTTTTTAATATTGTAACATGTCATTTTAATCAACTGGTTAAGCTCTGCTGTAACTTGATAATAATTTATTAACCGAACCAGTAGCTTTGACATAATACATAATCAGCTCTGGTCAACATCACATTCTTCCGCAACTGCAGCAGTGTTGGTGTGCCTCAGTTGGCGCTTGCCTGTCGATGAGATATTGAAATAGCCGTGACAGTCGTATTTCCCGTCAGTCATTAAGTGTGCCGTGTGATTCCATTTTTTCTGTCAAAATGATTCTCAGCTGCGGACATCCATCGTGAGTAGTATATGGAGAGGACACAATGTTGGACGAACAAGTTCGAGTCCTGTTTCGAAACAAAACGAATGAGAAGATACGTTGGGAACTCCATGAACACCCTCAATTCAGTACCGATGTTAGACAAAGCGACTATTTCCTCTTCCTGTATTTGAAACCGTGGTCTGGTGGGCAGCGATTTCTAAAAGACGACGAGACGAGCATTACTATCTAGTGCAAGTCCCAGGTGGGTAGACTTCTGTGCCCAGAGGCCAAAGAATTGGTGCAGATTTACAGAACGTGTATATACGTCAACAGTGATTACGTATAAAAGTGAATTAGATACGTAGTCACTAATAGATATGTAGTCAATAAAAACCTTGTCTCATGAGCGATGTTTTTATTACCACCAATCGGACCTTACTTTTATAATTATGCCCATTATGGAAACGCTAAGCAGTTTACAATGAAGCTGACAGATGCGAAAGGCATAAATTTTAGTTTTAATATTTTGCTGAATAGTTCATTATCAGTTTGAGAAAGTTTGTAGAGAGCGTTCTGACTCATGGGTCAATCAGCGTTCTCTGTGAGATCGTGCCTTCAGGTTGGGGTGTCAGACTCTGATAAGACTTTCCATTGGGTAATGTGGGTTGCATTAAAAGCAGCCTACCAGAGAAATGACAGAAGCTCTTAAACAACCTCCATGTTATACAACCTTTATAAACGCTTGGTAGACGTCGCGACAGAAAGGAGAGTTACAGCTACGTCTAATTAATTATCATGTTTTCTAAAGATTTCTGAAACTTTCAGTATGTGTTCCATTTCTAAAAAGGTTACATATCATATTTTGCAACCACGAAAGCAAGTGTATATCTTACAGAGATTATACGGATACAACTCAGAGTAAAAGTTAACACTTATAAATCATGAAAAATTTGCCTTGAACGTACAGCATTAACAGCGGACAAATTGTGTCTTCCAGTTATGTAATTGATACAGTCACAAAGCTAAACTAAAAACACATATTCACTGTTGTCTTTCATTTAGAAATAACATTCGTTGTAATTACTCTCGTTTTTCTTGATCTCTTTTTTTTTATCCTGTAGCTGATGTGGTTGTTGGTATGTTTCAAAGGAACATGTTTAGTGTGATGTTTAATTGAGTGCAATATCAGAGGTGTTATTGTTTCCGCCATAAAACAGACGCCCACTGGGTCTCATGTTTGCGTACCACACGAGCAGATTTTATTCACAGAATGTGAGACGAAAGACAATATATCCTGCGTTTAACAACAGTTCTCTCAAACTGAATATCTGTGGAACCACTAGCAGGACGGTCTGTACATACAACTGAACACGTACTATATAGTCAAACGGCAATATAACGAGTAAATTTATCCGAAACTTGTTGCAGCAGTTTATACATTGCACAACGTAGCTAGGAAGTTTATAAGGTAATTCAAACAAGCAGCAATGCTAGTATGAAAACGCCGATAAGTTTGTTTTTCGTCTCTTTCACAAGACGGTATTTTGTTTCATGAACTAGCGTTAGCCGGATGTGTACTTATTCGTTTCTTATATTGGTCAATCTCCTTTATCCCAATCTCTCTCTATCGCCTTCTGACCTGCTCTTTACCGATTTCGGTCTCGTTTTCATACAACTCACTAGTTGCGAATTCTGATCTCCTGAAATATGTGTCCTGTAATAATATATCTTTTCAGGTTCGTAGTGTGGAATATTAGAAATATGTTTGCGAGGTTTGGTGCGAATAAAGTTTGTAGTAAAGGCGTATTAAATTACAATCTCATACGTGATAGGGGCAGTATTAACGTCACATCTGAACTATGGTATAATGCGATACAATTTTGAAGGTATGTCCAATGGTGTGTGTATACTGTCTGTAACATACATCGCGAATGTAATTTGTAGTAAATAAATTGTAAAGTTTTTAACAGGGGTGTTTTAGTCTCATATGGTGGAAGAGGTTGCCATATTACAGCATGGACTTATGAAATATTTTACCGGGGCGGGGCTCGAAGACGGGACCTCTAGTTTACTAGGCTGTTCCGATAAATTCCGGTGTAGCACACCTACAAGGACTACCCACATGTAGCCCTACTTCGACCATTTTAATTTGTAACGTCAAGCCTAATGCCGTAGTATTAAGTGGAAATAGTAGTAATAGTGGTAGTAATTAGTTTCCTCGTCTGGAGAGAAAGTACCGAGCGAGGTGGCACAGTGGCAACACACTGGACTCGCATTCGGAAGGATGGTGGTTCAAATCCACCTCCGGCCATCCAGATTTAGGTTTTTCGTGATTTCCCTAAATCACTCCAGGCAAGTGCTGGGACGGTTCCTTTGAATGGCCACTGCCAATTTCCTTCCGTATCCTTACCCAAACACTCCGAGCGTAAGTTACGTCTCTAATGACCACGCTGTCGACGGGACGTTAAACTCCAAGCTTCCTTCCTTCTTTTTCGAGAGTACGTGGAATTCGAGATAACGCTGCTTATGCGCAAGAAACATCAGCTTATCAGTGTTGTGGACAAATGGTTTGGGCAGGAGTCAGTGTTCACGGACGTAAGGACTACTGTCTCCTACAGAATGGCGTTATGACTGCTCATAGGTATAGAGATGAGATCCTTCAACGTTCTGGTGTGCCCCACGATGGTGCCGTAGAAGATCATTCTCGTTGTCGATAACGCACGTGCCGTTTCCTGTCTTTTAGAAACAGACCGAGAAATGCGAAATTTCTTTCTTATGCTTTGGCATCTTTCTTAGTAATTTCACTTTTCAAACTGCAATATGCACTTATTTTTCTTTATCCGTACGCTTGTTGCAGAAAAGGAGCTGAGGAATGTGCATCGCATCTCGATGCATATAACTTCTTTGCTATTATAGTGTCAAAAGTCATCGCTGGTTTTCACGCCGGATTTTAAATAAGCTGACTACTTTCGACCACTATATCTAATACCCTATTACAGCTATCGACACAGAGCTGCTATTGTGTGCAACAGGAGATTTTGTACTACAACAACACAGAGAGAACGTTCGTCTCCATTGTATAGTTTCTGCTGAAGAGCAAATTATTGGCACCCACACATAGAATTTTATATAAGTCGGTAGCCTCAACTCCCATATCTTCTATCCCCTTTTCCTTTCAACCCTCTACCACCATAGTACACAATGGGACACTGATACCTACTAAGACATACAAACACTATTTGTTTGTTACGTGTAGTTTTGACTGCAGAGTGAAATGTAGGTTCCAAATACCTCAATTTATATATACAGGGTAAGTCATAAATAAGGAAAAGTATTTAGTGGTAATTGTCACTCAGTGAGCTACAAACGTTAATTCGTTTTTCGCATGTGCCGATATCAACAAATGACAATGCAATTGAATCGTAAAAATCTGGAAATATCTTTTGGTGTTACTGCGTGCTGACGGGGCCATGGGGACAGATCAGCAACAGGGCACAACATGCGATTGTTGTAGGTAGTCTACTGCTCACGAGAAGGCGAGGCATGCGGCGTCGAGGGACACTGCGTGCAATGACAGCGCTCACATATACCATGTACCGTTTTCGCTGGCCGGTATAATTTATCGTGGCTTATTGCCAAATAGAAAGGAACTTGTGCTCTCTAGCCCTGCTGCCGATCTGTCCCCTTGGACAGTGTTGGCACGCAGTAACACTCAAAAATCCACGTCATATCGAGCTTTTTACCATTCAATTGCATTGTCATTTATTGACATAGGAACAGGAGGAAAACGAATTTATGTTTGTAGTTCAGTGTGTGACAATTTGCACGAAATACTTTTCCTGATTTATGACTCACCCTGTATATTAAGATAAACAGCTGATGGTCGGCAATATGCGTTTTCCCAGTCAAGGTGTAACGGAACTGTGCGTCTGTGCGAGTCTTGCTCTGTAGTGGAGTGATTCGATACTGAAGCAGTGCGAACTGGCATTGTCTCGAGCGGGGCGCGGCGCTGGCACGAACTGTCCCCAAATAAAGGGAGCGGGGAGGGGGGAACCGTATCGGGGGTTGCCTGCCGCCCCGCGCCCGGATGCGAATCGAGTTCATGAGTTGCGGCGCGCGACAAGCGACCAGTGGTTAAGGAGGTGGAGCCGGCCGGGCCGAGGCGTTATGAATGAATAATGGATGAGGCGGCAAGTTGATGGGTGGCCGGCCGCGTGGTGAGGGGGCGGGAGGGGGGCGTCTCAAAGGGCCGGCGGGAGGTGGCCCCTGTCCGCGGACTTCATTAGGAATTCCGGCCGCCCCGCGCCTCAACTTTGATACAGCTCCATCAACCTAACGCGCCGGCCAGCCCCCACCGACACCGTACTACCGCGATCCGCCCCGTACCTGACATGCGGCCACCTCCCATGAACAGGTAAACATAAGCGGAAATTACTTGCTTACCTCATTAACAGACTGCGGAAGGTGACTGTCTGCAGTGTTGAAAACGGCTGTAATATACATCCTCAATGGGATATAGTAAGTTGGGGGATGTCCTGGGATTCTGTTCAGGACCCCAATTGTTTCCCATTGGTCCATCTTCTAGCTTGGTTGTGAAGGATGTTTGTTGGTAATAATGATGAAGTAACAAGTAAGTTAGCTTAAGTAGTTTGTATGTCCCCCAGGGGACTTACGGTTCTTTCGTACGTGCGTAGCGAGCACGGGGCCCGGAGCTAATGGAGTCTTCCTTCCTTCTTTATTTCCTTCCTTCTTTCCCCTTCCCCTCCTTTCCTATCGTCACTCCTTCCCCTGTGCACCGGGGACTAATAACCTCAGTGGTTTAGCCCCCCTATCCCAACGAAACCACCCAACCCACAGTTGTTTGGTTCCTTAGAATTACAACAATTAGAACGTAAGAAGAAATCATACACTACGTTTACATGCAACACGTCTTCCGAAAGACGAAAACCGATTTTCGTAAACCGTTTTTCGCATAGCCTGAATCGGATTTCGTAGCTCACTTAAAATGGCGGCTGGAAAACAGCTGATTCAGTTCCATATTTAGTCTGCACAATAGCTATTTTTCTTTATTTAAATACACAGATTTATGTTCACTAATATGTTTATACTTTTATTTCACATTAGAAAATATCATTCTTTCCATATGTACCGAAAATTCTTAACAAGAAAACACAATCTGACACGCCAAGAACGCTTCAAAAACGGTTGCGTTTACATGGGCACGAAAATCTATTGTGGAACTGGAAAACCGCTTTAGAGAAGCGGATTTCCAGAATCGATTTTGGAGTGTTTACATGACCAACCAAGAGCGGAATTGGAAAATCGGTTTACGAAATCCGGTTTTGGGAGCCCATGTAAACGGGGTGATAGACAAAAAACATGTCAGTTAGCATGTGTGCCGATCCCTGGTATTTTCATTACCGTAATCTGTATACTTTGCTCTCGTAACATCACTGTAGTATCGTGCACTACGACAAGCTCTGTCAGACTGAGTCTTGAGATAAACTACTGCACCATGCGCATGTGAAGTGCGTACTGACACATTGACACACCTAGTAGTTTTCATTGGTTTACCCAGAATCGGTAAAGAAAAGGGTATTTCTTTATTAGAAGTTTTTCGTTCAGTATCACCAGTAGTATCATCCATCAATGCGTGTACATTTCTACTTGACTCGCCCTCTAAGAATAGTTTATATATAATATATTAAACATGTTCTAAGAGATCGTGCTACGGATGAAGCGGCAACCCCCGCCGGAGGTACGAGTATGTGTGTTGTCATATCCTACAATGGCCGTTCTCCTCTAGAGATCGAGTACAATCATTGAACAGAGCATTGTACATAGGAACCATATTTCTACCACTTCTATCACTCATGCACCAACTAGGCGAAACGCTTTACCACCCAATGTACACTTCAAGGTGTACGTCAACTACCGTGGCCAGCAAGATCCCCAGATCTGCCCCCCATTGAGTATGTCTGTGACCGCATGAAACATCATGTTATGCGGTCTGCATGAGTGGCTCGAAATGTGGCCAAACTGAGCCACCACGTGGAAATTCCATGGCAATCCATTCCACAGGACCATACACGGTACCTATAACATCGTTTCCATGGTAGAGTTACAGCTTGCATTGATGCAGAACGAGGGTGTACACGGTACTAACACCGACACTGTGCATGCTCTGGTGACTGTACTTACGCGCCTATTGCTCTGTTTGCGATTGGTTTGTTGTGTACTTTCTCAAGAGTGTGTCAATAAAATTTCTCTTTGCTGGGTTGACGAATTCGTTGTGTTCTTATTTCGTTTTCCAGGAGTGTATTTCATAATTACCGCCATTTATTCGTTCCTAATATATATAGGAATTGCATATAAACCTTGAATCTTCTTCTCCCCGCTCACTGTTTCCCTCCCCCCTATTTTTCCATCCCCTATTCCCGCCTCTGTTTGCCCATCTCTTCCTCCCTCCCTTCTACTACCACCATTGTCTCTTCCTTCTCCACATCTCCTCCTTCATTCTACATCTACATGGGATACTCTGAAAATCACATTTAAGTACCTCGAATGGAGCCTTCTAAAAACAATGTTAATTAAAAATGACCCCTACTATTTAAATAAAACAGCTCAGCTTAATTACCAAAACACATTGAAGATGAGCACAAACAGTTTAGGTAAGATCTGCTGGCAGCAAGAGACTGTGCACGGCGATATCAATAAGCAAAAGGCAAATAAAACAACACAATAAAATTTACAAATGGGCCATGCTCTTTAAATGAAAAGGTAGGGAGGCGGCTACTCTTTAATATACCCACGCAGGTAAACAGATAAGCTGACTCAAACAGGAAGGAGAGGAATAAAGTTCCCAACGTCAACCAGAACTACAGCATTGACACGAAGGTGCTTACACAAACGGATAGAACGCCAAATTACAACCGCGGCGATGCCTCACGAAGGGAAAAATTTCTGCAGGGAGAAACTAAGAACACAGAAAAAAAAAGCTATAAAACTACCGCCCTTACAGATGCGAGCTAACAGAGGGGCACAAACCAGTACAATTCCCCTGTTACGTTATCCAAGTTAATGAATATAGAGTACTTGCTACTCAGAGCAAAGGGAAAAGAATAATACAACTGAACCGAACTAAAAGTGCTTTATAACACATGAATAAACAACTAATGACGTAGACACAGGCAACGACGGTCTCTGGGGAACGACCACCAGTCCTAACAAATTGGGACCACAACTTTGCGGAGCATGTTTTATCAGTCAGTTATTTACTTCTTACTCCACGACAAGTGCAGGCACCCTCGCGATGGTATAGGAGGAGGGTGTCGACTAACGCTCGGGAACATCTGCCACATCCGAGAT
This sequence comes from Locusta migratoria, assembly GCA_026315105.1. Lineage (NCBI taxonomy): Eukaryota > Metazoa > Arthropoda > Insecta > Orthoptera > Acrididae > Locusta > Locusta migratoria. The sequence continues at coordinate 217,620,096 of CM048748.1, forward strand.
GAAAAGCTGCTGGAACGACGCGAAGCGCAGTCGGGTCTGAGTGCGGAGTACCATTTGCTGACAGCTCCGACGCTTGGCGAGAGACCGCGCGGTGTCGCACGGCCACTGGGAACGCGACCACATACCCGGGAGACGAAGTAAACAGCCCGAACCGAGCTGCTGTTATAACCTGACAGAAAAGCCTGTCCGAATCAATAGTATGCATGGCTCCTCAAGGACAGGCAGAATAGCACGGAACAACTTCGATGCACACGCTGGGCCCGGCCACAAACGGCCCCCTAATCGAAATAGCTCGACCCTGGCGAGGCCATGCATCGTATCAAACTCTCTGCATGATACTCTCTCTGCTATTCCCGCAGCGACTCACCCACTCATCTTTGCAACTGCCTCGGCGCGCCACCGTAGCGCCCCCAACGGCAATGAAACACACGTCAGAAGACAATTGACGCACGATTGATTAAATAGTGCCACGAGCGGTGCAAGCAGAGAGATCGATGGTACTCACGCCAGTAATTAAGTCAAGGACAGGGTCAAACGAAGAAACAGGAGCCGTTACGGATCAATTATGTTTACTGTAGTTTTTTCCCCCCCGAAACGGTACTTCTCCGCCGGTCTAAAGCGTCTCGCTGCGGAGCGCACGGTTGCTCGCCGTGGAGGTTCGAGTCCTCCCTGGGACATGGGTGTGTGTGTTTGTCCTTAGGTTAGTTTATCTAGGTTTAAGTACTTTGTAAGATACGGACTGATGACCACGCAGTTTGGTCCGATAGATTTACAAACATTTGAACTTCTTGGCACTTCTCCCCAGGTACGCCTCATAACATAATATACAAAATTTTGTTCAATTATCTCTTAAATAACGTAAGCTCCTGTACCAATGTATTTTCCCACATGTCCTCCCTTAATCTACGGTGTTAGTATCCAAATTTGATTTTATAAACCTTGGACAGCAATACTGGTAAACACTGGCCGCTAGGTTTGTCAGTGAATAATTTTTCTTCATTGTTTGGATACAAGGCATACACGCTGTGCACATAAATTACGTGCATTATAACTACATTTTGTTGGTCCCTTGTGCAATGTGAGAACCAAGAATGTTGTTATGGTACGCTGCATACGTTTGTTGTTATCTTTAGGTGGCGCGTTGGCGTTATTCTTGTGCCCAACTAAAGATTTCCAGAATAGAATTCTAGTTGGGCACACTGTGTTAATAAAAATTCTGTTGTGTAGTAATGAGACTCTCGAGCGCATATAAGTCAGACACGTTAATAAACTGTCTTGTCTTCATAAACGCTTGTTGACGCTGTAAAGCAGAAAATAATTACAAAAAGCGTGTTTTCGCTTTATTGTGTGCTTCAGGTAAATTACCGCTCCGGCGGCCTGCTGCAACCCCGACGGCTTACGCCGGAGCGCTACGGGACTCCAATTACGGCCTAACTACTACACGCTTCGTAAAATGCTCTTCTGTGCGCCGAAACACGTGCATAGCTAAAACTTCACTGGTCCCTATTTAACTGCGTTATTTGAAAATACGCGTGGATAACTAGATATTTTTCAGGTTAAGGGGTGAAAAATGCTTTTTGGTTGCTCCCTCTGGATTTCCCGCTTTAGGGAATCTCACACATACGAGTTTATTCGATTTATCTGTGTTAATACCGCTCGTCTATGGCATTCTTACTTTTGGACTTCTCCTAGGCTGTTTCAGGAAACGGTGACTAAATTACAGCACTCTTCGAAATATATTGTACAAAACGACAATAATCTTTCAACACGTACTAAAGTGTGTGGTTAGTGACTCTATATTCCTGTTGTTGTTGTTAGTGTTGCTACTGTTGTGGTCTTCAATCAGCAGGCTGGGTTGATGCAGATTTCCACGCTACCCTATTTTGTGCAAGGCTCATGATCTCCGAATAAGAACGGCAACCTACATCCTTCTGAAACTGTTTACTGCGTTCGTCTCTCGGTCTCGCTCTACGATTTTTTGCCCCGAACACATATCCTTCTAATGCAAACTGACGATTCCATGATGTCCCAGAATGTCTCCTACCAACCTATCCCTGCGAGATATAAAACGTTTTTTTTTTTTTTTTTTGTTTTTTTTTTTTTTTTTTAAGAAAAAAAATCTAGGGGTATTTGAAAGTAGAGCAAGCGATTTACGTGTTTTACATACAATTAATATTTTTCAATGATTTTATAAATTGTTTACATAGTTTGAATTTCAGTTTGCAAGGAAAGTAGCGCACTATTTATGACTTATCTGACTACATCAATGTCAACTTGGTTGCTTAAATAGCAAAAATACAAGAACAAAATAATACATCAGTCTACTATGCTGCTGTTCACAACGAAATTTCTGGTGGCTCCCAATTTGTAAGACATACCGTCTCTTTGTGTATTGCATAGTGATTTTATATACAGCACATCTTCCATCACAATTACTTTCCTCGGGGAATTTCGTACACTGCGCATTTCAGTGGTGCACAGTTCATTTGTCGAAAGCCCTATATATATATATATATATATATATATATATATATATATATATATATATATATATATTACTCTAGAGTCTTCTATTATAAACTGGCCGGCCGCGGTGGGCGAGCGGTCTGCGGCGCGTCAGTCACAGTCTGCACGGCCACTACGGTCCTGGGTTCGAATCCCCCCTCTGGCATGGATATTTGTGCCGTCCTCAGTATTAGCTAGTTCATCAGTAGTTTGTAAGTTTAGGGACTGATGACCCCGTTGTTAAGTCCCATAAGCTTTACAAACATTTGAACATTTGAATTTCAATAAACTGCGTAAACAGTCAGTACTGCACTCAGGCTGTAAATATTACTGCGCAATATTGAGTCCTGCACGTCTTTTACCGAGAGTGGGAGCTGCCATTTAGTTTAATTGCAGTTTCAGATACATTGCAGAATATCCCCAAAAAGGGTTTTTATTCTTTTAAAATATCCAGTATGCATGTTATCAACACAATTATCACTGACACTTTTAGAATTTTTGTCTCAGCAGTTTTAACTATTACAGATATACTAATGAAGTCCAGATCAAACACACTCATACACACAGAAATTCACATTGACCAGTGACAAAAATTTTAAACTGATGCATTTCAGAACCCAAAAGACGGCTCACAAAACCCTCATGGGACAAAAAAATTAAAGCGCTGGAGACCTCTTTGGATGCCGTTCTGCTTTTAACAACAGGACAGGCATTGAAGTTATGTGTGTAACATAATCTCCGGTCGTACTTTTCGTATCCCAGACTCATGTTATTGCCTGCGTCACTTTTAGAGTACCCAGCGCAGCTGGAAAACGCGACTGAACGTTGTTCCTTTTTTTAATTTTTTTTTATTTCGCGTTTGTAATTGTAATACGTAGAAACATGCTAGCGGAAAGAGGAATTTATTGCCCGCTCTGTTCATTGGCGGAGGTATTTATTTCATTTGGGCTCGAACGTAATAACGTTCCATGGTGTAGATTAATGGAGAGTGAGTAGGTTTCCATGCCGTGGCGTTGGCCGAAACAACGATCCTGCAGAGTAAATGTTGCCATGACTATTGCAAAGCCGTAGACGAGGGAACGCGGAGCAGACACGTCCTATAGGTTTGGATCTTAGGCGAATAAGTTTTTATAAATGTTGTTGTTGTTGTGGTCTTCTGTCCGGAGACCGGTTTCGGGCAACTCTTCTCCCTACTCTTTCCTTAGCAATCCTCTTCATCTCCTCATCAGAACGGTAGCCTAAGTCCATTTGAATGTGCCTACTATGTTGCTCTCTTGTTCTGCCTCTGCCATATTTCCTCCACACACTTCCCTCCATTGCTAAATTTAGGATTCCTTGATGTCTAAGAATGTATCATACCAAACGATCCCTAATTTTAGTACAGGTATGCCAAAATGCTTTTCCTTCCAAATTTTGTTCAGAACCTCATCATTTTTTTAGGTAATCTAACCACAAATTCCTCAGCATCTTTCTCTAGAACGACATTTCAAACGCCTCTATCCTCTTCCTGTCCGAACTAGTAAGTTTCACTCCCGTCCAAGGCAGTTCCCCACACAAATACCTTCAGAAAAGACTTTCTTACACTTAAATTAACATTACATTTTAGCATCTTACATCCTCTCTACTGCGACCATCATATGCTATTTGACTAGCCAAGCAACAAAACTCAGCTACCATTGTTTCATTGCCTAATCTGATAACTTCAGCATCGCTTGATTTTCTAAGACTGCATTCCATTACGCTTGTATTACTCTTGCTAATGTTCATCTTATACGCTCCTTTCAACAAACTGTTCATTTCGTTCAGTTGCTCTTCCAGGTCTTTTACTGACAGAAACACCATGTCATCAGTAAAACTCAATGATTTTGTTTCTTCATCCCCACTTTAATTCCTCTCAAAATTTCTTTTTGCTTTCTTTCACAGCTTGCACATTGTACAAATAGAATGATATGGGGAAAGGATACAACCCCATCTTAATCTCTTCCTAACAACTGGGTCCGTTTCATGCCCTTCAACTCTAATAACAGCTGTTTGGCTAATGTACAAGTTGTAAATAACCTTCCGTTCGGTATATTTTACCCCTGCTCACTTCAGAATGAGAGAGAGTGCATTGCAATCAACATTGTCAAAAGTTTTCTCTAAATCTCCAAAACCTAGATATGTGGTTTACCTTTCCTCAACCTAAAGTGGTTTGCCTTTTCTTAACCTAAGGTGAGTATTGCTTCCCGTGCTCCTACATTTCTCTAGAATCCAAACAAATCTTCCTCGAGATCAGCCTCTATCAGCCTTCTCACAAGTGTTCCAACCAAATAGTTGAAGGTATGCACGGATAAGAAAAGTCTTATTCTCATCCGCACCACATCCGCAAGGCCCATATCCGCAACCGCATCAGTGGCACTTTATCCGTATCCTCAAGTTCGTTAACCGCATACACTGGTAATGAAGTTTTGAATGAGTAATAGATAGGAGTATCTAAAACCATATAATGTAATGATATAATACTTGTTAGTGTATTTCTTCAACAACTACTTCTGACTTTTCGAATCACGGTAACTGTTCTACACCTACTCCAAAACAGACTAATCCAAACAGGTAAATATTGGCGCTCTGGACGTAATAGAGGCACCTTCTTATAAATTTCAGTGGTTAAAAACTGCTCGGCATAGAAGAAGTTTTACTGTGATTACATTAAAAAAACGGTTCTTTATTATGTGATATCTCCTGAACTGTGTGTCTTACATTCACTTATGTCAAATACCATCGCGAAAGTGCAAGCAATATGTTGGCAAAGTTTCATCGCAACCGAATGAACGATACAGCTGCGCATAAAACAGAACAAACATACATTAATTTTTATGTATTAGATAAATGGTAACAAAAGTAATAAAGATTGACAATAGTATTTTATAGCAACTCTCATAATCAGACACAGTGAGCAGTGAAAGTAACGTATTTAGGAAGGTACACAATGTTAGATTGTATAGGCTGGCCCTAGCTGCAGTCGACATTGTCTGTTTTTGCTGATAGTTACCAATTAGAAGTAGACGGCAGTTTTAACACTTAGAATTAAAATATTTAAACTCGTTACGAGTGTCAGCTATTATGATTTCAATATTTTGTAAATTTTTCAGTGTAATCAGAATAATCTTTCTCTAGCTATTGCAGGCACAGATTTTTGGTCTTGAGTCGTAATTGGAAGCATCACATGTAAGAAACTACAAGGCCCGCCGTTCTGCCGGCTGGACCATATCACTGTTCACAACGATCATGATCCACGGCTGGAACAGCCTGTTCTGAAGATATATTACTGTCACGCGCGATACAATTTAGATAGGTACTTACGAGATTCTACAGTTTCATAATATTCATATCTGCGCTTGCCAATATTCTTGTTACGACGAGTAAAGAGTACTGGGTAGATACCTCGCTCTTTATTCGGATGTAACACGCAGATATCCACGTCGCTCACAATTTCATTCGCTAAGCAAGAAATACTACGGATATCCACAGATATATAGGTACTTACAAGATTATATAGTTTAATGATATTCATTTCGGAGATTTAAAATGTACTTGTTACGAAGAGTAAAGAGTACTGGGCAGATACCTCACTCTTTATCAGCATGTAACACGCGGATATCCACGTCGCTCTCAATTTTATCCGCTAAGTAAGAAATCCTACGGATATCCGAAGATATATAGGTACTTACGAGATTATATAATTTAATAATATTCATATTTGAGCTTTAAAATACTCTTGTTACGAAGAGTAAAGAGTACTTTTCAGATACTTCGCTCTTTATCCGCATGTAACACGCGGACATCCACGTCACTCACAATTTAAGGAGCGAGATGGCGCAGTGGTAACACACTGGACTCGCATTCGGAAGGAAGGTGGTTCAAATCCACCTCCGGCCATCCAGATTTAGGTTTTCCGTGATTTCCCTAAATCACTCAAGGCAAATGCTGGGATGGTTCCTTTGAAAGAGCACGGCCGATTTCCTTCCACATCCTTACCCAAATACTCCGAGCGGAAGCTCCGTCTCTAATGACCACGCTGTAGACGGGCCGTTAAATTCCAAGCTGCGTGCCTGCCTGCCTGCTGCTCACAATTTTATCCGCTAAGTGAGAAATACGCGCAGACCTCTACCCATGGTAAAGGTGTCTAAGATTAGCGAAAAATTTATCCGCAACTAAAAGATAACAAAAAAGACGAACGTATTCGTTGCTATTACTTTTTTCTATGGCCTTACTTCTATCGAAACGATGAAGCCCTGGAACTTAATGTTGCTTCAAAAAGCAACCCACGGTAGCAGTTGGCAGCTTCAGGGACTGAGGAAAGTTGCGCCCCGCGTAGTTCGTGCGGTGGCCGGCACCGACCTCACGGCTGAGCGAGCAAAGTGGCGCGGCGCGGTCCCTGAAGACGCACATATCGGCAGGGGAGCCGGCCGGCAGAAACTTGGTCCTCATCCGGCGGCCGCGTAATGAATCCCCGCCCGCCTAAGGTGGTCTGGGGTTACGGGCAGGCCAGCGGGAAGCACCGGAGCACCGGCTCCCTAGGGACAATGCCACGGCCGCCGACGCACTCTGGAGGGCCGGGGCTGGTACGCGCGATTCCGGCCCGCAGGTCGTGCCGAGACGTAAACAAGATTCAGCGCGTGTTCTGGCCGGCACGCAACCGCCCTCATTAGCGAGATTGTGCCGACCTCCCCCCCCCCCCTCCTACCCCCTACCACACCGACCTGTTGTGTCCGGCGCCCCCGCAACTGCGCGGCCCTCTCGGAGCCGCCGGCAGACGAAACCTCTGTGCTCTGATGGCCACTCACTCACTCACTCCCTTTTCGTCCCTTGACGAGTACTGTGCGCTAGGACGAGGTAGAGATGGTGTTACCACGTCACGGGTTGATAGCCTTCAAATTGCGTAGTTTTGGTATATCGCCCCAAATTTGCGACTGAATAGGAGGCATCGAATAAAACAGAGGTGATATCGGGCGTTCCACAGGGTAGTGTTATTGAACCTCTGCTGTTCCTTATTTACATAAAAAATTTAGGGGAAATTCTAAGTAGCTCTCTTAGGTTGTTTGCAGAGCCGGCCGAGGGGACTGAGGCTCTTCAGTAACGGTCTGTACGACCACTACGGTCGGGGGTTCGAATCCCACCTCGGGCACGGATATTTGTGCCGTCCTAGTTCGTAAGTAGTTCCTAAGTAGTTTGTAAGTTCAGGGACTGATGACCCCGTAGTTAAGTCCCACAAGATTTACAAACATTTTTCTGTTTGCAGATGATGTCGTCATTTACCGTGTAGTAAAATCATCTGAAGATCAAAACCATCTACAGAACGACCTGAATGAGATATCAGTAAAGGTAAAGCAGTCAACAATCCGAAGAATGTTTTGAACACCACAGTGGTCCTGTTTGGAAATGGTATGTCGTTGCCTTCCTCCAACCTTCGAACTGACTTACCCAGCCAGTTATAGGGGGACCTACAGTTTAACGTGGGTTCCGAACCACGGTGCTACTCGTTATTTTTCACATGAGCAATAATGCCAGAGGTGAAAGAAGTGGAAAGTGACAGATAGAAATCCTAGGACCTGGCGGGGATCGAACCCGCGACCTTTGGATTTGTAGTCTGGCACTTTACCACTGTGCAACCGAGGCATATCTGTATGGTGTAAAAATTGGCAACTGACTCTAAATAATGAGAAGTGTGAAGTCGTCCACATGAGTACCAAAAGAGATCCGTTAAACTTTGTTTACAAGATAAATCAATCAAAAGTGAAGGCCGCAAACTCCACAAAATACCTAGGAATTGCTATTACTTCAGACGTAAGTTGGAAATAACGCGTAGATAATGTCGTGGGAATGGCGAACCAGAGACTGCGTTTTATCGGCACAACCCTTAAAACATGCAACAGAACTACAAAAGAAACTGCATACACTATGCTTGTCCGTCCATTTTTCGAGTATTGCTGCCCAGTGTGGGATCCTTATCAGGTGGGTTTGATGGAGCACATCGAAAGAGTCCAAAGAAGGGCAAATCGTTTGATATTGTCACGATACAGGGAAGACAGCGTTACGGAAATGATACAGGATCTGGGATAGGATTCATTACAACGACGGCGCTTATCGCTGCTGCGTGGGCTGACTACGAAACTCAGATCACCAACAGTCTCTTCCAAATGGGAAAACATATTGTTGACTCCCACTTACATAGAAATGATCATCAGAACAAAATACGAGAAATCAGAGCACGAACGTAGAGATTCAGGTGTTCTTTCTTCCCGCGCGCTATTCGAGAATGGAATGGGAGATGAATAGTATAATGGTGATTCGATGAATCCTCTGCCAGGCACTTAAATGTGTTTTGCAGAGTACCCCATGTAGATGTAGATGTAGTAGTGGCCGGCACCCGGCACGGTTTTACCAGAATTGCTTCCGGTACGCACGTTTGGATAGCGGTTCAGGCAGAAATTCAGCCACTTAACTATTTTTGTTTTTCTTCGCTTTTGTTCCCTTAACGTTTCTAGTTCTTCCTTGCTAACTGAAGTATAATATCCGATATTCGTTGTTATTTTCTCTTAAGCCGACTTATTAGCGTGGTAGCGTCAAGAGCTGCGGACGTAAAGAGATGTATATAACAGGTTTACATCTACACTCTCCCAGATAGTTTTATCGATTTGGTTGAATTACGGTTTATGTAACTCATTTGTTTATTTAATAGAATTATAATATTTGGTATTCGACGTTATTTATTAGAAACAAGAACGAACTTTGTCCATGAGAGAATTTGTTAAGTTTTTCGTTCTAGGCCGCTCGGTTTTCCCCACGGCCCACGGTGTTTGAATTAATTTGCAGTTCAGTACAGTGTTGGAATATTTCAGTTTCAAAGTTCAAAGTGAACATGGCTAGCACGTGTTTCCGGAAGCAGATGCTGTGTAGGAGGAGCTATGTTTACGTACATTACTAAAAGCAAACATTAACACAACGAACATAGTCTAGCGGAGGCGTTGTCCCGCATGTATAACGAGTAAAATGTATTGCTCAGAACCTATTATCTCCGAATATGCAGAATATCTACAACGTTGGAAATGGGAATATAAGAGCAAGACAATTGAAGCTGGTGCAAAGAATTTATTTTACCGTCGACAATTTTTTAAGAATTTCTGCCAAAATGGATTTTATTGTAAATTTGGTTATTATTCTCAACCTCTTTCAAATAAATGTACGGTCTTTGTGCTTCTGAAAAAAAAACCGGTCGTGTTACCTAAAATCTATACAAAGGTATCATCTCCTGACAAGCGTTCAACACAAGTAAAACTGAGAAGAGATGCGGGTAAGAGTGATGTCGTTACAAATTTTGTATTAATCTTTGTTACAAACCCTCCAGTAGCCTTGTAGCAAACACGAATATAATAAAACACGTAGTTGTGGTACAAGCGGTAGTGTGACAATAATATACAATTACGAGGAGGGGAACATACTGCAATGATGTGATGAGTGCTATCGACAAGGGGTGTCAAATACATTCTGTATTTCTAGGTTTCCTGAAGGCTTTTGACACTGTACGTCACAAGCGTCTAACAACTCATCAGGTGCTCTATCAGCATGACACATAATGGAGAATTTATTTTGCATATTTATTTATGCTTGACATACCATTCATAAAAGATTTGTTTATCAATTCATTGTCTTGTGGTCGCTGAGCACACCGGTCCAAAAAATGGAACCAAACCACTTAATCTAACTTACACTAAGAACAACACACACACACACACACACACACTCACACACACACACACACACACACACACACACACACACACAGCAATGCCCTAGAAAGGACTCTAACCTGCAGCGGGAACAGCCGCCTAGTCCTTAGCATGACGCCTTACACCGTGCGGCTGTTGGTACATGGTTCAACTTTTGTGACGTAAAGAGTCGTTCAGCTGCCCCTTCATTCTGACGTACAACCAAATAAATAAAAACGAATGTAATTGTGAGCTTTTACAACTATTAAGACTGATGATCATTAAGTCGAAGAGAAATGAACAGAATATCCAACAGATCACCTCCCGCATTGATGTGAGTCAGCCGGCTGCAGTGGCCGAGCGGTCTGCGGCGCGCCAGTCACAGTCTGCACGTCCGCTATTGTAGGGGATTCCAATCCACCCTCGGGCATGGATGTTTGTGACCTCTTTAGTATAAGGTAGTACGTAAGTAGTTTGTAGCCGGCCGCGGTGGCCGAGGGGACTGAGGCGCTCCAGTCACGGCCTGCACGGCCACTACGGTCGGGAGTTCGAATCCCCCCCCTCGGGAATGGATATTTGTGCCGTCCTTAGTATTAGCTATTTCATAAGTAGTTTGTAAATTTAGGGACTGATGACCCCGTAGTTAAGTCCCTTAAGCTTGACAAACATTTGAACATTTGATGCGAGTCAGTCGTACAAAGTCGTCAACAGCACCGAATCCAGTCACTAAGGAAATATGTACTCAAGTAGCGTTCATCTTTCAGCACCAGCAGTGTTCAGACCGGGCGCAACCGCTCTGTTGGCAGCACTAGCACGCGTCTACGCTGTTTGGGAGTACCGTGATTTAACGTACAAACAGGCGAGCGCGCGCGACGACCGGCCGCCGTGTCAATTTGCAAATCGCGCAGCCTATCGCAAATTGCGTCAGCCGCTGCCAATCGCGCGTCCTCTCTCTCCCAGAATGCGCAGTCTTAGCGATCCATATTCAAGCGCCGGCGACAAGCTGACCGGTTTTTCGATCGCGCCTAATCCATTAACCAGCTGGGCTCCTCCCGCGCCTATCGCGCCACTGCACGCAAATGAAGTTAGCGCCAGGCGTTTATAGAGGGCGCCAGACTGCCCCTACACGGCCACGTGTTTACTCGACCAGACGAATTTGCCAGTCCGATTTGCCATTGTTTACCGGCACGGGGGGTGCCTCCAATGAAATGTTTTGGCTCCCGTCCGATCGGAACCTCCCGCCGGTACAGCACCCAAACGCACCTTCACCCCTCTCTGAATCTCTCTCCTGCCACCACAGCCAACCGGAACCCTTCCCACCGCAATCCCCCCCCCCAGGCCACTTCGAATTCGAAATACTCACACAGAGACAGAGAAACAAACACGCACGTTCAGTCAGAAATGGAGGGGGAGAGAGAGAGAGAGACCGACAAAATTACATAAGCACGCAGACAGTTACATCCCACTGTTTCAATTTACTGATGCTAATTAGGTTTTAAATTAATACCTGTTCCGCGCTGTCCCGTAGATTGACCATGCATTTTGATAAGTCATCGGTATGTAACCAAATCTCGGCTGGACGCGTCCGCAGCTGCAAACAGCTTATCTGGGTATTAACGGCGGCGGGCGCGCCGGCCGGAAGCCGGCCAAACTTCCAGCAGCTGCGGTTCCCCCGCGTAATGCGACTCCGCCTCTGAAATTCGCAGACGTAAATCCCGCACGCTGACGAGGAGTCCGCGACTGAGGAGGCGGGGAGGCACGTCTGAAACGTGCGCGCCGACTAGTCACTGAGGGTCGCCGGAACTTATGACGGGTTGAAATTAACCCCTTCGGTCATGGCGTCCTCATGTAAATAAATGCAGGGTTGAGAATATAAACTGCTACCAATCACATTATAGATCGTTTTAGTTATTTAATTACACGATAGGTTTCAGGCTTGTGCCCATCATCAGTTGCTTAAAAAACTTAACAGTATTACATGGCCGCGGAGGAGTAGCCGAGCGGTCTAAAGCGTCTCGCTGCAGAGCGCGCGGTTGCTCGCCGTGGAGGTTCGAGTCCTCCCTAGGGCATGGGTGTGTGTGTTGTCCTTAGGTTAGTTTACCTAGGTTTAAGTAGTAAGCTACGGGCTGATGACCACGCAGTTTGGTCCGATAGATTTAGAAACATTTGAAGTATTACATGTGTAGCATGTTGGTGTAGTTTACTGTTTGAAAACAAATTACTTGGAATTAATAACAGCGAAGTCAATTCCAGGAGGCGACATCACATGAACAAAAAAAAAACTGTTTATTTACATTTAATATTGCATCAAAATCGCGACTGTCCATGTGACGCGCTTTTTACATAGTTTTTTAGTCAGCTAACGTGATTTCACAGTGCTCCAAGATAGACGAAAGGTTGAAACAAATGTGTGTAACAGATGGGACAAAACTGAAAAGAAATATGTGGAAATCAACCGACCAGAAGTGATTCAGATTTAAATTTAATATAAAGAAGGGGTCGACAAAATTGATTTTCTGATCACAATTTTTTGTAAGTTGATTCCATAATGGATAAAAGTTGCCAGCCCAACGGTATACAAAAATAAAAATTTCCATCTTGGTGGTACGATATGAAAAAAAAATGTTATAAATTACATATCGATTTCGTTGCCATCATGGAACACCATCAGTCCTGTAAAATTAGGTTCCTTGAATCATACATTAAACCAATATAGAAATTTTTTTAAAAAGTGAACGCTTATCACGTTTGCTCATTCATTTGATATTGCACTGTAAATGCGTGGATTGCGTACAAGAAAATCGCATCGTCATTAGGTGTTCTTGAAAATTTGAGCATTGATTTGCTTTACGTTTGGGCAAATCTGGTCAGATTACTGAGAAAAAGAGATGATTCAGCTGCCAGGGAAATAGGTCGTACCTCTAGTGAGAGTCCAATACCATCTCGAAGATTTCAAAACGCGCTATTGCGAAATTTAGTTCAGGAGATAACGTTCGTTTGAACAAAGCTGGACAACTTCCAGAGGTCAATCGCAAAGGTGAAAGAAACCGGGTTGCAAAGGCAAAACCAAATTTTATTGCGTAAAATGTAACATTCACTTGTGTCTGGATAAACTACAAGTAATTATTGTTTTAATTATCATTCTTCACAAGAGTAGAACCATAATTTAGGTATATCATCATTAAGTAAGTTTTGTGTAATTATGTATTTTCGTGGAATAGAATCAAATAAATTACTTTGACTTTTCGACTATATCCTTTTGAGTACAATATCCTCTTTTGGGGAGACGTTGTAACCCTGTTAGGAGTTGCCTATAAATAATTTGTACATCTGAAAACTCATAATTTAATTCGAAGAACTGGATATTATTGCCATGATTCTTTTCAGGAGAAAGAAAGAAAGAAAAAAATAACTTTGTGACCGAAAGAGTTAATATCTGTGGTGGAGGGCGGTAAGGTATTTCAATTTTCTTCGGGTTTGCTGTTGAAACTATTATTTCCTTTTGTTCAGCAAAGCCGCTCACAGAAACCAAGCGGCGTTCTCAGAGAATTGAGTAGCTACGTCTGGAACGACGAAAATCCTTATGACACTACTGTCTCATATAATCAATCATCTACAGTGCTCTATCATATCGGATCCTGGAATTGGACAAGATGCTCTAATTCAAAATTGTATAAGTAAGATGTTGAAGTAATCCTTTCTTCATTGAAGATGCTCTCCAGGTACGAAATTCATTAAAGATAATAAGATCGCAATGTTTTATTTTTAAGCGGTTTTAGCAAAAATATATTGCCATATTCATATGTAATCCACTGTAAATAAAATACAGAAGTTACTGCGTTACAAACAGATGTCAGAACTACATATTCCCTCTTGCAAATGACGAATAAAAATGCGTAGTATTATTTGGCTGTTTTTAGTGGTGACGAGGCAGTGACGTTCCGCCACAGTCAGCTGCTAATGACTGAGTTGCCATTTATCCACAATGGCTACAGTCAACAAGGCGTTATTCGTTATTTGCGAAATTTCTGTCACCCTCCTACGAATGTGAATACATTTTCAAAAATTCAAATGTTTGTTAAGCTTATGGGACTTAACTACGGGGTCACCAGTCCCTAAACTTACAAACTACTTATGAACTACTTACGAACTAGGACGGCACAAATATCCATGCCCGAGGGGGGATTCGAACCCCCGACCGTAGTGACCGTGCTGACCGTGACTGGAGCGCCTCAGTCACCTCGGCCACCGCGGCCGGCAATACATTTTCGTAGTGCCCACTATATAAGGCGACATGATGATCATAATAAAGTAAGACAGATAGAAAACGGAAAGATTGAAATGTTTGTTAAGCTCAAGGAACTTAACTACGGATCATCAGTCCCTAAACTTACAAAGTACTTATGAATTACCTTATAATAAAGACGACAGGAGACCACATAAAATGCAGTATATCGGGGCGGAAAGCGACGGACATGCATACAGAAAATTTTGAAATATACATACCATGAAATACCTGTCTTTCTTACTGATCAACTACCTACTATCAAAATTACCAGAACATCGTAAAATATAGTATTAACATTCGACAGTCATAGAAACTGTTTCACAGTAATTATTTGCTTACAAATTTATTAGGCCTGTTGTAATGTTTGTGCCACAGTTGGTGAAATTGTATGTACGGCCATATCGCTAATTTGCTTGTGTTTCGCCAGGATTATGGTATCATTACGAAAATAAATATGAATAACTCCTTTCAATTAGGCAATTATCGATACAAAAACACTTGGTAACAATCTTACTCAATTACTAGAAATAACTGGAATTCCTAATCCTAATATATAAGAAATAAGAGGATTCAATGTTCAATGTAGTAATTTAATTGTAAAAATGTATGCTGCGTAAATTCAGGGATGAATTATGATACAAATGTATTGAATCACTAACAAGGATGGCACAACCTCTACCTCTACCTGTTATGAAAAATGGTTGATATTGAGGACGTGTTAATTGTTTGAAAAGAAATTAAAAATCGCTATCCAACTCGGTAGAGAATAAACCTGAAGCTCAAGAACACAGCCAACTATTAGGAGGTACATTTATCTGCACTATAAAATATGCAATGTGCGTATATCACCAATTCCAAATACTGCTCCAATAAGATGAACGGTGGCTGGCCACCGTGGTTGGGTCAATTCGACGTGCAGCTGAAGCTGTTAGACGATGGCTGCAAAGTGAACGAACTACTTGGTTAAACTCCTTAGTTGAAGTCACCCAAATATCAGAGTCAAGCAAAGGGTTCTCGCAAACTGCTTGGCTCACTGGCCAGAAGCAGAAGGGAAACTCAATTGGAAGCTTGTAAATGAGTACTTCGAAATGCAAATACAATGCACTGAAGTAATAATTTTGTTCTTGTGCTCGCAGAGAAATAATTATAAATACTTCAGGCAATGCGATCTTCACTTGTTACTTACTAATTGTGAGCTAAGTCACTGGACGCTTTGCCAGCAACTGCCCACCTGCGTCCCCGCACCACGAACGTCGCTAGCCGAATCCCCGACTTACTTTTCAGCAAGCCACAAGAGTCTCCAGAACGTTTTCTCTAGAGCCAAGCACAGCTAAGGCTTCAGATCTCTCTCCCCCACCTTTACTTCCTTCCAAACATTTTTCCCGCAAAAAAGAACCTTCTAGAGGCTTCTAGAAAACTTCTAGAACGTTTCGATCGTTTGGCGCGAAGCGGCATCGGTCAGTCAGTAACCTGTGACCTCGCACCGCCTGGCCAACACCAGCATCAACCAGTTTTCTCAGTGACGTAGTTAACATTAATATTCCCCCTCTTCCTTCCTGTGTTTGCTTTCACATTATCCGGAAACAAACTGATACCAGTAATCACATCTTTATACATAAAGCAGAGCGTCCGTATGTTTGTTTGCGTGAACATCTTCCTTACAAATCTACAGTGTTGTTCCAATACTTATGAAATTTTGCACACATAAGCTTCAATCCATGAGGACGTTCGCCGTAAATGTAAGAATCACGTATGATACATAGTTCACGAGATATGACGTCATAAAGAATGAGATGTATGAAAACTGCTGCATTTAGCGACAATGCAGTTTATTTTCTCCTAAACCTCTGGACCGATTTCAACCAAATTTGATACACATTTTCCTTACTATAAGGTCACAATTGTTGCAGGGCTAAGAATCACATACGATTCGCAAAAAAACTGCTACATAATGTGGCAAGACTTTATAAATACGCTATATGAGAATGAGAGTACTTAGCGACTTGCAACAAACTTTAAACATACTGTAATATCAAACCTTTATTAAAGTTTCTCGCTGACAACTGTAGCAAAATGATGAAAGGAAAAAGTTTCTCGCTTGCTACTTTTCCGCTGTTCATGGCCTAAAACAACGGCATTCGTTATGACGTTACATTTTTTAATTTGTACACTTCAAATTTTAGCCACAGGAAATTTTACGGACAGTATACACGCATGTGGTTGAGTGTTCCTTCTAAATTGTATCATAGTACGACACATAGTTCATGTGATATAAGCACATAAACAGTAACATTCATGGAAAACCGCCCCTTCACGCACCAAGTTTTGATCTATTACTACTAATTGTATTCCCAAGACATTTTACTGACATACAGCCATTATAGAAATGCATCACAGGAATAAATAAATAAATACCCAGGCAACGCGGGATTTTCAGCTATTAATTAATAAATGCTTGTTATTAGTTATTAATCTGTAACACAGCATGTAAGGTGGTGAAATTTCCTGCCACCTTACACTGTATAAACATAGATGAATGGCATTTCTGTAACCACGTACTAATTAGTGAGCTAGAAAATTTGGTTTAGTCTCATGGAGTGGATGCCTTATTTCAATAGGAGGCTGCATTTCCCCCTGGGTCACTATCTAAACGAACATGCAACATGCAGTATAGTAAAACCATAGCGGACCCTGGTCAATTAACCACTCTGTCCTACACCGGGTCTCTACTGCTAGGCGCCTAAGAGCGCTCGGACACTTCACCGCGGCGGTTAGATGAACCATCCGCCGTACATTTAAATATGTTTAGCAGAGTATTTATGCACACTACTGGGCATTAAAATTGCTACACCAAAAAGAAGTGCAGTTGATAAACGGGTAATCATTGGACAAATATACTAGAACCGACATGTGATTACATTTTCACGCAGTTTGAGTGCATAGATCCTGAGTAATCAGTACCCAGAACAACCACTTCTGGTCGTTATAACGGCCTCGATACGCCTGGGCATTGAGTTAAACAGAGCTTGGATGGCGTGTACAGGTACAGATGCCGATGCAGCTTCAACACGATACCACAGTTCATCAAGAGTAGTTCAAAAAATGGTCAAATGTTTGTAGAACTTACGGGACTTAACTACGGGGTCATCAGTCACTAAGCTTACAAACTACTTATGAACTAGCTAAGACTAAGGACGGCACAAATATCCATGCCCGAGGGGGGATTCGAACCCCCGACCGTAGTGGCCGTGCAGACTGTGACTCGAGCGCCTCAGTCCCCTTGGCTACCGCGGCCGGCATCAAGAGTAGTGACTGGCGTATTGTGACGAACCAGTTGCTCGACCACCTTTGACCAGACGTTTTCAATTGGTGAGAGATCTGGAGAATTTGCTGGCCAGGGCAGGAGTCGAACATTTTCCGTATACTGAAAGACCTGTACACGACCTGCAACATGCGATCGTGCATTATCCCGCTGAAATGTTCGCGGGGATCGAATGAAGGGTAGAGTGATGCAGCGTCAAGGGTAACCGCAGCCATGGTCTGGGAGCTGATCCTTCATGCTGCTGCAAACGTCGTTGAACTGTTCATGCAGATGGTTGCTGTCTTGCAAACGTCCCCATCTGTTGACTCTCGGATCATGTCGGGGCTGCACGATCCGTTACAGCCATGCGCATAAGACGCATGTCATCTCGACTGCTGGTGATACGAGGCCGTTAGGATCCAGTACGGAGTTCCGTATTGCCTCCTGAACCCACCGATTCCATATTCTGCTAACGGTCATTGGATCGCGACCAACGCGAGCAGCAATGTCGCGATACGATATACCGCAATCCGGCTTTTATGAATGTCGGAAACGTGATGGTACGCATTTCTCCTTCTTACATGAGGCATCACAACAAAGTTTCGCCGAGGTGGAGTAGCCAAGTGGTCTAAAGCGTCTCGCTGCGGTGCGAGCGGTTGCTCGCCCCCTGGGGCATTTGTGTGTGTGTTATCCTTAGGTTAGTTTACCGAGGTTTAAGTAGTTTATAAGCTACGGACTGATGACCACGCAGTTTGGTACGATAGATTTACAAGAAATAAAATAAAATAAATAGAACAAAGTATCACCATTCAACGCCCGTCAGCTGCTGTTTGTGTATGAGATTTCGGACCATGGTGGAGTAGCCGAGTGGTCTAAAGCATCTAGCTGCGGAGCGCGCGGTTGCTTGCCGTTGAGGTTTTGAGTCATCTCCGGGGGCATGGGTGTGTATGTTTGTCCGTAGGTTAGTTTACCTAGGTTTAAGTAGTTTGTAAGCTACGGACCGATAACCATGCAGTTTGGTCCGATAGATTTACAGACATTTGAACATTTTTGAGATATCGGTTGGAAACTTTCGTCATGTCAGCACGTTGTAGGTGTCGCCACTTGTGCTAACCGTGTGTGAAAGCTCTGAAAAGCTAATCATTGGCATATCACAGCATCTTCTTCCCGTCGGTAAAATTTCGCATCTGTAGCTCGTTATCTTTGTGGTATAGCAAGTTTAATGGCCAGGAATACAGATATAGAACTGCTTGCGTAAGACAAAAATAGTCTCCCATTGGAGAAAGAGCCAGCAGTCGTTCAACTAAGCAGCAGCGCCTCTAGAGCGCACAGCCCACGGCGGCGTATTTCGGTAGCTGCCATCGTCCGGGGCACAGGCGACGGCGGCGCGGTGGCAGAGACTCATTAAGCGCGGCGGTGATATTGAGGACGGAAGAAACGGAGGCGGAGGCGGGCAGCTGCCTTTGCCCCGGGCGCGGGTCAGGTTTAATTCGGAGGCGCAGTTTAATGAGGCGCGCGGGCACCAGTGAAGCTGCTCGCAGCGACCGGCCGCTGTCTTTCCGACGGCGTCCGCCGGCCAAGTGCTGTCTTCACCCCGCCGCCTTTTCACGGGCCTCGGGCGTTTTGTATTTCCAAGCAGCAGCAGGACACCGGGGCGCAGTGCGCCATCTCAATTAACTCGTCAAGTCTTCCAAATGCCAGAAGTTCTAACCGTCTCCACTGCCTTCCTGCAATATTGTTAAGACGCCGATATTTAATGAGCAGCGAAGTGTAGCTACCTGCATTGTGGACTAGTGTCAGTAGAGGCGGGTTGTTTGTGTTCACTGGTTAAGTATTGTATACTTCCAGAATTATAGGGCACGAAAGACATATATCGTATCGTTTGAGAGATATTTGCAAAAATACTGGAGATTTGACACCCTCCATAGAATTAACGAAAACCAGCCGTTCGGAGATGTCACGTTACATTCCTCGCCCAGAACTCTCTCTGACATACGCCATCTTGCGGTGCGTATTTGGTGATTTTCTTTTTGTAACTAACATGTTGTCATTTCACAGCAATGGCGCACTGAAGATAACAAAAACACATCGTCTTTCGTACACTTGTCAAATAGTCTTGTGCTACGATCAGTTAGTCATATGTAAATAGTAATAAGAATATTGTTCTGTCATATGTTAGTACTCGCATGTTTTTACATTTTTTCTTACAAATCTGTAAAGTTACTTCTGTGTATATTTTATACAATATGCGTGAGATGCTATATCCTTGACTTGAAATCTAGGTGATACATATTTACCAATTTTTAAGTTTAGCTTTACAGTGAAAAAGAGGAGAATGGAAATGATTGGGATACGTTTGTACAGAAGATAAACGTATACAATGGGGAAGGTGTACTATGATGATAGCCACATGTGCAAAACACACGAATGGGGGATAGATATGTGGTTCAAAGGCAAACTGCTATGACCCTTGAGGGGCTGTATCGAGTGAAAAATCGCAGAGAATGTGACTGTACGAGCATAGGGAATTGGTACCCAAGAAGGCTCGAAGATAAGTAGGCCAAGGTCCTCGATGACGTGTGATAAGGCACCAGGATAACGTAAAAAGGCTGCCAGGGAATTGTAATAGAACCGTCATTATTTTATGCTTATATAAATGAAAAAATATTTTCAAATGTTTGTAAACCTATTAAACTAACCTGCTACGATCATCATAATCCGTAACTCAGTGACAGCGTCGCTGACCACCGATGCAAGGTTCCCGGGTTCAATTCCCTGCATTTTGCCGAAGCGACGTTACTAAGAAAACTTTCAGTAAGCGGCCGAATCCCTATGTGGACATCCAGGTCACGAAAAGCTATACCATCATTTAATCAGTCATTAGAATTCCAAATTAAAGTAACTTATGCTAATGGCAACACACACACACACACACACACACACACACACACACACACAAGCCCGCAGGAGTCGAATCTCCCGCGGCAATGGCCTCTCAGACCGTAGAATGAAGCTTAGCCCATGTGGCCATTACAATGTTTGTAAATCTATCGGACCAAACTGCGTGGTCATCAAAAATCAAATGTTCAAATGTTTGTAGAGCTTATGGAACTTAACTACGGGGTCATCAGTCCTAAACTACTTATGAACTAGCTAATACTAAAGACGGCACAAATATCCATGCCCGAAGGGGAATTCGAACCCCCGACCATAGTAGCCGTGGAGATCGTGACTGGTGCGCCGCAGACTGCTTGGCCACCGCGTCCGGCCTCCGTGGTCATCAGTGGTCACTACTTAAACTAAGGTAAATTAACATAAGGACAACACACACACACACACACACACACACACACACACACACACCCATGCCCCAGGGAAGACTCGAACCTTCGACGGCGGGCAACCGCGCGCTCCGCAGCGAGGCGCCTTAGACCATTCGCCTACTCCACGACGGCGGCCATTACGAACAACTACATAAATAATCCGACGGACATAGTAGTACTCTGCGGCTGTTTGCTGATGATTCTGTGGTGTACAGGAAGGTGTCGTCATTGAATGACTGTGGTAAGATCCAGGGTGACTTGAACAAAATTTCTAGATGGTGTAATGGCAGCTAGCTCTAGATGTAGATAAATGTAAGGTACAGCAGATGAGTATGAGTAACAATCCCGTAATGTTCGGATACAGCATTAGTAGTGTGCTGCTTGACAGTGTCGCGTAATGTTGCACAGCGATATGTAATGGTTGTGGTTGTTGTTATTGTTGTGGTCTTCAGTCTGCAGACTGGTTTGATGCAGATCTCCATGCTACCCTGTCCTGTGGAAGTCTCTTCATCTGAGAATACGTTCGGCAACCTACATTCATTTGAATCTGCTTACTGTATTAGTCCTTCGGTCGCCCTCTACTATTTTCACCCCACACAATTCCTTCTAATGGTGACAATTCCTTGGTGTCTCCGAATGTGTCCTACCAATCTATCCCTTCTCTTAGTCAGGATATGCCAGAAACATCTTTTCTCCCCAATTCGGTTAAGTTCCTCATTTGTTACGTTATCTACCCATCCAATTTTCATAATTCTTCTTGAGCACACATTTCAAAGGCTTCTATCAATTTTTTTCTGAACTCCTTATCGTCCACGTTTCAATTCCATACAATACTACAATCCAGACAAATGCTTTCAGAAAGGACTTGCTAACATTTAAATTAATATTGGATGTTAACAAGTTTCGCTTCTTTAGAAACGCTTTTCTTCCCATAGCCATTCTGCATTTTATATTTTCTCTACTTCGACCATCACAAGTGATTTTCCTTCCCAAATAACAAAAGTCATAGACCACTCTTATTGTCTCATTACCTAATCTAATTCCCTCATCATCGACTGATTTTCTGACATTCCATTCCATTACCCTCGTTTTACTCTTTACACTGTCCATTCCATTCAACTGCTCTTCCAGATCCTTTGCAGCCTCTGGCAAAATTACTGTGTCATCGGCAATGAAATGGAAAGACTATATAATGACACTATTGGTGTATGCGGATGGTCGACTTCGGTTTAGTGGGAAAATTTTGGGAAGATTTGATTCGTTTTTAAAGGACACTGGTTGTGCGACCCCGTCTTAAGTACTGCTCAAGTGTTTAGGATCTCCACCAGATCGGTTTAAATAAAGACATGGAAGCGATTCACAGATGGGAAGCTAGCTTTGTTTCTGGTAGGTTCGAACAATTCACGAGTATTACTTAGATGTTTTGCGAACTCAAATGGGAGGCATAGGAGGGAAGGCGACGGTGCTTTCGAGGGCCGGAATTTGAAGCAGACTGCAGTAAGATTCTACTGCCGTCAACTTACATTTTACAAAAAAAGATAAGATCATGGCGATTAGGGTTCGTACAGATGACGCATTCGTTTTCCCCTCTATTTTTGTGGGAGCGAAACAGGAAAACAAGTAACTACTAGTGGTACAAAGTACCCTCTGTCAAACATTTTGGGTACGGTGCGGAGTATGTATGTTCATGTAGACGTAGATCATTAACCACGAAGAAAGCAAATGGACAACTGTAAGTTTCAGTGCACCTATCTACGACAGAAACTGAGTGTAGTTCAAACGTTTTATTCTTCTCAGGACACTCCATTGGGAAGTAACCTCTTCCTCGCACTTCACAGCGGTTTGTGTGGATGTGAATGTAGCCTGTTACCTAAAATAACAGCCGCACTCAAGTGACCCAGCGGGCGGTCTTTGTCGGCTTCAAGTGTTCCTACTTGTAACATTCGCTCGCGAGAGGGCTGTGCTTATTATTTTAAGCGCGCACTCCCTCACGCTCCGTATTCCATGTCCCAAGCGGTAGCCGTGATTTGATTAGCTAATACGTTCCTTCGCACACGTGGCAGTAACAGCTGGCGCTTTTCGGAAGTAGACCAGTGCTCGGATGAACGCCTACGTCCGAATTTTTTTCTCTTTTCATCAGGACCGGTTTATTCAGAGACACGCTAGGCCGCCACAGCGGACCTCGAAACATTTTTTGTTCTTTTAAAGCTGCAGTGCTGAATCATTCACAGCTGATGAACTCTTACAAATGGCACAACTCTCCAAGGCTGTTCAGGGTGTCTATGAATATTGCTGACCGCCCAAAATTCATCTCACTGAAGGAAGCATCCAAATCGGAAGGGATATTCAGCTTGCGCTTGCGGCAATCAGGGAGGCACGTATGAGCGTAAGAACACGTCACCGACGCCAGCACCGTCACTTAAGCGCTATAAAGGGGGAATCGATTACCGTGCAGGTGTACTGGAATATTGTTATTTAGGGCAGTTGTTTGGACACACAATTTCAGTATTTCTTGTATAAGATAGCGGTAAGTCTTTCAAGCACGTTTCGCACTTTCACTGAGGAAAAAAAGTTGCCCATGGGGATTTCGCATGATCTCTATCTATATAAAAGCGAAAACACACTCATTCACTCACTCACTAAACACGAAATCTCGAAAACTACTTCACCTATGAAGCTGAAATTTGGCAGAAATGTAGTTTATCGGTAGAAGACACTTGTAACAAACTTTAAACATAATTTCAAACCTTTAGTAAACTTTCCTCACTGAAAAACCAAGCAAAATGATGAAAGGAAAAATTTTCTCGCCTACTACGTTTTCGGCGTCCATGCAGTAGAATTACGGCAGTTGGCCTGACGTTACAATTTATTACTCGTACACTATTAATTGTATTCGCGAGAAATGTTACAGGCAGTATACACAGATATCACTGAATGTACTTCCGAAGATTTATCATAGTACGACATGGTATCATGGTTCATGAAAAACCGCTTCATCACGCAAGCCGCTTTGATTTATTACGTCTTTCCTACCAACTCTATTCGCGATATATTTTTAAACAATTTACATATACACCACTGGATGTACCTTCGAAATAATATCGTATTACGTCATATAGTTCAGGTGTGATGACGTCAAAGACAATGAAACCCATGAAAATTAACCCTAATAAGCATGGTGTAGTAATTTACTGCGTCTTTACTACGGACTCCATTTACATCACATTTCGCAGGCACTTTCCCAATATTCCACTCTACGAAACTGGTAAATAATGTTTTTGTAGGACACAGAATTCAGGAGATATTACTTCACAAACGTGACATTTTTAAATAGTTACTGCGTTATGTTCGATATATTGTTAAGTCTTTATTACTCTGTTCGCAGCACATTCCGCAAGCAAAATGCAAATATACCACTGAAAGGAGCTACAATATTACATCACTGAACAACACATTGTTCAGCAGATACGACGTCATAATCTTGTAAATGTGAAAGAAGCTCTCTGACAGTCTTTCACCATTAAACCGCTTACCCGATACTAATATAAGTGTATATGGGGATAACTTGAACGCTGAGAAAGAACTTAGACTAGTTTATAAAGTGAGTATTCAATATATTTGCCGATTTTAAGTAGGGTATATAACTCGAAATAAGAAACAGCCAAGCATCAAGGTTTTCTTATAGCTTCTGATACGCTTGAAGACTCTTTGGAAAAGCTATTTATTCTTAGACGTTTGAAAAAAAAAAAAAATACTTTCATTGGTTGATGTGTTGTACGTAATACGATTCAACAAAATAAATACAATGCTTACACAAGACGTCAACGTATTTAAACCGCTGAACAGATTTCAATGACATTTGAATCCTGCATAATAAACAGAGTTTCATTTCGTATATAATAATGCCTTTATATTCATCTCTATAAAGGACAGTATTTACCTCAGTTCTTTTTCCGTTTTTTAATTAAAGCGGAAAATTTGGAAAAAAATGTTAACCTTATAATCCTGGTCTCAATTTAAGAATAAAGTTGGGAAATTATTTTCCTACGTTTGTCTTTGACACGTATGCAAGGACACCAACGCGAGCGAAGCCGTGGTTAAAAGCTAGTCCTTTATACTGATCAAAACATTTAGGGGTGAGGTATCATACATAAATGCATATACTTTATTCACACCAGATCTGATTTTAGCAATATTAGAAGACAGAATTAACCATTATACCCCCAGTCTCTATGACCGAATATCGACGTGTGTACTAGCGGTTATTGGCTGAAATAGTGGAAACACTCACTACTGAAAATAATCAATCTTCTTCGTCAATTCAGATGAGACTGTATTTTCAGTCAGGTGATCTTTGTACAACACGTTATTAGCAAATGAATTTAGCTATGTTCGACACATCTTGGTACACCGTTTGTCATTATTTATGCAGCATTCTAGTGCCGCGATAAGACACTGTTGTGACGATCGCAGGTGCACTTCAGTTCCAGGGAGTAGGCCTACTTGTAGCTGCACGCTCACCTGAAGATGGCAGTCATTTTAATTGCAGAAATAATGTGTAAAGATGATTTTGTCAACCAGCTATAAACCAGATAATATTGTCTTAAATTATTTCGTAGAAGAAGTCTTCGTAGACAAAAAAAAAAAAAAAAAACCGTTTACTCTTTTCTTGTCAAACTGTCTGATTTTCATTTGTGTGCCACTCACATAAACGTTTTCTAGATTGCACACCACGTTACACGCTTCTGTGTAACATACACTTTCTTCAGCGATAAATACAACCTCTGACTAAAGTTTGAGAGACTGATGACCTTACTAGTTTGGTCTTTTTAAAATCCCAACCAACCATCTAAAGTTCGGTGAATAGTCCTTTAACGTCGACGTAGATTAAATATGAACTACAATTACCGTACTGTCCTTAGAAAGAGTCGCATCCGAGAAGTATGCACCGCTGAGCGCTGCGATATGTGTCTCGGAATCTCTGCACGATGTCTTCCTTTCGGTTGGTGTTCAAAAGCCCCCTCACTTTTAGTTTGATGTCGGGGATGTCGTAAAAACCCTTTCCTTTCGAAGCAAATTTGAGTGAAGGGAATAGGATGATTGATATTTGACGAGTATAGAGAATAGGATGATTAATATTTGACGAGTATAGATAATTTTCATGTTGCTCCATCCCCCCCTTTTTGTACATGAACTGTTTGACGATATTGGTTGTGGGTGGGAGAGCGTTGTCGTGCGACTCAAACATTGTTTACAGTCGCCACATCTCATTCCTCCAGAGTTCTTCCTATTCCAGCGACTCAAACTCGCTTTGAATGGAAAAAGATTTGACGATATCCCTGACAGACAACGAAAAGTGACGAGGCTTTCGAATACCATCCGGAAGAAAGACTTCGTGCAAAGTTTCCACGACATGTGTCACCGGTGCATGGTTATAGAAGGTGAAGGTATAACTGTAGTTCATTCTTCATCTTCTTTAATGTCACCAAAATTCACCAAAATTTATTGTCAGAAATGCAGTTATAAACGTATATATGATCCTTTTAGACACTTGTAACTGATTGTTGGAAACGTACCGGTTTTATAAAATGTTTGCTTTTGTTCGTTGTGTACAAGTTAAGAACTGGAAAACTACACTTCTGTTTCAGCGCCTTTTTCTACGTAAACACAAAGTGTCCTCAGTACTTAATTTATTTAGAGGCAGGCACTATCCAATTCAAAACTGCAGTATTAGACTGTACACAAGCTGCATCGCAAAGAAATGAAGGAAATAACTGGAGGGTTTGCTAGTTTCACATTATTTGAAATTGGCATTGGAAAACAGGCTGCAGAGTGTAAAGATTTCTCTTATTAACAAAATTTTTCTATGTTATAGCATTCCTTGTCCTAGAGTACCCCACATTTCCAAGATCAGATTATTTCATGCACTGATATTTGTGATACGTAAGCTTACAGTGGAGCGTGGACCTCACTAGTAACAACAGCTTTACACCAGCAGTACGACGAAGACCTAACTCACGCTGTGCATGTGTGTGTGTGACGCAGCGTCCATTAACGAAGGCATTTTATTGCCTCGCTCTGCTACGTGACCCCTTTGACAATTTTTCCCCTCGCTGTTTTTTCCATGAATTCCACTGTAACGAGATTACGACACTTCATTATTTCATCAAACCGATTTATAAAATTAGGTAGGACGCGCTTCTATTGGGTCACGGATTTTTCCCTTGTGTAGTACTGATAATAAACTGTCGACTTAATTACGATTTGAAATGCATTCACAACTGAAGCGCGGGTTTTTTTTTGTGCGCTTGGTTTTTGTTACGCTACGAAACTGTTGATAGTTTTTCACGGTACCGTTGTGGATACGTTGAAGGTCACCGGTTGTTTTTATCCCTTTAGAATTCCATTACAGCGTTGTAAAACTCGTTTTCGTGTTGCAGATATTGTTCGTTGGTAACAACAGTTTATCCTACTGAGTGGAGTGCATTCGCTGGATTTGTGTTACAGTCAACATATCTGATAACTATTGCGAGTAATGATACGTCGTGGAAGGTGAAATAATACTCAAAAAGGTGTGCAAAATTTAAGTCTGATTTTTAATCAGTTTCAAACTTAAGTATTTGCGTCATTTGTGAGGAGAAATGCTTTGCAGAGAAAATTACTTGTTCTTTCAGGTGATACGTATTGCTTCGTATTTGGCTGGCAAGCTTATGGAGTTTGGTTTTACAAAGAGTATTCTGCGGCATTGGCCCCTTACTTAGCCTGCATTTTTCGCGAATCTTTGATTCAGCGAAAAGTTCCTAGTGATTAGAAAAAAGCGCAGGTGACTCCCGTTCATAAGAAAGGAAAGAGAACTGACCCACATAATTACAGGCCAGTATCATTGACATCAGTTTCCTGCAGAATTTTGGAGCACATTCTCGTGTAGAATATGGTAAATTTCCTTGAGGCGGAGAAGCTCTTTCTATGAATCAGCCCGGGATTAGGAAACAGCGTTCATGTGAAACTCAACTTGTCCTTTTCTCACATGACATCTTGCGAGCTGTGGATGAAGGGCAACAGGCGGATTCTGTTTTTCTGGACTTCAAAAAGGCGTTTGACGCGGTGCCACACTGCAGACTGCTAACGAAGATAAGATAATATGGAATAGATTCACAGATTTGTGACTGGCTGGAAGACTTCCGGAGTAATAGAACTTAGTACGTTGTGGAATAGGAAAGGAAAGGAAATGCCTAGTAGTGGTACAGTGTACCCTCCACCACGCACCTTACGGTGGATTGCTGAGTATGTATGTAGATGTAGATATTTCACCCTACTTCACATTTCGTTCGCATTTTCGGAACAGACAGTCAAATTCTGCAGCTCAGTAGTTGCTGACCAATACCCACTATTTATCATTATTGTTCAGCATGGTCAGACGATGGAAGAACTATATAAGCTGTGATGAGTATTGAGTTTAATTGAGGTTGGGAATGTAGAAAGCAGATTTGTTCAAGTGAGAATTTTTCGAACGTGACTACACTAAAGTGTCAAATGTTGGTAAACAGAGAAACTATCATGGCAAAACAATAACCAAGGTCCGTATTGGAATAAATCATAGACCACAGATAGAAATTATTCTAACAAGTCTGCTTCCCTCCAGGAATCAAAGCCTATACACGAAATTTATAATAACATTAATGAAAGTGCACCATGGGTCAACTAAATCGAAGCCGTAATATTTATAAATTGAAATCATTAACATTACACACCTTTATAAGATTATGATCTTTGACGTAGTTGAGGTTTACTTTCAGAATAGAAATATCATGCAGAGACACTAAGTTACAGAGGACGGACAAAATAAACATCTTTCTCTTCGAGGAACAGATGCGTACCTTCATAGTCTCCAACTAAAGTTACCCACTTGTACCATATCATCTGGCAATTACATCAACGATGTTGGTGCTATAAATTTCGTCCTCAGTCAGTGCTCTAAAACTACCCATAATTGATTGTAAATTTGTGGTACTAGAGAAGCGCTCTCATTAATTTCAAATATCTACGGAAATCTTTTTTAGCTAAACAAAGTTTATTGCTTACTCACAGTCAGTACCAAACGCACGTCAGTACAAAAGAAGGAAGCTTGTAATTTAACGTCCCGTCGACAGCGCGTACCACGAAATCTGGCACAACTGAGACACCAGGTGGAAATTGCATGGCAGGCCATTCCACATAACCACATTCGGAATCTCTATGGTCGTTTCCAGGAAAGAACTACTGCTTGCATCGCTGTAAAAGGAGGTTGTACACGGTACTAACGCCAACATTGCGGACGCTCTGGTGACTATACTCTAGTGTGTACGGCTCTGTCTGTGTCATCGTATGTTGAATACAACCCCAAGAATGTATCAATATAATTTACCTCTGCTGACGAATTCATGGTGTTCTTTTATCATTTACCAAGAATGTATATTATATATATACAGGGTGTCCCACCTATCTTGTCCAGCCGGCCGCGGTGGCCGCGGGGACTGAGGCGCTCCAGTCACGGTCTGCACGGCCACTACGGTCTGGGGTTCGAATCGCCCCTCGGGCATGGATATTTGTGCCGTCCTAGTTCGTAAGTAGTTTCTAAGTTTAGGGACTGATGACCCCGTAGTTAAGTCCCATAAGCTTAACAAACATTAGAACATTTTTTTTTTTTTTTTTTTTTTTTTTTTTTAAATCTTGTCCACCGAAAATGTCTCTGGAACAATAACGGCTATTGGAAAACGACTGTCACCGGTATCAATGTGCGGCTGGGGCCCGTCAGTGTACATGGGGTTTTCGCCTGAGCCTCAAGACGTGCGCTAGCCGCGCGTTTTGCGTATTTCAAGCGTCAACTTCGGTCGCAATATCTCGGGATGTAATTGGAATATTGCGATGCAATCAACGCCATTGTTTATGTGATTTGTCATGCTATGGATTGCTGAAGAAAAATATAGGGTGTCCATTTAAGAAAACATAAGTTTGTGTTAAAAAAACACATTTGCTTTCGTTTTAGAATGTTTCCGAACGTGTACATTCATGGACCCCAGCCGGACATTGATACCGGTGAAAGTCGTTTTCCAATAACTGTTATTGTTCCAGAGATATTTTGGGGGACAAGATAGCTGGGACACCCTGTATATATAAGAGAGAGAACGTGTGTAACATATTAAATAATCACCTATGTAAAGACCTTTTCATATCGCTATGCAACGTAGTGTCAAGATTTCAATTCAATAGCTAAAAAACATGAGGCTATTAAAAGTCTTCGAATATACCAATATTTGCATTTTACAAAGTTCTCTATTCATTGCATATGCGTTACCAGATGACGTTTTATTGGATACTTGAAAACATGTACTAATTTGAATCTAAGATTCTGTCAAAATTTAAACGCATACTGTGAAGAAATTTCTGAAACCTATGTTGGAACTTACATCGAAAAAGTAAATGTTAATAACCGCCAACCTCCGAAATTTCTTTATGAAGTGCTTTCAAATTTCTAAACATCAAGTATCTTCTTTTACCCCTATTTTTTTTAAATATAAATTTAAATATAAATATAAATATAAATTTTATATTGGGGATGCATTTTCCGAAAAAAAAAATCGCAAAACAGTTACATATTTGTTGGTTGTATTTAATATATATATATATATATATATATATGTAAACCTTTCTGCATTAGAATTTCAGATCAATAGGCGAAGAAAGGTAGATAGCAACGTTGCACAAACAAACACTGACATTTTTATTAACATAGAGTGTACCTGGAGCATGTTTGTTGTATAGTTCACGACTTTAGGACGACATAAAATTTAAGATGCATGAAGAAACTGCCTCGAAGTACGATTTGACGTTTAAATTTAACAAACCCTGACCACTGATTCGGTTTGAAACACAGTTTGTAGTCTATATCAACATCTAACTTTGAATGTACGAACACAATGATTATCTCATATTCATATAATATATGACATCAACTGCGAATGGGCAAAGCTAAAAATGTGTACCCAGTCTGGATTCTAACCCGGGTCTCCCGCTTTCTAGGCAGTTACGCTGGGGACACAGTGATCACCGCCCCTACAAGGACTACCTAAGCACGCTCTCGTCAGACACAAATTTCCAGCTTTTACCCTGCCCACAGTACTCAAAGTCGTAGACTGTACTAATTCCCGTAAGAGTAAGGGCTCCAAACTTGCCCACCCCTCCCCACCAACGAAAGGATCATTGCCCGTCACTGGCTTATTATGTATTTACGTGTGGCGTCTATTCCGAAAAACGTCACTCCTGAACATGCAGTTGTTATTCTTTCATACTCACAGAATATATGACATCGACCGCGAATGGGCAAAGGTAAAGATATGTACCTAGCATAACAACTCCATGATGAGGAGTGTCGTCTGTTCTTTCGGAATAGACGCCACATGTAAATATATAATATGCAATGATCCTTTCGTTAGTAGGGAGGGGTGGGCAAGTTTAGAGCCCTTACTCTTACAAGAATTAGGTAAAAAGCGTCTTCGAGTTTGAGTACTGTGGGCAGGGTAAAAGCTGGAAATATGTGTCTGACGGAAGGCGAGCTTAGGTAGTCCTTGCAGGTGCGCAACTGCCTAGAAAGCGGGAGACCCGGTTTCGAATCCCTGCTGAGTACACATTTTCAGCTTTGCCCATTCGCAGGTGATGTCATATATTCTCTAAATATGAAAGAATAACAACTGCATGATCAGGAGTGACGTCTGTTCTTCCGGAATAGACGCCACATGTAAATTGTGCCGCGGTGGAATGGCCGAGCGCTTTAAACCGTCTTGCTGTGGAGCGCGCGTTTGCTCCCTGCCGAAAGTTCGTTGGCCTCCCTCGAGCATGGTTTGTGTGTTGTCTTTAGGCTAATTTGTTGGTTTAACTTGTTTGTAAGTCTAGGGACTGATTACCACATATTGTATGAGTCACTGCCAAGGAGAGATGATGCCATGAATTTTTATACGGAAATTCACGTCTTAAAGATCGAGTGTCTTTGGTAAGTCGTTCAACAGCCTTCACAGGATGTGCTGTGTTCTAGTTTCTTTATCCGAACCTTTTTCCAGTAGTTAATTAACTATTTTCCATCATTACCCCCAACGCGGTTCACTGATCGTATTTAACTCTTTTACACAGTGCACGCTCTCATTTCAGTGCTCGCAAAGGCTAGCTTGTTACTCAGGCTCAAAAGAAATTTCTAATCCCGCCCTTACAAATCTGGCACGGTCTTACTGACTAATTACGTATATCTCAAGCAAGCATAAAGCGTTAATTAAAAGAGTGAGAAGTAACTTTAAAATCCGCCTTACTTTTCACGAACAGTATTAGCTGCTGCATTACTCATCAGATCTTAGAACACAGCCTGTTGTGAATTTATTACACCAACTGGGCAACTCTTCAACATCGAAGAGATTCCTTAAAAAATTAAAAGGAAAGTTCGTGCAAAATCAACTCTAATGAATAATACTTTTTCCAGGATGTTTTCTCAATAATAAAGACATTGAAAAATCTGCAAATCGTGACATGTATAAGACCAGCGTTAATTGTAAAATTAACTCTAGCTGAAGAGAGCCAGCTAAAAAGCTCACTTTAAACATATAACTCTGGCCGTAAAACCAGCTAAAGGAATCCCGTGAACTACTGACTACTTCCTGCAACAGAATCGTGTTCCCTGGGCCAGAATTTAGAACTGACTCAAACTTCACTTTAGCAGAAGGAGGACAAAGAGACGGTGACCAACATACGTCGCAGATCACGAGAATTACTCACAATTATTAATATACAAGCCACCCCGAACTAAACCATTTCATGAAGGTTGCTGTGAGAACATTTATGGCGCAACGGAATTAAAACATGATCATTTGCATCTGAGTTTATTCTCATCACTAGTGAAAAACAACATTAAATTAAAAGGGAGGGTATTCATAAACTAATATTTATAAGAAGGATAAAATTTCAGTGACAATAAATTATTTCTTCACTTCAAACGTGAGCAAATGGGGGAACCAATTTTTTCAACAATAAAAATGTATCCCATTTCAAATAAATTTAAAGTAATCTAACTGAACATCGTCGGAGGAGGGATTTACAATCAACAAGCATTCAGCCACTTACACGCGCGAAGCAAAGCGAACCTCAGCCAACTCATTGTGCTAATATTAAGCAGAAGCAGGTGCCGCTGTCGTAGCCGAAATTCAGCGAACCAGGATGCATCACACAACACAAGGAAAATAAACTCCGTAGGTGGCTCTGGTCTTCCTTTACTTGAGAAGGTACGCGATAATAGCGATATTAATTTCCGTTATAAATCAAAACGCGAGCATGCAGACTTACTGAGACACACGGCACGTGTCTGCCATATTACATATTCGCACCCCACTGAAGGCAAAGTGCTTAAAGGTCGCGTTCATTTCAACAAAAATCAACGGAATCATAGAGTACGAAGCAAGAATTCACTATAGTAAGGCACTGGTATGTGAGCAGTGGCGAGAACTCAAGTGACAAGCTTTAAACCTTGAAGTCGGAGTGCGGAACCACGTGTTTCCGAAAACCTGTAAAAAATACAAAAATTCAAATTCCGAAATATAAATAATAAGCCGGCCGCGGTGGCCGAGGGGACTGAGGCGCTCCAGTCACGGTCTGCACAGCCACTAAGGTCGGGGGTTCGAATCCCCCCTAGGGCAAGGATATTTGTGCCGTCCTTAGTATAAGGTAGTTGATAAGTAGTTTGTAAGTTTAGGGACTGATGACCCCGTAGTTAAGTCCTATAACCTTAACAAACATTTGAACATTTTGAAATAGTAATAGCTACGGCATGCAACCCTTAGAAATGCGTAGGATATCATAAGGAAGTTAAAGAAATACAGCTAGACGCGATTGGGAGGGTTTTAAACGGACAAATGTTACAAATGTTTGTATAGTTATGGGACTTAACTACGTGGTCATCAGTCCCTAAGCTTACAAACTACTTATGAACTAGCTAATACTAAGGACGGTACAAATATCCATGCCCGAGGGGGGATTCGAACCCCCCACCGCTGTGGCCGTGCAGAACGTGACTGGAGAGCCTCAGTCCCCTCGGCCACCGCGGCCGGCAAAAATCAGACAAGTGGGATAAATTCAAAGTCGGAGTAAATCAACTAAGACATACGGCATGCAGCCCCTAGAAAGACGTAGTATTTCATAAGCAAGCTAATAAAGGGGGTTGTAGAAGGCTGGAAGAGAATTTAGTGGGGGAGTCTGAATGCAAAGTACAAGTTTGGAAACGAAACAACAATTTCAAATAGATGGATAGGAGATCGCGAGGTACTAGTGGAAATCAGAAAGATACATATATAATTTCTTGCCTGAAAGGCATAGAAACAGACACAGGGATAGCTGAAGGTTTTTTTCTAAGAACACACCACAGAACACACTACATCGAATAAAAATATTCCAGCACATTAGTTGCATCCGATGAAGCTAGAAAGAAATTATACCGAGTTCGTACACCGCTATCTAGTCTCACAATGGTTACCGATTCTCAGCCGTTATCAAACCGAATTAGTTACGTATACATCGCGCTTACCTATGCAAAATCACCGAAATGAAATTGAATACTCTTCCGTACATGATCGCAGAAACTTATTTCGAAAAAATGAACCTACGTTCTGAGGTGTAACTTGAAAACCAGACAAAGAATCGCTATCATCTCAATGGAGGAAAGAAAATCAGAACGTCTTACCAGCTCGAAGTGCAGCTACAGAAAGTCCAGACGGCCAGCGAGCCCGCCCCCAGTGGCCGTAAATCTGTAATAACCCCTGATAAACGAGGTGGTGGGGAGAGCCTAAACTTGCGCGTCCAACCGAGGCTCGCTACCGGGCATTGCCAACGAAACTTGTAACCAAAGGGTGGAGGAACCTCTACGGTAGCGTCAAAAGCAGAAGATGGTAACGACTACCTATCGACCTGAAGCCAGAGAGTCATGCAAACCGAGCAGCCAGCAGCCGACGACGAAAATTCTCATACATACGCTCAGTCTGCCATGTCAGAAGATGCTCATACATGCACATACAGAATAAAGCAAGTACACATTCTCACAGGGACAGTGGCGTCACGGAGAAAACGTTCATATTGCCACATTCATGGACACATTATCAAGCTATTAGCATAATAAAACCCCAGCAATATTAACACAGTATTACAGAAACTAACATTTAAAAACATGAAATGAAATGCTATTCCTTATGCCTCCGAACGAAAGGGGTTCTCGTTTAGCAAAACACCCCGTCTAGTGAACTTAGATAATTTACAAAGTTGAAAACATAGGGAAGACGGCAGACAGCCGTCTTTCAATTGTCACCTCAAATTTTTGCGACATGTAACTTTGCGTGCGTCAGAGGACCTCTAAAATAATAATAATAATAAATAAAATAAAAAAATCACAGCTGTTATTGTCAGCGAGCATTACATCGTCAAAGTATAAAAATCCAGCCCTCGGTCACAAAAATAAAATTATTTAACTTGGTTTCGGGAATAACTAAGATTGCCTTCATCAGAAATAATTTTAGAAAGAGCTAGCTACTATGGCTGCACGCCTGCACGTAGGCATCAGGCTCACTCTGATGCCTCCGTGTAGACGTGCAGCCCATAGTGGCTAGCTCTTTCTAAAAAAAAAAAAAAAAAAAGAAATGTGACACAAGCTTTACAGCTAAGTTGAAACTTTTATTATGTGACTTGTTTCAATTTATCATTTTTGATGAAGGTAATCTTAGTTATTGCCGAAACCTGGTTAAATAATTTTATTTTACCACCGGGGGCTGCATTTCTATCCTGTGTCAAAGTATTCTGCTGCACATAGCGCAGAGACTAATAGCAGCAAGCTTCAGAAATGACATTGCATTATGTATATATTTTGATTCAAAACAGTAACAATTCATTGAAAAAGTGGTGTTAATAAAGGGGAAATATTACTATCCAATTACTATCCACTATCCAAGTGGCCTCTGTTGTTAAAAAAAAAATAAAAGAATTTTACCTCTTTGTGGTGAATTCAGGGGAAAGGGGAGATATGAGTATACAGCTCCTCTGCTCCAAGAGGATTTCTCCCTAGGATTTCTCTCTGTCTCCATCTCTCTCTCTCTCTCTCTTTCTCTCTCTCTCTCTCTCTCTCTCTCTCTGTTTTGAAATTGGTTTGGTCCGTAGGGACTTTCATGGTGGACATAGAAATTTTTGACACGTCATGTAGTGACGTGATTGGACAAGAGTTGGCAACACTGCACTAGAAAGATCATGTGACCAAGTTACTTCTTTCTTCTCTCCGTATCCATTTTTCATTTCGTTGCAGTTTCCTGATGACTGGGAGGAACACTTGACCTTCGGCGGCCGCGGTGGCCGAGGTGACTGAGGCGCTTCAGTCACGGTCAGCACGGCCACTACGGTCGGGGGTTCGAATCCCCCCCTCGGGCATGGATATTTGTGCCGTCCTAATTTCGTAAGTAGTTCATAAGTTTAGGGACTGGTGACCCCGTAGTTAAGTCCCTTAAGCTTAACAAACATTTGAACATTTTTGAACTTGACCTTCCTGAGCCGGGGTTTTGTACGGGTGATTTACAGAGACGAAAACGAGAGCAATATTTATATACATGTGGCGTCTGTTCCGAAAGAACAGATGTCACTTATGATCCTGCAGTTGTTATTATTTAATATTCACAGAATATATTACATCAACTGCGATTGGGCAAAGCTGAAAATGTGTACCCAGCCGGGATTCGAACCCGGGTCTCCTGCTTCCTAGGCAGTTGCGCTGACCCCTACACCACTGGGGACACAGTGATCACCGCACCTGCAAGGACTACCTAAGCACGCCTCCCGTCAGATACAAATTCCAAGCTTCGCCCTGCCCACAGTACTCAAACTCGTAGTTATGAAACTAATTCCCGTAATTTCTGCATAGAAAGCTGGAGACCCGGGTTCGAATCCCGGCTGGGTACACATTTTCAGCTTTGCCCAATCGCAGTTGATGTCATATATTCTGTGAATATTAGAGAGCAATATTGTTGGCACGGGGGACCTACTGCGCGTGTTGTGACTGCAGCACCAGCGGCGGTGGGCAGAGACGCGCTGGCGGCTGCCGCCGAGTTCGAGTACAAAGGAGCCCGCCAGATACTGAGACAATGGCTTTCAGCGAGGCGGCCGCTGCATCTTGACAGCGCAGACAGCGGCCGCGTCAACAGCCGGGAGCGCCGCACGCGGCGTGCGCGCGCGCCAGCAGCCGGCCAATGGCCAACAAGTAACAATGGAGGCTGCGACAAACACGCCGTGCAACTTCCGGCATACCGGGTGTGTTACAATCGTAATGAGACTGGCAACACTGCGGGTGAGCTAGCAATTACGTCTCTAAAGGCCTGTCGTAGTTATAGCGCTGTACACTCTCCACATCCTCTCCCAGGGTAACTTCCGACACCTCCCCTCCTGGTTGACGTCCTCCGTCCCGAAATCTATCACTCCTACCAGTCCTGCTCCTCTCCCTTCTCCCTCTCGTCTCCATGTCCCTCACACGCTTGGTTATCCTCCTCTTTATATCCTTCCCTGGGGGGCCGTACACTCCCTCCCCACCCCTACACCGCTTTCCTTACCCTCATCCCGCTCTTCCGACCTCCCCCACTCTCCCTTCCCTGCGGGGTCCTCCCATTAGGCAGTATCTTTAACTCAGTGCTTCGTCCAGTGTTGTGAATATCGTCATCAGTGTGTTTTAATAGTGCGACCATCGAGTTCCAGACAAGCGTTGCACTCGCCAGTCCCTTCCTCGTGTTCAGTGCTCAGTCTCAATGTGTGTTTTTATTGTCGCCATGGCACAAGGGTATTTTAAATGTTCTGCAATATTTTTTAAGCTCCTACATTGCTCCATGTCTAACTTTTAATGTTCTCCCATCTTAACCTCTGTTTTTCATGTTTTCATATCCATTGTGTAAAACCACATGACTGAAGAGCAGCGCAGGAGGAAATATATATATATATAACATAGCAGAGCCAT
Organism: Locusta migratoria; assembly: GCA_026315105.1. Taxonomy (NCBI): domain Eukaryota; kingdom Metazoa; phylum Arthropoda; class Insecta; order Orthoptera; family Acrididae; genus Locusta; species Locusta migratoria. The sequence goes on from CM048748.1 coordinate 217,658,302, forward strand.
TGCGTTAAACTTGGTGAATCCTTGTACGGCAAAACCGTTTCTTAAGAGCACAAGATTTCCGCTGGCGAGAACTATTTCTCAAAGACCGAAAAAAAGTTGAAAATAAACTTTGCTCAGTGACACCATATGATGTCCTCCCATTTTATTTGACTTTTTCATTGATAAGCTTCAATAACATTACGTAAAATTGGTGTGAAAGTACTGTTTACATTTCGCCACTGGTGTAAACTCGTCATGCCCCAAAAGACTTTATATAACTGAAAAATTCCGTTATGTAACTAATCAAGTCGAAAACATTAATTTGAATAGTTCGTTCTTGTGCCAGAGCTGTAAAATCACTTGTTATGCGCGACCGGTTTCGGCAATTGCTGCCATCAACAAAATGTTTTACATTAACAACGACAAGATAACATTTTTTCTGAATACAACAACGTCAAGATTACAGGAAATATTGTGATCGTTTCTACCGTGCAGCAAAACGGTGGCCGAGGAGACTGAGGCGCTACAGTCACGGTCTGAACGGCCACTACGGCCGGGGGTTCGAATCCCCCTTCGGGCATGGATATTTTTGCCGTCCTTAGTCTTAGTTAGTTCATAAGTAGTTTGTAAGTTTAGGGACTGATGACCTCGTAGTTAAGTCCCATAGACTATACAAACATTAGAATATTTTAATAACGAAACAAGTTAAGTCCCATTAATTTACAAACATTTGAACAACTTAGAATTTGTTGTGTTTATGAAACCTTGGGACAGAGCTACCTCTAATAATTGTGCCTTATTCCGAATTTATTTTTCAACCGACATTCCCGACTGCAGCCTCTCTTACTGCCCCACTGATTATAAATTATTCATATACTAGGCAACGAAACACGTGCTGTAAAAAAACGAAGTTCAATCGCCTGGGTCAGAAGATCTGCAGATGAGTGATCGTTGGAGAACAGTGTTAGTCGGTGCTTCTTTGAAAATTCATTCTATACATCTTCCATTAACTCAATTTCTCGTAAACCGAAAGATTATAGCTACAGATACTTTCTTCATCTACATCGATACTCTGAAAATCACATTTAAGTGCCTGGAAGACGGTTCATTTACCACTTTCGTAACTTTTCTCTACCGTTCCATTCTCTAATAGCGCGCGGGAAGAAAGAACACCTAAATCGTCCCGTTTTCGATCTGATTTATCTTATTTTATTGGGATGGTCATGTCTCCCTAAGTAGGTGGCTGCTATCAAAATATTTTCACATTCAGAACTAAAAGTCGGTGATTGAAACTTCGCAAACAGATCACGCCGCAATGAATAACGTCTTTCTTTTAATGATTTCCACCCCAATTCGTGCAACATTTCCGTGACGCTTCCCCCCTGTAACGTGACAAAACAAAACGAGCTGCCCTTCTCTGAACCTTTCAATGTCTTCCGTCAGTCCCACCTGGTGAGGGTCCCACAAGGGGCAACAGTACTCCAGCAGAGGACGCACAAGTGTGATGTAGGCAGTCTCTTTGGTGGAACTGGTGCATCCTCGAAGCGTTCTGCCAATGAAACGTAACCTTTGGTTCGCCTTCCGCACAATATTTTCTATGTGTTCTCTCCAGTCTAAGTTCTTCGTAATTGTAACCCCTAGGTATTTGGTAGAATTTACGACCTTAAGGTTTGACTCCTTTATCGTGTAATTGAAGTTCAGCGGATTTCTTTTAGTGGTCATATGTATTACTTCAAACTTTTCTTTATTTAGTGTCAATTGCCAATTTTCGCACCATGTAGAAACTTTGTCTCAATCGCTTTGCAGTTGCTTTTGATCCTCTGTTCACTTCACTAACCGATAAACGACAGCATCATCCGCGAACAGTGTAAGGGAGCTATTCAGATTGTCTCCTAAATCGTTTATAAACACGAGGAAAATTAGGGTACCTATGACGCTACCCTGTGGAACGCCAGATATCACTTCTGTTTCACTCGATGTCTTACCGTCAATTACAACGAACTGTGTCCTTTGTGATAGGAAATCGTGAATGCAATCGCACAGGTGGGGAGATATTCCATAAGCACACTATTTCATAAGAAGCCGCTTGTGGGGTACAGTGTCAAAAGCCTTCCTGAAATCCAGAAATATGGAATCGATTTGAGATCCCTTGTCGATGGCACTTAACACTTCATGTGAATAAAGTGTTATACACTCTCACAAATTTAACGTCGGAACGCGTGACCACAGACCTGCCCTTTACAAACACAGAGGCTCTGCTCCGTCTCTAATGAAATAACTAAGTTGCCGACTGGATGTTGAAAGAAAATAAACAAAGCGGAGCAATTTTCAGCGAAAAGTAAGTTTATTTTTCAGGTAATCTGAGCATCACTTGTCACACGGTTTAAATGTTTCAGACATCTGTTTGCAGAATTTTTCCGTGGGAAACGTGAGACTTTTTTTTCCCGTTTGCATACAGTTTCAAAAAGGCTGAAATGAGCGCCCTGGTCCGGCGTTGTACCGCGGTTGGCGGCCGGCTTCTGCCTCTGACGTCGTCTGGTGCATATCCGATTTCGGAGTTATTAAGGGAAGATAATTACTTTTTTCGCAGTTCCCCCTTTTTTTTTACTCCGCCCTTCTTTTTTTTTTTATTTTTTTAGCCACGCAGACAACAAGTTGTTTCGACGCCGGGAAACGAATGCACGAAAATCGTTAATAGCCTGCAATATTCTCTCGTTAGGGATCACCTCTGATCAGCCCCCCTTAATTTGCTCGAAACCGTACAGAGAAGGGCTGCACGGGCGAAAACTTTTGAAGCGTCCGTCGGATTAATTTCTTAATTCGGGCCGCCGTATTAATGGAGGCCACCGCGTTTAAGAGAAAGTTTCATTTCGCTCCACGAGAATCCATTTCTCTAAATTTTGGGGGAGAGGGCGCCCCGGCGCGACGAGTTAGAGAGCGAAGTTTCGCGGCAGGAGACGGCGCGGCCGCGTCGCTGGCCACTCTTCCGCTGTAATGAGGTCGGTCGGCGCCTCCGAGGTACATCGTAATCCCGTAGCTCTAGCGGCCATTAACATCTCAACCACCCCGCCGCGGCGCGCGACAACCTGTGGACACTTCTGAAAGGTGCTTCCAGCCGGCGGGCGGCGAGCCTATTCACGTCGTGCACACAAAAGGGCGAATTAAAATTAAGAGCGCGGGGAGCACGAATAGCGACGAAATTAAAATGTTTACGCGCGCGACAGTTTGTATTTTCCATCAAGGGTGTCACCTTCCGCCTGCCCTGCTTACCTGTTTAACACCTAGCTGGCAGGTATTACAGCAGAGTAGGTGGATGGAATGAGAGGGGTGTTGGTAGGGGTCAGAAGTGTCGAGTGTTTTCTTCGACGACTATGTAGTGAAATGGTGGAAGACTGAAAGGTCAGATATGAGGAATAAGAGTCAAAAATAATTAATGAAAATTCATCGTGAAGATGGGGCAGGACCAGCAATGTTCACTGTTAATACACGATTACATTGAAATTAAAAAAAAAAAATCTGTGTAATCATGTAATAACAGTGGACAACGCACAGATTTTATCAGTCGTTGGCTTCATGCAGTGTATTGTTACGGTTGGAATAAGGCCTATGGATTGAAAATGGACGAACAAGTCCGAAACTAGTTACCAACTTCTAAATAGTGCAACTGTGACGAAAAAATAAAAAATAAAGGGTTTTCAAAAATAATTAAGGAGTAAGGAAAGTATATTTGTTTGTATTTTGTTTGTATAGTATATGGGACTTAACTACGGGGTCATCAGTCCCTAAATTTACAAACTACTTATGAACTAACTAAGACTAAGGACGGCACAAATCTCCATGCCCGAGGGGGGATTCGAACCCCCGACCGTAGTGAAAGCATATTATGAAGCGTGGTGAACACTTTTGACAGGGATGATGAAAGAAATCTGCCGTGTGCTTTCGTAGGTGTCGCGTCCCTGGTACACAACTGACAACAATTTTCATAGGCGTATTCCCTTCAGTATAGGGGTGAAGGGGGTTTGAGCAGTGCAGTCAGGATTGATGACAAAGTTTTTTTTTTTTTTTGTTCTGTGCTTCCCTTAGCCTACCTTTGTAGCAGAGACGAGAGGGAGGGAATCACCCGGGAGCCTAAGAGAAGCGGTTTAATTGCCAAACAGGACAAGCTATCAGTAGATTCATAGGGCGAGTAAATATGTGTAAGCCCATGACCCACTGTGACTCACACGTGGACACGGGCCAGCACGAAATGTGTGACTAAGCACTCCAGAACATTCTAGAAGATTTACGTCAAAGAACGAGAAAGAGGGGAGCGTGGGCAAAGGGGAAGGTGTCTAGAAATCGGATAAAAAGGCACACGCCAGAGATTCAGAAGTAGTATGTTCTAGAGTCGGTCTCTCGAGCATAGATCTCACTGATCCCATGATATATGAAAGGTGCCTTGACTAGGCTGAGCATAGCTTTCACTGACCTCACGAAGTGCGTCTTCAAAAGTGTGCATATAATTTGATTAAAGACTCTTCAAATGAGCTTCATCATCATCTTAATCATCATCATCATCATAGGCTGTTGCCGGTTCCAAACTCTCAATCATACCCATTCTGAGGTCTTCCAATAACTCTTTTACAATTCGGTTTGTATTTCAGGATCTTCGAGGGGGTTCTATGCTCAGTCATTCGAAGAAGGTGTTGTTTTCTCGATACTGTGGGATTTTTCTCGTCCATGCTGAAAATATTTAATTATTATGTGACTCGTCATTCCTGATTTTTTTTCTTATTGTGCAGCCCTTTCTCTTTCTCAGGAGGCTAGTCTACAAAAGATGGAACGAGTATTAAGAAAATTGAGAGTTAAATTCCATAGAGATTCATGTAGAACCTTATAGCAAATAATCTATACGGAGAATTTCCGTGTATAGTTCGTTGATGGGCACATACGTTAATATTCAAGAAATTTGTGAGATATTAAAGTTTTAGTTACAGGTATAGCATTTAGCCAACTGACTTTGGGCTTTATTTCACGAACATCAAGCATTTGAACTAATGTCTGAACATACGAATCCGTGAAAATGGACTTCCGTGTATAAACCTTTATTACAAGTTTTTATCTTTGGATCGTCGAGTTTTCATTTTTGAGAAAGTGATTAATATGTACCTTCTATCTTACGTGCAAATTTAATGCTGCCGTAAATATAATTTCTGTGACCTGTAGACTGTTTAACATTGCGGTGTGACGGCAGCTAATATCTCTTAATTCAGCACTTGTTAGAGCACTTTGCTTGTATCTAAGTAACCAAATTATTTAAAAATACGTAAAAATACGAGAATATGAAGCGCTCATTCTTGAAGAGAATATCTTGTCGTCCCCCTAACAGTGCTCGCATCAAATGACACAATAAACTTCCTGTAGCCTGGTAAAATCGTGCGCTATAGCATTTGTGCGTACCACAACACCATCGAAGGGCATCACAGCAGGTATATGCATCCGTAAATGGTGTTTATAAGAGAAATGGGTCCTTAATTTCTCCACAGCCGGAAAAGATTCGCGCAAACCTGGCAAGCTCTGTAAGCAACCGCTGCAGTGTCCGTCAGCTGTTGCCACTGCGTGCCGACCTTTCCCTTCTCACCCTTCTACCCATCCACTATCCCGCTTCGCATCCCCCAGGCGCCGGTGACGTATCAATTTACACGGGGGCGAGGGGTCGCCAGTGCTCCGTCACGGCGCAAATGGCGTCATTACTGTTTGTGTGTGCCGCGCCGCGATCCGCCGACGCCCAGGAAACAACCGCCGCATGACGCGCGTGCGTGCTTGGGGTATGAGCCGTGCGCTCCCGCTACCGACTGCAGGTAGCCGGGATCGAAATTGAAAATTAGGGACCCAACCGTGAGGACAGAGAGAGAGAGAGAGAGGGGGGGGGGGCAGGAGGAAGAACGAGGGAGGCGGACCACTGAATGGCGAACGCGCCACTGGGGTATCGTTCGAAATTTTAAAGTGTCTCCTGCCATCCCTGCTACCGGCGACTATAGCTCATTATAGGACTAATTAACATCTTAAAGCAAGTTTTAATAGGAAGACCTTTCTTAGGGGACCAGTAAAGCGTAATGGCGCGAGGATAGGGGTCGCATCTCGCCGGCAGCAGCCCACAGAAGAAGAGTGGAGCCAAGTGGCTGCAGCCAGAGGCGCCGCTTGATTTACACCTCCTATGAAAGTTCCAGCACTGCGCTCATTTCGGTGAGGGGAGGGGGGTGGTAAGGGGGCAGGAGGTCTAAAGAGGCGTGCGGGATGAGAGTCGGTATTAGATGCGAGGCTGTCTGTGGGTTACCTGTTGTTATGCCCCAGGCTTCGTACTGTAATCTGCCTGTGTACGAAAAGTGATAGAAGTCCAGTCAGCTGTCATCACTCACTCTGTCTGTGCAATTCACAGGACAGGTGGCAAAGTAATGACTGAAGTAGTAGAAACCTCTTGTGCAAAGAAATAGCTGAGAGAGCTCAAACCAAATAAGCCGCCAGAACAATGTCGAAGGTAAAATAAAACGAACTCATCTTGAGTCTCTAAAATGGCGATTTCTTAAATCTCGCTAAATATAGAATCCTTACTCCTCATCTTCAGGTGTTCTTTATTTACGTACTTGTATATAAATCTGGCCTGTCAAGACCAAATATGGATGGTAACAATATGGCACATTTTACATACAGGTCCACAGAATAAAAGAGGTTGAACAAATAACTTTCTGATTAACAGTGCTGTACAAACGTATATAGTGCAGCATGACCTATATGCATTTTCTGCACCGTAGCGCACTTGCAGGTACAAATAAAAATCACTACAAACACTTCGCATATTGCAGCTTGATGCGAAATCGTAACAACTCAAAGACTTACAGCTATGAAGATGTTGCACCTCACCATTACAAAGATGCTCTATACAAACAAGGCTGTTAAATTTTACGTACTTAAGCGTGTTTTGTTTTTTAAAAGATATTTATTTATCATTTACCCTTCTTGCGGACCAGCTGCCTTTGGGTATATAGCTGGTCGTGATTACAAAATCTATGTGATACATTTATGCGACTATGATACATTATTTTCTTTATACATTTATAGTAATTAGATAAAAAATACAAAGAAAAGCGTAAAAACTTATCATAAGGAAAATGCAAAGGCACCTTAAAAACATCAACTATTTTAAGAAGAGAATAATAGAAAATAGGAAAGATTGTTTTGAGTGACAGTCTGAAGAATAAGAGAGGAAAGTCCAGGGTGGGAGGCCTCGGAATTTACTTCGAGCCCTGCCATCCTGGAGTTTTCTCATTTTTAAAAGATACAGGTATGTTTTGTTGATTTATTTATAATGTTAACAAAGAAAAAATATACTTCAAACTTGTTAAATAACCAAACAGAATTTAGTAGCCAACTTTTTTTCATCAATTTTTTCTTGATGGCACATATACTTACCAATACAAACCAAATGTCAAGCTACAGCCGTAATTAATGTTTCTATAAATGTATTATGAAGTAATACCAATTTATAAATCTAAACCGTGTAAGCAACAAGTCAACAAAATAACAAATTTGTATCTTTTTAAAAACAAAATACCTTTCTGTATATGAAATTAACATCTCTGTATGTATATAGTATCCTTGTAGTATAGAAATGGAAAGTCTTCATAGCTGTAAGTCTTTGAATTGTTACTAAATGACAATGTGCTGCGATCTGGGAAGTGTTTGCAATGATGTTAATTTATACCTGCTAGTGTGCTACGTGGCAGAAAATGGATTGACCTCATGCTGCACCAGACATGTACATCCACCACTGTTAATCTGTAAGTTAACTGTTCAATCTCCTTAATTCTGTGAACCTGTATTTAAAATGTGCCATGGTGTTACTATCCATTTTTGGTCTCGACAGGCACAGGTTTCTCTAGTAGTATGTAAAACATCAGAGAGACAACTGAATGTGTGCTCTCAAAACTCGAAATGCACCGTGCACTAATCAATCAAGATTTTAGTTACAAGGCGGGTTCGTTTTATTTTACAGAAATATAACAGTAACGGAATAAACACCGACAACAATTGACAAAATTAACACAATGTCGAATTCGGAACCGGTTTCACAAAGAGTGTTCTATGACATTAGCCCTTGTTTAGAGTGCTTGTATCGCTAAACTTTATCAGTGTGCAGAGTTCAAAAGGACTGCAAAAATGGTTTCTTTTTGCTTCGGTAACGTAATTTTGAAGACCTACATATAAATTTTGCACCTAGTTTGTCTTTCAACTACGTACGGAAAAGACGTGACGTCTGAGCTACACGAAAGAATGCCCCTTCGAAAAGCCATTCGTTTATTAACAGTCACATTCCGTAAACCTTTGACTTCGTGAATGTCATCAGATATCACTGTTTCGTAATTTGCTTTTCAAGTTGAGTGCCTGTCAGACAACGCGATTCCGCTCACACTAACAAGTAATGACAGCTGACAGACTGTCAATAACTGCTCACGGAAACATGACATTCAGTCGTTCTTCTGGGAAACATTATTTAGTTATTCAACTAGTCCCAGGGTGGAGACACTGTTACGCACACAGCACGTAAACGCAGTGAACAAAGCTGAAATCAGAATAAATACTGGAATTTGTGATACTTTATGTAATTAAGTGCTTGAAAAACAATCCCAAAAAATGCGAATTGGCCGAGTGGCATGTTATTCTGTTTTGTTTAGTGCTGCAGGATGTTTTGTTATGTTGTACAAGTGGGCTCTAATTATTTGAAAACTATCTGAAATAGTGATGATACACATTCACAGATTAGTGACTGGCTGGAAGACTTCGTAAGTAATAGGACGCAGTACGTTGTTCTCGACGGCGAGTCTTCATCACAGGAGTGCCCAGTATCGTCAGGAGTGCCCCAGACGAGTGTGATAGGACCGCTATTATTTTTTATCTATATAAATGACCTGATGGACAAAGTAACTTGTAATTTGCGGCTGTTTTCTATTGATGCTGTGGTGTGAGTGAGGGTGTCGTCTTTAATTGACTGTAATAGCAAACAGGATGAGTCAGATAAAATTTCTAGCTGGCGCAAAGAATGGCAGCTAGCTCTCAATGTAGAAAAATGTAAAGTTATTAGCATTAGTAGGAAAAACAATCCCATAATTTTTCGAATACAGCATTAGCAGTGAGCTTCTTGATGCAGTCGCGTCGTTCAAATATCTAGGCATAACATTGCAGAGCGATATGAAATGGAACGAACATGTAAAGACAGTTGTGAGTAAGGCGGACAGCCGACTTCGGTTTATTGAGAGAATTTTGGGAAGATTTACTCCATCTATAAAGGAGACCGCGTATAAAACGCTTGTACGACCCCGTCTTGAGTATTGCTTAAGTGTTTGGGACCCGAAGCAGTTCATTTTAAAGGAATCCATAGGAGCACTTCAGAGGCGGGCAGTTAGGTTTGTTACTGGAGGGTTTGATCAGTGCGCGAGTGCTACGTAAATATTCCGGGAAATCAATTGGGGATCGCTAGAGGACGTTCTTTTCATGAATATCTGTTGAGGAAATTTAGAGGGCCGGAATTTGGAGTGTAGTACGATCTTCCTGCCGCCTAATTACATTTCACGTAGTGATAGGAGAAATTAGGATTCGTACGGAGGCATATAGGCATTCTATTTTTCCTCGTTCTATTTGGGAGTGGAATAGGAAAGAAAATGCCTAGTGGTGGTACAGTGTACCCCCCGCCACGCACCGTTTGGTGGATTGCGGAGTATGTACGTAGATGTAGATGTATTTAATACAAGGAATAGCTGTACGTCTTTATATTTCGTTCTTAATTCAGTGAGTTTATGGACATAATAATCAGTTGCACCTACGTAAATACCAATTACATAGTCTTAACCAATACATAAGGAGGTTATCGAATTCATCTGTTAAGGAGATTGTTGTCTTCTTGAGTTTAAATATGTTCTATATGGCATCGAACAAAAACCCAAGTTTCGATCTGGTTTGCATTAACCGGAATGATATAAACATATGACAATAGTTGTTTGTTATTTCATTTCGTTATCTTATTATTCTTTCCTACGCTGGAAAGTTTGTGACCAGACTTTCGTGTCTGAACGGAACTGAGTAAATCGATCTTGTGACTTCACTAAAAAGCTAATTTTTCAACCAGTGAATACACTACTGAAAAAAAATTCAGCGGAGGTTGGTGACAGTATATTTAAAGAAGAGCAAGGAATAACAGTAATCGTAAACAACTGAACTACATGGTAGCCTTTTATCTCGTTTAGAGAAGCGCGTTAAATCTTATATTTTGATAATTACTTCCGAATAGGAACCAATTTTAGAAATCTTGAAATGCAAGCACACGCAACCAAATTTCAACATTTTTATGAAGAAATGCTCTCGGGTTGTTTAATACTTTTATTTATAAATAAAAGACATTACCGGTTTCATGTTGTTATTATCTATATGGAACTGCCCTTAAGGCACTGTCCAACATTCACGTCGGTGAGAAAATGTATAAGACTGCCGAGCAAATTTCAAATATGTAATGAATAGGTCAGCTGTGGAAGAATAATACATTTGTAGAAAAGTCTCTACAGATTTCATGTCGTTACAGTACTGCCTTGAGCGTTACAGCCTGCCCATCTTCTGCATATGGGACCGCTATATGTCCCTCCCTGACTACAAATCCCCCAAGTCCTTTTAACAAACGACTACCGTTGTGAGCGTTCTACACTTTGCATTTCAAAGTATGTTTTAAAAAATTAATAATTTTTACATAGGCCGATTAATATAAAAGAAAACAATTGCCATTATTTCTTTCCTTAGACGATTACTATTTTTCGAGTTAAATTCGGTCAAGTTAGCGTTATTTTCCGAAAACGACACTTTATGTGCGGTGTTACTCGACAATCCCATACCGTATTTCAGTGAACCAATTAATTCATTGATGTAAAACAATTTTTCTGATTTATGTGAATAAATAAATTTTTCATGAGGATTAAAATTACATTGATGTGAACATTCGTTTTATTCCACATTTATTACCGTTTCGGGTATTATGGAGTCCTTTATCTTCAACGTGGAAAAAAAAACTAATTAATCGGTAAACTCGCGCTGCACTTACAAGATGGACTTCGGGAGGCTGCCATCCTCCATTCAAGAGGTAAAGGCGCTTCGCCGGCCGCGGTGGCGAGGGGACTGAGGCGCTTCAGTCACGGTCTGCACGGCTACTACGCTCGGGGGTTCGAATCCCCCCTCGGGCATGGATATTTGTGCCGTCCTTAATTGTAGGTAGTTCATAAGTAGTTTGTAAGTTTAAGGACTGATGACCCCGTCGTTAAGTCCCTTAAGCTTAAAAAAAAAAAAAAAAAAAAAGTAAAGGCGCTTCGCAGCTGGTCTCAGTCAACAGGGGCTTGAGGACTAACTTCTTGTATAGAACACGGCGTAACGCAGCCGTCAAATTTGGCTCAGTTTCTAGATCCATTTTTTATACCGCTCTGTTCCAGACATCATAAAACTATTTACTGACACTGTTTTTAAATGAAGGGATGAACAATGTGGCACACATTTCATTCCATTTAAAAATACATTTTATAGACCAAAGATGTCGATGAGAAATACACGGACTGATGACCAAGTAATTTAGTCCCCTCTAAACAACAACAACAACAGAAATACAGGAATTTTAAATTCTAAAAATACCGGATAAATACCACATCAATCTGTACAACAGTTCCTTCATTTTTTAATTTAGTTTACAATTATACTTCGAATAGATTATGACCTGTGAGTGTCTTTTTTTTTTTTTTTTTTTTTTTTTTGCGGTTTTAGGGTGCACAACTTCTCAGGTCATTAGCGCCCGGATCGGAACAGAGATTCGCTAGATCTCGAAAAACAATTGATAACTGCCAGAAAGGAGAGCATCAAGAGAAAGCTAAAGCAGAAGGATAAAAAATATCAAATAGAAGGGTTAAATATCCTTTGATAAATTAGCCATGTTGATAAAACGCAAAACTCGAGCAGCTGCCCGTGTGTCATCAGCTAAAAGTTCCTCCAGAGTAGACGGCAAATTAAGGGCTACACGGAGATGACTAAAATTAAGACAAGACAGTAAAACATGTCGCACCTTCAGCAATTCACCACAGGAGCACAGCGGTGCAGGGTCAACGGTTAGCAAATGACGGTGGCTGAATCGGCATTGACAGATCCGCAACCGAGCCAGGATGACCTCCTCTCGCGTAAGGAGGTCCTGTGAGTGTCTTAATCGCGTGATTTCATGAAATTACGTTACTTTCTCCCCTAAAAAAAGCAACCGGAAGCGTTTCATAGTTGCGAGTTTTTCAAAGATATTAACGTCTATGAGCAGTATCGGTGCCGTATCGCTGAGCGCATTCCTATCGACCTTATTTTCAATTCTCCCGTTGGCGGCGCGCCCGATTCTGCCTCGCGCTTGTCTACCTGCGGATATCTTCGCTGCCCGCCGTTTGCAGCCGTGAAGTGTTTGTTTGTGAGAGAGAGAGAGAGAGAGAGAGAGAGAGAGAGAGAGAGAGAGAGAGAGAGAGTGTGTCTGTGTCTGTGTCTGTGATCAGAACGGGCATGGGCCGGCCGTGCTGAGTGAATGTTTACTGTTTGGTGTGCCACTTGCCGGGCGAGAGGTGTCGCCTAGTGTATTTCATGTGACGTATGCGGCCTCACGTACACTTGAGCCTGGTATCTACCTGCTTCTCCGGAATCTGTAACTTGGATTAAACAGACTCGCTTCCATTTCCGAGTATATCCAGGCACCCTGGCATGTCGTGTACAGGTTGGCGTCCTTCCCTCCTGACACGCCATCTACTTGGCTGTCTTTGTGTCCACAGTTTAGGGTGGGTAGCTGAAACCCATCGGTTTTCCACGCCTATGTCCTTGTGAATACATGTACGTTGATGACCGATAGTGCTTGATAGCAACTAGGTCTTCTGCTTGAGCACCTATTCGCCCATGAAATTTGATCTTGTACTGTTCATTAACTACTATTTGCTGGTTGCAACATACTTGTCTCGGGGCTTTTTCGAGTAAAATTTTCCCCACTTTTACCTCGTGGTCTGCCCAGGGGACAGCCATAATCATAGGCGGAGTGTTTTCCTTCTATGGGCAAATTATGCCAACCCGAGTCGTATTGTAGGCGATGTTGTGAGACTTTATAGTTTCCCTTCGTTCGGACACTCCTTAAACCACACCCTTACTTTTTTTTTTCCTGTGGCCAGTCGCCGTTCTCTTACTGGGAAAGACATTGCAGTTTCGAGTTTCCTGCAATGTAAATTCATTAGTGTTTACCATTGATGTTACTTCTCCAATGCTGTAATTTGAACTGTAAGTTTTAATTTGTGCTCTTCAGGCAAGTTGTAGCCTTTTCTTAATTTTTACCTCTTTTGGCAAGTTTGTATATTATAAGGTATTGGCCATTTAAAAGGATTGCTGCTGTTTAACATTTTATCTAACTGTTACTGGTCAAAGCTTATCAGCAGCTTGCTCATAAGTGCCTGTAAACAATTATTGCGACTTTAATTGGTGCCCTTCAGGCAAGTTGAAGTCTTTCTTTTAGTTTTTAAATGATCTTGGCTATCTTTACATTGGTTGAAGGTTGCGTTTGGAAAATTTGTGTTTATCTATCAGGTGTATGACATTTAAAAAGAAAAATATTGTCATTTGTGTTTCCTGTTTGTTTTAAATAAACACTGTGTGCTCTAAATATTGAATGTAAGAAGGAAATCAACCCCAGACCTTCCTAACTTCCCACTGATCTATCCTTATGCCTGTACTGTTTATATTAATTCAACGGGAAAATCAATAACCTCCTTGTATTGACCCTATCAGTCTACTTTTTATGACAAAGACATGAAAAAAAAAAAAATCAAGGTCTGTCCCATTTGAAATGAATGGCACGCTTGTGACTGACTGATACAAACTCCTGAAACTGCTAGTCTGCAAGTGAAACGTACGGAGTTCGTGTACCGGCGGTCAGAACGGTTTCGGCCAAGTTGCGGAGTTGACGTGTTGAGCAGGTAAAAGTTGGCGGAGTTGGCCGCTCAGCGCTACTGCGCATGCGCTCTGGCCGGCGTCTGTTGTGGAATGCCGGCGCGCGCGGGCGCGCGGTGGGCCAGTTGCTTAGCCAAACATTAATTTCGGGCAGGGCGAGACACCGCGCCGCGTTACGGATAATTAGGCCCGATTTGCAGCCGCCCCGCCCCGCCCCGGCGCATCGCAGCGCCAACTAATACCGCTAATCTGGTGCGTAAATCTGTCCGCTCCCACTCCGCAGGTCTTTCACGAATTCAGCGGCGCTGCGCCCGCCGAGGGCTGCGGGGAAGGGGGAGGGCAGTGGCGCGGCCGCACTTCCGAAATTCACACCGAAACTAGCGTTACAACCATCCTACACTGGCTGTTGAATAATGCACCTCTTTTTAAATCTTTCTTGGCCCACTTTAGGTTACGGTAGTAACACTAAAAGTGGGCCTTTGCGATCGTCCTTTGACAGCTCGAAATTGAAATGAAAATAACGGCTTAACTATTCATCTGACACGAAAATTGAATAACCGAATTTGTTGAGGAGAAAATTCTCTACAACTTAGCTCCCTTATGGTTTTTTTTTTTTTTTTTCATATCTCGTATCGTTTGAGACATATTTGCAGAAATAACGGAGATTTGACACTCTCCACTGAATTAACGAAAACCAGCCGTTCGGAGATGTCACGTGACATTCCTCGCCCAGACCTCTCTTTGGCATACGCCATCTTGCGTTGCGTATTTGATGACTGTCTTACTGTAACTTACACGTTGTCATTTCAAAGCAATGGCACACTGAAGAATTAACAAAAACACACCGTTCTTCGTACGATAAATGATGATCTAGTTCTACAAATGCCATATTAGCATCAGTTAACAACGGCTATCAATAGTATGAGATTAAAGGACTCATCGTTTGATAGCCGTAGCGTAGTGGGCAAGGCGTTGGACTCTGACGCTAAAAGTTGGTCGTTTGGAACCCGCCATTAACTAATTGTTTTTTCCTAAAAGTGTTTCAGACATTCTTATTAATTAATTTTTTTATTATTTAGATTATTATTTTAGTCCATAATGTTTGCTAAAACTCATAAAACTACAAATCTAAAGTGGGCCGTAAAACACGTCAGTGCGATTTCTTAATATTCTAAAATTCAATCCAATGTCTAACAAGGAAACACCAATTATGGTACAAACGATTTCTGATGGGTCGCAGATGTATTGTGCGGGAACTCCTCCAGACCACAAAGCTAAAAGGATTGGTTGCAATGCGCCTTGGCTTCCACGTAAATCGCGTATCTACTTAAACTAAATCACCACAGCTACGTGAGTCAGCGTGGTGTAACTAGCAAGGCGCTCGACTGTAAGACAGACGACCCGAGTTCAAATCCAGCTCGATTTGTTTTTAACACTTGGCCGATGTATGGGTATAAATATATTCCTTTTCTACTTTATTAATTCTGGGAGAACAAGTCATGATAAAACTTTCACCTGGTGTGTAAGATGTTTGAGACAGGCGAAGTACCCTCATACTTTCAGAAGAATGTAATAATCCCCATTCCAAATAAAGCAGGCGCAGGCAGGTGTGAGCACTCGACCTGTGTGTGTACGTGCTCCACAATTTTATGATGTAGTCATTGTTTTAAATTTTACTTTTTATTCCATTGACATGGAGTCAGCCACATTTTATTTTACAACTATTGTAATGTGAGCTTTATGTATTACTTCTGAGGAAGGCAAAATTACTTTTGCCGAAGTCTAGGTCAAGGTTTATGCAAGTAAACCATTTTTATGCAACTGGTCCGCTGAAACTGTGTCGACTTTTGGATTATTAAAAGGCGAATATTTTCAGGTCAAATAGTATCCCCATATATGCGTAACACCTGGATGCATACATTCTACGAGATCAGGTGTAAAGCGGTGCGGTACTCCTTTCGATATACTGGCGGTTACTTTCTTACAAAGGAAGTCGCTATGACAAGGTATCGCTCACTTGCGACCCAGGTTAGGTAAAACAGAAAACTTCAGGAGCAGCGATTGTGTTTGTTGTTTGAGACAACAGCTTGAGGCAACGAAAAATGAACCAACACACTGGTATCAGTACGTATTTAAATACCACATAGAGATATTGGCACGTTTTATGTTATGGCGTGTGTTACATGTTATCATGAACTGCCGCCGCGGTGGCCGCGGGGACTGAGGCGCTTCAGTCACGCTCTGCACGGCCAGTACGGTCGGGGGTTCGAATCCCCCCTCGGGCATGGATATTTGTGCCGTCCTAGTTCGTAAGTAGTTCATAAGTAGTTTGTAAGTTTAGGGACTGATGACCCCGTAGTTAAGTCCCATAGTCTATACAAACATTTGAACATTTTATTGTGAACTGTGTCAATTAACATATCCGCAAGTATGTAAATACTTTCTGATTAAAATGTTTTTCAAACTGCCACATTAGTCGAGAACTGACTATACTCTTTAACTTTTTTGACTCTGTCCAAGACATTCACATGCCTTTTATGTGTTTTGTGGTACGAGCATTTATCGTTTAGTTCTCGCATTTTAATCTTGTGGTGTCCTAATCACCAAGGCAAGTTTGGCACCGCCAGCGGAAAAAGAAGTAAGAGACAGTCGCTGCCAGCGGCCCCCAATGAGATCGCAAGGTGGCCGCCACGCCCTCCTGAAGTTCGCAGCGCCACCGCCAACCGACGTTAGCTAAGCAACCTATGTGAAGTGAAAAGTGAGTTATGTGGTAGACGTGACCTGGAAGAGTGGACTACAGGAAAGGTTGTCTGTATTAGGATGTGGCCCGCTGTAGACTGTTTTAAGTTTTATTGTATATACTCCAGTCACGGAAATCTTGTCTACTATTGAATGTTCAGTTAGACATGAACAGGACATTGTACCAAGTTTGATTTTTGTTACTGTTTTCATGCTACAGCAGTGACTGTGAAAAGATAGATCGGGGGTTTGAATCCCCCCCCCCCCTCGGGCATGGATATTTGAGCCGTCCTAGTTCGTAAGTAGTTCATAAGTAGTTTGTAAGTTTAGGGACATGTGACCACGTAGTTAAGTCCCATAGACTATACAAACAGTTGAACAGTTGAAACAGTTGTGAAAAGATAAGTACTGTTATTTTCTTTTGTTTCCACTATGGAAGAATGGCCGTGTAAAATAAAAGTGTGTTCTGTTTTGAGTACATCGTGTCTCAGCCAGCGCCCTTGCCAGCCACTTGCACCTTCCTCAAACTGCCAGTAAGCAACCCACGCAAGATCGATAATAAGAACTGACTGACGACGAGAAAGCACGAATACATTAAATCTAGCACATAAGTTTGGTCATATTCACCTATTGTTGTGCGGAGAGAGAAGCATTTTTCATGCAGTTAACCGTTTGAATGATTCAAGAAATGTTTCCAGAAAATGGCATAGTTTTGTTGAGTATGATTGTTCCTCGGCCGCGCAAGAAACTCTTGCCAGTTCCGGGGAAATATACCCTGTAGGTTCCGCATTTCTCACATTTGCATTTCGCGTGCCTCTGGTAAAACCTCGAGCCGCAAGCAAACACCTCTGGCTGAGTAATGCCTCACATTTTATTTCTCTAATACCTGCCACAGTGCCTGCACATTTTTATGCGGGTGTTAGAAGATGAAAAGTCCGTCTTCACCTCACCGTAAACTTTATTACTGCCACAAACGTAAATAATCACTGAGGGTCAAAGAGTGGGAGACGCAGAGAGAGAGAGAGAGAGAGAGAGAGAGAGAGAGAGAGAGAGAGAGAGAGAGAAATAGGACGAGAATGAAGGGAAGAAGCAAATAATTGCTGCTGTATATTATGATTAGCGATTAAGCCGCCGGACGCGGTGAAGAAACGGGCTGAGGCTTTAGTGCAGCGGCCGATACCATCGGCGAGCCGTGCCCGTCGGCCGGCATATCTCTCTTTATGACCACTTCCGCGGCCGGCACGTATGCCGGCTTTCGTGCAAAGATACAAAGTTTAAATTAGCTTAGCGCACCGCCCGCCGTCCCTTTTTGACGGAAATGGAATTGTAATGTAGCGGCTTGCAGAGGCGAGTGATAAAAGGGCGAAACTCGTCACAAGTGCCGCCATTACGGTGCGGTCTGCGCAGAGCTGATTCTGCCTCTCTCTCTCTCTCTCTGATAACGAATCGCTCCCGGAGGCGAAAGCAATTTCTCGACTTTGAGAGAGCCGCGCCTGCGTTTACGATGGTGATAATTGTTTTACTGCCCGAAACTGACGGCAGGTCCGTGTTTTCAATTCGTGAGAACAACCGACGAGTGGTGCCCTAAAGCTGTAAATACAAAATAATTAACGAAATTCGTTTGCCATTGTGTTACAAAAATGTACTTCCCTAGAGTCGTGGCTGTTTTCCTGGTCTGAAGAAAAATAAAAGTTAATCATCTTTTCAGTGGTGTCCACGTTGCAATTAATGTGTCTGTGATCTGATATTAATTTCCAGAGCCTTATCATAGAGAAGAAAACCTTCTAAAGTGTAGTTCATAACCAACAAGTCTTTCATTGACACTCAAGATATAATAACATTAGCAGCTAGCTGTGGAAAGAAGGGCTATGTCTACATCTACATGTAATATACTCTGCAAATCACATTTAAGTGCCTGGCAGTGGGTTCATCGAACCACCGCTACACTATTTATCTCCCATTCCATTCTCGAATAGGATACTACGGTCGGGGGTTAGAATCCCCCCCCCCCTCGGGAATGGATATTTGTGCCGTCCTTAGTGTAAGTTAGTTCGTAAGTACTTTGTAAGTTTAGGGACTGATGACCCCGTAGTTAAGTCCCATAAGCTACAAAAACATTCGAATTTGAATTTCGAATAGCGTGCGGAAAGCAAGAACACCTGCAACTCTCCTTTCGAGCTCTGATTTCTCGTATTTTATTCTGATGATCATTCTACCTATGTAAGTGGGGGTCAACAATATATTTTCGCATTATAAGGAGAATGTTGGCGATTTGAGTTTCGTAAAAACCCAACGCTGCAGAGATAAGCGCCGTTGTTGTAATGATTCCCATCCCACATCCTTTATCATTTCCGTAACGCTGCCTCCCCTGTATGGAGACAATACGAAACGAGCTGTCCTTCCTTGGACTCTTTCCATGTCCTCCGTCAAACCCACCTGATAAGGATCCCACACTGGGCAGCAATACTCCAAAAATTGACGGACGAGCATAGTGTATGCAGTTTCTTTTGTAGGTCTGTTGCATCTTTTAAGGGTTCTGCCAATAAAACGCAGTCTCTGGTTAGTCTTTCCCACGACATTATCTATGTATTCTCTACAGTTTCAGTTGATTCCTAATGTAATTGAATTTTACTTACAATGTTCTGTTACAGATTTACGTTCGACAGGAAGTAATATATTCATGGATTTAAAATATACACAATTTCCATGAAGGCCACTTTTAACCGTACTTAATACGTCCAACTAATTTCAACATAAGAAATTCCGGATTTTTACAAGGTATGTTTAAAAGCGAACCTTGTTCTTATCCTGCTGCAATGACATATTGTTCCATTCCATTCCGTACCCCTATTTATCATTGTATCTATAGTGCACTGAAAATACCTATGGTGTGTCTTCCGTAAAAACTAATCTTCCCTTGACAGTAAAGTATGGGGGTAAGAAGGCTAACGGATGATGCTCTCTAAAGGTAACGAGGGAACGGAGAAAATAATATTTCGTCGACATCTATATCAACATCAGTACTGTGGCCACATAACGGCGTGAGGTGGAGGGAATTTGGTGTTGCATCCTCCCTTTCAATGGGGAGATATGCGTGTACCATCAATTCATACACTAAATTCCACTGGACCGAACTAAATCAGCAAGGGATTAATTTCACAGCGTCCACAAGAAATCCACCGACAACTTTTCTGAGGTGATAGTATTCACAAAACTATAAGAAAGTATCCAGTAAGTGCTGGCTATGAAGTGCGCGCTTTACAAATTTTGAGTTGTTCGTCTTAAGTAATGTGAAAATCTGATCTTCAGATTTGTATTTTAGAATCAATATTACCATTCTTCAAAATTTTGCGGTTTAGTTTTGATTCACCCGCAATTCAGTCTATTTTAACGAGTTGTTATACAGTGTGTGTCAAACGCTAGCAACGCTAAGTAGTCTCACTGCACAAAATCCCACTCGGTTGAGGCAGCACGAAACAGAACGTGCTTCGTGACTGACGCAGTCTTATCGTTCCGTCAACAACCGGTCGTGTCCGTGGTGCATATGCATATTTTGCTTAAGTGATGTTCCACATGAATTTTCGACAGAAATTATGTATTATCGTGTTGCCCCTACTCTATGGTGCTCATTAATGAACGTATCAAGGGGCCAATCAACACCTTGCGATTGATTAGACAAGGGTGCTCGAAGACGACAATATGCCACCGTTACCGAGATTTCTCAACCATCTAACAGGAATGGCGAAAAGTAGCCACACTTTGTGTGTATAACTTTTGTGGATGACCTAGTTTTCACGGCAAGATCAGATGATGTAAAATTCCATATTCGTAGCCATAAATCATATTTGGATATCTGAAAGATATTACAATTATTGTACAATTTAGTCTTTGGCGCTGTTAATAACATTCTGTAGGAACTTTACTTTGAACGTAATTGCTACTTACTTTATTATTAAAAAGTGTATGTTTATAATGTATATTCTGGGTCATTTTAAAACACCAGACTGGCCAATAAAAGTACTATTCTTGCTAGAAGTGGCAGTTTTCAAATGGTAGAGGCAACGAATTGTTTGGGGATATATTTACCAGTGTAGCCTGGCGATGTTGCAGGATGTAGCTGCAGTCGCATCCGCCATCTCTCGATTTACAAAAGATTGAATTAATAAAAGATGTATTAAAGAAACACCAATTAACTTTGTTTCCTAGGTGACTCACCTGCAGATATTCTGTCTCAAGCGATTGGATTCCGTTTCTTCTGCAGGTATTTCTTTGCCTGTTAGATGATTAATCTTGAAAAAATGGGACAGTATGGTAAGCCACAGACAATGAAAGTCGGTTGAAAAAATATTGTGATTAAAGCAGAAATATTATAGGTAGCCCTGTCATGACTTTTCGTAACGATTGCTCACTGTATGCAGCCATTGAACGAGAAATATTCTCGCTGTAGGACACTACGGTAACACATTGTTTTACACAGTAAGAGAATGCAGATCAGTCCTCAGAGAGAGCTCTTAGATCAAACAGAAACAGCCAGAGGTTACGCAAACGATCACTGAAACACGGGTCGGACCAAAGTAACTAACACTGGTTGCATGACGTCAGCAGCCACTCGACATATGAAATATATGAAACAACATTCTTTGTCGCAACAGGTTTCCATGGAGTACATGTAATCATTGGTACACTATTTTTATTAACATGTCTAATACGACATCTAATAAATAAATTGTCACCAAACCACTTCTTTGGGTTTGAAGTTGCAGCATGATACTGACACTTTAGAGATGTACTATGATTATTTCTCCTGAATTACAATGATAGATTGTAAATTATTATGGTAAGAGAGAAACGTTCCCAGCTGTCCAGAAAGAATTGATTTTATTTCTGCAATCACACATTAAATGATGGTCGGAATGTTTGCGAAAACTTGTAAATGTGAAAAAAAAGAGATTTTTTTTGTTCGTTCTGTATTCCTTAACAAGAAGTGTGCACAAAGGGTGATCTTCACTATTCAAGAATAAATCTAACTTTGGCACTGAAAAGGGTGAATTATGCTGCCACAGAAATCTTTGGTCACTTACCAAATAGCATCAAATGTGTCACAGATAGCCAACTATAATTTAAAAATAAATTAAAAGAATTTATGAATAGCAACTCCTTCTACACATTGTATGGATTTTGATATAAAGTAAATTAGAAGCTTCGCAACAATAACAGAAATAAATAAGATAAAAATTAATTTTTTTTAAATATAAAGAATAAAAATCCTCAAAATATTAAGTTTCAGGCACTTTTTATTAAACTGACATCTTCCACGTCGTAATCCACTTTACTGTCACCTGTTTAGATCCTTTCGTAACAAAATAAACGTAAGAATGCAAAATTGCCGTTTGTTGCTTTAATTTTGGCCAACAATGTACAGTGAGCGTCGTGTGAGGATGGCCGCGTGGTCTAAGGCGCCATGCCCCGGATGTGCCGTCGTACCCCACCCGGATGGGTGTGTGTGTTATAACCATAAGTTAGTTTAAACAGTTTGTAAGTATAGGGACCACTGATCTCAGCAGGATTACAAACATTTGAACATTGATCATTTGTGCAATTGGAATGCCTTCTAAATCTACAGCCAAACTTGACCTAGCCAACTCAAGGTGTGTTGTGAAGGGTACTTTGTGTACCATTGTCATTTCTTTCTCCTATTCCAGTCGCGAATGTTTCGCGAAATAAAGAAAAGAAACAAATTTAAAAAATAGATTGTTGGTATGTTTCTATGTCGGCTTAGATCTCCGTAATTTTATCCCCGTGGTCGTTCAAAGATACATACATGAGAGGTAGCAGTATATTGGTTGATTCCTCGAGAAACGCATGCTTTCGTAACTTTGACATAAGCTCAAAAATGTTCAAATGTTTGTTAAGCTTATGGGACTTAACTACGGGGTCATCAGTCCCTAAACTTACAAACTATTTATGAACTACTTACAAACTAGGACGGCACAAATATCCATGCCCGAGGGGGGATTCGAACCCCCGACCGTAGTGGCCGTGCTGACCGTGAATGGAGCGCCTCAGTCACCTCGGCCACCGCGGCCGGCTTGACATAAGCCTCTACCACGATACAGAACGTCTCTCTTACAGAGTCTGCCACTGGAGTTTCATAATCATCTCTGTTGTGACGCTTTCAAGCTTGCTAAATGAGCCCTTAACAAAGCGTACTGCTCTCTTTTTCATTTCTTTTATCAACCATACCTAGGTAAGGTCCCAGACTGAAGAGCAGTACCCAAGCGTTAGCAGATCGAGTGTTCCTTAATCTACTTCGTGTGTTGAAGGGGTATATTTACTTAGGCGTCTTCCAAATGTCTGGTCGTCTGCCCCGTTCGGCGTGAAAAATCATCTATATGACGCTTTCACGCTTGCTAAATGAGCCCTTAACAAAGCGTACTGCTCTCTTCTTCATTTCTTTTATCAACCATACCTGGGTAAGGTCCCAGACTGAAGAGCAGTACCCAAGCGTTGGCAGATCGAGTGTTCCTTAATCAACTTCGTTTGTTGAAGGGGTATATTTCCTGAGGCGTCTTCCAAATGTCTGGTCGTCTGCCCCGTTGGGCGTGAACAATGTGTTCGTCAGAGCCGCCTGGTGTTAGGGAGTGAGGGTAGCGGTCGTCGGTTTAAAAAAGAGGGCTCATCTTTCACAGGGCGCTCGATTACCGAAAACCGCACGGGAAACAGTAATGAGGCGGTCTTGCGGCGGCTTTGTGCCCCAGATAAGCAGGCACGTGCCTCCTATTAGTGTGTTACACAGGGGCAACGCACTGCGCTCGCCCAGGAAGTACAGTGCCTGCTTCACTGTCTCAGATTTGTTATACTTGTAGCAGTGACTTTCAGTGTTTATAAACCTACTTTCAGCAGGGTAGCATATCTATATTTTCTAAAAAATTCTCTGGCTTAAACTTAGTCACTGTGACGTTTGACAGTTCTCTGTTTCCTGGATATCTTCAATATTGATGTAAACGACCCTAGACTTTGAGGAGAAAAATCAGGGAAGCAATAGAAATAGCTAAGCGACCCGGAAATATGAACAGAGAGGACGGTTATAGGCTTCCGGCGTCTTGGCTGCCAGCAGTAGCAGCGCTTCGCAACGACACCGCGCGCAGTGCAGTCTATAGGGGCCCGCCCGGAGACAACATCGGCCGCGCGTACACAGAGCAAACAGCACGCTCTAGCCGGCGCTAGGCATCACTGCTTCGTTACTGCTACCACCGCTCCTCATTCGCCAGTTTCAACTAATGGCAAACACTAATATAAACACCAATCCTGGACTTCCTTTTCCACCAATAGGAAGAAATAAAGTAAACACCAATCAAAGAGAACTGAAACCACCAATAACAACTAGCAACATTTAATATTTAAGACACCAGCTTTCCGTCACCCAGCAGTAATCGTAACACCCAGAAGATTGCCGCTTGCAATAGTGGCCGAAACGTCGGTGAAGTATTTGATATATTGACGATGCGGTCCAACACCCAGAAGAGTTTTATAAACAATCTTCAATATTGTAACAAAAAATGCGTCTCGCCCGTGTGTCGGGTAACATCCATGTTACTATTCCGCCGCTCTCTGGTAAATCTTATTAAAGGAGGACGCGAGGGCCAGGATAAAAGGGCGAAACGGTTGATTGTATTACCGTTTAGCATGTAGAAATTTAACAACGTTTATTAACGAATATGTACAAGAGATTTTGAAATTTCTGATAGCATCAAATCATGAAGGAATAATTTACTTAATTCACATCATAGCCGGCCGCGGTGGCCGAGGGGGCTGAGGCGCTTCAGTCACGGTCTGCACGGCCACTACGGTCGGGGGTTCGAATCCCCCTCGGGCATGGATATTTGTGCCGTCCTAGTTCGTAAGTAGTTCATAAGTAGTTTGTAAGTTTAGGGACTGATAACCCCGTAGTTAAGTCCCATAAACTTTACAAACATTTGAACATTTCACATCATATATCAACAAATCAATAAGCGTCATTTATGAACATATTGCTTTCCTTGCGATAGACAATGACTTCATAATCATTACAGACTTCTGGCCGTTCACAGAATATAACATACCAATGTGAAACATACTAGTAAATAATATCCCGTCAGCTTCCTTCTGGCTGAAAAATACGTTACAAAACTGTAGCAATCACCACAAAGTATATACAGATCAATCATCAAAAAGAACATAAACGATAAATTAAGAATGCGTGCCTCCCTTGGTAATTCTTCGCAGGACCGGTCTTCAGAAAAAGGTACGTCCTCTAGGGTTCGTCTGTTACAGGAAGTACAAGAGGTATGTACTTGGCTCTGAATTGCGTCCACACTAGTTCAGCCAGTATAGTGTAGCATTAGATACAATGTTATCAAAATAAACAGAAATCGTACCTGCAACAAACTGGTATTAACAATAGTTCTAATGAGTCACAATACATAACTACCTCTTCACTGGCACCACGTAACTAACACGCCGGTTGACGGTACACTACATGAACTATAGAACAACACAAATCACTGACAGCACAGTCACGTAGCTTATGCAGCTTAGCGGTCGTTAACCCTATGGACGATGTGGCGTAGTCACAGAACTGCTCAAAACCCACACACTGAAATGCACTCAGTTTTGTGTTACGGATTACCAATAACATAAAAGAGTCACAGTCCCCGAACCGCTGTCCGTCCTATCACGTCACTTGTGCCAAACGTGTGTTATCCTTCCTCGACGCGTGCCTTGGCATTTACTTACACACGCCGATCACATACACTGAATCGTTTGGACAAATTGTATTTCCACATGTCACTTATCCAGACAATGGCAAACATCTGACCTCAAACAGACTAGCAAGCGTGACTGCTTGCCTTTGCCGCGTTTGTCGGTAATCCAGGCCGCAGCGAACAAACACAACTCATTTTCTCCCGCTGCCTTGCAAGACGCACCTCTAGCTCGTCCGGTCACCGACTGGTCGCTTCCTCGTCCACTCCATAGATATTTTCCTCACACCAGAGTTTGTCAGCCGATGGCAAAACAGGGTAGCCAACCCTGTTATGTGCCCACCGGTACAATCTCCAGATCCGTCTTCACCCGATATGGGTGAAATAAGTAGACGAATTTCCCCATCACCAAAGCAAACAACTTGTTGACATGGGTCTCTGTGAGTCAAAATCCCTTTCCGTGATGTAGTGGAATCAAAGGTTACGTGCTCGCTAGGACAAACAGATGTTAGTTGACCAACTGATTGATCGAGGAGTTCCAGTACAGTGACCTCCCAATCCACTTGACCTTATTATCACAGATGTATTGGTACGTGACGCTACAAAGGCAGTGTTGAAATCCACACCCATCAGCAATTTGACACACGATACAAGAGTGTGTGTATACCGTAATCATACAGCCAAAAATGATCGATTTCGCGATTGAGAAAGAGAAGTGAAAAGTGCGTATGGATATCTGGTTACCACATATTCACCCTCTAGCATAGGACTTGTCTCCTGGTACAAGTAAAGTCTTAGTTTACTCCTGTTATATGACTTAGCAGTAAATCAAAAAATTGCATAAAGTAACATGAATATACGTGTTCTCGTGAAAGAATCGAGTGAGAGCTTTTCGATTTTGAAAAACTGCTAATTGAAGATATAAGCCTTTAAATACCTAAACATGCGTCGGATGAACGAGATTATTAACAAATGTAATAACAAAAACACAAAAGAAACTTAAATCCAACCAAAACTAATTAAAACTAATCAAACTTTAAACTTAAATAATAAATAACCCTCGTAACTCGAAAAATGCCAAATCACACCAACTTTAATAAAATCCCTGCAAGAATTATTCTACCAGAAATAGGAGTTTCAACATGAACCCTTTGAGGCCAAAGATGAAATATAAGCTTATCAAATAACTTACCAGTATCGGTTTATCGGTACTTTGATGGAGTAAAAAGGAAATGATATGCATCTCTTGGATTTCGAAGAATGAAAATTATGCCAACGAATTAGATTCGGCCATAGCTCGTAGCTCGGTCACATCTTTCTTAATTCCCTTACGATTTCTACTGTACCTGTGATAGATCGAAGTGACACTACATGATAGTAGCGTGTGTTGTATTAGATTATATTCGT
This sequence comes from Locusta migratoria, assembly GCA_026315105.1. NCBI lineage: Eukaryota > Metazoa > Arthropoda > Insecta > Orthoptera > Acrididae > Locusta > Locusta migratoria. The sequence goes on from CM048748.1 coordinate 217,685,181, forward strand.
TTAGTTATAAGCATGAAGACTTATAAGTTTATTATGCATGACATTCCGCTGGATTCTATTCCCCAAAGCTTCTCACTAGAGGAAACGACTTTATTAGTAACTACGTCGGAAATATTAAGAGTGATGAAAAACAATATTTCTCACATTCTCAATTTTTCTTCGGAAACTGAAGTTCAGCCGCGGTGGAATGGCCGAGCGTTCTAAGGCACCTCGCTGCGGAGCGCGCGGTTGCTCGACGTCAGAGGTTCCAGTCCCTGGGCCTGGGTGGTGCGTCTTTATTGTCTTTACGTTAGTGTAAGTAGTTTGTAAGTCTAGGGACGTATGACCATAGTAGTTTGGTCCAATAGGTTCACAAAAAAATTGAACATTTGAGCTCAAATTCAAAAGAGCAGTGAATAACGTACGGATAGAACTTCTTTGCGACGAGAAAGGCTCTGAGGCCTCATTTTTCGACGGTTTCACGATCTGTATCACTTTTATTTATTGTAAAATTCCAGAAGATGTTTACTACCACTTACAACAAGTAAAAAGCTGTAGCCACAAACATAGTAAAAATTAGTTTTGTTTTTCAAGAAATAAAGGATAAAACTCACTAGAATGTACTGGTGGTAGGTGTTCACAGTATATATAAAATGAAGTGAACTACTTATTCGACATTTTACGAAACAGACAAGGATCGTACTTTTGCCGACATTTTCATTCGCTTTTCCGTAGTGTACACTTAATCCGAAAGAAGAGTTCTTCCATGGGAACCAAAAAAGTAACGAGTCTCATTAAAGACCCGAATCGATGCTTTGGGGTGGGAGGGGTGAGAGCAAAAAAATTGGTGGTTTAGGCGAAAAATATGAAAATGTTGCAATGGGCGTTGCTAGAAAATGAAACGTTAATGCTGTGTCCCCGCCTTCTTTCGCTGGAAGCGTCGTATTGATTCGAGAGCCCATTAGCATTTAAATGGGCAAGGGGCACAGTTTTTTCCGCAGAAATAAACAATTTCTGTCCTTTATAAAAGCTCTTCTGGGCTTTTACGCACGAAACAGCCGCGTCGCTCTCGAGGAAGATTGGCTGACAATTTGTGGTGCCAGCGTTTTGCCGTAAATTCGTGGCACCTAAAAAGTTTTCCTTCTTTTTTTATTTTTTTTATTATACTAACACATTCGTTTCCACACCTCAAGCGTAATTTGTAATCGACAACATGCTTTTTACGTAGATGCCTACTAATATTGTAATTTATCTAAGTACTAGTATGTTATGGGATATCAGAGTACCGTACTGAAATATAACGATCCGTGTAATGCTTCTGTGTCGTGCCACTAATTTTAGAATTTCTTGTATTCGCTGATGGCATAAATTCCTAGAAAATTGTTAGGTTACGTAGTTACAATCCTTTCATGTGCATTTAAGGAGATTTCACATAAAGGAGTTCGGGTCATTAAGAAAGAAAAAGTTAGAAAATTCTCATTAGTTCCTAATCAATGGGTATTTGAGAGTCACAAACGAATGGCGTTGCTAATGATAATTTAATAGTTCGCTTCCTGATGAAGTGTATTTTCGTGAGAGTTCGATGATTTTTTAGATACTACGAGTTCATTCCAGCAGGAACTTTTAAAATCAAACCATTCGACTTCTAATTCAATTGTGCTTTTGGTTGTACATCTCGGTTTAGAACATGCTATGGAACATTAAGCAAATGGTAATTATTCAAGTGAATTTGAGAAAAAGCGCAGCCGCGGTGGAATTGCCGAGCGGTCTAAAGCGTCTCGCTGAGGAGCGCGCGGTTGCTCGCCGTGGAGGTTCGAGTCCAACCTGGGGCATGTGTGTGTGTTTGTCCTTAGGTTAGTTTACCTAGATTTAAGTAGTTTGTAAGCTACGGACTGATGACCACGCAGTTTGGTCCGATAGATTTACAAACATTTGAACATTTTTGAAAAAGCGCAAGATTCAGTTGAATGCGTTTCTGATTTTGGCAAACTACGGCGTATTTTCTAGTTACTTTCTTTCACTATGGTACAAAATTGCTCTACTCTTTTCTCACCTAGATAACAGAGTTCTGTAACTGTAATTTTTCTATTATTGTTCGTCAAATTACCTACACATTATAAAATATGCATTTGATTTTACTGTGGTGTTGCTTACTAGCTTCTCTGACAACTGAAAAATGACGGAGTTGTGAAAAAAGTAAATAAATCATTATTTTCTCTTAACGTATAAAGTTTTCGTTTATTTGTAATTCATACTAATCTGCATTTGAATAGATGTTGATAATATTACGCCTACTTTAAATTACGAGTACTGTCCTCAATATTTTCATACGATACATGGTTGAAGAGACCTTACAAAAGATTTATACTCCGTTTCACCGATCACCATGAAATTTGGCGATTTACCCACGTTTTTATGGTGAAATTTTTATGTCCTGCTAGCCAATGTTCATGTGTGGGTGGAACTGGTTCAACCATTTAACGATAAGTTTAATATTCAAGGAGATATCATTTTGTATTATCATGTTTAAATAAATATTTTTATTACCTTATTTCCTTATCTATTATGAAATCGCATCTTAGTACGTATTTACCACCAGCTATATTCGCGACACATATTGTAAACATTTCCTTACTATTTATGTGTACGTCCCTGGAAAAGTATAATAGTATTGCAGGACATAGTGCTTAGGAGATATAGCTTCATAAGTATTGAAGTGGAAGAAAACTACATTGAAACGGACACACAGTGAGGTTCAGTGTGGTGGAAAAAGGAGTAGATGGGCAAACCAACAAAGGGATTCAATAAAAACGTGGGTAACACTGGGAACGAACGCCAATAAAAAACAAACCAGTGGTATGAAGCCGCTTCTATAGTGACTGTTATTGAATAATTTATCTGTGTACTTTTCTCAAGTACAGAGGTTTAACTAACAGTTATTAACGTTCGCATGCTTACAGAACATGACGCACGACCCTTCTTTTTTGTGGCCGGTTGATGCTCTAGAATTATGAAGAGTATGTTTAATCCGTCTTTGCAGGAACAATAATATGATACTGGATACAAACAACAGGTCTTGGAAATGGGGTACAAACAATTTCAAATTCGCGGAACATCATAAACAGGTACAGCACAGTCATGGCGTTATAGAAATACATGTGGAAGTCATAAGCCGCGGCAGAATAGCCGTGCGCATTGGGACACCGTCCTGTGGTGCGGGCAGCTTTTTGTCGTCGGCGTTAGAGTCGCCCCTCGGGGAAGGGTGTTTGTGATGTCCTTAGGTTAGTTTATCTTAGTTTAAGTAATTTGTAAACTACGGACTAATAACCCAGTAGTTGAGTCCGATAGATTTACAAACATTTGAACATTTTTGAAAATCATAAAAACCAAACATCAAATAAATATTGGAAACGAGGTATATGTGAAATAGTAGAAAAATTACGTAAATGTTTCGTACCTCAGCTTCCAACTCCCCCCCCCCCCCTAATTTGTAATTCATTCCTTGTCCTCATTGTTATCCACCATGTCACTCTACATCCTACATCCCACCTTGTTACTACTCTGCAACGATTTTTCAGTCATCTTCACCTGCTCCTCTCTTCGTAACTAACCGCAAATAATTACAGATAGTAACATACCTTTACAGCATTTCTGCGTTGGCACAATACGATACATACTCAGCCATAACGCATGAGAATACTAATATAATTTGTAGTGCTATATTGGGCTGTGGAAAGCAAAAAACTCATATTGGCACGATGAAGAAGGAAATTGAGCAAAAATACATTTATGTACAAAGGTAAAACTTCCTTCAAAAGTCGAATTTCCATAAGTAAAAAATAAAAATAAAATCAACATTTTACACACATATTTATAGAATATCTCGTCGATAAAAACTAAAAAAATATATTCTCTATACATAATACAAAACGAAGTCCTTGTGTCGTGTCTGTCTGTCTGCCTTTCCTGCCGGCTGCTGTGGCCGAGGGGACTAAGGCGCTCCAGTCACGGTCTGCACGGCCACTACGGTCGGGGGTTCGAATCTCCCCCTCGGGCATGGATATTTGTGCCGTCCTAGTTCGTAAGTAGTTGATTAGTAGTTTGTAAGTTTAGGGACTCATGATCCCGTAGTTAAGTCCCATAGACTATACAAACATTTGAACATTTTCTGCCTTTCCTGGATAAACTCAAAATCTACTGAACGAACTTTCATACGGCTTTCACCAATGTACGGTGTCATTCATGAGAGGGGTTTAAGGGTGAATTCATTAATGTGCGTGCCAATGGGTGAGTTTGGCGAATAAACATCTGCGAAAGGGATCAATCTTTTTTTTCCGGAAAAGCTGTAAATTCTGTGACTTACGGACATTAGCTGTATATCATAATGTGTTTACTGGGTTCATAATGCACAGAATGAGCAAGAGGCACTTTTTAATCTTACGTACATACTCGATGCATCAGGCTGATACGACACTGCGTCAGAAAAATTGTTGGCTTGTGTTTCGTACGCTATCTCTGCGAATCTGGGTCGAATTGCTAGTATCCAATATAATGAAACTTTTCTGGTGACCCTAGTGTTTTATTGTGGTTCCATAGACCAACCAGAAATACTTTTCATAAATGATGCAGTACAGTTTTATAGTTTTTTTTTTCTTTTTTTTTCCATTGACCAGCTGGTTCCAGGAAAAAACCACAGCGACGATACTGTAAGCGCTGATTCCCCACGCTGAATGCCCCGGGGACACACGGGACATTATCGAGGTAGGCCACTAATGCGCCGGAGTGTGTCACGCCCAGAGATAATACAATTACCGGCCGTGGCATGTGATGTGTCCCGACCCGAGGAGGTATTTACATTTAATTTGCCTCCGCCGACGGGGCATATATGGACTCGCGGTCCCACCGGCTGAACATCAAAGTGGTTTTCATCTCGCTAATGCGCTGGGCCCGGCCGAACGGCGTTTCTGTCTGGTCGGGGCGGTCTCCTTTGAGTCCATTTGAACCGGCGACCGGCACCCGCCAATTGGAGGAGGTCAAGTCGGGAGCGCGTGGTACACTGGAGTGGGGGGAGAGGGGGGAGGGGGTTCGGCACAGCCTGCGGCGTGCACAGGCGGCTGGCCTACCCCTTCATTAAGCAGCCCTGCACGACCAACTTCAAGCTACAGGGAAAAGTTGCTTTCACGGCGTGTATAAATAAATATTAGATGCCGCATGTACGGAAGATAATCACTTCGGATCTGCCGATTTTGTTTCGTCTGTATTCGTAACACATTTAGGAAAACATTAGTACGAAAGAAAAATGGGAAGAATTGATCAGAAAATTTATAGAAATTTGTATGTACTTTCTCCTACAGAAATTTTGTACCAACTGAAGACCAAAATTCACTGGAGAACGGCAGTTCGAATCCTTCTCCAGCAATGCAGATTTAGGTTTTCTGTGATTTCCCGTAATCGACCCAAGCAAATTGCCATGGTGGTTCTTAACTCTTTCAGTCCCACATTATGAATTCAGCTTTTGAAACATTAAAATTCAGTGTATATATATATATATATATATATATATATATATATATATATATTTTTTTTTTTTTTTTTTTTTAATGTATGGTCGAACTATTGATTTCTTGGGTCGTGTACTGCATGCCCAACACAGACGTTTGCATGGAGATATTTTATTATTTGGACGTTATTTTGTTGATAGATAACACTGCTGGATTAATAATGCTAGCGTGATCTTCGCCACAGCACCAAAGACAAGACCAGTTACTGCTGGAATAAAAGCAACCACACGCTCACACTTTTAGCCACGTACAGACGGCAAAGTAACACAACGTCTAAGATGGACAGATTAATGCCTGAGAAATGGCTGCACGCCGTACCAATCGGCAAAATGTCTTACTAGAAGCATGTTGTTCATCAACAAAAATGCTACTTTAAGGACTGATGCACAAAACACGGTATAAATTAACTTTTAATACGCTGTTCTCCAAGAACATCACTGGAAAGGAAAGGATTAATGAAACAGTCTTGTTATGCTTTCATTCATTTTGAAAAATTTAGGTTATTTAATGGGTATATGATAAAATCACAAGTAAGCAGGGCAGTAACTTAAGTATTAATCTCATCACAGCAACTAGCAACAACTTGGTTATATTCATATTAAGCTGGCTTTGTATTTTACCTGATCTTTAAAATATAGTTTATTTAATTGAGTACAAAAGTTTATATGCTTGATTCATGTAACAAAAAGTTTATCAGTATCTTTGAGAGCCATAGACAGCATACTATTAAATTTCGCTTTCTAATCTCGACATCAATCTGCTTGCGACAAAACTTCTCTTCAGAATGCGTCAGTCAGTCTAAAGTTAAAAATATTAGTGTTCTGCCTCGATGCAGCAGAGCACAAATAGGATTCTCTCGTATCCTGCATTTCCAGTACAGTTTTTTTTTTCAGAGAGAATAAATGAATGGCGCTCGACGCTGATTGCAGTCGTCTCATTGCGTTGCTAACATCATTCGGGTTCACTTTCATCGCCTTACATTTTTCATATTTAAACAGGTTATCACCGGGCTCAGCAAACAATGCTAAGATTCAGTGTCACGAAGTATCGTGTACTACATATTATCTAGCTTAGTAGACGACAACGTATTGAGGAGTGACAGAAGTTTTCATTGAAACAATATCGGTGACAATATACGTCGATTACATTGCAATCCGGAGCGTAAGTGAAGAAGAATTACAGAACCAAAAAGAATGAGCAGTGTAATGAATGCAGTATATGATTTAGAGGTAAATCGCCAAGAGACAAAGTAATGATGACGAGTAGAAACTGACTACAACGAAAGTAAATGAATACAGTAGATTATCTTTATCCTGGAAGGACGATAATACACGATGGACAAATTAAAGACGACATTAATCGCAATGAAGCACAGTCACACAGAGCATTGGTGGCGTAAACAGTTTTATTTAATGCGAGGAGACTGTACGTCTGAAGCCTATCAACGACTTAAGAGTTAGGGCTGTGGGAAAACGGAATAAAAGTAGAATCCCCAGCATATATCCCGCTGTATCCCGTGACATTCATATTATTTCAATTTGTACATCGAATTTATATGACACTGCTGCAAATTTTTACCGTCAGAATCCATACTACTCAGAATTCGCGAAAGAAAACTTGTTTTTACTGCTTCTGTTACCATTATACATAATTAAGGTTTGACTATTGTTTTACTTTCACGTGGGGGAGGGGGCGTATAATGAACTGTGGAGTTGGCCTTCCCAGTGAAGGAGGATGCTGATATTGACTCCGTTCCTTTTCTTTTTTCCGCGTTCATCCTCTTCCGCAGTCTCACGGACTGGGTGGTAATTACCTTATTAAGATTAATGGCAGAGAATTAGCAAGATACCAGCGCCCAACTTGCCGCAGACCTAAGAAGTTTAGAAGAATAATTTTGCCTTCCTACTCGTCTTAGGCAGTTCCCTTTTAACAGAATCCTCCTCCTGCAGGAGCGGAAATGAGGTAGGAGCTAAGGGAAATCAGGAAAAAACAGAGGAGAGGGGGTGGGAGGGGGGGTCGTGTAGAATTTATTGTATCCATTCTCCGTTTGTACGGCTTTAATGAGTAAAGTAACCGAAAGCTATACATAATGTTTTCTTTTTCTGTTTTGATGAAGCTGTAAGGATCAATACACCTAGACCACGAACGACCTACAGCACTGCCTATTTCGTAAAAGTTTTGCAACGCCCGGAAAACATGTACTGTCGTTGTATGTATCAATCTGACATAACAGAACTTCCTCTGGATTGATGTACGTATCAGTTTGACACATCAGATGTAGTACACTTGCTCGAATGAAACTATGACTCTTACAAGAAACTGTTAATTGACTTATTAGTTTGACACATTATGAATACCTGCTAGAATGAAACTACGAGTGAGACTCGGATATTTCACATATTATGGTAATCGTCCTTAATATCTCCCAAAATATTTACGCCCCTGTTGGCAAGGTTGCTCTTAAGCAACATTAAAATAGTGCATGATTTTCTGCAACATGTTTTACGTTTTATTCAGTACTTGAAACTAACATTTAAGCTCTCCAATGAAGTGATGTTTTGTTGTCTTTTGCGAAACGTTTAGCAATAAACTGTATCTTTAGCGGACACTCCAAGCATAAGTTATAGAGGTACATGTTTGTTTCAATTTTTTGACGATATTTTTCGTGATACATAGAAAACTGCTTATAACAGTTCTTATACGGGAGACTGAAAATGGACATATTTATTGGGAAGAGGAGGCCTGGTAGACCACTACAAATTGGGCAATGAGCCCAAAAGAATATCGAAACAGCATCTCCTGTACCAGTCAGCGATGTAAGGTATCACAGATATGACAATATGATGTCACTTGGCATATTACGGGCCAAAAGGAATTCGCAGATTTTGTCTTCAGAGGCACTTGACTGTAGAATGTGGAAATCCAAGGCGCTACGCTCCGATGTGTGAGGTTGCTCCCCGCCGGATGTTCGAATCCCCCACTCGGGCATGGATGTTTGTGCTGTCTTTAGTATAAGGTAGTTCATAAGTAGTTTGTAAGTTCAGGGACTCATGGCCCCGCTGTTAAGTCCCTTAAACTTAACAAACATTTGAACACAGAATTTACAGCTTTTCCTGAAAATACTGATTGCTCCTTTCGCAGATTGCTCCCTTTCGTAGTTTGTAAGTTTAGGGACTGATGATCACACAGTTAAGCTTAACAAACATTTGAACATTGGAAATAGCGACTGCCTATTGCAACACGATCGAGCACCTGTTCATAAAGCGCGACTGTGGCGGAGTGGTTTCATGACAATAACATCCCTGTAATGAACTCGACTGCACACTGACGTAAATCCTATAGAACACCTTTGGTGTATTTTGGAACGATGTCTTCGTGCCAGGCCTCACCGACCTACATCGTATCTCTCTTCGATGCAGCAATTCGTGAACAATGCGTTGTCATTCCTCAAGAAAACTCTCAGCACCTGATTGAACTTGTGCCTGCGATAATGGAAGCTGCCATCAAGGCCAAGGAAGGGCCAACGCCGTATTGCATTCCAGCATTAGCGATGGAGGGCGCCACGAACTCTAAAGTCATCTTCATTTGCCCAGATACTTTTGATCACACAGGTTGTGTTCGCACCATGTATATATGCCATTATGGCTTATATACTCAAATCGGATTTCCTGTTCACTGTACGACTGTGTACACGCTTTCTTACAGAGTGTGAAGTAGGACAAGAAAATCCTTGAAGTGACGTATTTTGGATTGACTTTAAAGCGTTGTTTTTTTAACCACTGTTACTAATTTCCTACCCTGCTCCACCAACACCACCTAGATACAAGACCTCATAACAGTTTAAGAAAAAAAATTTTAAGAAAAAAGGCACCCCAAAAAATGGGAGAGCGAATTTTTGGATACACAGCGTGAATAGTGAAATGGCGGTGACGCGGGCATGCGAGTAAATCTAAAGTTACAATAAATTAATCGTTCCACTATCCCCCTCATTCGCCTACCGCCAGAAACAAAACAGAACTCCTCATCCTGAACCATCAAGTTTCGATGCTCCAGAATTCTCGAATTTAATATCAATTTAAATATACATATTTCCTTGAGATGGAAAAGCTATACTCATCAGCATCGCTTGTACGAAAACTCAGCACGCCCTTCCCTGACGTCACATGTAGCGGGCCACGAATGAATAGTTACGGGCAGATTACTCAGCATACGAAAAGCGTTTCACTTGGTGTATGGGATTATTTAACTTAGTCGTACATTTAGAGCTAGCTTCTATTCATCACATCAATTAGGTATTATGTCATCTTGTACGGTACTGAGTTAACGACGAACCCTTCCCTGCACTACAGCATCCTCAACAAACAACTGAATATTGCTACTCAACCGGGATCATTTACTAGGGTGGAAAATAACGACAGTTCCCGTAGGCACTCCTGACGATATCCTTGCCCCGATGACCACTACGTATTACATCTGTTATTTAAGAAGTCTTCCGATCACTCGTTTATTTGGGATCGTAATCCATAGCTCCTACCTTTGAAGTTTCTAGTGGGACACCAAGTGAAACGCTTTTCGTATGCTGAGTAATCTGCCCGTGATCGTTTCTCATACATACCATCCGCCATTTCTTACACTTGCTCTGTAGTGTCGCAATATGGCGTTCCGTGACTGACTTTCAATGGTTCAGCAATTTACATACATTGTTGGCATTAGCCGTGTTCTATTACTGTAATATAAAAAATAAACCATTTGTGTGTGTGTGTCTCTCATCTCCACTTTCGAAGAACATCAATAGAAAAGTGCCAAGGTTGTGACAGCACTCAAGCAGTTTACAACTAAAACAGGACAAATTAATAAAATAATGATCAAGAAACTACTGTTGATGCCCACAAAAACAAGACAGAGTGCGGCCAATGATGGTTTCACCCAAGCTTTTTACCGGAAAACCGTGACGTGACGGATAATGTATATGCCGCCATTTGAAATGCATTCTGGAATGTTTTAACGTGACGTCACAGTTCGTTGTAATTGACGGTAAGTCATCGAGTAAAACAGAAGTGATATCTGGCGATCCACAGAGAAGCATTTTAGGTCTCCTACTCTTCCTCGTGTTTATAAAAGATTTTGGAGAAAATCTGAATAGCTCCCTTAGACTGTTCGCGGATGATGCTGTCGTTTATCGGTTAATGAAGTCAACTGCAAAACAACTACAAAGTGATATAGACAAAAATTCTACATGGTGCGAAAAATGGCAATTGACACTAAATAAAGAAAAGTGTGAAGTAATACACATGACCACTAAAAGAAATCCCCTGAACTTCAATTACGCGATAAATCAGTCAAACCTTAAAGTCGTAAATTCTACCAAATACCTAGGAGTTACAATTACGAACGACTTTGACTGGAGAGAACACACAGAAAATATTGTTGGGAAGGCGAACCAAAGGTTACGTTTCATTGGCAGAACGCTTCGAAGATGCACCAGCTCCACCAAAGGGACTGCCTACATCACACTTGTGCGTCCTCTCCTGGAGTACTGTTGCCCCTTGTGGGACCCTCACCAGGTGGGACTGACGGAGGACATTGAGACGGTTCAGAGAAGGGCGGCTCGTTTTGTTTTGTCACGTTACGGGGGGGAAATGTTGCACGAATTGGGTGGAAATCATTAAAAGAAAGACTTCATTCATTGCGACGTGATCTGTTTGCGAAGTTTCAATCACCGACTTTTACTTCTGAATGTGAAAATATTTTTCTAGCACCCATCTACTTAGGGAGACATGACCATCCCAACAAAATAAGAGAAATCAGATCGAAAACGGAACGATTTAGGTGTTCTTTCTTCCCGCGCGCTATTAGAGAATGGAACGGCAGAGAAAAGTTATGAAAGTGGTTGATGAACGCTCTGCCAGGCACTTAAATGTGATTTGCAGATTATCTATGTAGATGTAGATGATATCCATGCCGCCATTTGAAATGCATTCTGGAATTTTTTGACGTGACAAGGCGGACAGCGTGGTGTCCCTCGAATGGCACCACAAGAATTTGGTGACACCACTCGGCGATCGGCCAGGTGACGTCACTTCTCTTGAGTGTGGAAAACCCGATTCCTTGCGATTGCGCCGAGCTTCTAGGAGTCACGTTCTCGCTCGAAACCGTGGTCTATGGGTCGATAGGGAGGGATCGGCGAGTGCAGCGGTCGTCGGCAGATATGGCCCCGGCCGGGCGCTCCGGTCAGCCACCTCCTGCCGGCCCGTATAACGAGGTCCGGCTCCCCAGAGGCGCCATTTGTCGGGCCGGCCGCTGCTGCAGACAGCCACGGAGGGCAGCGCGCGCGCCTTGGCCGCCACCTGCTGCCTCCGCCCCTTCGCTGCCCGCGCCACCAGCAAACAGCCGCCACGTCGCACCCCGCCAGTAAACAAGAAATCCAGCCGCCGCACACGCTTGCCTCACCGTGGGGTCACGGAACACGTAATGTGCAGAGGGAAGCTACAGGGCGGTTCCTTTGATCGGTATGCAGGCAAACATTGCCCATGACGCCATGTTGAAAGAGAGTGCTTTCTTATGGCGTAATATTTTGGGGTAATTGTTCACTGAACAAAATTATATTAATCTATTTTGAGTTTCTTCATATCTACGGGCATTGTTCCATTAAAAAAACTGTATGTTTGCATAAAAATACACTTTCTAATATTACAATCTGCTGGTTGGCTAAAAATTCGAGTCCCTGACTACCAATCCATTCTATGAAAACCACACATCAATCGCACTTTCCGTTTCGGTAGTATTTGTGGTGCAAGTGTTAGGTGATTCACCCTGTATATAAAAATTGAGGTTTTCGCGGATATATTTCTCTCTGCAGCCATATCTACACATCGCAAACGAATAGTATGTGATAGTAGGTATCAGTCTCCCATTGCGGCCGGTCGCAGTGGTCGAGCGTTCTGCGGCGCGCGTCACAGTCAGCACGGCCCGCAACGGTCGGGGGTTCGAATCCCCCCTTAGGGATGGATGTTTGTGTCGTCTTTAGTATTAGTAGATCATAAGTAGTTTGTAAGTTAGGGACTGATGACCCCACAGTGAAGTCCCTTAAGATTAACAGACATTTGAGCATTTGAATTTTCTCCCATTGTGCACTATGGTGGTAGACGGTTGTGTGTGTTGTCCTTATCGTAAGTTAGTTTCAGTAATTTGTAAGCCTAGCGACTGATAACAGCAGCAGTTAAGTCCCTTAGATTCACATCCCTTAGATTGAACATTCGATATTGTTCCTGTGACAATGATAATACACTTTTACAGTGAATTTACTTTCAAACTGTAAAAGAATAATAAAAAAAGAAGGAAAAAGTCTCAGATGTTTGTATCATATAACTTGAACAATGAAAGTCCTAAAATTCAATCTGTCTGTTAATCAACTTCAGAGTCAAAATTAGTTGAACTATCAGGTAGTGTTCAGTGTTTATCTGCGGGGATTGACTATGTTAATATTCTGAATAAACTGAAAGAGAACGAGTTAACTTTTGCTGTAATTCTCTCGTAGTTCGATAAGATATTTCGACGCCGCCGATTTTGGTACACTACGTGGTAGTGACAGTTTCGTCGATTCTGGAAACTAATCTCAGATAAAAATTAGTAGTACGTCGGGTTGTCGATCATTGATTGTGCAATGAAAGTCGATCACTATCAATAATGGTTTACGGCGTAAAATTTCTTTGCTTTATCTCTGATGGTAAATATTGAGAGACATTTGAAGTTGTCCGTGTACAGGTTCTAGCCGTTTCAGATTGATAGACCCCTTCCTCATACAACATACACTGACATCAATATCAAAGAAATGAAGTTATCTCGCCCACTACATGTTACATTATTGTTTACGTTTTGTTCGTGCCATATATTGATGATAGCAACGTAATAACTGTTTACAACCCGTTACATCGATTAACATTCCGTAGATACATGAATGCGTGAATCATATATCAGTTTCGTCCTTGAATACAACCATAGAATAGCCAAGTCTCCTTCTTCCATAGATTGATAACACCAAAGAGAGTGTAAGATGCCATGGAATACATCTGTGCCTTTATAACTTTGCAAGTGTAGAGTTGCATGTGGAATTAATTAAAGGAAAATTAGTAAATAATTGATATAATTACATAGTGATAGGTATATCAAAAAATAAAGAAGCATGCACAGGATATAGTAACTTGGGGAGCTGCATCAAACGATTATTTTCTTTTGTTTTTATTTCTTGTTTTTTATTGGGTCTCCTGCCGACCTATCACACACCAAATCGAAAGTAAAAAACAGAAATTCCTGGGACTGAAAAGCTCCTTTGCTGAATCATAAAAGGAAAAACCCAAATCCTCTTGGGAGAAATCCATTATACTATACGTAAATATAAATTCAGTGGTGGGAACATAAGTGGAAAACAGTATGCAGACTTGAGAGCACAGGAACACAAATCAGCAGGTCCTCCAGACTAGTCATTTCTCGGTGACCCAGTGTCAGCACAAGGGATCGGTAGAACAAACCTCTTACCCTGCAAATAGCAACGGCAGTCCCTTGTTGTACTCTCGTACTCTCTCTCTTTATTGCGATTTTTACCGTCCCACCTTCAATTCTGGACCAAGACCTAAACTACCCACACCACAAACCTCTAATTTTTGCTACTACGACGTCTAAAATAAATAAAAATAAAAACCTACATTGAAAGTATGTAATGGTATCGGAACCAGGGGGTACGGGAGTGTATTATTTCAGGCACCCGGAAGTGAATGACGTATCGCATCCTTACTCGGCAGGCCCCCGCTGCGGAGCGCACGGTTGCTCGCCGTGGAGGTTCGAGTCCTCCCTGGGGCATGGGTGTGTGTGTTTGTCCGTAGGTTAGTTTGCCTAGGTTTAATTAGTTTGTAAGCTACGGACTGATGACCATGCAGTTTGGTCCGATAGATTTACAGACATTTGAACATTTTTTCGGGAGGCCCCACATAGGGTTGTTTGGCCATCTAGTGCAAGTCTTGCACCAAATTCTCTGTGGAGTATTACCAAAGATAGTCGTTGCAAATAGAGTTACTATTGGGATCTTGGAGCAGTAGTATTATTTTTCTAATTCAGTAAGATCGACCTTGCCTTGCCCTTGTTGAAACACAAAGCCACGGCAGCTTCGAAGGAATGGGCATAACCTGAGGCTTGATAAATATGATAGGTTTTATGATTACCAGAAATACACGTTACACGTGATCAGGTCGGGCATGGTGCGGTACCCCCCACCGTAATGGGAATCTACTGTACCATGGTAATTGTGATGAGGTCAATTTGGCGGTGGCTTTATGCAGATCCTCGATTGTTCCTTAGCTTTACGTACTGATTTACACGGCAGAAACCAGTTTCGGTTCGAATCCGCGCATCTTAACAGAAATAGTTATCTTGTACAGGCCACGTTGTGTCTTGCTGTTATTCGGATTTCAGTTACACTAATCCTCTGCTGCGACAAACGCTTAAACGGAACGAAGTTCACACAATTCATACGCCGGTAATGGCCTGATGATATTAGCTTCCTTATCACTTATCACCAGCCATGACTTAGGAGATGCTCTTGTAATGCTGAACAGTATCACAGGCTGTGGACTGAAACTCGCCACTTTTTGGCTTACAATATTCCATTCATTTATGTTCCGACACATAGTCGCCGACAATCTTCCAATTTCAGTTAGTCGTAATAAACTAAACAGGAATATTATGTACACTTAATATAATGCGTTTCATTACAAAAAAACAAAGGAGAAAAAATTAGCAGTTCTGAAAATTTTTTGACGGTAATGAAAATGCAACGTATTTTGCTGCGTCTGTGGCAGCATTGCTGCCGCCACAAAAATAGGAAAGTGCATATAAAATATTTTAATTTTGCTCCACAAATTCCATTTACTCATTTTGTTGCATAGTTGCGCTTTCTCTCTCTCTCTCTCTCTCTCTCTCTCTCTCTCTGTAGCATAAATACACACACAGATTACCCGAAAGTTTAGAAGCAGCTGCTGGATTTATTGTTGCACATCATAGAGACCACACTATTTGTCCAGTCACGAACTAACCACATAATATTTCAGATGTAGTAGAACATTCATTCATTAGCTACGCTCCTTGGTGTTACTCGCATTTATGCAATTATTTACAGAAAAGGTGTTAATTCTGAAACGCACTGTCCACGCGTGTGCGCCGTCACGAAACGTCTGTCCTAAATCTCGTGTGGTGCGTGCCGTCTGCATCCCAGAAAACTGCGCGGCATCAAAAAGTCTGTGGCAAAGTACTGAGCATGCTGTATAGAAAAACTGCTAAAGAGAAGAACTGAAAAGTATGAGATACACGAATCGAAAGTTGATAAGAAATTAACTAGACTGATAGGGCAATACGTTATGAGGATGCTCCGATTATTTATGAACAAAGGTTTGTAAAGAAAAAAAAAAAAAAAAAAAAAAAAAAAAAAAAAAAAAAAAAAAAGAAACACGTAATAAGACCGTAGGGAATAATTTCCATGATTTTTGACGGAGTTATGTAGGGGACGTAGGACTGTATCCCAGAAATAACTGAAGAAGTAAGAGATACTAGTCCGACGAGTCCTCCAGTTACATACCACAGACTACAATGACGTCGGCATAGACCACGGGCATAGTTCATAAACAGCAAACCTCGGAATGTTAGAGTTAGCCTTATTCAGACAGGATACAGTTAACCTGCCTTTGGAAAGAATAAAATCGGAACCCGAAGGTTACAGTGACAATTATTTCATGTTACTGTACTCTGCTATAAATGTGAGCTACAGTTTATTACAACATCAGACAGTCCTAACATATCTTTCGTTTGAGATTACAATCTACCCCTGCAAGAAATATGCCAATGTCTTTTCTCGGACGTTGCTTATCTTTTCTCCTAAGAGCTTAAGACTCTTCATTACGTTTACTTCTCTCATCATCGGGGGTACGTCATTCCCACTTTTCACAAGTCACAAACCCTTAACAGGCGCTCATACTCAGCCAAGAATTGTTAAATAGAAAAACAGTGCCGGTATGAGCACCATACGCCTGCATCTGGCATTTACGCTCGTTTTAAACGTTTGGAGCACATAGTTTTGTGGCAGACCGACAGATGTCAATGTAGTCATTTCGCACGCAACGAGCCAGACTCCAGCACAAAGAGTCACGAAACTCACAGTGATTCTCTGCAACTTCGCAAGTGCAACACAGTCAAGTCGTGAAAACATATCGCGAAACAATTGTATATTGAATGTGTATTTCGACTGCAACAGCAGAGTCAAAATACCATCGTATTTAGCAACTTATGTGGCGCCGAGAATTGTAGCATCTATCAAAAATTAGTACAGAAACCTCAACTACAAGGGATGCGGACTAGTAAGAGAACAAAGTTACGAATAACAAGTGTTAGTATACGGTAGTTAGTTACACTATTAGGCATGGGAGAAAACCTTCAACGATTCATTCTCTCCGAAATTTCAGCTTTTAATGAAAAACGCAAATGCTTAACCACTGCTTTATAATATTACTCCTGTATAAAAGTAATCACTGAACTTTTCCGACTGTAGTTAATCAACTATTACGTACTCAAGTTTCAGATAATTCATAGGCCAGGTGGTTACCTACTAGTTTGAAAAAGTGAATGTGCAGTAACAAATGCATAATTTGCCCGTGAATAAACTTTAAATATTAGCACGTCTAACTCTTGAACCTATTTTGTATAATACCTGACAAGTAGTTAAAAAAAGCCACGGAAGCACGGACAAAGTGAAAAGGGCATTTATTAGGAGATGTAGAATCTAGTCTCCAAGAAATCTAGTTTTAAAGACATTACATAATCCGAAATTTGCTTAGAAAGAAAATTGTACTTTATCACGTCTCTCTCTCTCTCTTTTTCAATCTGTGGAACTTAAATACACTGGTCATAAGTCCCTAGGCTTACAAAATATTTAAACTAACTTACGCTAAGGACAAGAAATACAGCCATTCCCGATGCAGGACGAACCGCGAGGGCGAGCAGCGCTGCGCTCCACAGCAAGGCGCCTTGGCACGCTCAGCCACTCCATCGCGGCGCCAAGTTTTTTGGACTCAGCTAATCTGAGTCATATGAATTATGGACTTTTGTAATTATAGACTCCAGTTATCAGAAGCAGTATTATTATTTTAATGACGTTTTCGTGTTTGTGTTATAAACTTCACAGGAACATTTAGTGACTAGGAAATAAAAAAGTAACAGCATAAAAAACGGCAACTAGTCATTTTGTATCACTCCATTCTTCTGATACCCCCTACTGGCCGCTAGTATTGCTTCAACTGCACTTCTTCATCTAGAGAGTTTCACTACTGTCTTCTGTTAGACTGCGGTGCAACTGCTTACTATTTTTCCTCTTGCTTCTTCAAGCATGCTTCGCTAGAATTGTCCATCACCCGCCACCGTTTTTTATTGTAACAAAAAAAAAAAAAACACTTGCAATTATTTACGGATGTTACGTCACTTTGAGTTTATTTTTTAATCAGAAACTATACTTTCTTTAAGAAAATAAAACCACAAATTTTCATTTCACTTTATTCCTTCCGTAACTTTTCTCACTCGACGTTGAAGGAAGTATAGTGTCAGAAAAAAAATCTGACGTTTTTCATACCTGGTAAAGTGAAATTGATCTGCTAAGTAAAGTATTTGCCTTTTCGTAAATCATCAACTGCAAAAGTGTGACAGCATACAGCTTACCGATTACAATTTCTTAGCCATATACTTGCTAGTGAATTATACTTAAATATACTAAAGTATTTTCCTAATTATAATTATTTACAAGTAAAAGCGATTTACTATATTACGACAAAGTCACGGTTGTAAGTCGACGAATTTGGTGTGGATTTAGGTTATTGTCAGAGTCAAACACTGTAGGAGAGAAGATCGAATTACTAGCGATCGACTTTCTTCCCTCTAAGAAAATCTTTTAAATTACTATTACGTTCTTCCGTTATTCGAGACGTTGTACCATGGGTATATTGCATAACTAATGACGAGGTAATGAATAGATGTTGGGAAAATGGAAATTTAGGCCATTTTCTCATTAAAAAAAAAAGATAGATTGGCGGAAATCGTTCTGAGACATCAATGAATCGTCTATTTAGCTTTGGAGGGAAGAGTGTGGGATTAAAAGTCGGAGTGACGAATTCAATAAGGAGTTTCAAAAGGATGCGGATTGCTGTTCTTCTTTAGAGCTGGAAGAGGCTTGCATAAGATACGAATCGTGGGGAGGTCCACCGAACCAGTCTGTGGACTGAAAACTACAAAACCTCCGAACTGCGTTGATGCTGCGTTTTGGATGGATAGTAGAGAACAAAACTTTATAACTTTCTCCGCTTGCTTGTACTTCTAATGCATTACCATGAGAAGTAACATACAACTCTGTATAAAGTCTCCAGTATCTAGCTGATTACAATAATTTCTTGTGACTTAATGTTACATTGCAAGTGTTTCAATCGGAAGTCACTTCGTCGACTTGTGTGTCGCTAACCTATTTCCATTCATCCAAGCAGCGACAGGAGACTCGCCACATTATTGTTTCGCCAGGCATCATATTTGACGTATTTCGATTTCTAGAAATGCACTTCAAATCACCACGCTGGCCGCCATTTGACGCTATGATTCTTATGTTAGTGACATATTTTGTAATATTTCAGTTTCTCACATAATCACACATAATGATTAAACCGTTTGTGCAAAATGTTTTCTAAATATAGTAAATAGCAGTTCTCTTTACAAAAATTCGTACCTTGAATCATCCGTGTTTTTCGATTACCTGCGGCGGAGGGACCCAGCGCATTGAGGCTCTATGCTACAATGCGCGAGGCCGTTCCGCGTCGGGGGTTCGAATCCCCCTCGGGCATTAATGTTTGTGCCGCTTTTAGTATAAGCTAGTTCATAGTTTGTAAGTTTAGGAACTGATTGACCACGAAGTTAAGTGCCATAAGCTTTACAAACAATTTTCGTTCCCTTTATGGCAGAAGTTCATCTGCCATAAAGGTAAGTTCATGTGCCATAAAGGGAACTTCAGGGCCGTTGTGTTCTGTAGTAAGGAGAGAGAACGCAGACAGGGGTCGCAAATAAAGTACTGAAAATGCTCATCTAGTATTCGAGACAATGCACCAGCATATAGGGCGAATGCTACGATGCATATTTTTGTGACAACTTTGCCGTGATGTGTCTTGCTCCTTGCTTGCCTGACCTGTGGCCTGGAGACTTCTGGATTTTCCCAACGATGCAAGAAGCTCTTCATCGCCGCAGGATCACTAGTCTTGTTGCAACTGCATCAGCAATTTGCCAGGACTCAAAGCACCTGCTAAAAGATGAGATCGTTGGAAATAAATAAATAAATAAATAAAAGGTTGTTTTAATTAGAATGCACCTGGTACGGTACTAAATTTGAATTCTGATAAATAACAGAGTAAAATATGAAAAATGAAAGTAATCTCTGTTTGCAGCTCGGTTCTGGACAGCATATTTTTCGTTTATACCTTGCGAAAAAATCATAATATGTGTTTGGTATTTTTATCATTGTTTCCTTTACTACCTTCCAACGACAGCTGTTTGCTACTTAATCATTCTGAGCCTTTTTTATCATTTATATTTCAACGCGCCCGCAGGTCTCGGATTCTGTTTTTTAAACCTTTTGCATTCATTCTAATGTGGTCTTTCAAATGACTTGTTTTCCATACTTCAGGACATACTTATCGAGCCCGATGAGATCCACCGTACTTTTTTCGTTTTTCATCGTAATGCCGATTTTGTATTCTGCCGAATATTTCAGCGTTGAAGTTGTGCCACGAGGCTTCATCACAGTGAATCTGCAACTACTGGCCTAGCTAAACGCTTATCCATGCTACACCGACTTTGAACAAAACAAATTTCCAACAAACATGAAATTGTTCAAATGTTTGTACAGCTTATGGGAGTTAACTACGAGGTCATTACTCCCTAAACTTACAAACTACTTATGAACTAGCTAACACTAAGAACGGCACAAATATCCATGACCGAGGGGGGATTCGAAACCCCGACCGTAGTGGCCGTGCAGACCGTGACTGGCGCGCCGCAGACCGCTTGGCCACCGCGGCCGGCCAATAAACATGCATATGCACTTGAAGGGTTGACTCCAAGAATCAGACATGTCCAAAATAAACAATTATTGGGTGTCAAAAGATATTGTCTAACATCGTTTGTATCGAATGAAACAAGTTAATATTCGTTTAGAATTATCTTTTGAACTTGTTTGATTTTTACGGAAATAGTAATAAACAGAAAAATGAAACAATGTTCAATCCACTCATGACAGTCTTAATTACGTAAATACTGAGGATATACAAGTTATTATTACTGAAAGCTTACAATACGAGTAATCAATCATCTTTATATTTTTCACAACTGCGAATAAACCGCAGTTACTGTTTCGTCTTTCCTACGACAATATCTACGTGTTCTTCCCAGTTTAAATCTGATGTAATAGTAATTCCTAGGTATTTAGTGGCATTTACTGCCTTCACATTCGATTGATTTATGTTGTACACAAAGTTTAACGGATTTCTTTTCGTGCTCATTTGGACGACTTCACACTTCTGATTATTTAGAGTCAATAGCCAATTTTTATACCAAACTGATAAAATCTTATATAGATCGTTCTGCAGTTGGTTTTGATCTTCAGATGACTATACTAGACCGTAAATGACGGTCTCATATGTAAACTATCTAAGAGAGCTGCTCGTATTTTCTCTCAAACAGTTTATGTAAATAAAGAACAGCAGAGGACCAGTAACATTACCCTGTGGAACGCCGGATATCACCTCTGTCTTAGGCGATGCCTCACCATCGATTACTACAAACTGTATCCTCTCTGACAAGAAATGCTCTATCCAGTCATAAAGATGTGGCGATATTCCATTACCAGGCAATTTGATTATAAGCCGTTTGTGAGGTACGGTGTCAAAAACCTTCTGGAAACCAAGAAATACGGAATCGATTTGCGAACCATTGTTGATAGCACCCATCACTTCGTGTGAATAAAGAGCTAGTTGTGTTTCGCATGAACGATATTTTCTAAATCCGTGTCGACCTTGGGTCAATAGATCGTTCTGTTAGAGATAATTCATAATATTTGAATACAGGATATATTCCAAAAACGCTGCAGCAAATTGACGTCAATGAAATAGGCCTGTAGTTTAGTGGGTTACTCCTGCTGCCTTTTTTGAATATAGGTGTGACCTGTGCAACTTTCCAATCTTTTGGTACAGATCCTTCTATGAGACAGTGGTTGTATATGGCTGATAAGTAAGGATCTTCAGCATAGAATTCAGATAGAAATCTAATGGGTATAGAATCCGGAGCAGAAGACCTGTTCTTGTAAAGCGATTTTAGTTGCTGCACTACTCCGATTATATCTACTTCTACGTTACTCATTAAGGTCTCTGTTCGTAATTCGAAATCTGGAATATTGGTTTAGTCTTCTTTGGTGAATTAGTTTCTGAAAGCTATATTTAGTAAATCTGCTTTAGTAGCGCTGTCATCGGCAGGATCGCCATTATTATCACGTAGTCAGATGTATTGTTTGTGTTTTGCCCCTAGTATATAATGTTCAAATGTTTGTTAAGCTTATAGGACTTAACTACGGGGTCATCAGTCCCTAAACTTACAAACTACTTATCAACTACCTTATACTAAGGACGGCACAAATATCCATGCCCGAGGGGGGATTCGAACCCCCGACAGTAGTGGCCGTGCAGACTGTGACTGGAGCGCCTCAGTCCCCTCGGCCACCGCGGCCGGCCCTAGTATATATATAGCGGTTTAAATGTGACGGCACTGTCAGACTAGCGCGAGCACATGTACTCACGCTATAAACAAAATTTGCGACTGCTTGGTCTGCGGATAGGATCTTAGTTTCTCATTACTAAGCGAAATTATTAGCGCTGTTAAACAAAATGTGTCCTATGGACGCTATGCGAAACCGAGAGCTCCGATGTGAATAGGGCAGTACGCGTCAAAAATTCCTGCCATCTTTACCCGGCACACGACCTCTTTCCCGGCCCAGAACCGAATGTAAAACGAAAGTAAATACAAACGGAACTTCATAAACTGGCAAAGCATACTGCGCGGTACATTCGCCGGGGATTTACATACCGCCGTACGAGCGGAAACTGTACCGCCCGGTTAAACAATACAAACTGCGCAGAGAACGAGAAAACCGTTACGCTGGTGGTCACACAACGAGGGGCTAAAAAAAAGGGTGGAGTGCGGGGGTAGCCGGTCTGAGTAGGGAGGGGGGGTAGGGGAAGAGGTATCTGCGTGAGCTGGCGAGCGGGTGCGGTGACACATATTCGCGGTCGCGACTTTGTGTCGCCGGCCGGCGGGCTTAGGCGAGGACGCAAGCCGCCAGCGGCACGATATTGGCGCTGGGTAGGCCCAACGGCAAATACGGAGCGCGCCGCAATAAGTTATTCAGGCTTCGCTGGCCGCCGCCGCCAAAGCCGCGGTGCAAACTGCACAGGCCCAGCCGCCACCGCCGCCGCCGCCGCTGGCGTTATTATGCGCGCCGCATTCACTTGCCAATGCAACGCTGCCCGCCGCGAGATTCGCGCCGCCGCCGCCGCGGCGCCACCATCGCCTCGGATGCCAACAAGTGTGCGACGCCTGCCGCGCGGCTGCTTCCCTGTGACCTGTGGAGGCGGCTGCTTCTCGCTCCGAATGCCGAGCGCTCAATATTGCCCCTCCGCGGCGCTAAGCTGCTGAGCCACCGCCGGGAGTTTCGCCGCCGCCCAATGCTATTATCAGGAGGCTAGGTTAGGCGAAACTCCGGGCAGATTATTACCGCCATATTGTTTCCGCTTAGGACCAGTGGAGGCAGGCTGTTCATTAGCAACTGGAGGAACCCGTGCGAATACATCGCACCGTTAGTGGAATGACAAAGAAGTTGGGAAAAAGTGGAAGTAAAGTTGAATGTTTACGTATATCTTTCTTCAGAATCAATTAATGTAAGTGACAGAGGGGGCTGGAGCTTAAGACGACTGGGGGTCTCTTCTTTCATTTCCGGATCTTGATAGTGGCGCCGCCCCACACTCCGCTGGCAAGTCGATGTTTCGGTATCTTCCGCCTCCCGTCTGCAAGGCGTCCAAAGAGACAGTACTCAAGGAACTGAGATACCAACAGCCGCATGTATAATAAAATATTTATTGTATCACAACCAGTTTCGGCATTCCACTATGCCATCTTCAGGTCCCTACATCGGAGCATAATATCCATAAGTAGGGATACCAAAACCAGAAACTGGAATTGTGGACTTCTGTCTGGAACCAGCAACAACAACATTTTCACAGTTGTTATGTAACAGAACAGACAGAAGTCCACGAATGCAGTTTCGGTATCCCTACTTTTGGATATTATGCTCCGATGTAGGGACCTGAAGATGGCATAGTGGAATGCCGAAACTGATAGTGATACAATAAATATTTTATTATACTTACGACTGTTGGTATCTCAGTTCCTTCAGACTCTTGACCAGGCGCTGTCCCGTTTCCACTACCATGATGGATTCAATAAGACTTAAAAAGACAATTTGGCGCATCACTGCGAGTGCCGGCGGTGGAAAACTGCCCGCTTTGCCCCACTCCCCCACCACGCCACTTAAATATATTTTCGGCACAAAAAAAAAAAAAAAAAAAAAAAAAAATCAAATAGCTTATGGGACCTAACTACGGGGTCATCAGTCCCTAAACTTACAAACTACTTACGAACTAGCTAATCCTAAGGACGGCACAAATATCCATGCCCGAGGGAGAATTCGAACCCCCGACCGTAGTGATCGTGCAGACCGTGACTGAAGCGCCTCAGTCCCCTCGGCCACCGCGGCCGGCTCGGTAAAAATTCTGCAGAACGTCTTACCTCTGCTTGGTTCAGCTCGAGCTAAGACGTTGGCCTATTAAGCTTCTTCATTTCACACATTTCTTCCAAGCTTAAATTCAGAAATTCATTTCTAAAAGATACTAAACGTTCTTAAATTTTCTTTGATAATAAACACCAAGAACATATGAATATGCATATGAACACTAAAACATAGGAAATAACTGATTACACTGTTAAGTGACTGTAACAAAATGGATCTGTTACGATGAGGAGAGAAGCTACCTTCGGATCACGTGACACTAAGCTGTACCCCATTCTAACATTACGCTTGCCCAAAGGCTGCCCCCCCCCTTCCGCCCTCATCTTTCCAAACAGTTAAATATTTGTTACAACGTTGAGTGTAAATGTCATTTACCCTCAAAATCGCGACACATTTGCAAAAACGTCCAAAATATATGGCAAGTAACAATACAAAAGTTGTTGATGTTCCCGTGTTTGTTAAAAAGAAGACTGAGCTTGGAAAAATTGTTTTCAGTCAGTCTCTAACCCAGTACCTTCGACACCGCGGCGTGATGCCGCTAACCACAGGGCTATTCATACTAGTTGAGAGTTGTGACTTCTTTACTTTTCATGATCATATTTTCTGAAAGCTTTTGGGGTTGATGCATATTTAATTTATAGTTATAAGATATTTTACTAAAATGATATCTTTTTGATGAATCTTTAATGCACCAAAATCAAATATGAAGGGTGGATGTTGCCATCATGGCGGATTTGCTTCATTGTCTTCCTTTTCATTCGTATGTAACCGCCAGCTGCTAGCTGGTGTCTATACCACCTCCAACGCCAATGTTAAAAGTGGCGTTTCCCCTCGCCCCTCCCTACCGCCCATATGCTGTCTCTAGGGGATTCAGAAGAGAATTTGAATCTCAGCCGCCTATATTAAGCAGTCGCACTACGACTCATATATGTGCTGTCTCCGCGACGTAAAACGTTTCTCATGCGATTAAAAATACTTCCAATGTGCATATATAATGATCTGACAGAAAAAAGAAACGAAGAACGATAGTATAAAAACACTTTTTATAATATTTCTTTATTTACTTTTTATTTCACGACGAGCTTTTTTCCGGGTTTCAGTGAAGCAGTGAACACATACGACGCGCCGTATTTGAAAGCGCGAATGAAAGAGCTTGATCCGCTGAGGGTTTTTGGGTCAAAATGAACTCTGAACCTTAATTAGAACGGAAGATCTCGCAAAAACAACCCGATTAAAATATTAAATGCAAGAACAGAAGGATACCGCGTTTGAATAAAAACGAAGGATGAAGAGACTTCATTCTGATACTTGATAAATCTGCGAATGAATACGTTTCGTTTATAGTAAAAGTGAAGGAAATCGGTAGGACAGAACGGCCTAACCAACTGACTTCAGTTTACAGCAAGGACAAACCCATAAGAAATATACAGAAGGAAATCACGTTTGTGTATCGAAAAAGGAAGGGGGGATGTAAATTCCGATACTTTATGACAAATCTGTATTTCTTTTAAAATAAAAATGAAGGACATGGGTCGGGTCGTTTGGTATGGCCGACTGCCTTTAGTTTTCGTAGATTCTATATCATAATACAGGGAATGAAAGTTATTATACCCGGTTTCGGCAGTTACTGGGATTGCCTTCATCAGAATTTTTTAAAAGTAAATCACATAATTATAGATAAGAGATGAATAAGTCACAAGGTAATGAAAATGAAAGGCTAGCCCCTAATGTCTGCTCGCTTGCACGGAGGAGGATTTCCTTATGTATCTAAAGGGTGTAAATTTTTACTAGGATTTCCGGTCCTAAAATTTAATCTTTTGATATTCTATTAACTTACTGTGAAAAAATCAGTCCGTAGTAGTTTTATTGTCTGTCTGTGAGTGGCAGGCAAATTGAGACAGGTTCGGTATCTCCTACTTCTGCAATGAGGTAACACGCGAGTAACAATACGCGGCTTTGAAATTCAGCTTTCGTCTCTGTAGCTTAGGCCTATACAATGTCACAGGAGGCACACGGAGAGTCCATTGTTCTCTACGGTACTGATCGAAGGTAATGTAAAATATTTACAGAGGGGAGATAGTTTCAATTGAAGGTGGACCCGGTACTGCATTTACCGCGGTAACGGGAGAAATCATCAAGACTGCTGCTGTCATTGTGACATAGGATCGACGAATTACCCCTAGATAACTTTCTGAAGTACTGAAACTTTCATTGGATGCCACCCCACGTTGATGATAGGAACATTACACATGAGGCGTGTTTGTGGGCGATGGGTTCCAAGACTCTTGATTACTGAACCAAACTACATTAGCGCTCAGGTCTGAATGCAGTTGATGTTGGAGGAAGATATGGAGTTTCCATCAAATATAATCACTGCTGATAAAACTTGCCTTCATAATATTTTGATCCTGAGAGCAAACAGCAAAGATCAGTTTGAAAATCTCCTTCATGATCAACACCCCAAAAAATCAAAAGTCGTTGGCTATGCTAGAATATAAATTCCTCCGATGCGAAGCGGGTCGGGTTGCTAGAAAATTATAAAACTTCTAAGCTTCATAGCTATGCTGTATTAATAATCCTTAATATAACTATGAGAAAGTTTCATTACTAACGACAAAATAACGGAGAATAGCGTCTTGTACTTTGGCCAGTTTATAATACGGCTGCTTCAATAATGGACAATAAAGCCCAATAATAGTCATGAAGAATGCAATAAAAGTGTAATAGTCCGAATCCGACTGGAAATCTGAAGAAAGGATTACAGATCTCTGTGATTTCCCTGATTCTCCTCGTGTATACGGACGTCCAAGGGCAAAATCAATTAATTTACAACAAACGGAGTAGCAGTTTAAATTAAGAAAATCTTGCACAAGCGCACTGCACTTCAATTTGTGTTCTAACATACTTGCTAATCGCATCCCACCCTAAGGCAATGTTGTTTCGGTACTGCCCCTTGGACTTACTACCAATTCCCTCTGTCAGATAAACACATGAATAAGTAAATAAAAAGAAAGACGAGGGGAGAAAGAGAAAGCATAGAGACAGGGAGAGAGGAATACTGCTCTCTGGGGAGTTCTAGGTTCTCTATGGATAGTTAAAATTCCATTTGCTATTTTGTCAAAAACTGACATTTTTTGAGCCCGTGGATGTGTATGAAATACAGGGTGATTCTTACAATAAAGAAGACAGCAACCAACCACTTTTGATTATGCTATTTATGAACTAAATAGCGCCGTTACCGGTTTCGAACCTTTCAGATCTTCATCAGACGCCTGTTCACGTCCCATAAATGTCACATTTTTGTTATGCACATAATTTTTCTTGTGACGAAAAATTCCATTTTTATGGAAGTACACCATTGTCCGTTTCTGTATTTACAAGGAGTCAGTCCCATCTTCAAATTATTATTACCTTCAATGCGAGAAAGGTATCTGGAATTTTATAAGAACACATGCTGTTTATTTATAATTGCTGCCATTGGACAATTTCAGTCCTCCTATACCTTTTCCTTTAAGACAACGTTTATTTTCACTGGATTGTTAGCGCGAGAACTCCATGAGAATTGACGCTAGACTACTTCTTCAATTTGCGAGTACAAGATCTATGAACTGACTCCAAAGGACGAAACCAATGTAGGCATGCCGTAAGAAAAATAATGATTGAGGACATATGAAAGAAATGCAGAGGGGCCGTGATTGAAGTAGCAATTATAAGCTATTTTTGATCGACGGGCGATATTTGCAGAAAGCAGCTGTTGCGATATCGGAAAGCCGATTGATTCATTAATCCCGTATTATGTAATGGCTGATCTGGTGGTATTTCCAATTAAATCCGCCATCTGAACAGGAGTCATTAGCCGGGACCGTATTCAGCCGCGTGTTCGCAGATATATATTGCCCTGCAGACGTGTTCGCTCGACACCAAAGAAGATTAATGGCGGTTCTGAGTTGCGCGCGCGAGTGCTGATCACAGACCAGCGATTTCTAGCTGCCCGCGCGGGTCAGCCGGCGTCCAGTTGGTTTCGTATCTCTGGCTGCGATAAATTGTTCCTTCTAAAAAGGTGCGTCGTGCAAAGCAGACTAAAATGTGCAAAAGGAAACATCAACAGCGCTGTATGTTTTGTACAGGGTGGAGCATATCTGTGAATAGAACTCAGTGCCATTCGTTGCGACTCCAGTTTCTGCGGACTGAACGGTGTCGTGGTTTTCATGGGACGGAAACCATTGGCCTCCGTGCATAGAGGCTCTTTAACTGTATGTGTTGATGTTGCGCGTCCGGCGCTGGCTGGAGCGTGCGTTGTAGCAGAATAGCATTCAGCCTCCTGTCTCGACCGACTGTTAACCGGAGATAACGGTCATCTCTTGCTGATGTTACCCTTAGACGACCGCGACGTTGTCTTCTTGTATCGGTTCCTGTTGTCTGAAATCGCATCCAGCCCCTGAAAATCGGAACACCTGCAAGTGTGCGTGTTTTGAACTTTATCAGGGGGACATTGACCCTATGTTTAGTGTCTCTGGCAACACCTGGACACAAGAATTGCACATACTGCGCACTGACTCTCGTCCTTGCGAAATGAATTGTATAAACCGCCGTATTAGTCCTGGGTCATAGTACAGCTTTACACTTTAATCTTATTACTTTCTAAAAGTAACGTCATCTAGAATAAAAGCGAGGAGAATTATCTGGAAGACGACATATTTTACTAGCTTAAACCCGCAGCGCCGCTCGCGTGTTGGTTGATTATGATAGATAATGCGCGAAACGTCAACTCGATATTTTTAAAGAGATGTATTAAAAGAAATTTCTTTTTTACTGCTTTATTTATTTATTCTTATATTTCCTTATTCATATGCTTGTCGTTACAGAGAAAGTTCCGAAGACATTGTAGCACGCATAGACCAAAGATTGTGGCATCACGTTTCGCTGTATGTAACCTCCTTGCTATAGAGTCGCAAACGTCATCGCTGGCCATCAGTCAGAATTTTTTTTTTTTTTTTTTTTTTTTTTTTTTTGTAATTTGACGATTTTCAACCACCATATCTTCCACCCCTTATAGCTATCGGCATGGAACTGCTGTTGTGTATAACGGGAGACTTTGGACAACAATTACACACAGACCATTCGTTTGCGTTCTGTGGTTTTCGCTGAACAGCGAAATATTAACACACACAAAAGTAGAATTTTATATACATCGATAACTTTCCATACCAATATACTCCACCTTTTCATGATGATCAACCCTCAAGTAACAATGCAGCCAATAAAAACATTTTCAAAGAGTAAACATAATTTACAAAGAGTAGTTATTGTTCCACATTTCGCATTATATTCTTTTAATTACTAATTATCTATCACATCGCTATAAAACCGTGCCTAAAACATTCATCAGGTATAAATTAGTAACTGTACAAATATTTAAGTCTCTGCCTCTTGTCGTTCCGACGTGATAAGCGTACACCGAACAGATATATATATATATCCTATATATATATATAGCTATCCGATCGGCATAAATCCGTGCCTAAAGCCTTCCCCGGGTAGACATTAGTAACTGTAAAATTTTTTAGCTCTTTATGTCTTGTGGTGCAGACGTGATAAACGCACACCGAACAGACATTCACATTTATAGATATAGATTAAAAGAAAAAACACAAATCATGAAAATATAAAATAATCAATTGAAAAAAAAAAAAAAAAAAAAAAAAAAAAAAAAAAAAAAACACCTCCAACTCTTCGGTTGCGGAAGATTTGACAGAATTTTTACCTTACCATGGTTTCGGCTTCACTAGGTGAGCCTTCATCAGAAGTAAAACAGTTTTTTACATATGAATGTATAGTCATCAGATGGTCTTAAGCGATAGGTCTCACGTTAAAAATTAAAAAAAAGTTTGCAAATTGGAGAATTTTTAAACACAAGTAAGACCAGCCCCGCTAAGGGCGATATAAAATTAAGCCACACCCACGAGAGCTGAGGTACACGGCGTTTCGGCCAATCAATGACCTCAGCTCCGTGACGAAACGCTTGGTGCTAGAGAGGCGGGCGTTACTCTTCACGGCGAGCGCCCAGAATTCGCCTTTTGCTGTCGTCCGCTGCCCTTTGTGCTCTAGCGGTGGAGGTGCGCCCGAAATTCCAAGAAGCCGGCCTCTCCTACACCCCTTTCAGAACGAGCGTCCACGGCCTTGCTGGCTACCGCCTCACAAGAATATTACATGCGGTTCCCAATGACATGCGACATGTAATTACAATCCTGTAACGTCAGAAGTGTAATACCTGATATAAATCCCGAACCAGTAACAAATAAAAACCGTAAGAAAAATACATACAATATTAAGAAAAATTACAATTACAACAGAAATCACACAATCCCTGCCAGATATGGACAATAATAAATAACTAGTGAAAACCTGCAGCCACCTCCTTCTGTGCCTGTCCCGCCTTCAACCTTCCTATTGCGCTCCACGACACAGCTTTATGTAAGTCACGTTGTTACTGCATTGCACTACCTGCTCACTACACTTCCTGAACCCGACTGCATGTGTAATTCTTTTTGTAGAGTAAACCCAGGTTTACACCAACCCACTCTGCAACAATTTATGCCTTTACCACTATCTCGGTTGCCTTAATATTGTTTTCTCCACTCTGTAGAACCGAAAGAAAGATGTCGAACCTATTTCGTTCTGCCGATGAGAATACTTCAGAACTTACTCAAATTTTCAAATGTTTGCAAATCTGACTAATTCAGTGGTTATTAGTCCCTAGGCTTGCTATCTAGTTAACTGAGTGGCAGCCATATATGCGAACCGACTTCCCCCAGTGCCGGCCATTTTTACAGTATTTCGTCCTGTTGGTAGAGATTCAGGAATAATCATTAATATATTTTTCTTGATCAGTAATAAACCTTATTATTTCCTCTTCAAATACTTGCTCCGTACATTTCCCTGCTTTGTAAGCCTTCATCACAACAATCAAAACAAGAAACGCTGTTTTCGGGTAGGTAAAAATTTGTTTTTTCGTATTATCAACTATTTATTAATATGCATGGCAATTTTTATATGATTACATGCAAATATCATGAATATTAAACATCAGCAAACGGCTTTTAGTGCAAATAGTTCTTTTTTGAGTGGTATAGCTGGAAGCAGTGCTTGACACACAACCCCGCCCTGCATACTGCACACTGGAATGAAGTATCCTTCCTTCTGGCGACTACTGCTTCTTTCTTGCGCCTCTCTGAGCACAGTCTACAAGTCTTTCGTGCCTTTTTCTTCCCTGGTGGGATGGGTATTCTTTCCAGGAAATGTGTTCCATCCAGTCTTGAAAGCAATTATATTACCTGATCCTGATTCAGCATAAGTTGGATCTTCATCCGCGTCATCGCCATCAAAAATATCACTCAGATCATCTCCCGATTCATCAAGAATGCGGCGAATCTCGGCGTCGCTCAAAGGCCTACTGCTTGACATGTTGCGTATAACTCTCGCTCTGATGTCTCACAGTCAGTCAACTGACACAAACCCTTGTTTCGTAAAGTGAACAGTTTTGTGGCGCCTCCTTGTGGCAGAGGTGTCTACTACAAGGGTTTGCCTCCCTTCTGATAACTTCCGTACGGATAAGCTAGAATTCGTTTGAGAACAGCCGTCCGTAATATTACGGGTGCGGCAGTTCTCGCAAAGATACAGAGAACGTAATATTACGGGCGCGGCAATCTAAGTGATAAACTAACCTAAGGCCAACACACACTCCCACGCCCGAGGGACGACTCGAATCTCAGACGCGCTCCGCAGCAAGGCGCCTTAAGGCGTCGGCACACGGAGCGTGTATCTGAACGAGTGCGTCTAACGAGGCGAGTTTCTGGCGTTACAACGTGCGAACAGCACGTTGCCGAGGCATTCCCAAGGTGTCGGTCAGTATCAAGCATGCCAGATATTTTAAAAGTGGGTCTGAACGATCACCAAGAAGGTGGCAGAACGCCACCGACGCCACACCACCTAGCTATTCGGGGAGGGGAGCAGCTCTTTTCGGCAGAGAGATGAAGACGCCTTATTGGCCATGAGTTTTATATATATAACTTACGTCTTATGAATGTATGACATTTCAAAGAAGTTAAAGTAAATGAGTAAACTGAGAGTCTCTCGAAAATAAGGTCATTAGAGGTACTATTTGTCGGAATAAATGACTGGAAACGTCTTATAGTTGATTAAAAAATTTCCTTATTGCAGTAATCTGCCGTTTCAAGGCAAGGCGGACTGAAGATCAACACTGTTCTTTACATCATTTGTTGGAATTACATGTTAGTAATCAACATATCTAGCTGTAGAGTATACAGCACGTCTAATATCTTCGTCGACGATAGTGAGAACATTCAGTAGCTGCAGCGTATGCTGCAAAAAGTGACAGTGAAATGAAAGATGTTCCACGGCGCTAGTGCAGTTGCCTTGAGAATAGCAGGGTGTCCTACTGCCGAAATATCGGTGGTTCTCGACGACGTCACCTGGTAGCATACCCGTAAGTTGTTTGAACATTCATTCCGCCGGGAAAAGTTAAGGCTTAACGCCGGCCGCGGTGGCCGAGGGGACTAAGGCGCTCCAGTCACGGTCTGCACGGCCACTACGGTCGGGGGTTCGAATCCCCCCTCGGGCATGAATATTTGTGCCGTCCTAGTTCCTAAGTAGTTCATAAGTAGTTTGTAAGTTTAGGGACTGATGACCCCGTAGTTAAGTCCCATAGACTATACAAACATTTGAACATTTTTTAAGGCTTAACAAAACGAAATCTATTTGACATCCCTTGTCGGTAACACTCATCACATCATTTGATTAAAGACCTAGCTGTGTTTCACAAGGACGATACTTACTGAATCTGTGTTGACTACGGGTCGATAGGTCGTCTCATAAAACATCGTGAAAGCTACTGCACGTAGACTTTGTGTCTAAAATTAGGTCACGCTTTGTGCTGAAGTAAGGAGCCGCCGGCTGGATGAAGTGCAGAGGGCAGACCGCGGAGGAATGAAAATGGGCTAACGACCGCCCGCCGTCCGCGTCCTCCCAGATATTGGTTTCAGCCAGAAAGGCAAACATGGAGGACGGAAGCCATAAAGGTGTCAGGGGCGTTATTTACGAGTGGCATTCCGCCGAGGAAGTGGCCGGCGAGGGGCAGTAAAACACGCGCTTATCTGCAATCAAGGAAACCGCCGCGCCGCCGCGCCCCCACCTTAAGCCTTCATACGCGGGGCACGCGGCCCTCTAATCTTACTGTGTCGTGGCGATCGCAGGACATACCAACCGTTCATGTACGCTGGCCACTGATACAGAACGGTTCCTCTGCCGTGGCAAGGCACGGCATGAACCCTGACCAAAACAATTAGGGGATCAGTCGAGCTGTCTAAATTCTGAAAGCCGGTGTGGAGTGGCCGAGCGGTGTAAGGCCGTCGGCACACTGAGCGTGTGTCTGAACGTGTGTGCTCAACGTGCGGATTCTAACGTGCGGCTGAAGGCTCGGAGACGTGGCCGTGGTGGAGGAGCCGAGCGGTCGCCGGGCGCCGTGGCTCAGCGCGCCCGGTCAGAGGACTGAGCGCTCTCTGTAGTAAAAAAGCTGAGCCAAAGAACACGTAGAATCAAAACGAACAAACACGATCAGCGTCCGCAACCATAGAGCTCCTCGCTGCGGAGCGCGCGGTTGCTCGCCGTGGAAGTTCAAGTCCTCCCTGGGGCATGGGTGTGTGTGTTGTAAGATATGGACTGATGACCACGCAGTTTGGTCCGATAGATTTACAAACTTTTTTTTGACAACTAATGCATACGAGACGTGTGCCTCAACGACCTACACGCGACCGCAGCACGCCCCAGCGACAGTTGACGGCGGCATCAAGTTCAAAAATGTTTGTTAAGCTTATGGGACTTAACTACGGGGTCATCAGTCCCTAAACTTACAAACTAGGACGGCACAAATACCCATGCCCCAGGGGGGATTCGAACCCCCGACCGTAGTGGCCGTGCTGACCGTGACTGGAGCGCCTCAGTCACCTCGGCCACCGCGGCCGGCCGGCATCAAGTGTCTGGAACCACACTGTGTAGTAAATCAAATCAGTGGAATCCCTGATTTACCTCTAGTAAATAGCGTATTTCCACGCTTGTGCCTATGTTCGTTATGTTCTGTGAAATAGGCCTACGTAAGTAACAACAGAATATCTATGAACATAAGTCTCTGATAAAAGTTGCATATTACGTGGAATTATAAAAAAATTTCATGAGAAACTGTGCAATATAAAATTAAAGTTCAGGAAGAATAAATAAAAACTTTGGGGTTTGCGAATGACAGTAATTTTGCCAGAGACTGCAAAGGATCTGAAAGAGCAATTGAATGGAATGGACATTGCCTTGAAGCAATGTGCAAGCGTATTTAACACCTCGGTTTGCAAAGGGTAAACAAGGAAGATAACACACACAGTACAGGTCACTGTAGAGTCAACCCAACCAAAGATGACCAAACATCAAAAATATCGATAGTGACTTAATGCTGCCTCACCTGTTGATTAAGTCACTATCGATATTTTTGATGTTTGGTCAGTTTTGGTTGTGTTGACTCTGCAGTGACTTGTACTGTGTGTGTAATCTTCCTTTTTTACCCTTTTCAATCAGAGGTGTTCTTTCTTTTTTATTTTTATTTTTATTTATTTATTTTTAGGTTTCCGGAAGGCATTTAACATTGCCCTTACAAGCGTCTTATAATCAAATTGCGTGCTTATGGAAAATCGCCGCAGTTGCGCCATTAGATTCGTGATTTACTGTCACAAAGGATACAATACTTTGTAACTGGCGGAAAGTCATCGTGTAGAAGT
Organism: Locusta migratoria; assembly: GCA_026315105.1. Taxonomy (NCBI): domain Eukaryota; kingdom Metazoa; phylum Arthropoda; class Insecta; order Orthoptera; family Acrididae; genus Locusta; species Locusta migratoria. The sequence goes on from CM048748.1 coordinate 217,720,517, forward strand.
GATATCTGGCGTTCCCCATGGAAATGTTATTGTGCGTCTACTGTCCCTTACATTTATAAACGATTTAGGAGACAATTTCACCTGTTCCCTTGGGCTATTCGCGGATATATGCTGTCATTTGTCTGTTAGTTAAATCAGCAAAAGCAAAATGCAAAATGACTTAGATATGAGAATGGTGCAAAATATGGCAACTAAATACCTAGGAATAACAATTACGAACAACTTGAATTGGAAGTAATACGTGGAAAATATTGCAGGGAAAGTGAACCAAAGACTACGTTTCATTGTCAGAACACTTAGAAGATGCAACAGTTCTACTACAGAATTTGCCTACACCACATTTGTGCTTTCTATTTTTGAATATTTCTGTGCATTGTGAGATCCAAACCAAGTGGGACTGACACACGATTTAGAGAAAGTAGAGAAAAGGACAGCTCCTTTTGTATTATCGCGATATAGGCGGGAGTGTGTCACGAAAATGATGCATGAGTTTGGGTGGAAATCATTAAAAAATACGTGACCTAATTTTAGACACAAAGTCGACGAACAGCAGCTTTCGCGAGGTGTTTCAGTTTTCTGAAACGACCTATCGACCCGTAGTCAACACATATGCAGTAAGTATCGTCCTTGTGGAACACTGCTAGCTCTTTAATCAAACAATGTGATGAGTGCTATCGACAAGGGATGTTGAATAGAGTCTCTAGATTTCCGGATGACTTTTGACACTGTACCTTACAAGCGTATTCTAATGAAACTGCGTGCTTTTGGAATATCACTACAGTTGTGTCACTGGATTCGTGATTTCCTGTCAAGAAGGACACATTACGTTGTAATTGACGTCACCGAGCAGAAGTGATACCTGGCGTTTCCCAGCGAAATGTTATCTTTATAAACGATTTAGGAGACAATGTGAGCAGCTACCTTAGGCTGTTCCGGATAATGCTGTCATTTGTCGGTTAGTTAAGTCTTCAGAAGTCTTCAAAAGTAACTGCAAAATCATTTAGATATAAGAATGGTGCAAAGTATGGCCCTTAATAATGAGAACTGTGAAGTCATCCATATGGACACTGAGTGAAATCCGTTAAATCTCAATTACTCGACAAATCAGTCAAAGCTACAGGCCGTAAATGGAACAAAATACCTAGCATTAACAATTACGAACAACTTAAATCAGAAAAAAACATAGGAAATATTGTAGGGAAAGCGAACCAAAGACTACGTTTCGTTGGCAGAATACTTAGAAGATCCAACAGTTCTACTACAGAAAATGCCTACACCACACACTTGTGTGCGTCCTATTTTGGAAATTTTCTACGAATTGTGGGGTCCCCCTAGTGGTACTGATAGACGATTTAGAGAAAGTTGAGAGAATACCAGCTTGTTTTGTATTTTCGCGATTTAGAGGGGGGGGGGGGGGGGGGTGTTACGGAAACGATGCACGACTTGGGGTGGAAATCATTAAAATAATTCCGTCATTTGCTGCCGTGAGATTTATTTCAGAAACTTCTGTCACCAACTTTCTCAACACTTTTTGTTAACATCGAGATACACGGGAACCAAATCGAAAACGGAAAGATTCAGGTGTTCCTTTTTCCGCAAGCTATTATAGAATGGAACTGTAGAGAAATATTATAAAAGCGATTCGATGAACTCTCTGCCACTCATTTCATTGTGACTTGCTGAGTATTGCTAAATCTCTTGTTGAAGTGTATATGTTTATGTATTTACTCAAAATGTTCAGCTGTTTGGAAATCTTTGAGACCAATCTATTATGATCATCTGTCCCTAGACTTTCAACCAGATTTGGAAGATACACGCTTTACCGCAAGGAAAAAAGATCGCTATGGGGGATAAAACACATCTACGGCACAGACATGAAGAAGAAGTCTTAAGGTACCTTAATAACAAGACACACGGTCAACAAAATACAATAACCTCGTACAAATAAAAGAAAACTGCGCTTTCAATTAAATCGGTGGAAGAATCAATGTATATTTCATCATTTACCTATAGGTTTCTTTGGGTTACATACTGTCATCTGTTCCACTGAACTTTATAAAAATTGGACACATGTTCTATGAAATTTGTTGTTGAAATTTGTGTATACTGCACCCTCCTAAATCATTTACTGTTCCGTCTTAAAACCTGTATGCATTTATGATCTGTATTTGTTCCAGGATATACTGTAAGTCAATTATGTGTGATACACGAAGCCGAAGTAATTTCATTCAGTCGCTCGGCGTACTTAGGTGAATACTTTTACATATATCAGCATAAATAGAGTGTACATTTTTCTCATTTAATTCAATTGTACCTGCAATCAGAAACATCGGTTCCACGCAGGGCTTGTTTTAAAGTTTTTGTGTGCATGTGAATAGAACAAGCTGTTACATGTTGCTGCCGCGCACGAAACTGGTGTGAACTAATAAATTAATTAGCAATTACTCACTTGCTGCTATGATTACTATATCATTTTAGCATGAGGATCGCGAAATATCTGAAAATAAATCAGATAATTTATTGCGTGGCGCTTTAGTAAAATCTCTCTCTCTCTCTCTCTCCCTCTCTCTCTCTCTCTCTCTCTCTCTGTGTGTGTGTGTGTGTGTGTGTGTGTGTGTGTGTGTGTGTGTGTGTTTTGTAGCGTCCCCTGGAGAAACGATATTAATATTCTATGACGCCGTATTGAATGCAATCAAAACATAAAGGCAGTGATGGCAAAGTTGAAGTGTTGCTCTAGGACGTGAATGAACTTTTTCTCACAAGAAATAAATTTTAATATCGTCATGAATATTATCTCAACAAAGCATTGCATAATCTGTAATTCTTCTTGTCCTGTTCGTGTCATGTCGTGTCTTGAAAGAGCGACACCATCATAATTTTGCGAGAGTCGCTGTTAGATTCTTCTCAAATGTTCAAATGTTTCTAGGGCTTATGGGACTTAACTACAGGGTCGTCAGTTCCTAAACTTACAAACTACTTATGAACTAGCTAACACTAAGGACGGCACAAATATCCATGCCCGACGGGGGATTCACACCCCCGACCGTAGTGGCCGTGCAGACCGTGATTGGAGCGCCGCAGACCACTTGGCCATCGCGGCCGGCTAGATTGTTCTTCTCACAAATAATATACAAGGTTCATTAAACGATTGTAAATTATGAAATACGATCTTAAACAGAAATGATAAACAGTATATCGTGTTCTTCTTGCAGACTTTTTAAGCATTTTCAGTGTTTTTAGCTCTAGCTGCAGCATGTTCAACATCGGCCGCTGAACTGCAGTCATCGGCCATCATTTCGTAGTTAATCTAAATAGATAATTCAAATGTTTGTAAATCTATCGGACCACACTCCGTGGTGATAAGTCCGTAGCTTACAAACTATTTAAACTAAGGTAAACTAACCTAAGGACAAAAACACAAACCCATGCCCCAGGGAGAACTCGAACCTCCATGGCGAGCAACCGCGCGTTCCGCAGCGAGGCACTTTAGACTGCTCGGCTACTCCACTGCGGCGATAGATAATTATTAAATGATTCAGGCAAGAGACTCTCTCTTTTAAGAATTAGTTTTCAGCTTGGACTACGATTCTGGACGCAGTTGGAATAAAGTGTCATGATTCAGGTCTTGTTGATATTTACGTTATTAGGTCTACGGACCAAACAGAGGGAAATCATAGAAGTGTTTCTTGTAGTGTGGCGTAGGACAGATTTTGAGTTAACAACAATAATGGGAAATTCTCATGCATAAAATAATTTAAAGTCAGACTAGCCTCTGATTAGTGAAACCTTTCTTTTAAATTTTTTCAATATAAACTATCCTCAGCTTTCTACGTAATAAAGGACAACCTTAAGTAACTTTATTAAGATCAGTTCTTTGGCTAGTGGAATCTACTTGCAAAAATAAAAGAATGTCATAATACAGTTTATAATAGGTCAGCAAAATTTCAGTTCACGTATACTACAGAAAAGTTAGTATTTTTTAAAATATAATTATTTTATTTGCACAGTGTTTGTGTCTGTTGTTTTTACGTCAATGATGTTGTAATTATTTCGTGGAATATGAAATTACCGATCAAGATACACAAGAACGTTCGCCGTTCCAAGTCAGTGAGTACATTTTCGTGTGCGGTATAGCTGGATATATTTCTATCGCAGCAGCTCATCATGAAGCACTTCCCTAAAAAAAGAAAAGGTTATATATATTTATGTAATAGCTCTATTTGCGATCCCCGATGACATCACTAAAGGGCAACCTAATGAAAAATTTATTGGCATTTTAAGAGTGAATCATATACCCCACCCTCGAAACGTCCGCCCCATTTTTTAAGCCGTACTCAATCCCACCCCCCCCCCTCCCACGTCCAGGGGTCCCATTGTCAGGCAGCTCCGAGAAAATTGCATTCAGTCGGAAGCGCAGCGTAGAAAACTGCGCAGCGATCGCTTCGTGGGGAGGTCTCCGTGGTCATGGCCGGGCTGGCCTTTATTTAGAAAGGAAATTTATCGATTAGATAATGGACGGTGCGGGAAGCGTCTCCGAGGACCGTCATGCGTTCCGCCCACTTCCCCCATCCCTCAGCGACACCCTCCCTTGCCAAACCCCCTTTTTTCCCCCAACTCAACCCCCGACAGCTGGAACATACCCCATGTGTGCTGCCGCAGGATGAACGGGGGGCTTCGAATCGCCAACGGAGCCCCATTCTTCCCCGCCACTAAGACATTAATTACAAATTCTGGGGGGGTCGTACGCCCTGTGTATATATTTCCTCGTATCGATAATGGTCGTTCTGTGTCGAATGATCGCGCACTCGCGGGGAGAGGACAACGCATGTGTGTATGTGTGTGTGTGTGTGTGTGTGTGTGAGGGGAATGGCCAAGCCACGGTGCGACGACGCGGAATGGTGCGTCGTTCTGTTCAGTGTCACACAGTGGCTAACAAGTAATTGTAGTGTGTTATCTGCTATTTACTCGCCGGTTGGCCCACTTCGTGTGTATGTGTGTGACAGTGTCCGAGCGTTGACGCCGAGCGCTCAAGTGTGCCGCCCGCGCGGACAACACGCGAGCGGGGAAGGAGTCATTCGCCTTCCGTGACTGGGCGGCCACGCAACGCGGCCGTTCGCAGCAGGTTGTCGCCGCCGTCGATGTTCCCGATAAGGGAGCGCGTGTCTCCGAAACGTTGTTCGTGGGCTGGTTACGACACGCTCGCTTGAACACACTGACCGTACGATCTCGGCAAATAAGCGGAAATGAGCTTTCGAGCTCTGCACAAAATCCCATGCCACAGCGGCTGTAGCCCAAAGTCTATACGGGAGGTCCCATTTAATGCGACGACTCCCAGTGGCGGATCCAGGGGGAGGGTCATGGGAATCATGACCCCCCCACCCCCCGAAAGAAAACTATTTTCCTTCTTTAAACATATTTTTTTGTTTTTGCATATTACGAGTGTATGGAAAATTTCGGTAATTTTGTTTTTAAATAGTTTCATTTATTTTTGTTGGTCACATTAACCACTTCATATATCCTCATTGTGTTTTTTCACTTATTTCCATGCCTTTTTTAACACTCACCCCCTCCCCTGCACATAGGCGACTCAAATAATCAGCATTTCTCTCCTTAACATACCCTTATAGCCACAGTGCGCGCACCAAGTTCTAGTCGTACAGCGAAGTGAAACACAGAAAGCACACTTCGATTTCTCACTGTGCAAATCAGATGTTTTCAAGTATCCTATTATAGGTCGTAAATTAACTACGTGACAGATGTAGTTTGCAAAGTTTTGGATACATATTTTTCAAAAACAGTATTTTACAGAACTGCGATTTCCTCATTATTATGCTGAAGAATTTTGGTAGTTTTGTCGCCACACGTGCTATTTACTCGTGCAAACAAATTATTAGATATTACTACTATTATTATTACACTAAAATGTACCCCCAAAGACCTACTCATCGCATACATTCATCAATTTCGAAAACAAAATCGTGATCCAAATGGGCAACCCAAGTTAAAAAGGATTTACAGGGAAATTTCATTTGAGGACATAATGATCAACAAATTTTCAGAGAAAAGGTCATAATACTAAACACCTTATACCTCTTACTACGCCAGTTCCACGTCCTGCCGGCAAATGGTCAGAAGAGAGAAAAGAAGCATTCAGCCAACATGAAAAAATCTCCTGGTGAAAGAGGATAATACCATCAGGGATGAGATAAAAACTTACTTGGTGCATAAAATTACTCTAAAATGCCATTATATATATGAACAACATAAATAATTATATTAAAATTATATATCTGCAGCTATTAAAACCGTATAAATATATTTGTTGAAAGGAAGTGTGATACCAAGGTATATTTTTCGAGAAGGGAAGGGAGCCGGACCGTAAACACAAACAGTGACTTGTGACCCCCTCCAAAATCGAACCCTCGGTCCGCTCCAAGAAACTTATTCCCCAGTAATGAAATATATTACACAATCATCAATTATTTATGAACTAGCTGTATTTCAAGATTATCTGGCATAGTCGGGTTTGGAGGCGATCTGATCGTTTTATAGTTTTCAAAATAAAAAGCCAAGATCGCACATTAATAATTTATTAAATGACGACCGGTTTCGGTGCACTGTGTCACCATCATCTGGTCTCATATGTGTTATAAGCTGGTCATCTTGTTAAAAAAATTGGGTATAAAATAACAAATGCAACATTGCACTTAGTGGCTATGTAAAAATACACAAGTTAAAAAACATGACCAGCTTATAACATATATGAGACCAGATGATGGTGACATAGTGCACAGAAACCGGGCGTCATTTATTTTGAAAACTATATCTGAATTTCACTGCTTTCTCCGGGTGTCTACTTATTCCATTCTGATCTCAGTTTAACTCCTTACTCCTCCACTGTACATCGCTTTCTGTCCAAAAATGTCAATTTTACTTTGTTTTTCGTGTAGCTTAACCATTATGACGTCATATATTCTGAACGTGTCCTAAAACAATATAATTTTGCAGGAACTAATAGAGGATTGTTAGGAAACTGTCTGCAAAATGTGTTGCGAAATACGCTTTAGTAGAGCCGAAACACGACGATCCCTGGTGCTTGCGCCAATCGGCTTAATAAATTACAATCTCATGCATGATGGGACGGTTTTCCATACATATCATTGTTTATGACGTCTCATCTCCTGAACTTGTCCTACTTTGAAATAATATGAAATGAGCATTCAGTGGCATACTGTCAGCTAAATGGAGTTGCTAGTAACTACGTAATAAATGAAAAGCTTACACGTGAAGGGGGTTTTCCACGAACGTTACTGTTCATGACCTCATGTCGCATGTACTATTATGTAATTTCGAAGTTACATGTAGTGATATACGTGTATTCTCTCTGTATGATTTCTCTCCAATACAATCTGTTGTCTAGACGTATTAAATTCTAACGTCTTGACGAATGCCGTAGTTACCCTGCACGAACGGCGGAAAAATAGTAAGCCATATACTCCTTCCTTTTCATCATTTTACTGAGGTTGTCAGCAAGATTAGGATTCGTAGAGGTTTTAAATTAAGTGTAAATTTTTCTGAATGTTATTAAGTGATCCGCTTTTTAAATACTGGACGACTGAAATTTGTTAGTCACCAGGCACACGAAGTGACGTAATATATCCTGTACTATGCGTCGTTCATGGTTTTTTTTTTTTTTTTTTTTTTTTTTTTTTTTTTTTTTTTTTTTTTTTTTTTTTATCTCGATAGCAATGGTTTCCTGTTCAAATCGGTAGATCAGCATAGGAGATATGGAACATTGTCGCAATATCTTTTTTTTTTTTCTCGAATTTCAATGCTACAGACATCGAATGTCATGAATTATGTGATGGTTATTATTACTCACAGCGATTTTTGTATCGTAGTATGGAGTATGTTTGCCAACGTTGGTTGAAATCGGTCCAATAGTTTGGGAGAACATGTGGGTACATACACACACACACACATACACCCATTTTTGTAATGTGTACAGATAATGTCTTAATGATTTCGACAATGTGACACAAAAATTTAAGATTTTCTTACAGAAACAAATGTCATTTTCGAAGTATGATATACGGTACATCGTTTTGAGAAACTAGTTGTCGACTTCAGTATTGAAGCCAAATAGGAAATGCACCGTACTGCACAGGAACAACAAAATTAGGAAACCCTACTTCATGGCGTAAGAAGGAAAATAAGGAGGAGGGAACATTACGATTTAACGTCCTGTCGACACCCTGGTCATTAGAGCGCAAGCTCGGATTGCTTATGTTAAATTAATATGCGAAAGGAAATCGGTCGTGGCCTTTAAAGGATACCATCACTGCATTTGCGTGGAGCGATTTAGGGAATCTAGATGACCAGAGGCGGGTTTGAACCGTTGACCTCCCCTACGCAGGCCCAGTATGTTAACAATATTTAATATCCAGTACATTGGTACGGTATTCATCTGATTTCGTCACCTTTAAAATCCTGATATGAATGAAATACGAGCAGTCTCTAGTAAGGTATTCCATATAGATCAAATACACAGTTTGTCATGGAAGTAGGCACGTCGAACTTACCTCACCTAATTCCAGCATTTCAAATGTGTGGCATCTTGAACTGCAGGAGACTTTTCGATCGTTTGGTGGAGGTGCGGCAGTGTACATGTCGGATTTATGCAACTGATGCGTTTAAAGAGAGAGAACAAGGATCGGATTTTAGTATTTTCTTCTCTGATCGTAACTTCTGTCGTTCTCTCGAAAATGAACTTCCTGCTTGAAGGATAACTTACCCGGCAATATCAATTGGCAGTGTAAGACTGACCTTGGGCCAAATTTTGTTAGGCGCGAAACAAAAAATTTAACTAAAATATGCAGGATAATTTAACTGCCCCTACTGATGAAGTTCTAGGCAACCCATCCCCCGCCCCTGTATTTAGGAAATACCCCCTTCCATGTCTCACTTTCGTATTTGTGTTCTTCTACGTAGTAAATTCATACATTATACGTTATGCACGAATCGTCATGTCGTTAGACAGTATTATTCATTTTAGTATACTGCCTTGATGAGGTACGTTTATATTTTCTGTTTTGAAATAAACAATTTAATGTGAATCCCTTTCTTAACTTCCTGATCACAATCGTTAGAAACTGTACTCTTACAGGATCACTCAAAAATCCAAATGTTAAGACCCCTTTTTCTAAGCCACTCTAAACTTAAAATTGATGTTACATTCGAATATCAACTGTTCCTTGGCACGGTAAATACTAAACTCTTGCACTACCAATGTATAAGTTAAAACTTCCTGGCAGATTAAAATTGTGTGCCGGAAACGGGACTCGAAACTGGGACCTCTGCCTTTCGCGGGAAAGCGCTCTACCGACTGAGCTATCCCGATACGACTCACGATGCCACCTCACAACTTTACTTCCGCCAGTACCTCGCCTCCTACTTCTGAAACTTCACAGAAGCTCTTCGGCGAAACATGCAGGACTAGCACTCCTGGAAGAAAGGATATGGTGGAGACATGGCTTAGCCACAGCCTAAGGGATGTTTCCAGGATGAAACTTTTACTCTGCAGCGCAGTGTGCGCTGATATGAAACTTCTTGGCAGATTAAAATTGAGGCGGCATCGTGAGTCGTGTCGGGATAGCTCAGTCGGTAGAGCGCATGCCCGTGAAAGACAAAGGACCCAGGTTCGAGTAACGGTTCCGGCACACAATTTTAATCTGCCAGGAAGTTTCACATCATCGCACACTCCGCTGCAGAGTGAAAGTTTCATTCTGGAATGTATAAGTTATTTCGTAACCCATATTACTCAGAGTGACGTTATATTATGTCCACCTGAAAAAGTATTCCAAAATATTCAAAATCAATTACTTTGGTTGGATTCTTCTTAGTGGAATCACTATTATTAAAACATATTTTCAGCAGCCCTACACAGGTAGCGTGAAAGCATCTCCTACGCTGAAAACACCGTGGCATCTCTTGAGGCGTGTAATGCAATTGCCTGTACTGCAGCCCAATCTAGATTATCAGCGCGACAGGAAAAAAATGTCAAATGTTTGTAAAGCTTATGGGACTTAACTACGGGGTCATCAGTCCCTAAACTTACAAACTACTTACGGACTAGGATGGTACAAATATCCATGCCCGAGGGGGGATTCGAACCCCCGACCGTAGTGGCCGTGCAGACCGTGACTGGAGCACCTCAGTCACCTCGGCCACCCCGGCCGGCAGCGCGACAGGAAGTCACAACAACGTATACAGCCTCAGACTGTAGCGAGCTTTTGCCTTGTCACAACCGGAAGTACACGAATCGCGTGAAACAATTCTTCGTGTTGTAGCTCCCAGGGACGTCTTGGGATGATCTCTGTGTGAGGCACCTCGATGCCTATCTGATAGCCGCGTCTTATGAACTGCACACACTTAATACGCATTGTTTGGACGACTCTAGTTTTACAAGACCGCTGAGGCGATTCGTGCACTTCCTGCTGTGACGAGATAAGAGCTGGCTATGGAACCGAGGCTATATAAGCAGGTGCGACTTCCTATACTGCTGGTAGTATCATATGCGAATGATACCGCTTATTGGTGTCACCATCGGCATTTGGGCTCCATCGATTTATGTCACAATATATCCAACGCTTTGAACCTTGGCTAGCAAAATGGCGTATAAGTCCTAAAGCACAAAAAAACCCGTGATAGATTTTCATCATCGGAATTTAACGCAATATAAAGGCCAAGATACAAATAACCTAAAAATTACTTCATAGGGAAAGGAAATCCCACCTCATAAAACCACTAAATATCTTGGAATAACATTCGATTTGACCTTGACTTACAACCAAGCTATCTCGGAACTCATCAGGAAGGAATGGAAAAGAATAGGCCTCAAGCCTCTTAAAACTAATTAAAGGAACACTTCACGGCGCCACATCATCAGCACTGATATATACATATTGCACCTATATCAGACCTACATTGGAGTATGGGGCACCTATCTCGATTACAACTAAAGCACATTTGCCCAAGATCTTTAGCACAGAAAGAAGAACTTTAAGAATAGCAGGAAGAATTAATCCAAGTACTAGCAGGGACGAATCTTATCACAAAGTAAACTCGCAACCTTTAGAGCAGAGACTTATTAAACAAATCGCAAACTATGGAGTATCAAGATAAGTAACTAATACTACAACAACAGAGATTCTTATGCAAGCGCCTATACGGGTGAATTATCCCCGATGTAAATACCCTTACCTCTAGCGCAAGCGATAGAGGAAACTTATCCTGGAGAATATATTTTACAGGAAGTCAGAAAAGATCAAGTTCTTTATCAACATATGGAAGCCTTGGAATACTGGAATTTGAAATACTCCTCCCTGCGGGATTTGAAATTAGCCACACACAGATGGTGGAGAAATAAAATGAAAATTAATAATGTTTAGCGCCTGAAAATTATGTTCCGCGGTATAATGAAAATAAATAATAAACGCAAATGAAATTACGGCGCTGAAATCACAACAGGGAGAAATATTTCAACATGGGTTACGTCGAACAGTTGCAACATGAATGTAGTGCCTAAAGAATTGAATAATCTGAAAAGGAATTTCTTTTATTTAAAAAAAAAAAAAAAAAAAAATAAAAAATAAAAAAATAAACTCGTCAGAGAATATTAATTTATGTCGGAGCACCCTATACTGTTTCAGGTTGGTATTCAGCTCGCCAAGAACCTCTACACAAAAATTAACTGTTGGACTGCCCATTGACAATGCCGATTTATCGTATCACCACGGCTTTCCAAATGAAAGAAATTGAAAATTAATAAACCGGCAGAAATCTCAGGAACGCTTTTGCGGAATATACAATTCTGAAAACTGTTAATTGAAGTAGCGTAGAATCGTGCGTTGTCCAACAATTAGATCTATGTAGGCCGTGTAATGGCAGCTGTTGGTATCTAAAAAAGAGATTTGCACCTTTAAAATACTTTTATATTATAAGGTAGGAATGAGCTGGCTATTAATGATCAAAATGCATGATTACGAGATAATTATCTATACTCTGAAATGGTGGAGTATTCACTTACACTGTCTTAATAAAGATCGTAGTGAAATCAAATGATCAATTAAAATCATACAATTTACAGAGCGACACTTTATTACGTCCGTTCAGGTCAAGAGCTAATAGAAGCTTGGCGCTCCTTCTTGCTTAGTTAAAAAAATGAAGAGCGTAATTATGTTATTGTTTCTTTTATTATTTATAGTGCATAAAGTTCATTTTTTAAACATTTCTTTGAGAAAACTTCTCATAAATTAATCTAAACACAGGAATGTTCGTTAAAAGACAACTGTTGAATTATGAAATCGAGTACATCAGATAATAAATATTTCCTGGGCGGTCTACATAAGATTACAAATTGAAATCGTATATACAATTGATTTAATTGATATCATTTTTAATATTTTTTTAAAGTATCTTAATTAAATTTATAAGATTTTATTGAAAGTACTTTTTTTTTAATGAAGATTACTACCCGCACTGAGGTTTTCTCTAGGGAGGTTTTTCCTCAGGACAAGAAAAATGCTGGCTAAACTCCCAGGTTATGAAATTTAAATATTTCGGATTAACGAAACTCAAAATGTCCACTCCCCCATTGTAAAATAATAGCCTAAAGGGTTTCCCAACAGAATAAGCTATCTTCTTTGGCCCAAACGAACCCATCTTGTTCGAAAACGGGCCTGCCATTCCCATCAAGAATGGAATCAAAATGGTGGGGAAAAAAGTCTGCATTTGAATATTAAGAGACGGTCTTGTATAATTGGCCGAATCTGTTTCGAAGAACTGTATGGAACCAGGTGTTAAATCAACAGAACAAGTAAATCAACAGAACAAAGAAAGTACTACCAGCACTGGGGTTTTTCTAGGGAGGTTTTTCCTCAGAACAAGAAAGATGCGGGCTGAACTCCGAGATTATGGAATTTAAATACTTCGGCTTAATGAAAGTAAAAATGTCCACTCCCACATTTTAAAATAAGAAAGAGTGTTCCAACAGAATAAGCTATCTTCTTTGGCCCAAACGAACCCATCTTGTTCGAAAATGGGCCTGCCATTCCAATGAGGAATGGAATGAAAATGGTGGGGGGGGGGGGGGGGGAGTCTGGATCTGAATATTAAGAGACGGTCTTCTAAAATTGGCCGAATCTGTTTCCAAGATCTGTTTGGAACCAGCTGGTAAATCAAACAAACCCGTGGGGCCCGCCATTCCCATCAGGAATGGAATGAAAATGGTGGGGAAAAAAGGTCTGGATCTGAATATTAAGGGACGGTCTTGTAAAATTGGACGAATCTCTTTCCAAGATCTGTTTGGAACCCGCTGGTAAATCAACAGAACAAGTAAAGGAAGCCAACTGGTCGCTCATTGCTCTACACGGAAGCGCCTCAGATGCTTGTAAAATTGGCCGAATCTGTATCCAAGATCTGTTTGGAACCAGCTGGTAAATCAAACAAACCCGTGGGGCCCGCCATTCCCATCAGGAATGGAATGAAAATGGTGGGGAAAAAAGGTCTGGATCTGAATATTAAGGGACGGCCTTGTAAAATTGGACGAATCTCTTTCCAAGATCTGTTTGGAACCCGCTGGTAAATCAACAGAACAAGTAAAGGAAGCCAACTGGTCGCTCATTGCTCTACACGGAAGCGCCTCAGATGCTTGTAAAATTGGCCGAATCTGTATCCAAGATCTGTTTGGAACCAGCTGGTAAATCAAACAAACCCGTGGGGCCCGCCATTCCCATCAGGAATGGAATGAAAATGGTGGGGAATAAAGGTCTGGATCTGTATATTAAGAGACGGTCTTGTAAAATTGGACGGATCTGTTTCCAAGATCTCTTTGGAACCAGCTGGTAAATCAACAGAACAAGTAAAGGAAGCGAACTGGTCGCTCATTGCTCTACACGGAAGCGTCTCAGATGCTTGTAAAATTGGCCGAATCTGTATCCAAGATCTGTTTGGAACCAGCTGGTAAATCAAACAAACCCGTGGGGCCCGCCATTCCCATCAGGAATGGAATGAAAATGGTGGGGAAAAAAGGTCTGAATCTGAATATTAAGGGACGGCCTTGTAAAATTGGACGAATCTGTTTCCAATATCTGTTTGGAACCCGCTGGTAAATCAACAGAACAAGTAAAGGTAGCAAACTGGTCGCTCATTGCTCTACACGGGAGGCCCTCAGATGCTGCAGCAAGGAGATGTCGAAGTGACGGAGCATCGCGCCGGACGAGATGGAGCCACCCTGCTAAATCCGTCCCTCCCTGGCACTGAGCCTCCTCCGCCCTCCGCCCTCCGCCCCCGGCCTTACAACGGTCGAGCTAATCCAGCGAGCGGCCCCGCCCTCTGAGGGCCCGACTGGCCGCTACCCTGTGGCGTAGGTGGCCGACCCTCCGGCGCTTTGTACGTGTCCATCAGCGGCGAGTCATCGTTAATGTCAGCGCTTACGGCCTTTTACTTTGATTACGGCCTGTTCGATGGGCGGGCTTTTAAGAAAATTAGTATCATCGCGCCTACGGCCTGCATGGCGGAGCGCCCGGGAGCGCTCCTCGTCTGATTGCGCCGACTGAGCAATCAGAAACGGCTTAACTCTCTCTCTGTGTGTGCAGAGAACCCAAATTCCGCGGAGGGCTTCAGAGGCTGTTTGATACAGCGATATTAACTGCTAAATCCTCAAATTGTATTTCCTTTGAGACTCCTTTATGGGTGGATTAGTTCATATATAGACGTGCTGTCATGTCCTTCGCTCAGTTTGAGCGACTTGTGGTTGTGTGAGATAATTCACAAAACCCAGATTGAGTAGGCGTCTCTACGTGCAGAATGGAAAAGAATATTGACCGAAGTATACAATAAAAATTTGTAATAGGGCAGAGATTCGAATCCAAGTGCTCCAGGTGAGTAAACATGTGCTTACCGACTGCTACTCCGTGGCTCGTTTGCAAACGCAAATGTCCAGAATAACAAATAACGTCTTCATCCCAAATAAAGCTCCATTTCCATCTCAGCCTATCTTTATGTACACCCTCCCCCCTTTTTTTGGTCCACTTTAGGTTACGGTAGTAACACTAAAAGTGGGCCCTTGCGATCATCTTTTGATAGCTCGAAATTTAAATGAAAATAACGACTTAACTATTCCTCTGACACCAAAATTGAATAACCGAATTTGTAGAGCACAATATTCTCTACAACTTTGCTCTCTTATGTTTTTTTCATATCTCGTAGCGTTACAAAGATATTTGCAAAAAAAAACGGCGATTTTAGGATGTATGTCTTTCTGTCCGTCTGTCTGTCCGTAACGTGTTCCCTGGTTTTAAGACGAACCATTCAACCGATCAGCACCAAATTTTACAGACATGATTGTAGGCCGCCGAGACCAGAACCTCCTTTTTTAAAATTTTTCGGACAAAAAATACGGTAGTAATATCAAAGAAGCCGTTTGTAATATAATTGTAATTGGAAACTAACCGTGCATCTGACACGAAAATTAAATAACCTAATTGGTAGGGGAAGAAATTCTCTACAACTTAGCTCCCTTATGTTTTCTTCATAGTTCCTATCGTTTGAGACATATTTGCAAAAATAACGGAGATCTGACACCCTCCATTGAATTAACGAAAACCAGCCGTTCCTCGCCCAGACTTCTCTCTGGCATACGCCATCTTGTGTTGCGTATTTGATGATTTTCTTATTGTAACCTACACGTTGTCGTTTCAGAGCAATGGCGGACTGAAGAATTAACAATAACACATCGTTCTTCGTACGATAAATGATAATCTAGTGTCTACAAATGCTATATTAGCATCAGTTAATAACGGCCATCCTTAGTATGAGATTAAAGGACTCATGTTTTGATTGATAGCCGTAGCGTAGTGGGAAAGGCGTTGGACTATGACGCTAAAGGTCGGTGGTTCGGAACCCGCCACTACCTAATTTTTTCTCTAAAAGTGTTTCAGACACTCTTATTAATTAATTTTTTATTATTTAGATCCAAAATGTCTGCAAAAACTTATAAAACTACAAATCTTAAGTGGGCCGTAAAAGACGTCAGTGAGATTTTTTAAAATTCGTTTCGTATGTCTATACCCCGCTATCCACGGTACGGTACGCGGGGGAGGGTACAGTGTGCCACTACTAGGCATTTCCTTTCCTATTCCACTACCAACGAGAACGAGGAAAAAATGTTTGTATGCCTCTGTCAAGCTCTAATTTCTCTTATCCTGTTATTGTGATTGTTACGCGAAATGACAGTAGGCGCCAGCAAGATTATTCTGCAGTCAGCTTCAAATTCTGGGCCTCTAAATTTCCTTAACAGAATTTCTCAAAAAGAATGTCGTCTTCGCTCCAGCGATTTCCATTTGAGTTCCCGGAGAATTTTTGTGACACTCGTGAATTGGTCGAACCTTCCCCTTCCTTTAAACTGATCTACTGCGGGTCCCAAACACTTGAGCAATACTCAAGAGGTGGTTGTAGAAGCGTTTTATGCGCGGTCTCCTTTAGAGACAAAGTACATCTTCTCAAAATTCACCCAATAAATAGAAGTCGGCTGTTCGCCTTACAAATGTCGTTAAACCTTCGTTCCATTTCATATCGTTCTGAAGTGTTGCGCCTAGATATTTGAACAACGCGACTGTATCAACTAGCTCACTACTAATGCTGTGTTCATACATTACGGCATAGCAGAATGAAACATTCACTTTGAAGAGAAGTGTGCGCTGATATGAAACTTCAAATGAAAATTGTGTGCTGAAACCGGGACTCGAACCTGGAACCTTTGTCTGGAAACATCCCTTAGGCTGTGGGTAAGCCATGTCTCCACCATATCCTTTCTTCCAGGAGTGCTAGTCTTGCAAGATTCACAGGAGAACTGTAAAGTTTCGAAAGTAGGAGGCGATGTACTGGCAGAATTAAAGTTATAAGGGCGTATCTTGAGTCGTTTGGGATTGCTCAGTTGTAGAATACTTGCCCGGGAAAGGGAAAGGTCCCAGGTTCAAGTCCGGTTCCGACACACATTTTTAAGCTGCCGGGAAGTTTCACCTTGCGTTCAACTTACAGTTTGGAGAAGACTTATTCAGACTTTTAGAAGGTGTTCCCTGTAAGTTGAAATCAAGTTGTTTATACACTGTATTACAGTCAGTTTTAAACTTTATAAATAACTACTTCTTCAGACACAACATTCACCCCCAATAGCAAATCACATGTATCTACGCACAGCAACAATATCTGAGAATTGAGATATACATTTTTTGGAAAATCAACAGGTTCAGGTTAGGTTTCAATGTTACAAAACCTTAAGAAACCATTAATAATAGTAGTTGACAAATTGGATCGCAATAAAAAAATTAATCTACAAACATCGGACAGCCAGTAAAACCACGAAATGTGGCTTTAAGGAGTGTGACATAGCTTCTATAATCTCTATAAATATACCATCCATGGTTTAGCTTTAACAATTATCAGATATCATAATGTTTAAACTCCTTATGCGTCATTGACAGATACAACAATAAACATAAGTCCCCCTGATGATGGAGAAACTTCTCCGAAACATGTTTTGGTAAAAACAAAACAAATCGTGTTTGCTCAAAGCAGAATCGATCACCCTTACCATATAGAGCACAACAAGTTTGTCTACATCGTATAACTAGCCACAGTGCCTGGCTTTTCCTCAAGTATTTAATGTCTGCCACAGAAATGGATTGGTCCAGTCGTCCTTGAGTCTCCTCACTCCCCCTTTCAGCATCCACTCCTCATGCCACTCTCTATCCATTTCCTGTCCCCTCTAATTATCCTTTTGATCAACCTCTTGTCTCTGTCTGCTCCTCCTCTCCTGCCTTTAACTCTCGCCTCCCACCGCTTCTACTCTCGTCTTCATCTAACCCTCTCTATTTTCTCCTCACCCAATTTTATCATTATCCAACTCCAAAACTACAACTCCTTCTGTCTTTGTCTTTTCCCATCACCCTCGCAGTCCATCTCCTTCTCTTCCCTTTCTCTCTATACATTTCTCGCCCGCCCCCTCTTTGCCTCTTTCCATATGCCCTTCCCTGCCCGTCTCCTCCTTTCACCACCCTCCCTCTGTCTGTCCTCCTCCTCAATCCCTTCACGTTATCATAGCGTCCCAGTGAACAATTGGAGGTCGATGATTCTTACGCGAGTAGTATTTCTGTTAATGTCTTAAAAATTATATATATATATATATATATATATATAATCATTGTATGACACATTAGGAGAGAGTATCTATGGTTTCGTAAGGACTGAGCTATGTGAAATCGAAACAAGGCGAAATTCGCTACAGATGCAACCGAAGGTCTTGTAACAAAACCGTCGATCGATTTAATATATATATATATATATATATATATATATATATATATATATATATGCATCTGTAGCGAATTTCGCCTTGTTTCGATTTCACATAGCTCAGTCCTTACGAAACCATAGATACTCTCTCCTAATGTGTCATACAATGATATAATTTTTCAGAACCTTGCAGTGTATATTTGGGTGTTATCTGAGAAATGTTTAGGAAACAAAGAGACTAGTAAATATGTAAATAGTTGTCAGGTCATTTCATAAAATGAGTGCCACATAATGACAGAAATTTGTACGTACAATGGGCGGCATATTTGTTGCGAATCGAACATGTAACAAATAAGTAATAAATTTAAACGCCATGAAGGTTGTGGCGATTTCTAATGGTGCTCAGAATGTATGACGCTATACCTTTTGAACTAAGAATCGTACACAGCTGTAATGTAGTTGGTACATTTTGTGATCTTTGTGTATACAGTCAGCAAAATGTGTCGTAAATCCAGTTATTATTAAATAAGTAATCAAGTAAAACATCGCACTTACACATACAAGGTGTTAGAGTAGCGTATAATTTCTTAATACAATTTTTTCCCTCCACAGCCACCCATATACACCTACCACCACAAAAAATTTAATCAAATGTTTGTAAATCTATTCGACTTACTTGGTAGGCTCAGAAACTACTTAAACTAAGTTAAACTAACCTATGGACAAAACACACACAACACACACACACACACACACACACACACACACACACATTTACACACGCCCGTCAGGTACGACTCTAACCTCCGACGGGCTAGCAACCTTGCAATCCGTAGCAAGGCACCTTGGAAGGTTCGGCTACTCCACCGCGGCCCAAGTGCACATTGCGTGACTGAAGGCTACTGGCATGCATTACCGCAGTTGACCTGCAGTATATGACATATACCAAAGTTCTACTTGACGGTAATGGCACAGTCTAATACATACAATCACCACACATCGACTGATTTCTGTAATACACTGCGAGAGCAGAGCTCCAAACGGCCGGCGAGCTACATTTCCAAATACGAAATTGGGCGAGTGCAAATATTATCGTTTATATTGATTTTAACATATTTTTTACTTTATGGAACGTATGTAATTCCGTAAAAGTAGGTGATAAATAATAGTCCAACATTTGTCTTTCTTAGATTCCCTAAGATCCCTGTAAAGGTATGATATGGTTCATTACAGTACAGTTTATTTAGAATTATTTTGTAACCTACAATTTTAATAAGGAATTTCACTTTCTATAACAAACAAAAATGGCTACGAAATACCAGAAGACGTGCCCTTTGGCAGAAAGACGTAGCTTTTCTACACAGGAACGTTAAGTTTTCTTTACTAAAATTCCAGTAAGAGCGGTGAGGGTGGACTGTAGGAAACGTGTATAGAATTCAATAATTACAGTATTTATCGTACCAAATCAGCCAACACAGCTGAAGCTGAATGAAAAAGTCACAGACGTAACAATAAAAAACGGAAAAAGCACTCAAACTGTTTTCTAACAAAGAGGAACCAACTCCCACAATTCTTGCTAGAGCTGAACAGAAACGGCAAGAATCTTCAAAACATTGGCTTTTCAAGGTGTATTAATTACACTCAAAATAATATAGGCATATAAGAAAAACGAGTGAGGTGTAAAAATGTGGGAATCATTAGAGCCTACATTGAATTAATAAGCGTTAAAAACAGCTTGTCATATCACAACAAACCGTCATAGAAATTCATGTTTCTGTTGTGTCTATATTCTAGTTACTTTGAGCGGAATAAACTGCAATTATAGACATATTCGTAAGTATTTTTTCATGACGAAGCTGTTCTTTATACCGCTGAATCAGTCACATTCGGCTGTTTTTCATAAATTTCCATAAATTTAGGTCTATTGATAGCTTAACACTGCATGTAACGTAAAAATTATATCAACTATTTCGTTAATTAAGTACACAAATAATTATAAGCAAAAATCAGTCTTTCGGCGGCTTTCCCACCGCTAGGAGCGCTAGTGTCGTTTCAACTGTCAGTTGGTAACAATTTTAACAGCATTGAGTGTCGAGCCTGTATATGTTATACTGTGGTAATTTTCAAAAGCGGACTGAATGTTAAATGGTGGAAAGTGAAACAGAAATATTTCAAGTGATCGTCAACCTTTATAGTATTGATTGAAATTCATCAAGAGCACGGAATAACAGGTAATATCCATCTACTGGCAATGCGAGAGGAATCTCGCACACGACCCCTTAACGCACATTAATTGAAACGAACACTTTATAAGCACGACTACTAACTACGGCTGTGCGAAATAATTGGCTGTAAATATCGGACGGGGTCCAGAGGCGGTGCCGGCAGTTTGATATTAAACATAAATTTTGCAGTCTGCAAAACAGTGACATACTTCGCACTATTAACGACACGCACCCTCACACAGGAACTTGTGCGTAATGGAGTAGCTGCTCTCCGGTAAACAGCAATTAAATTATCAAATTTTGATCGCGTCATTTGCGCGGAAGGCATTTAACGAGTCGCCGATTGTTCTGGAACTGTTGCAAAACCGCACAACATGATAATTTGACACACGACAAAACGCGCGGACAATATTAAACCGCGTTTTAAAAAGCCTGCGCGCCACGTGTTGCAGCGCCATAATGCGGGGGCGTTCCTCTCGCAATGGCGCCGCACGCGCGCATTATGCAAATTGGAGGATTTGTGGAGCCCAGAGTCTGCGGCTTACGGTGCGATACAGTACTAGCGCCGAGTAAAAATTTTACCTCTCCCGAAAAATTTCTGGTACAGATATCATGACAAAGCCCGTTTCACTTTTAAGAATTGCAGCATATATAACGGAAATTAAATTTGTACCGCATTCTAAGCCGCATAAAATTACAAACGTGAAGACAAATAATATTAAACATAGGAAAATGTGTAACAGATGAAAATGATAAATACGACAGTACTGCCGATGCGTAAAAATTTTACATCTCCCGAAAAATTTCTGGCATAGCTATCACGACAAAGTCCGTATCACTTGAGAAATGTAGCAGAAAAATTGCTGCTATAGATATCATGACAAAGTCCGTTTCACTTTTAAGAATTGTAGCATATATAACGGAAATTAAATTTGTACCGTCTTCTAAAGCGCATAAAATTATAAACATCAAGACAAATAATATTAAACATAGGAAAAATTGTAACAGATGAGAATGATAAATACAACAGTACTGACGGTGCGTAAAAAGTTTACCTCTCCCGAAAAATTTCTCGCATAGGTATCATGACAAAGTCCGTCTCACTTAAGAAATTTAGCAGAAAAATTTCTGCTATGGATATCATTTCAAAGTGCGTCTAACTTTTATGAATTGTAGCATATATAACGGATATTAAATTTGTACCGTCTTATAAGGCGCATAAAATTATAAACGTCACTAATATTAAACATAGGAAAATGTGTAACAGATGAGAATGATAAATACAACAGTACTGGCGGTACGTAAAAATTTTACCTCTCCCGAAAAATTTCTCGCATAGGTATCATGACAACGTCCGTCTCACTTAAGAAATTAGCAGAAAAAATGTCTTCTATAAATATCATGACAAAGTCCGATTCACTTTTATGAATTGGTGCATGTATAACGGAAATTAAATTTGTTACGTCTTCTAAAGCGCATAAAATTATAAATATCAAGACTAATAATATTAAACATAGGAAAAAGTGTAACAGATAAAATCGATAAATACAACAGTACTGGCGGTACGTAAAAAATTTTACCTCTCCCGAAAAATTTCTGGTATAGATATCATGAGAAAGTCCGTCCCACTTAATAAATGTAGCATCTATAACGGAAATTAAATTTGTAACGTCTTATAAGGGACATAAAATTAATATATACTTCAAGACAAATTAGACGAAACACAGAAAAAGTGTGACAGATGAGAAACAAAAGTACAACAGTCCTGGCGGTGCGTAAAAATTTTTACCTCTCCCGAAAAATTTCTGGTGTATGTATCATTACAAAGTATATCTCACTTTTAAGAAATGTAGCATCTATACTGGAAATTAAATTTGTAACACCTTGAGTCTAACGTCGTAAAAGATTCTTAAATGTTATTACTTCTTAGCGTTTTGTTCGCCTATATCTTTAGAAAACATCGTATTAAAATATACGGTATTAACGTAATATATTTAACGTATCTGACTATGATGAGCTTCAAATAAATTCCTATCAGGTTCTAGAGCAAGTTAAATACCGTTCAGGATGAATATACGCCTTTGGCTTGTACACCTGTATAGTGTCAATTAAATACGTTGCCACTACAATTCATACGCGTGCGACGCCGTAAGAAAAATTTAGTCACCTACGTAAGCGCGGTCTGTAATCAATGATTACAGAACAACTATCTGTAATTGTATTTTACTATTATACGTGAAAATCATAGTACTTAACTACACCATACAAAATAAAATTAAGATTACCCTTCAAAGTCACAGAATAATATATAAATGTAACGCTACTTCCTTTTATCTTTGTACGTATTTTGCGAGAGGCCTGAGTTGTTTGAGATTGGCCGTCCGAATATACAACACTTCGTGTCGGTATTAATATCGCCGCAGTTGCAATGAGGACGACTTTTTAATTAAGAACACTTTAACTTCTTTATTAAAGCAATGTGAGAGGAGTTGATTGCAGAACAATACATAATCGAGAGGTTTTACAAACAGTAATACGAATCTCGACACAAACAAGAAGATAAATACTCCGTAACTAACTAAAGAAACAAAACAAAAACATTCAAAGAGTAAGCGCGAAAGCGACAAAGAACTCAGCGCCCCTAGCGGCAGGCGCAGAAGCACTTTGACATTAATACAAAAATAACGCGCCAAAACACACAACTCTCCCTACACTGTTTCTTCGCAGTCTGCTACAGTATAAATTACCAACCTTTAATCCTTTTTGACAACAGTTCGGAATATTAGGAGAGATACTCCGAAATAAAGATTTTATTCGTCAGCGATAATATTATATCAGTCCCGACAGATTCCTTGACTAAAATTCAATATTTCCTTTATGCGAAGCTAACATCTTTTCATTTTTAGCTATTCTTATAGACATGGTTGACTTTGCACTATATTAATCCCCAGATAATAAATGTATATTTATTTTTTGTTGGTCCCTTGACGAAAGATGTTACCTTTCTTTAATAGATTTGTTTATTTATTTCCATAGTAGTTATGGTTTACCATTTTTCTCTTTTTCTCTTCCTTGTTCAAAAGCAAAACTCTCTTGTAAGCAAGATAATAAATAAATCAACTAAATTCTTTTTATTTTTTACCACGCCTCCAGGCTCAGTTATGTTACATTATTGTCTTTTATGTATGCCACATACAGAATTTAGCTTTAGAGTGACTGCTAACTAAATGTCCCCTCTGACTAACTGTCTAAGTAGGTTCAAACAATAAAGAAAAATAAATCCTATGGCGCCACCACCACTTACATCCTCCGTATTTATATTTAATTAATCCGAAAGCAAGCTTAGAGCCTACTTCAGGTGGTTGGCATCGATCAACTCTAAAGTATTAATGATAACTTTTCCCCGCAAACCTAAGTTACTCTAAGCTGGTAGATGGTTACTTGCAAAATCTCCAAACTGTTTTATTGGTTCGAAACCTAAGTTGTTAATATTCTATCCGTCACAGTCAAACTTTTCAGTTACGTATCGGAAGGTAGACAACACTGACACCCTACTCAGAGGGTGTGTACAACAATATAACATTGTATAGACTGTCTGGGGCGTTCGCAGCAACCTTCATTTCAGAGCGACTCTTGTTTTTTAATTATAGAATTCAGGTTCTTCATTTGTCATATTTGGACCGTTTTCTGCTTTCATTATCTACCAGATAAGTTAGGCCCTCCATTTACAACAAGTTTTAAAATCTGTTGCCATTTTCAAAAGACAGGACCTTCCCCTCCTTTGAGGGTTATCCGGAACATTTGGCAGTTTCTTGTGCGGATTAACCGAAAGATTAAGTCAATCGTCTGCAAGTTCTGCATCGTATCTCCAGCATAATTGAATGAATTCTAATTAGTTGCCGACAGAACATCGACAGTTATCTTCTTAATGGAGGGATGCTTTCGGAGAAGCATGTGAAACACTCATGCTGGCTTCTCAGAATTACCCATTAGCTACACCTCCAGCTGTCACATTGAAAAATGATTAAAGGGTATATGGCATCGAAGAGTTTATACATTCTGTGATTGTTCTGACATAAGCTAATCAAATTTCCATTCACCTACTAACTTTATCACATGGTTCTCTTTATTACTATTTATTTTCGTCTACGATTTATTTTCATCAAAATTCTATGGATCCCGTTGTAGCAGTGAAATTGTTTTGTTATTAACATGTTATACCTAAATAGGAATTTTTATGTTCTTTACTTATAACCGTAGGTATTCTTGGCTCTTCATCTTAAATAAGAGCTGCGAACACCGAAGTCAAATGTATTGGACAAACCTCACATTTAAACCAGAATCAAGTGTAGACTGAAGTTACACTGTAATATAGTAGTCTACTAAGAGAACTGTCATTAACATATTTTTGATTGTGCTTTTTTGTGTTTCAGGTACGAGAATGCTGCTCGAGCTGCCCTAAATCAAGTTATAGGTATGGAAACTGCACGCAACAATCTGTGTATGTAGAGGAAAATCTGAAATAACTATTGTTATTCTCTGAATGCGAAATATATTTTGTTTTGATACTAATCAACGTATACAACACGAAATGTATCGGCGAAGTCTCCAGTGTCATTCTATCTTTTCTGTTGTTCCGTTTCTCACATTCAGCTGAGAAGAGGCGTTCAGTTCATCTTAACGCTCCAGAAACTAGAAGTGTTTACACCAGCTGGCTTCAAAGTGAGACTGATTCAGACTGTGTTGCTCAAGGCTTTGCGAAACCATTGGTGCTTCAGACTGATTTGCGTCCCTTTTGATGAATCAATGTGAGAGCTGCCGGCTCCATAAAATAAATAAATAAATAAAAGATTAGAAAATAAACATCATTTCATAAACAAATTAGCCGTCGTTTAGTGCTGTGTGAAAAAAAAATATTCGAATGACATAAGTAAAATAACAAAAACAGCTAACAAGAGGCAACAAAATTTGTACAACAGACTCTACAAAAACTGGCACTAAAGATGGATATTGATCAAATACTCTCATTAGAACAATATTTGATGTAAGGTCCCTATATAATTGATTTTCTGTAGTATTTCAGTTTCTATACGTTCTTTGTAAGCTGCAATAGTGTTTACAAGGTACGGAACTTGTAAAGTTTGTAAAATTTTGTGTTAAATATTCATTCAGGAAAAAGCCGTCTTGACTGCTAATTATTTTATTCCTTATTTGATGACGCGTTCCGCCCTTTAGCAGGGCATCTTCAGATTATCTGCGTGACAGAATTTACACAAAATTACAAGGCGTAATTACAATACGGGGTAATGGGACATGAGCTTAGTTTGTGTTTATAAGACGGTATAAATGGTAAACAAAGCTTACAATGCGCTCTCGTGTGTGTGACACCGTAAGTTGTTTTGCGGTGTTTCTATGTTTTTGAATTTTGGATTTCCTTGTAGCCCTACAAGTGATCGGAACATACGCGGTAAAGATGTGAGAAGCATAAAACCGATAAAACCGATTTGTATCATCAGAGACCACCACTTATATTAAGGTAATCTTAAAAATCGGTTTTATGCTTCTCACATCATTACCGAGTATGTTCCAAGTATGTTTGAGGATATGTAGCTGATAAAGCGGAACTGAAAAATATTCATATCAGACTGCAGAACTTGCACTTACCATTTATCAGGAAAGTAAGTATTGTACATCAAATCACAATTAAAATGCACTCGTTTCGAAAAATCCAATCACGAAATTCAACAACAATCAATGTAATAATATCACAGATTGATCACTTGATGTAATGCGAGAAACTTCAAATGGATTTTTTTTAAGGAGATGTATTAAAAGAAATTTCTTTTTTTACTGGTTTATTTATTTATTCTTATATTCTATTATTCGTATGTTTATCCTCACAGAGAAAGAGCTGAAGACATTGTAGCACGCATAGACCAAATATATGGTCTGTGGCATCACGTTTCGCTGTACGTAACCTTCTTGATATAGAGTCGCAAACGTCAACGCTGGCCTTCAGTCCGAATTTTTTTATAATTTGACGACTTTCAACCACCATATCTTCCACCCCCTTGAACTGCTGTGGTGTACAACGGGTGACTTCGGACAACAATTACACACAGACCATTCGTTTGCGTTCTGTAGTTTTCGCTGCAGAGCGAAATATTAACACACAGACACGTAGAATTTTATATACATCGATAACTTTCCATATCAATATACTCCACCTTTTCATCATTATCAACCCTCAAGCAACAATGCATTCAATAACACCATTTTCAAAGAGTAAATATAATTTTCAAAGAGTAATTATTGTGCTGCATTTCGTATTATATTCTTCAAATTACTAAATACCTATCAAATCGCTATAAAACCGTGCCTAAAACCTTCTTCACGTACAAATTACTGACTGTACAAGTATTTATGTCTTTGCGTCTTGTGGTTCAGACGTGATAAACGTACACCGAACAGACTTCACATTTATAGATATAGATTATTTGTACTGTTTATTCTTCTGCATTGAACTTGATTTACTTTGTAGGTATTTTACGATAAGGATATTCAATGTAGTTGATTTTGTGAACTGGCCACTCATTGTAGGCCTAAATGGCGCAGTAGTCTCTGGAATTATCGTTCGATTTGAGAGTGAGCGCTCCGACCGCGAGGGAGCGGTAGCGCGCCAGAGTTGTGAGTAGCTGTAGGAGAAGCAGTTGGGGAACGCAGTCGTTATATCACAACTTCTCTCTCCATTACAACTCAACTACATAACGACTGCCTTCACCAACTGCTTCTCCTTACTGCTATTCTCTAACTCTGGCGCGCTACCGCTCTCTCGCAGCCGGAGCGCTCAGTCTCAAATCGAACGATTGTTCCAAAGACTACTGCGCCACTTACAAATATAGCCTATATGTGGCCAGTTCACAAAAATACATTTAATATATTTACCGTAAAATACCTACAAAATAAATTAAGTACAATACAGCGTAAGGGACAGTACAAATAAGCAGAAATAATGCAAATTAACCGAAAAAATTACTTAAGTTTGTAAGTACCGTACCGTGTTAACAATATTGTGGCTTACAGAGAACGGGTGCAAACTGAAATAATACAGAACAGGAATTATATAGGGACCACAGGGATCTTATAAGTGATAGTTCAAAACGAAAAGTAGTCTAATTTTCTTACTTTCGAAACCCATGTTAAACTGTAGGTTTTGACACGTGAGTCATTATTTGTTAGTCGTATATAAATCAAATGAAAGTAGCCTGTTTCTGCCGAAAACGGCGATATAGTTTATGAAGAAATCTGTAGTTTTCTTTTTTTAGCTTTCTCAGAAAAAATCGATAGTATTAAATTTATCTTGAATAGATCACACAAGGAGACTACTTTGTTATAGGATTTTAGAATTTCTTGACTTTTTGTGTGTGTGTGTGGGGTGGGGGAAGGGGTGGGGGGTGGTACGTGTAGTTCAGAACTTAAATAACAATCAGCCAAATCCATTCGACGCAACTCTCATTGAAGTTTTGCAAGGTAAGTACCACGTAAGTACCAATAACTCAGTAAGTTGCAATAACTGTCGGTGTAGCTCAGGTGGTAGCATTCTGGTCTTACAACCATCGGATCTGTTAATGTGTGGTCAGGTTGAATAGGGTAGCTGCTTGGGAAGACATTAGTAGCTATGGACCTGACTTTCCAAAAACAGTGCAGTGGCTCTTTACAAACAGAACAACCAAAGACTACCGTCGTCAACTACTAGTGAAGCCAATACCGTAAGAAAATGTAATTTATGTTCTTTTGATTAAAACCATCATTATTAAAAACATTGTATAAAACATAGAAAATGTGGAATAAACAAAAGCACCTGCACTTTTCGTAAAAATTACCATTAGGTGCTAAAACTCTGTTAAGTATACGAACAAAAGAAAAGAATAAAAAACGTTCGTCGCAAAAGGATTCGAACCGCCAACCACAGGGCTGGAAGGCCAGAAAGCTACTACCTGAGCTACACCGAAAGCTGCCAGAATTTGCTTAATGATTGGTACTTATGCTTACTTGCAAAACTTCAAAGTCAATTTTCGCGAGAATTTTTGAGAGTTGCATCGAGAGTTGTAGGCAAAATATTCTCAGGTATTGTGAAAGTAGAGTGCGAGTATTAAATGAGGACAAGTTAGATGAAAATCAGCGTGGGTTTAGGCCTCTAAGAGGCTATCAGGACCAGATCTTTAGCTTACGGCAGGAAATGGAAAAGTGCTACGAGTGGAACAGGGAATTGTATCTATGTTTCATAGATCTAGAAAAGGCTTATGACCGTGTTCCTAGGAGGAAGCTACTGTCAGTTCTACAAGATTATGGTATAGGAGGCAAACTTCTCCATGCAATTGAAGGGCTTCACGTAGACTGTCAGATAGAGTAGATGGCAAATTAAGCCAATCGTTAAGGGTTGCTTCAGGAGTAAGACAAGGCTGTAATCTGTCACCACTGCTGTTCATACTATTTATGGATCATATGTTGAAAACAGGAGACTGGCAGGGCGGGATTAAAGTAGGTGAAAACAAAATAAGCAGTGTCGCATATGCCGATGACTTAGTTGTAATGGCCGATTCGATTGTAAGGTAGCAAAGTAATATTTCAGATCTCGATCAGAGGTGCAAGGATTATGAAATGAAGATCAGCTTCTCCAAAACGAAAGTAATATCTGTGGGAAAGAGATTTAAATTGATTGTGCCAAACAGGAGGAACAAAGTTAGAACAGGTAGACAGTTTCAAGTACCTGGGATGTATTTTCTCAAAGGATGGCAACATAGTGAAAGAACGTGAATCGAGGTGCAGCAAAGCTAATGCAGTGAGTGCTCAGCTAAGATCTACTCTCTTCTGCAAGAAGGAAGTAAATACCAAGACTAAGTTAGCAGAGCACCGCTCTATCTTTCGACCAAATTTGTTGTATGGGAGTGAGAGTTCATTGAATACAGGTTACCTAATTCATAAGGTAGAGGTTACAGATATGAAAGTAGCAAGAATGATTGCAGGTACTAATAGATGGGAACAATGGAAGGGGGGTGTCCATAATGAGGAAATCAAAGAAAAACTGAGAATGAACACCATAGATGAAGCAGTTAGAGCGAACAGACAGAGATGGCGGGGTCATGTTACACGCATGGGAGAAGCAAGGTTACCTAAGAGACTCATGACCTTGGCAGTGGAGGGTAACAGGTGATAGACGAAGAAGAAAGTACTTAGATTCGGTGCAGAATGGTTTTGAAGTGAAAGGCATAACATCATGCGAGGCATCACGCTGAAAGGCAAAATCAGTCTCTGATGATGATGATGATGATGTCAGGCGTCGAATGCCTTCGGCTTATTGTTATTTGAGTTCTAACTTCACGTACCTCAAATACCGAAAGATTCTAAATTCCGATACCCATGTGGTCACCTTGTCAGCGGTGAATGTCAAACATCAGAAAACCGAAAGCCTTTCTTCTATCCATCATCAGCTAAGTCCGTGAGCGCAATTTAGATAGAGTTTTTTGCCACTGAATGCGGTCACGGAAGACAGCCTTTGGTAACCCACCGCCTATTATACCGCGGAGTTTCCTCTGTGGCCGACTACAATAACACTGATTGCTCCTGACGCACTTCTAGAACAATAAGGCGGTAATTTTACCCTTTGGTAATAATCTCCGCCCGCCGCAGGATTTGCTCAACAGGAGGATCCCCACTTTAAAACGGATTGTTGCTCGTAAGACGGGAGCGAGCGCACGTCGGCTCGGAATAAGGAGGAGAGAGAGAGAGAGAGAGAGAGAGAGAGAGAGAACGGTAATTTAGCGCAGCGCCTACATCAGAATTTAATTCCGTACAAGACGCGCGCCTTACTACGCTTAATCAGGCCCAGGGCCGAATATTAACTGCAGGGAGGGGAGGGGGTGCAGCCGGCAGCCGGCCACCGTGCAGAAATACGTCTCTGGCAGACAGTAATTCCCGCTAGCTATTCCTCCTCTGTCTGCTCTACTAGGGAGGGGAGAGGGGAGAGCCAGGCCCCACCCTCTACTAGAAGGAAAAATAAAAGGGGATATATTTTATGCGTGTGTCTGTGACACATTCAAACAAAGGCAGTATCTCAAGCATAGTAATCAGAAGTTTTTGTGTCTTACGCCCGTGCACACGTTCGTAGCATTTTGGTTTAGAAAGTTGGTCTTCCGATTGATATGGCTTTATTTATCGATGTTGTTCATTACGTCTGTTTCAGATTACATGTTGTGATTTTGACGTTTGGTGGCAGCCACAGAATGATATTGACAAGAAAACAACTCTTAATAAATTCGGCGGGTTGCAGCTAAGCCCAGCTGGGGACAAGACCATCGGGGGCAACTAAATATAGCACAGCCGCGAGCACCAGTGATGTCACAGGAAGCCGCGCAGCTATATAAGAACGACGTCAGCAGTGGTTCGACAGCCACCACTTGAAATCACTTAACAAGAACAAGTCTTCCCGTCCGGACTGTATACCCACTAGATTGCTATGTGATTATGCAGATGCGATAGCTCCTTACGTAACAGCCATATGCAACCGCTCGCTCAAAGAAAGGATCTTTACCAAAAGATTGGAAACTTGCAAAGGTCATACCCATATTCAAGAAAGGCACTAGGAGTAACCCACTAAACTACAGGCCCATATCATTAACGTCAATTTGCAGCAGGGTTTTGGAACGTATCCTGTATTCAAATATTATGAATAATCTCGAACAGAATGATCTGTTGACCCAAGGTCAACAAGGATTTAGAAACTATCATTCATGCGAAACACAACTAGCTTTTTACTAACACGAAATGATGAGTGCTATCGACAAGGGTTCTCAAATTTATTCCCTATTTCTTGATTTCCAGAAGGCTTTTGACGCCGTACTCACAAACGGCTTTTAATCAAGTTGCGTGGTTATGGAATATCCCCCAATATTTGTGACTGGATAGGGGATTTCCTGTCAGAGAGAACACAGTTTGTAGTAATCGATGGTAAGGCATCGACTAAAATAGAACTGATATCGGGCGTTCCACAGGGTAGTGTTATTGGTCCTCTGCTGTTCCTTATCTACACCAACGATGCAGGAGAAAATCTGAGCAGCTCTCTTAGGTCTTTTGCAGATGGTGCCGTCATTTATCTTCTAGTAAAGTCATCTGAAGATCAAAACCATCTGCAGAACGATTTAAATAAGATATCACTATGGTGTAAAGCTTGGTAATTGATTCTAAATAATGAGAAGTTTGAAGTCGTCCACATAAGTACGAAAAGAAATCCGTTAAACTTTCTTTACAAGTTAAATCAATGGAATGTGAAGTCCGTAAACTCCACTAAATACTTAGGAATTACTATTACATCAGACTTACACTGGAAATAACACATAGATAATGTCCTAGGAAAGGCGAATCAGCGACAGCGTTTATTGACAGAACGCTTAAAACATGCAACAGAACTAAAGAGATTGCATGCACTACGCTTGTCCGTCCTTTTTTGGAGTATTGCTGCCCAGTGTGGGATCTTTGTCAGGTGGGTTGGCGGAGGATATTGAAAGAGTCCAAAGAAGGGCTGCTCGTTTTGTATTGTCACGATACAGGGGAGACAGAGTTACGGAAATGATACAGGATGTGGGATGGGAATCATTACAACAACGGTGCTTATCGCTGCGGAACGTGGACTACTTACGAAACTTCAATCATCATCATTCTCCTTCGAATGCAAAAATATATTTTTGACTGCCACTTACATAGGCAGAAAAGATCATCAGAATTAAATGCGAGAAATTAGAGTTCGAGAGTTTCAGGTGTTCTTTCTTCTCGCGCGCTATTCGAGAGTGGAATAGGAGATGAACAGAATAATAGTGGTTCGATGAACCGTCTGCCAGGCACTTAAATGTGATTTGCAGAGTATCCCATGTACATGTAGATGTAGACAAAGGCCGAAGAGATCTCGGCCAAAAGCTCGTAGATTTCAAACCACTTGTCACGGCTGGAAGCACATGAGAATTTTATCAGTAAAACTCTCACGTGAAACCGTGCATTCTTACATAATGAATGAGTAAGACCTTATAAATATATTTGGTTTTATTTTCACAGCACCTTCCACTAATTTTGGGGGTTGTGACCCGCGGCTAGCGCACAGTGACGTGGCGAGGTGCCCGCCGGCCACCCCTTGTCCAGGCGACGCCGGCTGCGGCGCGTCATTAGACGGGCTGACGCGCAGCTGGCCTGCGGTCCAGATTTATTTCGCTAATTAATTTATCGGTCACACTGTTTCCCCCGGCAGGCAGCTGCCGCCCAATATTGCTCGTTTGCCTACGGAGGGGGAAGCCCGACTGGGGGCGAGGGGCAGTTTGCTGCAAGGTGTGTCCAGCGACGGCGGCGGGAGGGTCACCCTCCGTGAGGGAGGGTGGACGCCACGACGCCACGGGACATTCGCAGGAAATCGTTCCGCACCGGATGAAACTCGCAAAGCAGCAATTCCGGCTACTTCCTATTTGCGCTTCTGACGAGAGAAAATCTCTGTAGGCAGGGAAATAAATATAGAAATGCTTGAAAGGCAGAAAGCAGTAACCAGCGCTATCTGAACAGTTCCATTTTTTTGTTATTTCTGTTGCCGTCCTCTGTCCGAAGATTTGTCGGATGCAGGTCTCTTCGCTTGTCCACTCTTTGTAAGATTCTCCACCTCTTTCATGAAAGATTCCATAATATTTATTTCAAGTTCAAATGTTTGTAAATCTATCGGACCAAACTACGTGGTCATCAGTCCGTAGCTTACAAACTACTTAACCTAAGGTAAACTAACCTAAGGACTACACACACACCCATGCCCCAGGGAGGACTCGAACATCCACAGTGAGCAACCGCGCGCTCCGCAGAGAGACGCTGTAGACCATTCGGCTACTCCACCGCGGCTTATTTCAAGTGTGACGGGTTTCGATCAGTTACGGTCATCATCAAAGTTCGAAATTCATATAATATTACAGCGTATAGAGGCACAGGCCACTCTAAGTTGAAAATTTCAGACCTATAAATAAAATGTATCCATTTGGAAAGGTATCTTGAAAAATTAGCAAAAAGTCGCCTTTTGTGTGGACTGGTTTTCATTAACCTTTTCGAATTGTTTTGATATTCCTAACATATCATCATCAGATGGTAAGACAAATTTTTATATTACATTTAATGTAAGGTGTGATTGGCATATAATTGGTGAGTTCAAAAAAATGTTCAAATGTTTGTTAAGCTTATGGGACTTAACTATGGGGCTATCAGTCCCTAAACTTACAAACTACTTATGAACTACTTACGAACTAGGACGGCACAAATATCCATGCCCGAGGGGGGCTTCGAACACCCGACCGTAGTGGCCGTGCTGACCGTGACTGGAGCGCCTCAGTCACCTCGGCCACCGCCGCCGGCTTGGTGAGTTCGTTACATACACTACTGACCATTAAAATTGCGACACCAAGAAGAAATGCAGATGATAAACGGGTATTATTGGACAAATATACTAGAACTGACATGTGATTACATTTTCACGCAATTTGGGTGCATATATCAAGAGTAAGCGCTCCTGTCTGTGATGCAGCGTCAAGGGTAACCGCAGCCATGGTCTCGGAGACGATAGTCCATGCTGCTGTAAACGTGTCGAACTGTTCATGCAGATGGTTGTCCTGCGAACGTCCCCATCTGTTAACAAAGGGATCGAGACGTGGCTGCACGATCCGTTACAGCCATGCGGATAAGATGCCTGCCATCTCGACTGCTAGTGATACGAGGCTGTTGGGATCCAGCACGGCGTTCAGTATTGCCCTCCTGAACCCACCGATTACATATTCTGCTAACAGCAGCAATGTCGCGATACGATAAACCGCAATCGCGATAGGCTACAATCTGACCTTTATCAAAGTCGGAAACGTGATGGTACGCATTTCTCCTCCTTGCACGAGGCATTACAACAACGTTTAACCAGGCAACGCCGGTGAACTGCTCTTTTTATATGAGAAATCGGTTGGAAACTTTCCTCGTGACAGCACGTTGTAGGTGTCGCCACCGGCGCCAACCTTGTGTTAATGCTCTGAAAAACTAATCATTTGCATATCACGTCATCTTCTTCCTGTCGGTAAAATTTCGCGTCTGTTGCACGTCATCTTTGTGGTGTAGCGATTTGAATTGTCAGGAGTGTATATTGTGGTTTGGTATTTATTTCATGTTGTCATAGCTGGTGAAAGTTGTTAATAAAATAGAAAGTTGTAAATTTAGTAAAGATTGTTATAAAATAGCTTCAACTTTAGTTGAATGGCTTCTTAAGGAATCGTCTCGTATGTTGTATGTGTTATGGGTGATTGTTAACGAATCTGCACTTTAACTAAAACTTCGCTAATCTGTCTGTAAACATTATCAAAGTGAGTCAACGTGACTTTGAACAAAATACTGAACATACGACAATAAAACCCTCTGGATTGATTCATTGAGTGTAAGCAATTTAAACGTAGGTTGAAAACAGGCTGGCTCATTAAAGAGAAAACTATCGGTATAAGTTACTGATTGCAGTTCATTTATCAATTCAACAATTATTCCTATTGTTGCTCAGTTGTCAGTAAACATTAATTTATGGCCTACCTGTGCCGAAGGTACAGCACACGTGACACTGTTTTTAAAATTACTGTCAAAGCTGCAGCTGCTACAAAGTCAAAGCTAACTACAGAATTCGAAGTTGTGCAATGCGAATATACTAACTAGGCAAATACAAAATTTCTCCACCTCTGGATTAGGAATAAATGATCAATACGAAACAGTCTGAAGGTTTGAATTTAAAATCACTTATAATTTGTTCTTAAAATTGATGGATATGAAACATTAATAATAGTTATTCTTTTACAGTTCTTTACAGAATGTCGTTATTATTATTATTATTAATATTTGCTATCTGGATTAAAAAAGTAACTAGTTCGTTAAGTAATGTAATCAAAAATCAAAATTATCCTCATCATGCTCTCTACCTTGTTTCATACAGAAAAATCATACTAAACACCTGCACTACAAACTGAATTATTTAGAAAATTAATATAAGAAGACGAACTTCAACCCTCCATGTTGAATGTCTGTCAGAGATGGACAACAAGTACGCAGAGCGCCTGATAATGAAACTGATGAGTCTCCTTATCTTGATTTTTCATATCAGATCACTTTCAGTCATCGTTAAATTATCCAAAATTGGTTTACCTCATCATCCACATAAAAGATTTTATCATTATTATTGCACATAAAAGGTGTGTCTGTTCCAACCTCACACTACAATTTTTGAAACTTAACCCCATGACTGCCTTCACAACACTCTGCTAACGCTCACTCGTCTGTGGCAGGGCAACGAATCCTACTAGTTCAAACGCGGAGCAGCACACAACAAGGAGTGTCTTCGCGGAACCAAAGATATCGGTTTGAGACATTTAACATGGTAGACCTCACATGTGACTAACGTCACCTACGTTTCACTGGTTCTTCATTCCACGTGGGAAGTGTGTTCAAGTGTTTATAGTGTAGCTGCAATCAATAGCGTGCGAATAAAGGGAATGCATATATAGAGGTTACCAGCCTTACCAAGATAGAATAAACACCAGACCACAATAAATGTAGTGTCACCAGTTATCCGTCAATCCCACCGTACAGCAAATGTGATATAAAATGTTGTCTTACAATCTGATGATGATATACTAGGCAAACCGAAACTGGTAATGGAAAAAGATTAATGAATAGTTACAGATACCAGGTGACTGGTTGCTGTTTTTTCAAGATAACTTTATTCGCAGTACTCCTCATCAGTGATGGATTAAAGTTTCGTATCGATTTGTGGTAAGCAGAGGTAATGTGCGGCTGACCAGAAACACAACCGTCGCCTGTTGAATATTGTAACCTCCTAATATCAAGACGGCTCTTCTTTTGTACGCCGAAGTGGGATAGTTCTGTGTTACACGGAATCAACACGACGTTGGAAATTCCACACAGAATACTAACCCGAACTGTCTCTATGGCTGTCCATCACTGCGAAAGTGATTTTGTGTCTAGCTGACCCCTGGCTTGCGTCCCCTAAGTGTTTGATGTGGTTTTTATCCCCGGTGATGTGGTGTCCAGATCATATGTCCTGGTGAAATTCCACAAAGTCTTAAAAATTTACGGTTCGTTTCGACCTGAACATCCACTGAAATCTATATGGAAACAGGCCACACGTTAAGGAAACGACATCAGGTTGCACACTAACTGTGCCACATACGTACCCTACCATTATCAGACTAAAATAGGTGACATCTCCCCAGCCCACGTTTTCCATTGATGTGGGGGCACGATCGCAGGACAGTCACTCCATAATATGATGTGTTTTAGCTCTGCCATTGTACCTCCCGTCTCCATGCGTTAAATATGAGAAGCTCGGCTACCCGATGACATCAATAACAGCCACTCAGGCGAATTGTGCGATTAAAAATTTGACAAAATGTTAACGTTATATATAATTAAAAAAGTGGTAACATCTGTTATCACAGAAAAACTTCACCACCTTACAATGCTATCTTTATGCATTAATAATTAAAAGGGACATTCATTTATAGTGTATTTATTTCTATCCCTTTGATTAGGGTTGTTGAGTAGGTCACTGGAAAATCTGGTTGATCCTGAGAGGCAACATTTAAATTTACATGTGCTAGTTATCAGAAAAACCAGCCCCAAATTTCATGTCAGTGAAGTGGACCAGAAATTTATTTTCTTGTTGACACGTTCAAGATTTTTATTTCTTTTATTTTTTATTTATTTATTTGTAAAGTACCCTTACGTTTCATTAGCAAATAAGAAAAGAGGAAAATATTTAATCATTAAGTACAAAATATTCCTCTATGAACAGCCATACGTAAAGGGATTATTAAATGCAGTGCGACTGTAGGAATGACTGTCTTCGATAATGCGCAAATTTGTAACAAAGGACCTGCGAGTCTCATAACAATGGACCACTTTCATCAAGCTTATGATTGTCTCCTTCCGCTTAAAGGCCAAAAGTTTAAAGATGTCAAAGAGCTGGCCAGAAAGTATTTTGGGCAAAACGAAATGGGGTTTTGGACCAGTTGACGTTAGATGCTTCTGACGAACCTGTGGCGACTGAAGGGGAGCTAGACGACTGAAGAAGAACTGTAGAATTAATGTGTTATACCAATAATGTTGAACTTTCTTTATTAATACACTTTTTTAAACTGAAATATGGTTAATTCTGAAGAAAATAGTCCTACAAACAATTTTTCCTTCACTTTGGAGCAAAACGGAGGCAGCTCAAAAATTTCAAACTATTACACGTACCTGAAGGCATCATTTGTGTGTAGTATTAGATACCTCTTAGCCTAAAACAAGGCGGGCAATATTTTCGTTTTGGTGAAAACATAATTTTTAAAACGTTTTTTCAGTTCGCCGCAAAATGGCAAAAGTGGATCTGCCTCCGTCTTGTACCAAACCCTTCAATTGTTGACGCCAGAAGCTAGGTCACATGCCGAGGCCGAAGGCCTTTCGGCGCCGTAACTACCAGGAGACGATGCGATTGGTGGATGATTTCAACCGTCAAACGGTCAATTGCATCTAGAATGTTCCAGAAGGATCTAGAAGCTTCTTCCTCGCGGGAAAGATACTAGGATTGTAAAAAATGGCAAGGGCTAGACATTTGGAGCCTTGATGTGCACTGATGGACACGTTATGGAAGACATGTGGCTTACCACAAAGCAAGTACAAGTTTCGGCTGGCTGTGCCCCTAGCGAGAGGACGCAGGTGGGCAGTTGCTGGCAGTGTGTCCAGTGACTTACCTCACCGTCAGCGGCTCAAGTCTCCTCTCGGGCATGGGTGTTTGTGTTGTCCTTAGGTTAGTTTACCTTAGTTTAAGTAGTTTGTAAGCTACGGACTAATGACCAAGCAGTTAAGTCCGACAGATTTACAAACATTTGAAACATTTTGAACTACATCACAATCTGTTGAAAGTGCCGATTACATTACCTGAAGTGTTCAGATTTCTTTCCCTGTGATCAGAGGAACACATAATTGCTTCATTGCATTGTATTTTCATTTCGAAGTACACAGTTACGAGCGTACAATAGAGCTTTTCTTCTGCTCTAGGCCAGTGTGGCAAGCAGTTTGAAAGAACATCTTGTTCGTCTTCGCTACTTCAGTGACTTCAACGTAGGAGCTCTTAGGACGAAATAATTGGTTCACTGTGTAGCCATCGCCTCACAGCTCCAGAGCCACGTTGTGCCGAGCCATCCACGGGCCTTGCCGCCATCCGCCTAACTAGGGCAGCACAACGAATTAATTGGAAATTAGTGAAATACGCACTTGGCATTTGGTTCAACGCAGTTATAGATAAATGTACTGTTCCACTAGTTGGTTGTGTTCTTGAGCTTTTTCTTGTATTCTTTACCAAGTTGGATAGCGATTTTAATTTATTTTAAAAACATTGAAATTACGTCAGTATCAAAAATGTTCAAATGTTTGTAGAACTTATGGGACTTAACTACGGGGTCATCAGTCCCTAAGCTTACAAACTACTTATGAACTATTTAAGACTAAGGACGGCACAAATATCCATGCCCGAGGGGGGATTCGAACCCCCGACCGTAGTGGTCGTGCAGACCGTGACTGTAGCGCCTCAGTCTCCTCGGCCACCGCGGCCGGCTACCTCAGTATCAACAATTTTTAGAATACGTATAAGTTGTGCCATACGTGATACCGACAATCATTATTATTGTATCGACATTTCATTCCTGAACTGAGCACCATACTTTCTTATAATTAAATATTTAAAATTGCATCCTCCCATATCTTATTTATTACGATTAAGCATCTCAGCTGTTCCTAGTGACAAGGAATTTTTCTCATACTGCAATCAAATGTTTTGAATGCAAATTTAGATATTAAGAGGATCAATGGATTTAAAAAAAAAATATGTTATACTAATACCAGTGAACCACATGCAAAAATAGCAAAGGGCCATTACATAAATTTTACCCATTAGTTGTGACGTATCAAACACTGTGGAGAGGTTCAGGTCCGCCAGAAGCAAACAATAAACCAATAATATAATCGCGACATGCGTTTGCTTTCAGTCGTCTCTGCTGTTTCCGTCTTCCTATGTTTTTGTACTTTCACGTACTGTCCGCAGAGGTCTGCTGCCATTTATGTAGAGAATCGTCTCTGGATGTTCACATTTTTACTATTGTCTTCTTGCATAACTAAAGATTTTAACACATATTCCTTATTCGTAATCTCAATTTCTTGACAAGTTTTGGTATTACGAGGAGGAGTTGGAAAATAATCGTCCCCTATCGACTGTGGTCAGTGTTGCGGACGAAAAATAAATAAAATAAAAAATAAAAAAAAACCTAACTCCAGATCTGAGAAGGTCAGGCCACTTTTTCTGAATCAGCTCTTTCAGATTCGGCAGAGTGGCACAGTACAGCGCAGCATTGATGGTTGCATCCTCCAAAAAGTCCAGCAACAAAACTCTTTGAGCGTCCCAGAAAAATGTAAGTGACACTTTACCTGCAGACGGAGTGCTTTTCAACTTCTTTCGAACAGGTGGTGACGGATGTTTCCACTCTACGGCTACGACCTTCGATTCGGGTGTGTAATGGGGGACCCACGTTTCATTGCTCTTCAAAATCCGAAACAGAAAACCATTGTCATATTCATGGTCGATCTCTACCCAATGGTGTGTCGGTTCTCCAGCTGTTGAGAGATAGCAGCCCATCTCTCACCTTTATTAACTGTGTTTATCGTTCGTGCAAAGATGTAAAGTGACCAGTACATGTATTTTTCTATTGCTGTCAGGAATGTAGTGCAGGGAAGATTTTTGCTGAGGTGAGAAACAGAGCTGACTTTGTCTTAACGGGAAGAGTGGAATTCCGGTGCAGGCGGCCGTTACAGCACCCTCTACCTGCAGCGAGCAGCGCGCCTTGGGAGCCGCGCCGTAGGGGACCCGATAGCAATTTGCCTCTGTGCTCTGGCCGAGCAGCAGGTTGTAAATGAGTTAGCCTAGTGTCCCAAACTGAGGAGGAGGAGGAGTATTGTGTGTGCTTTTAGAACCGCTGCTTCCGATTTTAGAAAAAGATAGCGGCTAGAAGCTTGGTTTGCGCTTCTACGATGACGGTTCGGACCGTTCGAGAAGAATCGCGCCAAAAGTGTGTGTGGAAGGGGTAGCCGACTATGATTGTCTCATGTACAAAGCACCAGCTTTTTCTCGATGCTTTTCCGAAAAAACGGCTTCTCGCGGGGTCTTGCGCGGCAGACGCCGTGTCGGGGACTTGGTGCTTTGCTCCGCTGGAGTACGGACGCGTCTGCTCACGCCCTGTTCTCTTAGTGGCTCCTTATTGAGCCGATACTTGGACGGGTGAACTTGTATAAGTTTCAGGGTACACAATGACAAATGTATCATTGTACTTGGAAATTATGTAGGAAAATCTCATTCAGTTTTTTGCCATTCATACGTATCTCTGAACACAGTCTAGAGGGGAAACTTAGTTTCCAACTCCTCCTCGTACATTTCGCTACATTGTCTCTTACTGATGTCATTCGGTAGGTGTCCTTACTTCATAGTATACATGCTTTCTTTGTTCTTTCGTAGGCTAATTCTTCAAATCTAAACCTTTATATCGTCGTAGTAAAGAATTTAGGAGGTGGTAGTACATACAAAGGAACATCCGCTTTTTGTTCCATCGATCATTTAGGACTGCAAAAATTTCCTTCCCGTCTTTTTTCTTTTAAAATTATCGACAATATTCTGAAATATCTTAAGGAACTGAGGTACCAACAGCCGTAAGTATAATTAAATATTTATTCAATTGCAACCAGTTTCGGCATTTCACTATGCCATATTCAGGTCCCTGCATCGGAGCATGATATCCAAATGTTGGGATATTAACCTGGATTCATGGATTTCGTCTCTTAGTTGGAAACAACAACAGCAACTGTGACACCAAGGACTCCAGGAATCCAGTTTAATATCCCTACATTTTGATATCATGCTCCGATGTAGGGACCTGAAGATGGCACAGTGAAATGCCGAAACTGGTTGCAATTGAATAAATATTTCATTATACTTACGGATGTTGGTACCTCAGTTCCTTAAGACTCTTGACCAGCCGCTGTCCCGCTTCCACTACCGACGATGGATTCAATAATATTCTGAAATAGGTTCTTTCCTTACCTTTCATAACCTGTGTCATAACCTCAGTCAAGTGAACCGAGTAAGAGTGAAACTCCGGTAACCGGAGACCACCTGGGTAGGAATGTGTCGCGAGGTGGCGGTCGGTACGAGAAACTTGGGCGGTAAGCGCGTGCAGTCGACACGGACGCTCGGTTCCGCATTTCGGGACCAGCGAGTGCTGGAATCCGATTGCGGCAAGTGGCGCGGCATTGTGTTTTGCAGAACAATCGCATCGCAGCAGGTAGCGACGTTCGCCCGCTGCCATTATTTCCCATGGGCGTCGGGGCCTCTGATTGCTTTCATTAGAACGCTCTGCGGCTCATTCCCAGCGTTAGTATTATTTGGGGGAGCTTTGTTCACGCGCACCTCAGCACAATCAGCGCCAATCCTCGGAAGCAAGTATACTATAACCGAACGTTTAAGAGTTCTCTGTTATTGCTCGGCAGAAATTGTTTCATTTTAAGAGGTTGGGAACACTCTGAACGTGTGTGTTTGTGTGTGTGTGTGTGTGTGTGTCCATTATCATTTGGTACTTACCTCCTCTTATTCATTAATAATTACTACATGCTGTTTTACAGGATCATCTATATTCGTGGCGACTAGCGATTCAAGTAATTGTATTAAAATAACAACGTTACTCTTGCCTTTCTGCATTACTAAACGGCTGGCCAAGTTCATGATCGCAGGTGCTGCTTGTTTATCTAATGACTGTCTCTCATCTCCTTCCCTTCAGCCCTTTTCCCGCAGATGCAGGGTCGGCTTTGTTATTGAAGAATTGGCATGTTAGTATTGACGGGGTGGCGGATGCCCTTTCTGCCGCCAGCCCCCCCCCCCCCCCCCACCAGCGAGAAAATGTGTACCCAAATGCCTGTGTATAGTGTTATAAGTGTGAAAGTGTAAAGTGTTATGAAATGTTTGCGAATCCTGTAACAGAGGCGGAACTTGGGGACCAGCCCGGTGTTCACCTACGGGGATGTGAAAAACCGCCTGAAAACCACATCCAGGCTGGCCGGCATTCGGACCCCCTATGTTAATCCGCCGGGCGGATTCGAACCGGGATCGGTACCCCTCCCCGTCTTGGAAAGTGGTGCGTTAGACCACACGGCTAACCGAGCGGAACCCTTATCTAATGACTTTCGGGGCAGCAAATTTTGACTGTCTATTAATCCCTTAATTACTAAATGTTCAAATGTTTGTTAGGCTTGTGGGACTTAACTGCGGGCTCATAAGTCCCTAAACTTACAAACTACTTATGAACTAGCTTAAACTAAAACTGGCACCGACATCCATGCCCGAGAGGGGATTTTAACCCCGACAGGGAACGGCATCGCGCATCGTAGCATAGCGCTTCAAAGCACTCGGCCGCTCCGGTGCAGCCCCTAATTACTGACCAACATTTAGGAAAACTACGATAAGTTGCAGAAACAACTTACTCCTTAACCCTTTCATTCCCAGTGTTGTTCCTCGACAACAACACCTGAAAAGCTAATTTGTACCGTATTATATGTGTCATTTTCTTAAAGTCGCACTGTCCTTGTTAAACAACATACTTCTATACATTTTTCCGTTTAGTAATCCTTGTAGCCACTTCAGAGGCGTTAATCTACGCGACTTGCAGGTTGTTTTACGTTGTCGACTGTTCGTGGCTGTGAATGTGAGCTTGAGTGTTGTTCGTGATGTTTTATTTCAGCAATGAATTATATTGTCTTTGCTTCTGTGGCGAAGATAATGCTGGCATTATTGATCTGACTGTGTTAACTATCAATAAAATACTGTCCCAAGTAATAATATACCTCTATACAAATGTGTGTGCTCCGCAAGAATACACGCTATAAAAAATTGTTCAATCAAAAATTTTAAAACATTTATTTTGAGGCTTAGTGTACTGTATTAATACAGAAAATATTGAGTTTTAATTTTTACACAGCTGAGTTCATAAAGTGCGAATGAAAAGGTTAAGAGGAGTAATGTTAAAAGTTCGATACAGTATGAAGACCAGGGTAACGCCAATACAACCGGCACGCCTCTCGTGAAATTGCTTGTGAAGAGGGAACAATGTCTAGAAAAATGGTTATACTGTATCGCATTGCATTACGTTGTACTATAAGGTATTAAAGTAAAAGTCTGTCACATGAATGATGCTGTAAACAGAACGTGGATTCATCCGAAAAAATTACGTT
This sequence comes from Locusta migratoria, assembly GCA_026315105.1. NCBI lineage: Eukaryota > Metazoa > Arthropoda > Insecta > Orthoptera > Acrididae > Locusta > Locusta migratoria. Next base: position 217,764,511 of record CM048748.1, read on the forward strand.
CTGTCATTCGTGCACCCAGGTTCGTTGTTGCGTACACCGTCGAAAGGGCTCCTGCCTGTAATGTAGCATCAAGTGTAACCGCAGCCATGGTCCACGAGCTGATAGGCCATGTTGCTGCAAACATCGAAATGTTCGTGCAGGTGGTTGTTGTTTCAGGGATCGAGACGTGGCTGCACGATCCGTTAGAGCCATGCGGATAAGATGCCTGTGATCTGGTCTGCTAGTGATACGAGGCCGTTGAGACTCAGCACGGCGTGTCGTATTGCCCTCCTGAGCCCACCAATTCCATATTCTGCTAACAGTCTACATCTACATGGGATACCCTGCAAATCACATTTAAGTACCTGGCAGAGGCATTGGATCGCGAATAACGCGAGCAGCAATGTCGCGATACGATAAACCAAAATCGCGATAAGCTACAATTTGACCTTTATCAAAGTCGGAAACGTGATGCTATGCATTTCTCTTCCTTACACGAGGCACCATAAGAACGTTTCACCAGGCAACACCGGTCAACTGCTGATTGTGTATTAGAAATGGGTTGGAAACTTTCCTCATGTCAGCACTTTGTAGGTGTCGCCACCGGCGCCAACGTTGTGTGAATGCTCTGAAAAGCTAATCATTTGCATATCACAGAATCTTCATCCTGACGGTTAAATTTCTCGTCTGTAGCACGTAATCTTCGTGGTGTAGCAATTTCAATGACCAGGAGTGTCAAATATTAAAGAAAGTGATCTTGGCATGTATATCCTTAACAAATAATTTAGATCACTCCCTCGCTTGAAAAAAAAAAAAAAAAAAAAAAAAAAAAAAAAAAAAAAAAAAAAAAAAAAAAAAAAAAAAAGGGCAAACATATAATTTCTCATCCAGCTCGAGACAAATCTTTCCCGTAATAAATTTATATCGGGTACGTTTTGAAAACGTATGCAGGAAAACACGGAATCCGCCACACGTTCCAGGGAAAACACTTTCAGTGTTGCGATGTTTTTCCTATATCCTCTACACATATTCGCTCACGCCGGAATTTATTAAGCCACTACTCCTATAATTAATCTTAATGCAACATCGAGTTAGCAGTCCGGAAGTACTGCAGGAAACAAGAAACTGACTCTCTATGTCTCTCTCTATCTCTTTCTCTCTCTCACTCTCTCTCTCTTACTCATCCACCCATCCACAGAGACACACACACACACACACAAAACAAACGAACTAATGCCCACTCGTGTTGTGGATTTCTCGCTCGTGCACTCCGTTGGACAACGGTGTAAGAAGCTTACAAGAGAGAGAGAGGAGAATAAGAAGAAGAAACGAAGTAGCAGGGAGTGGAGTGGCGGCGCGGCCGCGCAGTTAAATAATGCATTATTTGTGTTTGTCATCGGCCGTGTGTGTCGAGGCCGCAGCCCGGCGTCTGTTTGTCTTGCTGTGTCGGCGGAGGCGGGGCGGGGCGTTTGTTCTCTGGCCGGCACGTGCCTACCTACTGCGGGGTGCCGTGGAGGCTCGTGGCCAGCCAGAAAATGAATCCTGTCCCTCTGGTGTCGGGATATCTGGGAAATGCTGTTCGGCTATTTAAGACGCTAGCAGTGGCGGATTGTGGCTGCAGTGAACAGTGAAATACGTTACACAGGCAAAAGAGGAAACCAAATTGAGGAATGTCTGTTACTGCTGGAAGCCACATGTAGGCCACATGGTCAGTTTGAAGTCACTCAACCGCTATGGACCTGTTCTGCAGAGAGAAGTAAAAAAATTGCAAATGTTTGCAAACCTATTGGATCGAACTGCGATGGTCATCAGTCCCTGTGTTGTGGTCTTCAGTCCGGAGACTGGTTTGATGCAGCTCTCCACAATACCCTATCCTGAGCAAGCCTCTTCAAGTTCACATAAGAACTTCAACTTACATCTGTCTGAATCTGCTTACTGTATCCATCTCTTGGTCTTCCTCTGCGGTTTTTACCCCATACACTTCCCTCCAAAGCTAAATTCACAATTCCTTGATGTCTAAGAATGTGTCCTACCAATCTATCCTTACTTTTACTCAAAGTATGCCAGAAATTTCTTTTCTCCCCAGTTCTGTTCAGTACCTCCTCATTAGTTACGCGATCCACCCACCTAATCTTCAGCATTCTTCTGTAGCACCACATTTCAAAACCCTCAATCCTCTTCCTGTCCGCACTGTTTATCGTCCATGTCTCACTCCCATACAAGGCAACACTCCATACAAATGCCTTCAGAAAGGACTTCCTTAGGCTTAAATCAATATTCGATGTTAACAAATTTCTTTTTTTCAAGAACGTTTTTCTACCCATTGCCATTCTGCATTTTATATCCTCTGTACCATCAGTCCCTAGACATTTAAATGTCTTTTTATCAGACCCTAGACATTTAAATTGGAAAGAACACGCACATAATGTCGTGGGAAAGGCGAACCAGAGACTGCGTTTTATTGGCGGAACCCTTAATACATGCAACAGAACTACAAAAGAAACTGCATACACTACGCTTGTCCGTCCTTTTTTGGAGTATTGCTGCCCAGTGTGGGATCCTTATCAGGTGGGTTTGGCGGAGGACTTTGAAAGAGTCCAAAGAAGGGCAGCTCGTTTCGTATTGTCACGATACAGGGGAGACAGCGTTACGGGAATGGTAAAGGGTCTGGGATGGGAATCATGACAACAACGGCGTATATCGCTGCGGCGTGGGCTACTTACGATACTCCAATCGCCAACATTCTCCTCCGATTGCGAAAATATATTGATGACTCCCGCTTACATAGGTAGAAATGATCATCAGAATAAAATACGAGAAATCATAGCTCGAACGTAGAGGATTAGAGAATCGAATGGGAGATAAATAGTATAATGGTGGTTCGATGACCCCTTTACCAGGAACTTAAATGTGATTTGCAGAGTATCCTATGTAGATGTAGAATAACATTGTCCAATTTTGTATGAATAAAACTAGAGAAGTTTCTCACGACCGGGGAGCATTTTCCGATTTCTGAAATGAGCTCTCTAGCATTTGTGTTAGTTAGAAGGCAAAAACAAGTTCTTTTATACGTACAGCTGCCCGCCTATGAACTTACTATATATCCTCCTTCAGTACTACTTGGCGAGGATACCAAAAGGCACAGAAATAGTCTAAAATAGGGTGAACAAGTGTAGGTAGTTACTTTAGTAGAACGATTGCATCATCTAAGCGTTCTGCCAATAAAACTTAGCCTTCGATTCGCCTTCCCTAATATACTTTCCATGTGTACTTCCCACTTCATCTACATCTACATGGGATACTCTGCAAATCAAATTTAAGTACTTGGCAGAGGGTTCATCGAACCACAATTATACTAATTATCTCCCATTCCATTCTCGAATAGTGCGCGGAAAGAAAGAACACCTGAATCTCTCTGTTCGAGCTCTGATTTCTCGTATTTTATTCTGATGATCATTCCTACCTATGTAAGTGGGAGTCAACAATATATTTTCGCATTCGAAGGAGAATGTTGGCGATTGGAGTTGTTCGTAATTATAATTCCTAGGTATTTTGTTGAATTTACGGTCTGTAGATTTGTCTTATTTATTGTGTACACGAAGATTGTCGGATTTCTTTTACTGATTATATGGACGAATTTACATTTATGATTACGTAGGGTCAAATGGCAGTTCATGCACCATGCAGGTATCAAAACCATTTTGCAATTGATTTTGATAATCTGGTGACTTTACTAAGCGACAAATGACAATATATGCTGCGAACATTCTAAGAGAGCTGCTCACATTGTCTCCTTAATCTTTTATAAAGAACATTAAGGGCTTGTAACACTTCCCTGGGGAAGGCCATTTATCGCTTCTGATTTACTCGACGAGTATCCTTCAGTTACTACGTATTGTGCACCTTCTGACAGGAAATCGCGAATCCAATCGTTCAAATGTGCACAATTCGATTAGAAGTCGCGTGTGAGCTACATTGTCGCAGGACGTAATATTACGGTGACCGCATTTCCTTCTTTTCCGCGCCCGCCGTAATTCTACGGCGACTGCGTGGTAGGCGTTAATGGAGCCGCCTGTGGGGCGAGTAATTGAGACGCCGTGAGAGAACGCGGTCGCTTCTTAGCGTCCCTGGGGCCGCACGGGCTGCCGAACTGCGCTATCGCCTCCGATTAAATTTGCATGCGATTTGAGCGGCCAGTGAGGAGGGCCTCATGGCCTCCCTCAAATATTAACCACCAGTAAGAGTTCCGTTAATGGCGTGTTTACTTGTACGACGGCCACTCCTCCATATTATATTGCGGAATATGAATACAAAAATTTAGAAGCAGCCAGAAGATCCAACATGCAAGTACACACTGTCAGATTAGAGTTGTAATTTACCTCAAGAGATTTCACGCCAACCTCGAGAAATATGTAGCGTTGTTACAGAGTCCAGTACGATATAACATGCTTCGACAGCGTCAATTTTTTATGATTGTGATGAGAAAATACCACGTGGGTATGTGAGAGAACATTATCAACGGTTGACACAGTTAATGAGGGTCGTAATTGTAGGTCACGTTTTGGTAGTCTGGTCTGATTGTTCATCATCCAGATTTGTCGGGGACTTAGATATGGCATGTCAAAATGTTCTCCTGAATCAAAACTGCTCTTCCCCAGCGTCCTATTCCACCACTTTTCTCATGTCGGGCCCGGTTGTCTTAGGGTAAGGCGCTGGACTGAATGCCGGGTGCCGTGGCTTGATGCCTTCGGTCAGAGTGCTAAACGCCCCCTGTATGAACAGAACTACCCATAGAGAAAAAAGAGAGAGAGAGAGAGAAAGAAAAAGACTAGAAACGGAAGGGTCGCGCGTTCGAAATCCGTTCGAACCTAAGATTTTTTTCTGTCTGTGTTTTAACCCATCCTTCACCTCTCTACAGTGTGAGGAGTCACCAGATACCACGTTGCCGGCCGCGGTGGCCGAGGGGACTGAGGCGCTTCAGTCACGGTCTGCACGGCCCCTATGGTCGGGGGTTCGAATCCCACCTCGGGCATGGATATATGTGCCGTCCTTAGTTGTTGCTAGTTCATACGTAGTTTGTCAATTTAGGGACTGATGTCCCCGTAGTTAAGTCCCTTAAGCTTAACAAACATTTGAACATTTTTTTGATAACACGTTAAGCTGTAGGGCCCCTTTTCCCGGTTTGATAACTGGGTAGCCTAGGGACACGCAAGTCGCCGAAGTGGCGTCCAATTGAAAGACTTGCACAGGAGCAATGAGCCATTCTATTAATTAATTCGAGTTTTTACTTCCCAACTATGGCTTATTAAACTGATAATTATGTAATTTCCACACTTTTCTGCAGTTGCTGTGTTTGAAATTGGAGGTGTTATATTTTCCAAGAAGTCTGAGAGTATTTCCCTGTTCTATCATCTTGCACGTGTGGTGTACCAGTTTCTTCATGACTGGCTCACCCAGAGATGTCAGCAGTTCAGTTAAAATATCATCCACTCCAGGGGCCTTGTTTCGACACAAATGTATCAGTGCTCCGTCAAATTCTTCTCGCAGTAACATATCTCACTATGGTCTCAGATACGATTAGTGTTTTTGAGATGGGTGTTCAGATGTTTAGATACGTGACAGCTGCTAAACTGCATAACACTGAAATACTGCACAACAGTATTAACAGTGATAAATAAGATTTTGTGTTTCAGCTATGCGGTTAGAAAGTTTGGATAATACTATTTCTTGAACACAGCCGTATACTTTGCACATCCTCAGGGCGCGATCTGTTTTGATAGTGAACATGATGCCAATGATAGCTTTGTAGTAACTACTTATTGTTACATAACTAGTTTCAGCAGTGTAGCTGCTATCTTCAGAACCCTGTACAAAAATACAAAGGATAATGTAACATCCTTTTTTACAAAAGGTCTCATTTGCAAATTTATATTTATACCATATAGCTATTGGAACTTTTACAATTATCTCTCTCCATTAATTATTTGAAGTGATAAATATTCCTTCAAAGAGAAAGTTTTTTCTATGGGAAATTATCTTGCGAAAACGTTGGCATATATTTCTGTTAATGATCTCGAAAGACAATTCTTTAATAAACGTCATGTACATAGGTATAATACAATATATTTTAATATGTAAACAATATCATAGCATTGGTCACAGGCAGTAGAGGTATTTACAATACCTGAATATCAAATACAAAAACATGCACTTCACGACTGAGTCGGAAGTTAACGATAATCTAAACTTTTTAGATCTGACTATTGATGTCTTCTATTAAACACTCATTTCACATCTTCCGGAAGCCATAGACCACAGATTTAGTCATTAACGCTAACTCTTGCCATCTACCTAGAAACAAGAAGGCTTATTTCTATGACCTACAGGCTACTTTATCCCCCCCCCCCCCATATAAACAAGCAATTACAGAAGAACTCGCAATACTGAGGCATATTGTTAAGGCAGGAATGGTTATGAACCAACCTTAGTTGATGACTTACACAGGTAAGTTAAAAATAATAGGAATAAAGGCAAAATACCATCTCCAGTTAACTATAAATATGCACCAATTAAATACAATGACAGAGTATCTGATACTATAGAGACAAAATTCAGAAAAAGTAATGTCAGAGTGGCTTTAACATTAGTAATAAGTTACAATTTATAGTTTGGCACGAAAGAATAGAATAGCAAATCTGACGTTTATAATTTACAATGTGGAAGATGCGATGGCTTCTACACAGGGCAAAAAGGTAGAACCATTGTACAAAATTTAGGGAGCACTCAGATAATCAAAATGCATTTATATATATTCTTCTTTGAGCAATTAAGTGCCCTATATCCTGCGTTATCCAAGGATTAAAAGACCTGGAAGAGCAATTAAAACGGAATGGACAGTGCCTTGAAAGGAAGGTATAAGGTGAACATTAACAAGAGTAAAACAAAGGTAATGGAATGTAGTGTTAGAAAATCATGCGATGCTGAAGGAATTAGATTAGGTAATGATACAATAAAAGTAGTAGATGTGGTTTGTTACTTGGGTAGAAAGATAACCTCTTATGGCCGATGTAAAGAAGATATAAAATGCAGAATGGTTATGGGAAGAAAAGCGTTTCTGAAGAAGCGAAATTTTTTGACACCCAGAGTTAGTTTAAATGTTAGGAAGTCCATTCTGAAAGGCTCTGGGGTGTAGCATTGTATGGGAGTGAAACGTGGACGATAAGGAGATCAGACAGAAAAGTAGCTTTCGAAATATGGTTCTATAGACGAATTATGAAGATTAGATGGGTAGATCACGTAGCTGACCACGGGGTGCTCAACAGAATAGGGGAGGAAAATAATTTCTGGTATATCCTGTCTAAGAGAAGGGATAGGTTTGTGGGACACATTCTGAGACATCAAGGAATCGTCAACTTAGCATTGGAAGGAAGTGTGTGGGGTAAAATTCGTAGAGGGAGACCGAGGGATGAATACAGTAAGCAGATTTAAAGGGATTTATGTTTCATACGTTTTCTCAGATGAAGATGCTTGCACAGGACAAGGATTGCTTGGAGAGCTCTTGGAGAACTGCATCAAACTAGTTTGCGGAGTGAAGACCACAACAGCAGCAACTCTACTTGATATTATTACACCATAACAATTACATCACAGAAGAAAAGGATTGGATTAGATTAGATTTGATTAGTTGTTCGTTCTATAGATCCGCGTTGATGAGATGCTCATGGTTATGGATCACATGTCAATTATTATTTTTATTCTTTTATTTTTTACGAACTGATAATGTAATAATACTAATACAGGTACATATATTTTTACACGCTAATAATATAATAATACTGATAGTATGAATACAGATACAGGCACCATTTGGTTCTATTTAAGAATTCGTCAGTCGTGTAGAAGGAGTTGGCCACTAGAAAATCTTTTAGCTCCTCATATACTGATCTTTATTTGTAGCTAATTTTTTATGGTTGTTGGTAAATTATTGAAAATGTGTTCATGAGTAGTGGACCCCTTTTTGAAGTAAAGTGTGTGATTTAAGTCCTTGTGTAGATTATTTTTGTTCCCAATATTGTAGGTATGAACTGAGCTGTTTATTGGGAAAAGGGATATATTATTTATGACTAATTTCATCAAGGAATAAATATCCTGAGAGACAGTAGTTAATATACCCAATTTTTTGAAGAGGCTTCTGCAGCGTGTCCGTGAATTTACACCACAAATAATACGTATTATACGCTTTTATTCACATGAAGAGTTACCCCAAAATATTACACCGTATGACATTATGGAACGAAAGTAAGCAAAGTACATTAACGACATTTTTATGTCTGACATGTCTGATACCACTCGTATTGCAAATACAGATTTATAAAGTCGTTTCTGCTGTTCTGTGGTGGGCTCCTCCCAACTAAATTTATTATCAAGCTGTAATCCCAGGAATTTTATACTGTCAAGCTCTTCTGTCTGCTCTTCTTCATACTTTATGCTTATACTAGGTTGAAATCTCTTACATGTTCTGTACTGCATGTAGTGAATCCTTTCAAAGTTTAATGTCAATGAGTTGGCTTTAAAACATTTATTAATGTTAATAATGTTAATGAAAATATCATTAGCAGATTTTTTGGAACTTTGCTCGACTTGGTATTTATTGCAAAACGTATATCATCTGCTAACAAAACTAAGTCTACTTCTGGCAGTGTAACTGATGAGATGTCGTTAATGTACACAAGAAAAAGCAATGGCCCTAAGACGAAACCTTGTGGCACAGCACATGTAATTTCTTTTCGGTCTTAATTCACTAGTCCCTTGCAGAGATTCACGAAGAATGTCGATGTTGAAAATGAAAAGGAAGACTATACGAGGTGTGTATCATCTGCAAACAAAACGATCACTGCATCTGGCAGTGTATCTGATAAGAGGTCATTAAACTACGAAAGGAACAGGAATGGCCCAAAGATGGAACGTTGTGGGACACCACATGTAATTTCTTCTCCACCAGATGACGACAGGTTAGTTTAGTTCACTAGGCCGTTGAAGATATTCACAAAGAATGTGGACGTTGAAAAGGAAGACTGTACGAGGTGCAGACGGCGTTAATATTTACGCGGCGGCCAAAGAGGCAGTTTCTCCAGGAGGAGAGGTGGGGGCTGGGATGGAGGGCTGGCGCGGCTCATCTTAATGGGGGCCAGATTAAAGCGCGGTGGCGGTTATTGCTGTGATGGCCGATAAGGGCGTGTCTGCCAGAGATAGGGGATTATTAAAGCGTGAATAATCGCGAGCGGCGCCAGACGAATGCCTCGCGCGGATTCCAGTCCTGCCCGCCGTCGCCGCGATTTCAGTGCCTCCTCCGTCGGTTTGCGGGGACGGCTTTAGACCTTAAAGCCGGTGGCCTTAACTGCCTTAATTTCCTGCGTCGAGGAGCTGTGCTTTCGTATATGGTTCTGCAGTGTGTGTGTTTGTGTGTGTGTGTGTGTGTGCGCGCGCTCTGCGTGTGTCTGGAAATGATTAACAGGTAGAGGGGGCCAGACTTCCTTCTCTGTTCCACCATGTAACTTGGCTGCAGCTACCAGACAGGTAGATATTAGGTACAATCTCTTTGTATTACAAAAGGTACGGAGGCAATACATCGGATCACGTCCTTCCAGGTTTACGTATCATGATTGGGTGCAGCAGCCACTGAGGCTCGAAATTACTTTCACAACGAAACCCTTTCTCGAAATTTGACTGAAAACACAGAGAGATTTTGGTCATACGTTAGATATACTAGGTGCAAAAAAAAAAAAAAAAAAAAAAAAAAAAAAAAAAAAAAAAAAACAATACCACAACTGCTTGATAGTAATGACGATCCTGCCGTTGACAGCGCTACTAAAGCAGGGTTACTAAACACAGCTTTTCAACACTCCTTCACGAAACTAATATTCCAGATTTCGAATTACAAACAGAGGCCATAATGAGTAACGTCGAAGTAGATATCCTCGCAGTAGTGAAGCAACTTAAATCACTTAACAAGAACAAGTATTCTGGTCCAGACTGTATACCCATTAGATTTCTATCTATGATGAAGCGATAGCACCTTAATTAAGAGCCATATACAACAGTTCGCTCAAAGAAGGATCTGTACCAAAAGACTGGGAAGTTTCACAGGCCACGCCTATATCCAAGAAACGCAGTAGGAGTAACCCACAAAACTACATGCATATTTCATCGACGTCAATTCAATGACAAGCGTTCTTAAATTGATTCCGTATTTCTTTATTTCCAGAAGGCTTTTGACACCGTACCTCACAAACTCCTTGTAATCAAATTGCGTGATTATGGAAAATCGCCCCAGATTTTTTACCGGATAGGGGTTTCATGTCAGAGTAGTAATCGATGGTAAGGCGTCGACTAAAACAGAGGTGAAATCGGGTGTTCCTCAAGGTAGTGTTATTGGTCCTCTATTTTTCGTATCTACATAATCGATCTGGAAGAAAATCTAAGCAGCCCTCTTAGGTTGTGTGCAGATGACGCCGTTATTTATCGTGTGATGATGAAAATTGCAGATCTATCTACATAAGACATAAGTATGGTATAAAAATTGACAATTGACTAATTAATGAGAAGTGTGAAGTGGTCCACATGAGTAGGAAAAGAAATCCGTTAAACTTTGTTTACAAGATAAATCAATCAAATGTGAAGGTCGGAAACTCCAGTAAATACCTAGGAATTACTATTTAATCAGACTTAAACTGGGAAGAACAAGAAGATAATGTCGTAGGAAAGGCGAATCAGAGACTGCGTTTTATTGGCAGAACGCTTAAAAGATGAAAAAGAACTACTAAAGAGACTGCATACACTACGCTTGTCCGTCCTTTTTTTGGAGTGTTGCTGCCCAGTGTGGGATCCTTATCAGGTGGGTTTGACGGAATCCATCGAAAGAGTCCAATGAAGGACAGTCCGTCTTGTACTGTCACGTTACAGGGGAGGCAGCGTCACGGTAATGATACAGGATCTGGGATGTAAATCATTACAACAACGTCGTTTATCGCTACGTCGTGGTTTACTTACAAATCTCCAATCGCCAACATTCTCCTCCGAATGCAAAGATATATTGTTGACTCCGACCTACATAGGTAGAATTGATCATCAGAATGAAATACAAGAAATCAGAACTCGAACTCGATTCTGATGTTCTTTCTTCCCGCGCGCTATTCGAGAATGGAATGGTAGATGAATCATATGAAGGTGGTTCGATGGAAACTCTGCCACGCACTTAAATGTGATTTGTAGATTATCTCATGAAGATGAAACGTCCAAACGTTCTTCTGTGTTCATTAGTAGAAGGCTATCCCAGAACACGGTACTCCCCCTCCCCTTTAGCTTCCAATACAAAGAAATGCTTTGCCCTTTATTAGCATAATTGTTGACCTATTTTAAGGTCTTAAATTCCGCCACATTAATAGATATCAAGTAGTAGCATTGCATGAATCAGGAAAATGAGGAATAATCCCAAGAATTTCAGACCTGTATTACCTCAGTGTCACTTTTTTTAAAGTTCTTGAAAGAATGGCAACGTATCTCTCTCTCTCTCTCTCTCTCTCGAGAGAGAGAGAGAGAGACAGTTTTCAGACCAGGATTGTCAGGTATTCAATGTAACCCAGGAAAGGCCAATGGAAAAGATTTTAAGTGCTTGCTTTCGTCGACCTGTCGGCTACATATGACACTTTGAATCATACAATACTGAAAAAGAGGCTGTACACATTAACAAAGGATTGAAATTGATGCAGTTTACCCAATGTAAGAGAACATGATTTAAAATGATGTGTTGCGGCGGAGGGGCCGAACGCATTGAGGTGATATGCTATGCGCAAGACCGTTTCCCGTCGGGGGTCCAGATCCCCCTAGGGCATGGATGTTTCTGTTCGTCTTTACTATAAAAAAGCTCATAAGTTTAGGGACTGATGACCCCGCAGTTAAGTCCCATAAGCCTAACAAACATTTGAACATCTTCATCTCTATAGTCGGCGTCGTGTAAGAAGGCGCTTTCGCACATAGAGGCGATAGGGGAAGCATGGATGGGGAAAAGCTTTGGCCGAATACCAACATTGGAGCCTACGTGAGAAATTACTGCGTAACTCGCGACCATTCACACGCCTAGTGAATGAATATTATTGGCTGCCAGCGCAGTAATGAAGTGGTGTGCGCAAAATGGCTGAAAACTGGTCTGCCTTCTTACGTGACACGATCATTATCGAGGTAAGCGGTAATAGTAACAGCTGCAGAAACTTACAAATCAACTGCCCAGATGAATGGCGAACATCACAGTTCCCGGACCCGTCGGCTCCTCGGCTGTGTAACGACTGTTTAGTTAATCAGTGTTGGGAGAGCGTGACAATCTAACCGTGCAAGCTACCCGGCCGCCGCCACCGCCCCCAGCAAGACCTCCTACGCCGCCAGCGGTTTATGTATTCATAGGAGAGGGCGCGCAATCACGCAGCGTAAATATGTCGTCGCCCCGGCACGCCGTGCGGCGCCGCGCGTTGTGCGTGCACGAGCGTGTTTACGCGTGCGCGCTCGCGCGTGTGTGCCCGCCTGCGGTGCCATCCGCCACGCCTCGGACGTTCGGTCGGAGCGGGGGCGTGGTCGCGGCCGAAGCTGCGCCGAGGCTTCGCCACAGGGTAACATATACAGAGAAGAAGCCCCCCCCCCCCCCCCTAAATCAGTGTCCAACGCTGCCCTCGTAGTTCCGTAAGGTGCCAGCAGATGTCAGGCGGTAGACGACACTAGAGACACTAGAGACGCTTCTGAGGGTGCCTCTTGTAAATCTCTGAATAGGGAAAGTATGGCCAGCATGCCAGCGGCAGCCATGCTGGGCCTATTCCTCTCCTGCTTCCGCACCGACCGCTACAACGTTCCCAGCGCTTAACAGTACTTATCAACCGATTTTGAGAAAACTATTTAATGACAAAATTTAACTTTTTCACGTGTTATAGTGTGATATATTAGCTCGATAATTATCTGATTTTATATTCATTATTACATATAGCTTCCGTGCTACATCAAATTAAGTAAACTACTGCGCAAAATTTTGAAGAGTTTGCAGAAAAAAAATGGCATTGCGTAGACTTTGCGTATGGTTGATTTTAGCACATGCAATGCTGCGAACGGAATGTAGGTAAGATACCGAAATTTTATTTAAGGTTGAGAGCAGAACGATAACTCTCTTCATTTTCGAGATACAGGGTGTTATGTATGACGGACAGATGCGGGAACCTTGCGTAGTTCTGTCCATGCGGATCTGGCGGCGCTACGAAATACTTATTGACCGATTTTAAGAAAACTGCTTGGTTTGTGGCTCCAGATCTAAAGAGTTCACCAATAAATTCAGACTGACCTGTACCGTAACCAACTATTCGAACAGACCGCGACATATCATCGAAGCATAGCGTAAATGAAGAAAACCATTTAGATTATGGATAAGTATTTCCTTGCCTATCATATCTTATATGAAACACGAAAAATGCAAAAGGGATACTCACTACATGACTTTTACCAAAAAGAGAAATTAAAGGTGCCTTTGAATGTCTAATATTTGTCTTGTTTCAATTCCATGTTTCCCATAATGACACACATGAAAAAGAATAAGAAAAGATTGCTTCCGAAACTATATATTAATTTCATATCCAAACGAAAATCCAGTTCACTCACTAATATGTTCAAAATTTGTATGTTTTCGGCAACTACCCGCAGTTAAAACCAACGACACGTGAATAATTTAACCTCACGAAATTATGCAGGAATTTTCTCCACAAATTTATTAACGTTAAAATTATATAGATATCTGCTTTGTGATACATTCGTCAGTGAATCCTTAATCTATTATTTTATATTATGAATTAGAAGAATCGAAGGTCGCTTCTGGGGTCCCAGTTTTCTCTGACGACTTTCATCAGTCAGACTGTTCATCTTTCTGCATTTGATATATAATGGAAGTATTATAATGTTTACCTCCCGTCTTCGCTTCTTAAGAACACCCAAAAGTACAACACTGTGGCATTATTTAAACCCAAACTTGCGAAATTCACAAGGCTTTTCATGGCAGCCAAGCAACGTATAGGACCAAGATGGCGGAAAGAACCACGAGACTCGATTTCAGCCAATCACGAGCCGCAGGCGACGGCAAGAGGCGCAGAAAAGGATGGCCATAATTTCACTATACAGAGATTTATGCCTCTCGCACATCAGTGAGTAGCGTGGAGGCTTCGCGAACCAGCAGGACCGCGACTCTGGCGAGCCTGCAGCCACCTGCCTGAGTGCCGGCAGGTCAGCTGACGTCGACTTATACAGGGCCAAACATCTCACGAAATAAGCATCAAACGAAAAAATTTCAAAGTACAAGCCTTTTCTAGCATGAATGGGAAAACAGATGGCGCTACGGTTGGCCTACTAGATGGCGCTGCCATAAGTCAAACGGATGTCTACTGCAATTTTTTTTTTTAAATAGGTACCCCCATTTTTATCACCTATTCGTCCAGTACGTGAATAAATATGAATGGTCTATTTGTCGCTTTGTCATACATGGCGCGGTAATAGTCACAAACGTATCAGTACATGGTACTGCGTGATATTTCGCCAGTGTGGACGGTATTTGCTTCGTTATAAATTACTCGTGTTTAAATGGACCGTTTACCAATTGCAGAAAAGGTCGATATAGTATTTATGTATGGCTATCGTGATCAAAATGCCCAACAGGCCTGTGCTGTGTATGTTGATCGTTATCCTGGAAGACATCATGCAAGTGTCTGGTCTTTTCGTCGGATAGTTACGTTATTTAAGCCGGCCGCGGTGGCCGAGGGGACTGGAGCGCCGCAGAGCCCTCGGCCATAAACCACTCTACCATGTCTGGTATGTGATTCTTAACCGTATAGAAATTGTTACCTCACGGTAATGAATGTGGGTACCAAATTTGGTTCAAATTGGTCCAGTGGTTTAGGAGGAAATGAGCAGTATTGTCGCTAAATGCAGCAGTTTTCCGTGCATCTCATTGTTTATGACGTCATATCTCGTGAACTATATATCGTACATGATTGTTACACTTACGGCGACCGTCCTCATGGATTGAAGCTTACTTGTACAAACTTTGAAAATGGTTGGATCAAAACTGTAGATTTGTATGCAACACGTACACACAAACATACGGACAATCTGCTTTATATGCTTTATATATTACATTTAGGGTTTTGTCGCCATTTAGTTTACACGACATTGGGGCAGTGAATAGCGGTGCGGGACTGTGCTTGGAGCGGCGGCGCCGTTTGAGACGCAGGGGACAGCGATTTGAGGCCTCAGGGCGTAGGGCGCAGAGCGGGACAGCGGATTTCCGCGGCCGCCGGCCCATCAGGCGGGATCTGGCGGCCCGGGGCGCAATCCCCTCCCTGGCCTGGGCTGGCCTGGGGCACCGCTGGCTTCCGGCCGGACCTCGGCCGCATGCCTTGTCGCCCGGCCTGTGACGGCTGTCCGTGGCGGAGGCGCCGCACAGCCCTAATCCCCGCAGGCCTCATTCCGTTTGCAAAGCCGCCCCTGCCTCCGGCCGCTCGGCAAACAGCAGACGATTCTCCTTATCATTAATTTGTGCTCCCTGTCCTGTAAGCAGGAACCACGTAGAGGCCCGCAGAGATGTGTGTGTGTGTGTGGGGGGGGGGAGAGAGAGGGGGGGGAGAGAGAGAGAGAGAGAGAGAGAGAGAGAGAGAGAGAGAGAGAGAGAAAGAGAGAGAGAGAGAGACAGAGAGAGCGTGACTGAAGAGAGTGGTGATTGAAGAGAAGACAGAGAGAGAGAGAGAGAGAGAGAGAGAGAGAGAGCGGGAAAGATATATAAAGAAGAGAGAGGGAGAGAGCGAGTGAGAGTGACAGAAGGAGAGAGAGAGTGCGTGACTGAAAAGAGAGAGTGGTGATTGAAGAAAAGAGAGAGAGAGGGAGAGGTAGACAGAGAGTGCGTGACAGAGAGAGAGAGCGGGGTAGAAGAGAGAGAGAGTCTTTTAGTGCAATGACGTTGCATGGTATTGTTGCAGTATCGCACAACTCCCCGTTTTTTTAAAAACTTTTATTAATTTCTTTTTTGTTACATGCACAATAAAACATACATTGGATGAATAAAACATACATTGTATGAAGGGCAGCACCACTAAAATATTTATACATAATTAAGACACTTTAACACACTTAAAATTTAGGTGTTAAATTGAAGTTATCTGAGACAAAGGTCGTTGGTCCAATTTTTTTTATTTTTATTTTTTTATTTTTATTTTTTTTATTTTTTTATTCGTGGAGACTGCAATTAAATGTATTCTATATAGTTCTTATGGTGCATAACGGGGATTAATGGTCAGGTCCAACCGCTAGACCATCCGGTTCGTGTTATTTGAAGTGAAAATATTGAAAACTGATTGTCGACTTTTCATTATTTTTACTTAGAATGACACGAACCAGATGGTCAACTGATTTTATACAAAAATTTCAAATGTTTGTAGAACTTATGGGAGTTAACTACGGGCTCCTTGGTCCCTAAACTTACAAACTACTTATGAACTAGCTATGCTAAGGATGGCATAAATATCAATCCCGAGGAAGGATTCGAACCCCCGACCGTAGTGACCGTGCAAAACGTGACTGGCGAGCCGCACACCGCTCGGCCACTACGGCCGGCACTCATTTTATGTTCGACGAAATGAGAGAAGTTGCTAGCGGTCGGCCCTGACTACTAATCCCCGTTATGCATCATAAGAATCACCTGGAAAACATGTATTTGCACCTGAAGATGCAACTATACGTTGTAAAACTGGTTGTGCGGGTCTCCACGACTCAAAAAAAAAATTTAACTGCGCGAAAGTGTATTAATTATGTACAATGAAATATGCCGTAATAAATTGCTTTTGGCGACAATACGTCGCCCCGTAACGCACCGAAAACCGCTGCCGGCCTCATGAGTAGCTCAGGGCGTTTTCACTGCTGCTTCAAGTCCCTGGTGCACACCTCGGCCCCTTTGTACGAGGAGGAGTTGATGTTTCCCCTATCGACTGCGTTCAAAGCTACGTGTGAAAGGATAAAATAGACATTAAAGATATGATATATCTTTATTTTTCCGCATAATTTCTTGTTACATTGAGACAGTCGTCATACCGCTTTAAAAGCTTCAAAAACCGCCCATAAAAAATTCTGAGCGTTACATACCGGAGAAGTGTTGAACGGCTTCTTTGACGACAGCATTGCTTCCAAAGCGCCTTTCGCCGATAGTCTTCTTCAAAGCTGTAAACAGATTGAAGTCACTTGGTGCGAGATCAAGACTGTGGTGTAGGCACTTCTAACCAAGACTAGCAATATGGCATTGCGTTGGCGTCGCCGAGTGTGGTCTCGCATTGTCATCAAACAGCAGAACGCCGGGTTGAGAAGGCGAGGCCACTTTCTCCAAATCACCTCTTTCAATTTCAACATTGATGGTTGCATCCTCCAAAAAGCCCAGCAATTAAACTCCTTGGGAAACTGTGAGTAGCACTTTACGTGCAGACGGAGTGTTTTTGATCATATTTCGAACAGGTGGTGACGCATGTTTGCACTCCATGGATGCGGCCTTCGATGACAGGGGAACATATATCCAACTCCCCCATCATACCTGCGGCTGCTGAAAGTCCAGGCCTCACCTCGACACCTCGTAACATGCGTGCCAGTGATGTCGCAGGGTGTTTGTTGCAGGCTGTCCGCAAACTCCCTGCCGTTCTGCTAGGTGGCACCGCCTACAGAGGACATTTATCTCCGCATGCTTCTCCCAGTACTCCTTCTTCTGCGTGTGTCATTCTGACACCCAATACTGACGTATCAACAGTCGTAACAATTTTTTATTCACAAATTACCTACAACACGATTTTAGATCATGAAGGGGGGCTGATGGCTCACTAGAGTTTATGATAGTCAACAACCCAGGAAAGACGTTCACCAAGTGTTCCAAACTGATGAATATAATTTCCGTTAAGTCCCACATCTTCGTTAATCGGAGCAGAAAGATGCTTTTAAAATTGGAAACAACAAATTATTTTTTACGCATCTCTACGCTCCAGGAAAGATTGTCGGCTTTAGCAATGCTTTTATTGTAAGAGATCTTGTTAATGAAGATCACAGTCTTTAAACAGCGGGTGGATGATAAATTTGCGTCGATAGAAAAGAGGGAAATTTTAGTACATATTAGGTAAGAATAAGTGTAGTTGTGAGTTATGATGTAAAATAAAGCCGGCTGCGGTGGCCGAGGAGACTGAGGCGCTCCAGCCACGATCTGCACGGCCCCTACGGTCGGGGGTTCGAATCCCCCCTCGGGCATGGGTATTTGTGCCGTCCTTAGTATTAGGTAGTAAATAAGTAGTTGTAAGTTTAGGGACTGATGACCCCATAGTTGAGTCCCATAAGCTATACAAACATTTGAACATTTTTTGTAAAATAAATCTCTTATTTCCAGTCTCTTAGATGACGAATAAATTTCATTTCAACTAGGAATGTAGCACATTACAAAATCGTTATTTATAAATTGTAGCATGCACTAAGCCACAAATATTTTTCCGTCGCTGATGTATCTGTAACATTTCACAGAACCGTAAGCTACAAAAATTGATTTTTGTGACTTTCATACACCACTACAAGGGGTCTCATATAAAATGGTAAAAATGTAGGCTAACACTGAAACTTGTTTGACACATCCAGCTACAGGCACCACCGGCCGCCACTGTTCTGCCAGTAGCTTTATCAAATCACCTCCCTTTCAGACTAGTTCCTGATGTGCACTGCAGCTTGTAAACTTTATACTAAATCTTGTTAGTGCCACTTGTTGGAGCAAGTGGAAGAGGTAGATTCCTGAAAAGCAACTTACGTACACTTGCCGAAAAGAAAGTACACGTTGGAAGACGTTATTTTTCATCAGATGTTGGCGGATGCTTCCAACAGGCCAGACAATGTATTGATCACGATTTCAACGTCGTCCACCAAAAAATAACTTAGTAACATTGCTGCCAGAGCACAACCTGAATGAACTCTTTAATACGGAATGTTTACAGCCATACGACACTGTGTGACGTCAGCGAGTGGCCCAAACAGGCGCCATTTCACATAGACGCACAAGTGATTTATACAGCCAATAGACAAAGATCTAAAGGAGTAAAATTGTGTCCTGAGTTGCGGTGCAGTACCAGTTGTGCAACGACTCTGGTTGGAAAGGTCACGTGATGATTCTCACACCCGTAAACGAGTTAACGCAGATTAGACGACACTCAGCAGCACGGAATGGCCGCATGGTCTAAGGCAGCACGCTACTTACTAGGCGACCGATCCCGTTGGAGGATCAAATCCTCTCTAGGGCATGGGTATGCCTGTTGTCGTTAGTGTAAGCCAGTGTAAGTAACTTTTTGGAGACGGATGAGAATAGCAGTTTGGTCCAATAATTTTAATAATTTTAGAAACATTTGAACATTTTCTTGACGACCGCTAAGATTTCCGTATTCTATGTGCAGCAGTCGCAGATCTTATAGATATAAGAGGGTTTGTGAACCCAGATTTCTCAAAAAAAAAAAAAAAAAAAAAAAAAAAAAAAAAAAAAAAAAAAAAAAAAAAAAAAAAGTTCAAATGTTTGTAGAGTCTATGGGACTAAACTTACAAACTACCTATGAACTACTTACAACTAAGGACGGCACAAATATCCATGCCCGAGGGGGGTTTTGAACCCTCGACCGTAGTGGCCGTGCAGACCGTGACTGGAGCGCGTTAGTCCCCTCGGCCACCGCGGCCGGCTCTCAAAACAAACTGTTGTCAACTGGTTACTAGCAGTGCGTCTACGGCCACGAACACAATTCATTCATTGTTGAAATAACACATTGAGTACATTTGCAGATCATGCTCACCAGTGAAGCTGCTGTATATCTTGCAGAGAACGTTATCAGGTGCTGTGTATACGACGTGGTCTATCAGCAACACATCACTGTTCCTTCCGAAGAGTTGGTAGAAAATAGTTTACATTAAGTAAATACGTCCTTTTCGGAGGTTAATTTTGATTCGTATAGCGCATACGACGCCACTGCCTGAAAAATCTGTGCCGAAAGTTTATGCTGTGAATAGTTATTACGTCCGTGCCGTTGTGCAATCCCGTTTGGTTTCTAGAAGCACGTGCAATTTTGAAGCTTTGAAATAAAATTTTTAACCCGGTGATTATAAACTACTTAAACTAAGTTACGGTAAGGACAAAAACACACACACACACACACACACACACACACACACACACACACAGACACATACAGAGACCCATACCGGAGGGATAGGACTCGAACGTCCGACGTCCAGTGAGAACATCTCTCTAATTCGTAGCATGGCCCCTAAAACCATTCCGCATGGCTCCGTTTTGTTACCTACAAAACCGATACACTTCGTTGTTCTCCTATAAAGAAATAAATTTACTGCTCTCTACTTACACCAAAAATTTATGAGGGTATTCCCAGCATCGAGAAAAATTTAACTCTACTTGAAAAAATAGCTGTCTAGGCTCTTCCATTAAACGCAAAACATTTTTACAGCTACAAATTACGTAAATTAACGAGGGCAGCTACGAAAAAATTGCTGCATCAAAAGCAGAATCGTCTTACTCGCGCAGCCCAATAAATCATTTGTTCCACCATTGGCGAACACCATTTCTTTTTTTTTTTTTTTTTTTTTTTTTTTTTCGGTTCCAGAGCAATCTTTTTCCCACCCGTACCTTCCGTCTGAAGCGCGGCATCCGCTTAAAATACGTATTGTACCGCTTCGCACCTCGCTAAATTCGCGCGATTAAGACTGTCGCTAATAAATAGCTTTTAATTTCCAAAGTCTCCGCCTTCCCTACTCTTCTCGTTCCTCGAAGACCCAATGTAATAACTCATACGCCTGAAACGTGGCGGAATTAATTAGAATCCGGCGCAGAATTCGCGGTACATTTCCTTTCCTGTTTTTAACGTGGAAACGCGCACGCACAAAGAGATTCCACAGCCCGCGCTCTGCTGAACGGCCAGCGTGATAAATTCGCCGCCGTCAGTCCGGGTTGCTTTAATGCCGGGCGGTGGCCAGGTGTCCGCTCGCTGAGTCAGTGCTGGTCGCACCGCCTGACTCAGCCAGTCGTTTCGCTCATTCCGCTCTCCGCCGACTGCTTTGACTGCATTTTTCGCGGCGAAAACGGCGCGAGGGTTAGAATGGTCCTCCGATCGCCCCACATATTTCAACCGTATGTGGCCACAGCTACTTCTTAAGAGGTGTAGATTTTAATTTAATAAGAAAAAAGGTCTTAAAAAAGAAAATTATTCCAAAACAAATTTACATGCACTAAAAAGCAAATAAATAATTGCTTATTCTTCTACAACTTAATAATCAACTTACTTTTTCTATTTAACTATAGCGACTATAGTGAATGTTACTAGGCGTAACATTGCAGAGAGATATGAAATGGAACGAACATGTAAGGACAGTTGTGAGTAAGGCGGACATCGGTTTATTGGAAGAATTTTGCGAAGATGTACTCCATATGTAAAGGGGACCGCGTATAAAACCCTTGTACGACCACGTCTCGAGTATTTACAAATACGAGGCGCGTCCGGAAAGTAAGTTCCGTTTCAATTTATCTCCGCTGCAACGCTGCGATTGCAGTTCTGCACATGCGCTGTAGACGATGAGTATCAAGGAGAAGAACGAGCCGGCCGCGGTGGCCGAGGTGACTGAGGCGCTCCAGTCACGGTCAGCACGGCCACTACGGTCGGGGGTTCGAATTCCCCCTCGGGCATGGATATTTGTGCCGTCCTAGTTCGTAAGTAGTTCATAAGTAGCTTGTAAGTTTAGGGACTGATGACCCCGTAGTTAAGTCCTATAAGCTTTACAAATATTTGAACATTTTTGAGAAGAACGTGCGTCATTTGGAGATCGCTGTGAGTTACGTACGCTTTGTTGTGCTTGTTTGAAATGTCGGCGTTGATTGAAAATCACGCCGCCTGTGAAATCAGTTGATTCGGTTTCTGAATGCGAGGAAACTGAAACCAAGTGAAATTTATCGGCAAATAAGCGATGTTTACGGACCAAATGCGATGAGTGATTCGATGGTGAGAATATGGGTCCGACAGTTCAATGGCGGGCGTAGTGATGTGCACGATGAAGAACGAAGTGGGCGTCCACCTTCGGTTACAGAAGAACTGGTTCACGCGACTGAAGACAAGATCCAGGAAACCCGTAGGTTTACAATTAGTGCTCTCGCTATGGATCCAGGAAAGAAACTGTTTCCAACTGGTTGAAGACACAGGCGGCAGATTTCTATGAATAAGGTATACATAACCTGGTGCCAAGCTATGACAAATGCCTGCAAAATTTCGGCAGTTATGTGGGAAAGTAGTTTAAGAGTTGTAGAATTTTGTGCAATAAAAATTTCTTCTGTATCTGTGTGCAATTTCATTATATTACCAAAGTGAACTTACTTTCTGGACGCGCCTCGTATTTGAAGATTTTAAAGTTTTGCATGCTTCATCTTCAAAACAAGTCCAGAGATGAGACAGAAAAATATCCTACTGTATCACACATAATTTTAACCAATGTCTGAATAAAATATGTTACCGTATATTGTGGGTGTTGAAAAAGTCTCTCCGCAGTGCCATATGATTGTTAGCCGCGCGTACCGTATGACTGTTCGCCTGCCAGCGTTACTTTCCTTCAAGTAGACTCTCCAGCAATCCACTGTTTCGTTTATCTCAGCGAACGTCAGTATTATCGTTGGTGTATGTCGTTACGTATTCACGTGAGCGTTTAACTTTAGTTCCGGCCAACAAATTTCACGTAATCTTACAAATACAAAGCACGACCTAAATAACGTGCAATTCGAGTTATTTCCGTCTTCCCACCACAAAGCCAGCATCCAACATGACGCATAAAATGATACTGTTACATAATCTATCTGAAGATGGAAGATGAACCTGTAAAGGTTCGAAAACTGGTTCATGGAGTAATTATCAAATGTTCAAATGTCTGTAAATCTATCGGACCAAACTGCGTGGTCATCAGTCCGTAGCTTAGAAACTACTTACACCTAGCTAAAGTAACCTATGGATAAACACACACACCCATGCCCCAGGGAGGACTCGAACCTCCACTGCGAGCAACCGCGCTCTCCGCAGCGAGGTCCTCTAGACCGTTCGGCTACTCCACCGCGGCTGAGTAAACATCATTTCAAGGAAAAGCAACTGGTGCATTTTCTTTAATCATATTGAAATTAACAGCCACGGGTTGTAAAACATTCGTAATGCCTAATATACATATATAAAAGAAGGAAAGGGAGATTCTGAGGAAAATACTCGGACCACAGAAGAGTACCGATAGGACTTGGAAGAAGAGGAAAAATGAAGAAATCTACAAGCGCACTGAAAAGATTACAGACACAATGAGGAAGCGGTGGTTAAAGTTTTGTCGACATCTATTAAGGATTGATGAATGCAGACTGTCCAAAAGGATCTTCAATTACTACTCGGCGTTAAAGGCTACATCTAAATGAGTAATTGAAGTGAAGAAGGGTGTAGCAGAAGCTGGAATTACACCACAGATGGTCCACAACGGAGGAGAGTTCAGAAGCAGAGTTCAAATATTCAAATGTTTGTAAATCTATCGGACCAAACTGCGTGGTCATCAGTCCGTAGCTTACAAACTACTTAATCTAAGGTAAAGTGACCTAAAGACAACACACACACCCGTGCCCAATGGAGGACTCGAACCTCCGACGGCGAGCAACAGCACGCTCCGCAGCGAGGCGCCTTATACCGCTCGGATACTCCAACGCGGCGAAGCAGAGTTGATAGCATCAAATCATTTCCAGTGGAACCACCGAACACAAGACCCAAACGGATCGTTTCTGAGAAGGAAAGAAAAAATAGAAGCGAACGAATGAAGATGTTCTGGGAGGAAAAGAGAAGAAAAGCCAAAAAGTCTTAAGCTTCTTGTGTTCCATAGTCGGCCAAGTTCAAATACATAAGAAAGTGCCTACCTAGTAAGTAGGAAGTCCGGGGTTCGAATCCCGTCGACAGCACAAATTTTAATTCATTGCCGCTCCTTACATCTATAAATAGCGAATACAAAAATTTTAATTCGACAATATATATTCATTTAAGAAGAAGAAGTGAAAAATAAGGGCAACTACAGAGATTTATGTTGAAAAAGATAGTGAAAGAATAACATGGATTTATATGTAATATAAGAAGATGATAGGAGAGAGAATTATTGGAAGATAGAGTCCGACATAATGTGATGCTTGTGGATGTAGGATTTGGCATTCTTATCATGTCGTCAACCCTCATCCATCGTTAGCAGTAACTGTAGGCTATACTAATTGAATGATTGACTACATTACAAGATGTACTCTCTTGGCTAGGAACAGGGGACTGATAACCAAGATGCTTAGCCCTCTTTTCAAAAACCCAACAACAACAAGCTTGACTACAGACCTGAGTATGAAAGGGGATGACCTGAGGGAGGGGTGCATCGGACAAGCGAAGGTGGTTCGTCAGGCAGTGTTTCGCCTGCGGCCAGCAGCGGACGAGCCATGCAACTTCCGGAGGGCAGCGCGCGAGGGCCAGTCCGGTGAATGGGCCACCTGCTAGCGGAGGGCAGCGCGCGTGTACCGGCGCGGCCACTGCCCTTTCAATCCCGGCTTCTTTTCACGTGCCGCGCGCCGCCGATACTCCCCCTGAATGCGCAACCCGGCCCCTCGACTCGCCCGTTCGCTGCCGTTTGTTCCGCTCGCGAGCAATCTGTCTGCGGGATCTCTTCCGTCCCCCCTCCCCCCTCCCCCCCTCACCAACCCCAACCGAAAAACCGTAGACGCGCCCGTGCCGTGCTCCCCTGCCCGTTATTTGTTGCGAGTCCAAACTGTCGAACGCACGCTCACCGCTTGCATGTTAACGCAGGCAGGCGAACACGCCGGGGTTTGTGCGCGCTGCCTCCCTCCGCGCGACGGCGCGGACACTAAAATATCGGACGACATCGCGTTTGTCGGTGCCGTGTTGGTTTTGCTCTCAATGCTGAGGGAAGATTCGCGTCATGGAACGGCGCTGAAAAGAGCAAATATAAATATTGGCGGAATTAAACCTGTTAATTACACCCTTTTCGGCCCCTTTTATTTGACCTTATAATTAATTAAACGGCGTGTGTCCCCTAAATTCATTCTCACAAAGGACACACTGAAACCGGACGAAATTATGCTTAGAACAACATTTAATAGTAAAATAAATAAATAAACTTCGGTCTGTGTCATTTCCGTGCAAAAAGTTACAATCTACCGCAAGAGAGAAACAAAGTAAAGCGGTATCTACATCTACATCCATACACCGCAATTCACAGTAAGGTGCGTGGCGGAGGGTACACTGTACCACTACTAGGCATTTCCTTTCCTATTCCACTCCCAGATTGAACGAGGAAAAAAAGAGTGCCTATATGCCTCCGTACGAGCCCTAATTTCTCTTATGTTGTCTTTGTGATCTTTACGCGAAATGTAAGTAGGCGGCAGCAAGATCGTACTACACTCAGCTTCAAATTCTGGCCCTCTAAATTTACTTAACAGAATTTCACGAAAAGAACGTCGTCTTTCTTCCAGCGATCCCCAATTGAGTTGCCGGAGCATTTCCGTGACACTCGCGCATTGGTCGAACCTACCGGTAACAAATCTAGCTGCTCGTCTCTGAATCGCCTCTATGTCTTCCTTTAAACTGATCTGCTGCGGGTCCCAAACACTTGAGCAATACACAAGACGTGGTCGTATAAGCGTTTTATACGCGGTCTCCTTCCCAAAATTCTCCCAATAAACCGAAGTCGGCTGTCTGCCTTACTCACAACTGTCCTTACATGCTCGTTCCATTTCATATCGCAATGTTACGCCTAGATATTTGAACGACGCGACAGCATTAAGAAGCTCACTACTAATGCTGTATTCGAACATTATGGGATTGTTTTTTCTACTCATGCGCATCACCTTACATTTTTCTACATTGAGAGCTAGCTGTCATTCTTCGCACCAACTAGAAATTTTGTCTAAGTCATCCTGTATGCAATTACCGTCAGTTACAGACGACACGCTCCCATACACCACAGCATCATCAGCAAACAGCCGCAAATTACAACTTACTCTGTCCATCAAATCATTTATATAGAAAATAATAGCGGTCTTATCACACTCCCCTGGGGCACGCCTGACGATACACTCGTCTCTGATGAACATTCGCCGTCGAGAACAACGTACTGCGTTCTATTACTTAGGAAGTCTTCCAGCCAGTCACAAATCTGTGAACCTATTCCATAAGCTCGTATCTTCGTTAGCAGTCTGCAGTGTGGCACCGCGTCGAAAGCCTTTTTGAAGTTGAGAAAAACACAATCCGCCTGTTGCCCTTCGTCCATGGCTCGCAAGATGTCATGTGAGAAAAGGGCAAGCTGAGTTTCACATGAACGATGTTTCCTAAACCCGTGCTGATTCATGGAAAGAAGCTTTTCCGTTTCAAGGAAGTTCCATAGAAGAAAATTATACATAAATCAATCGACTAGGGTTATTCCAATGAAAGGGTACGAAACGTCTTTACAGACAAGTCGGTTGAAATTTTAATACGCCGCTTTGGAATAACGTAGACCTACATCTTGGGATGGGAACACTTGACACTGTACCTCACAAGCGTCTTCTAATCAAACTGCGTGCTTATGGAATACCGCCACAATTTTGCGATTGGATTCGTGATTTCCTGTCAAAAGGGACACAGTACGTCCTAATTCACGGTAAGTCGTTGAGTACAACAGAAATGGTATCTGCGTTCCATAAGGAAATGTTACAGGACTCCTACTGTTCCTTATTTACTCTGTTTACGTGGGTCTCCAAAACCGGATTTCGTAAACCGAGCCGGCCGCGGTGGCCGAGGGGACTGAGGCGCTCCGGTCACGGTCTGCACGGCCACTACGGTTGGGGGTTCGAATCACCCCTCGGGCATGGATATTTGTGTCGTCCTTAGGATTAGCTAGTTCATAAGTAGTTTGCCAGTTTAGGGACTGATGACCCAGCAGTTAAGTCCCATAAGCTATACAAACATTTGAACATTTTCGTAAACCGATTTGCCAATTACGATTTTGCTTGGTCATGTAAACACCCCAAAATCGATTCTGGAAATCCGCTTCTCTAAAGCGGTTTTCCAGTTCCACAATAGATTTTTGTGCCCATGAAAACGAAACCGTTTTGCAAGCGCTCTTGGCTTGTCAGATTGTATTTTCTTGTTACGAATTGTATGCATATACGGAAAGAGTGATATTTTCTAATGTGAAATACAAGTCTAAATATTAGAGTTAACATAAATCTGTGTATTTAAATAAAGAAATAAAGCGATTGTGCGGACTAAGTCAGGAACTGAATCAGCTGTTCTTCAGCCGCCATATTAAGTGGTCTAGGAAATCCGATTCAGGCTAAGCCACCTAAACACAACAGCGAAAAACGGTTTACGAAAATCGGTTTTCGTCTTCGGGAAGATCTGTTGCATGTAAGCGTAGTGATTTTCATAAACGATTTAGAATACAATCTGAGTTGCTCTCTAAGACTTTTCGCTGATGCTTCTGTCATTATAGGTTAGTAAAGTCACCAAAAGATCAAAATCAACTGCAAAATGATTTAGATATCAGCATGGTTCAAAAATTGAAAAATTGGCAATTGATCCTTAATAATTACAAGTGCGAGGTCATCCATATGACCACTAAAAATTTCAGTGACACAACAAATCAGTCAAAGCTATAGGTCGTCAATTCTGCTAAATACCTTAAATTGGAAAGGATAGATAGAAAACATTATAGGGAAAGCGAACCAAAGACTACGTTTCGTTGGCAGAACACTTACAAGATGTAACAGCTATACTGAAGAAACTGCCTACACCAAACTTGTGTGTTCTATTTTGGAATACTGATGCGCTTTGTGGGATCCACACCAGGTGGGACTGACGGACGATTTAAAGAAAACTATGAGAAGGGCAGTTTGTTTTGTAATATCACGATATAGGTGTGAGGGGATCACGGAAATGATGCACGAGTTGGGGTCAAAATTATTAAAAGGAAGGCGTTATTTGTAGCAGCAAGTTCTATTCCCGAAATTTTTTTTCACCCACTTTCTTTTGAGAATGCGCGCATATATTGTTAGCACCCACCTACATAAGGAAACATAATCAACATAATAAAGAGAAATCAGATCGAACCAGAAAGATTTATGTGTTCCTTTTTCCTCAAGCTATTAGAGAATGGAACTACAGAGAAATATGATGAGTGGTTCGATTAATCCTCTATCATGCGCCTCATTGTGACTTGTAGATAATCCGGAAAAGGATAGACGCTTTTGAAATGTGGTGCTACAGAAGAATGCTCAAGATTGGGTGGTTAGATCGTATAACTAATGAGGAGGAACTGAAAAGAAATGGGAAGAAAATTTTTGGCATAACTTGACTAAAAGAAAGGATCTAATGGTAGGACACATTCTACATAGCTTGCATTTATCGCGAATGTTTAATTCAGCGCAAAGTTCCTAGTGATTGGAAAAAAGCGCAGGTGACTCCCGTTTATAAGAAAGGAAAGAGAACTGACCCACACAATTACAGGCCAATATCGTTGACATCAGTTTCATGTAGAATTTTGGAGCATATTCTCAGTTCGAATATAGTAAATTTCCTTGAAACTAAAAGCTTCTTTCCATGAATCAGCACGGGTTTAGGAAACATCGTTCATGTGAAACTCAACTTGCCCTTTTCTCACATGACATCTTGCGAGCCATGGATGAAGGGCAACAGGCGGATTGTGTTTTTCTCGACTTCAAAAAGGCGTTCGACGCGGTGCCACGCTGCAGACTACTAAAGAAGATACGAGCTTATGGAATAGGTTCACAGATTTGTGACTGGCTGGAAGACTTCCTAAGTAATAGAACGCAGTACGTTGTTCTTGACGGCGAGTGTTCATCAGAGTATCGTCAGGCGTGCCCCAGGGGAGTGTGATAGGACAGCTATGATTTTCTATCTATATAAATGATCTGATGGACAGAGTAAGTAGTAGTTTGCGGCTGTTTGCTGATGATGCTGTGGTGTATGGGAGGGTGTCGTTTTTAACTGACTGTAATAGCATACAGGACGACTTAGACAAAATTTCTAGTTGGTGCGAAGAATGGCAGCTAGCTCTCAATGTAGAAAAATGTAAGGTGATGCGCATGAGTAGAAAAAACAATCCCATAATGTTCGAATACAGCATTAGTAGTGAGTTTCTTGACGGTGACGCGTCGTTCAAATATCTAGGCGTAACATTGCAGCGCGATATCAAATGGAACGAGCATGTAAGGACAGTTGTGAATAAGGCGGACAGCCGACTACGCTTTATTGGGAGAATTTTGGGAAGATGTACTTCAGCTGTAAAAGAGACAGCGTATAAAACACTTGTACGACCACGTCTTGAGTATTGCTCAAGTGTTTGGGACCCGCAGCAGATCAGTTTAAAGTAAGACATAGAGGCGGTTCAGAGGCGAGAAGCTAGATTTGTTACTGGTAGGTTCGACCAATGCGCGAGTGTCACGGAAATGCTCCGGCAACTCAATTGGGGGTCGCTGGAAGAAAGACGACGTTATTTTCGTGAATTTCTGTTAAGTAAATTTAGAGGGCATGAATTTGAAACTGAGCGTAGTACGAACTTGCTGCCGCCTACTTACATTTCGCGTAAAGATCACAAAGACAAGGTAAGAGAAATTAGGGCTCGTACGGAGGCATATAGGCATTCCTTTTTTTTTCCCTCGTTCAATTTGGGAGTGGAATAGGAAAGGAAATGCCTAGTAGTGGTACAGTGTACCCTCCGCCACGCAACTTACGGTGAATTGCGGAGTATGTATGTAGATGTAGATGTAGGAATCGTAAATTTAGCATTTGAGGGTAATGGGTAGGCTAAAAACCGTAGAGGAACACCTAGGGACTACTACAGTAAACAGATTCAAATGGTTGTGCTTTGCCAATCACATGAGGAGACGAAGTGTCTTGCTCGGGATAGATTAGGGTGAAGAGCTGCATGAAACCAGTCCTTGCACTGGAGACCATAACAACAACAGCTCAATAATTGTCACCCTGTAGATACGTAGCGAAATAGATAGGACGAAGATGCATGACAACCTGGAGTCGTTGTTAATATTGTGGCTACACAAACAGCACAGTGATGGAGCATCGGTCGTGGTGGATCGCGCTGTATCCCGGCAGATGGCGGCACTGATTCCATTATCGAGCGCCAGTGTAGCCGGCCGGCCCTAGCGTGGCGCTTAATTGGCCTGCGGGCGTCCATTGACGGTGACCTACGGCTCCCTTAATCCGTCAATGGCCGCCGCAGGCTAGCCGCGCGCCAATCGCGGTCGCGATTCCCACCTCCCAGATCAAGCACCTGCCGTTGGCGTCTGTAGTTAACATGCCCCGGCACCCAATTAAACTGACACTCTCTGTGCTTTCTCTTGCTTAAGACCATTAGCTCACACAGCCCTATATTATTCTATATTCTTATAAATGGCCTTACAGCTCGTTAAAACCCAACAGGAACTATTACTTACAGTGGGACATGGAGTCGCCATCAAACAGCCAACAACCATAGAGAAACGTAGGAACTCAGTAGTTGACTGGGATACGCTTTTTCAGATTCTGGAGGTAGCAGGGGTGAAATATAGGGAGCGAAGAATTGTATTCAACTTGTACAAAAACCACACAGCAATTATTACACTAGGTTATGAAAGGGTCGCAGTGGTTGGGACGGGAGTCAAACACGGTTGTAGCCTTTCCCCATCGTTTTCTTATTTTGTTTCAATCTGTACGTTGCACAAGCTGTGACGGAATTCAAGGAGAAATTTGGAAAGGGAATTAAAGTCCAGGGAGAGGGGACAACAAAATTGCGGTCTGCTGACGATATAGTAATTCTGTCAGACACAGCAAAGGACCTGGAAGAGCAATTAAGCAGGCCGCGGTGGCTGAGGGGACTGAGGCGCTTCAGTCAGGGTCTGCACGGCCACTACGGTCGGGGGTTCGAATTCAAAAAAATGTTCAAATATTTGTAAATCTATCGGACCAAACTGCGTGGTCATCAGTCCGTAGCTTACAAACTACTTAAACCTAGGTAAACTAACCTAAGGACAACACACACACCCATGCCCCAGGGAGGACTCGAACCTCCACGGCGAGCAACCGCACGCTCCGCAGCGAGACGCTTTAGACCGCTCGGCTACTCCACCGCGGCGTTCGAATTCCCCCTCGGGCATGGAAATTTGTGCCGTCTTTAGTATAAGGTAGTTGATAAGTAGTTTGTAAGTTTAGGGACTGATGACCCCGTAGTTACGTCCCATAAGATAAAAAAAGAAAAAAAAAAAAAAAAAAAAAAGATCAATTAAACGGAATGGAAAGGTAAAACAAAGGTATTGATATTTAGTCTTAGAATATTAGGCGATGCGAAAGGAATTAGATTAGGTAATGAGACAATAAAAGTAGTACATGAGTTATGTTATTTAGGTAGCAAGATAACTTCTGATGGCCGAAGTGAAGAAGACATAAAATGTAGAATGCCTGTGGGAAGAACGTTTCTGAGGAATCGAAATTTGTCTACATCCAATATTAGTTTAAATGTTAGGAAGTCCTTTCTGAAAGCATTTGTCTGGAGTGTAGCATTGTGTGGCAGCGGAAAGTAGACGATAAGGAATTCAGGCAAAAAGATGATAGAACATTTCGAAATTTGGTGCTGTGCACGAATGATGAATATTAGATGGGTAGATCACGTAACTAATGAGGAGGTGCTCGACAAAAATGGGGAGAAAAGGAGTTTTTGGCAATTGCTAATAGAAGGGATAGGTTGGTAGTACACATTGTGAGGTATAAAGGAATCGTCAACTTAGCATCGGAAGGCAATGTGTGCGGTAGAAATCGTAGAGGGACGAATGCAGTAAGCAGATTCAATTGGATATAGGTTGTCGTACGTATTGTCAGATGAAGAGTCTTGCACAGGACAGGGTAGCGTGGAGAGCTGCATCAAATCAGTCTTCGGACTGAAGATCACAACAACAACAACAATAAAACGTTTTAAACTGTCACGCATCATCCATCTAGGAACTAATTACCAGTAGTTCAAATGTTTGTTAAGCTTATGAGACTTAACTACGGGGTCATCAGTCCCTAAACTTATAAACTACTTATACTAAAGACGGCACAAATATCCATGCCCGAGGGTAGATTCGATCCCCCGACCGTAGTGGCCGTGCAGACCGTGACTGGAGCGCCTCAGTGTCCTCGGCCACAGCGGCCGGCTTTCCAGTAGTGTCCAGCTAGGTACCACCTTAGGGCTCCTAATTTGATATGCAGGAGTCTTCTATCGTTGCAGTAGAAGGTGTCAAGTTTATTTTGTTTGCAGATTAAACAGTTGATGTTGTTAGCGAAATTAGCTGTGATACGTGACAGTGGGTGAGTTTGTTGAGGACATACGCGAAACGTGGAGCATATTCACTCTCAGGAAAAGATATAAACACTTCGACTTACGAATATACCATAAATGTGAAAATGCGTTAATTATTTCCTTCAAATGTTCATATGTTTGTGATTCCTATGGGACCAAACTACGTTGGTCATCAGTCCCTATACTTACAAACTACTTAAAATAAGGACAATACACACATCCATGCTAGAGGGATGATTCGAACCTCCGACGCGGGAGGCCGCGCGATCCGTAACGTGGCGCTCCAGACAGCTCGGCTACTCCCGCGCGCCTTATTTCCTTCGTCCGATCTGATACGACGGCTACGCGATTTCGTCATTCACACTTGAATAGCGGTGTTTAGTTTCAGTTAGGTAAGTTTTTAATCTCTCAGTGCGTTGTCGTGAGACACAGTCAAGTGACGATGGAGTCACAAATAGAAATAATTAGCAAACCCGGTGAGGTTTCGCAGCAGCTAATGTGTGTGGGATAAATAACATAATCTCTTCTTCTCCCTATCCCTATCTCGTCATCTCTCATTTCCCTATCTCCTCCTCCCCCTATCTTCACACCACTCCCTCTTACCGAATACCATATCCATCCCCACCCCCTCCTCTGCGTCTATATCATCCCCCCTTTTTAAACCATTTCATTCCCCCATTTTCTCTCTTCTACTCCCACTCTCTCTGATCTTTTGTTATTGCAATCGGGACCTTGATTGGGAGTAGAGAAATGGATGGGTATATCAGTTGGAAAAGGGTCATTAGAGAGACCTTTCAAGCTGCTCTATCTGTGAGGTTAGTAGCTTCAATGGCAGTACTTTTAATGGTTGTATTCTGTGAACAGGTATTATTATAAATTCCATCCTCTTTTATTATAAAGATGAGTGGGAAAGGGAAAACAAAATCGCTCATTTTTACATTCCAGCTTAGCATGTTTATCTCGCAGCGAGCAGAATAGAAATGCTTTTTATAACATGTTTATATCTTCTTGACAGTGTTTAAATTGAATACAAGTTAATTGTACCATGATCAAACTTTATTGATAGAAATCTCATATGACATAAAACAATTAACTGAAATACAATAAATGGAATGAAAATACAACGTTTCGAACGTGTGCGTGTTGCGTTCATTGTAAAGCTTATTGATGAACGATATTTTCTGTCTTTCCGTTGGGAGAGAAAACAAACAGTAAAATTGGTTTACCAACTCTCTAACACGCACGTACAACTGCCCATGGGAGGAACCTGGCGATTCAAGATTTATTCCACAATCTTTCAACGACTGTCCTTATACTTTATTAATGGTCATTGCGTTGCATTGCGCTTACGCCGCCCGATATTACAGCGCCGCAGTGGAGACATTGTTCTAAAAAACGAACCACGATCTGCACTTATGGTATTTGTTAACAATAAAAAATATAACGAACTGACATCAATTCTATCTTTGCAACGCACCAGAGAAATGATCACTACCTACAACACCATGGACATAAGAAAATACGGACAGGCTTCTAAATAAAAAATGTTTCATCTTAAATCTGTCTGGCTGTTTTAATATTGTATGCATAATGCCATCTCCCTCCTTATCGTATTACTTCGCTCCATTACAGTTTATTTGGTCACTGCAGCACAAATTTTAATTCGATGTCTCACCTTCAATGTCTTTGACAGTTTAGAGACGCATAATAAATAGTTTCTGGGTTTATAAACTTACAATAAGCTGATTGTTGAAGAGTCTAGAAGATGATCTGAGCTGGAAGCGTACTTTCAGTTCTTCTCAAATTCTGATATTTTCCGGTAGATTTTTCAAAAATTTTCCGTGATACAAACTTTCTTCTGATAATTACCAAGAGAACAAAGAAAGGATCAGCCAAATCGGTGAAGCCATTCTGAAGTGATGCGCTTTCATAAATGCGGCAATTCATTTTTATTAATATAGAAGATACATATAAACTCAAAAATGAAATTGTATCTAAAGAAAGAATAACAGGAGGATACCAAAGACTTGAACTATTATTTTAGAGCATTATTATCAATAATATTATAGAACATTAAAAGATATGGTAATACAGAAAAACAGTATAATCATAAAAGGTATATACTTACAATTTTCTACTGACTACTTTATAAGAGTGTTATCTTCAAAATTGTTGAAAGTTCGATTTCTGTACACTGGTCGTAAAATTTTTACTCATGTTTAGTACACTTCGTGGAAAATTAAGAACAATTCTGTCTGCTTTGGGCAAAAGACACGTCTCATAAATTGTGTTGCACATATGTCTACCTTCAAAGTAGATTGAGGGAGTGTAGTTGGTTCTAGTGGTAAATCATAATGCCTCTCTAGTATTTGAGCAATCTCTTTTTCCTAGCTTCCTATCATTCAAAGTGAAGATCTAATTGTTGCGTAGCTAATTGCTTTCCGGCACTTAATTAAATTGCAAGGAGGCCCAAAGTTCTTTAAGAGTCTTCCTGACATCAGCCTTGTAATAAGTGAAAATTATTGTTTCGTCACTTTCCTTTGCTCAGCTGAACGGTGAAGTCGTTTAGGCACTGACGATTCATATCATCATCATCAGCATCGTCATCATCATTACGGACTGATTATACCTGTCATCGTTCAGTGTGGGGCATAGTTCCCCTATAAAATTTCTCCGTGATGCCCTTTCAAAGCTAACGTCGATGCCTCTTCCGTTACTTCAAAATTATTCTTGACTGAATCCAAGTACTTTTTCTCTTTGGTCTACTTCGACTTACCCTCTACGGCCGTACACACGGATCTCAGCTAAGCGTGCTTCTCCCATGCATGTAGCGTGAGTCACAGCCTGTTTGTTTATTCTCAGTTACTTCTTGATTTCTTCATTATCGACACTTTCCTGGCATTGTTCCCACCTGTTAGTACTTGCAGTCATAATAAGATAACCTTAGTAAGTACAACGAAGAGTAAAATGAAAATTGCTTCAGAAATAAAGCACGTCACTTTTAACACTGACAAATCATACACTGGCTACTCTCAGTGGTATTACCATCTTTAAAATGGCGGACGAGTTACGCTAGTTGCCGTCAGGAGTGCTGCAACTTGTGTGTTAGCAACTCTTTGAAATTTAAGTTCGATGAACGATACACTATACTGGTAAGTACAGTCCAAAGACCAGGCCACATGCAACGATCTGTCTGCCCAAATGTCTGTGCACACCATACAGTTAGTTGTGCATGGACATCAGATTTGAGCATATCTTATGTGGCCGCAAACTTGCAAGTTGGAGGTTTGGGCGAAATTCCTCAATATCCATGGGTATGAACCACATCTGCTCAGGGAAACAGGACCATGTAGATAGGTGATCACCTAAAAACTGGCAGTGAAACGCGTTTGAGTCAGCTGTCAGATGAATCAAGTGTTTATCGTCTGTATATGGATACTGAGTTAATAAAAATGGCAGATTTACATCAGTGTTCTGAAACGCTCACTGTCGAATTCATTGAAATGTATGACTTTGTGGAGAATTAAAAGCATGGAACACAGTCATACGTATAAGAGCAGTTGCTTATAATTAAGGGCAATTTAATCGATGAATTACGATCGGTTTACACTTCATCAAACAGGGAACCGGTAAAAGAAAAAAGAAAATAATAATAATAATTCTTTGCGGATCGTACACAAAAAATAGGTACGCAAAGTAATAAAATCCAATCGATCTGGTGTCGGTGGATAGCCACATATTTACACGCAGTTCTTTCCTATGTTTTAATTGTAAGTGATACAGTAGTAGAAAATGTAGCGTAAGTGCTATTTTTTCTAAAGAAGGGAGCTGCCAGAACATTATGTAAAGATGATACGGAAGAGCTTGCTATTGTTTTCGGGAACAATTTATTTAATGTAGAAGTAAAATATCTCAAATAGTCGCTGTCTAGGGCCTGGAAAGTAATTTAGCCTATATTTAAATGAAGGTCTTCTACATGTTGGTAGTAGTTTTAGACAGGGGGCGTGAAAACTTGATACTGTACTGGTACCTAAATTGTCTTCATGAAATAATCTTTCAGGAGTGCATAAACAGACTTCAAAGACCAATTCTTGTCAGGTCTTGGGACGCATCAAACTGTCCTCTGCAATTAATATTTCAGGGAACTACTTGGCTGCCATGAACAGGTGAAGCTATGTTGCTCTTGCCTTGACTGACTCAAACTCTGAAGGACAGAACCTGTAAATGCAGTGAAATTTGGAAAGCGCGTGTTTGCGCTTGTTCATAGCTGCTCCCCCCCTGGCGCAAGATAATAAGAGCTCGATATTTGGTGTCGAAGTCGTTTTACCCCTATCGCATGGTCCTCCATACCCTAATTTTGGTATCGTATGATTTTTTGCTTGTATGCACCATTACGGCTACTTTTATATTTACAGTGAAGTTTTTCTTGCTTTCGTGCCAGTTATTCAACTCGGCTGTTGCAGCACCGCTGATCTTTCCCATCTGTCATGATTTTATTCAGCACCTTCATGTTCAAATGTTTGTTAAGCTTAAGGGACTTAACTGCGGGGTCATCAGTCCCTAAACTTAGAAACTACTTATGAACTACCTTCTTTTAAAGACGACACAAAAATCCATGTCCGAGGGAGAATTCGAACCCCCAACGGGGAACGGCATCGCGCATTGTAGCATAGCGCCGCCTTCATGTCAAACACGTATGGTACCTGTGCGCCTAAACTTTGTCCACTGATGCTCAGTACTGTCGGTGCTAATGACCAAACTTTCGTGCCAAGCTGTCGAATAGTCTTAAGTATGTCCCTTAGTTTTTGTTATGAAAATATTGTCCTTCATTTTCTTTGTTACTTCTCTGTACAGCTGTTTTCATATATGCTTTTGATGGCTGATTATTGTTCTACGCTAAGTCGAAAAGTTTGGGTCTATTTGCCATCAGCTGGTTGAAGATGTTACCTACACGAGTCGGTTCTCTATTTAAATACCGAGAGTTAATTATTAGATAAAGCACTTAGAACAATATCGCTCCATTTTCTGTCCCTGCCACCCATCTTAAACTCGCGAGTGGCCATCTGTGTGTAGCAGAAAGCTACTAAAGCTGTATTACAAAATTACGGGTTTGTTCTTACTACTGATTTGCATGAACTTATTTTTTTTCTATCTTTGAAGTTAGATTCATAACACCAACTAGAAATTTCATCCTACTCATATAATGTTAATCAGTCAACGACGTCACCTTCCCACTTTATCGATAACTAATAGCAGCAGATTTCTGCCCATCCTTGCAATTCGTTTACGTGTACAGAGGATAACAACCGCCATGTAACACAATTCTAAAGTACCGTGACGATAGCTTTGTCTGTAACAAGAAACCCTTTTTCTGTTTACGATCAAGGTGGCACAATGGTAGCACAATGGACTTACATGCAGGATGTGGGTGGTTCAAAACCCCGCTCTGGTCACACAGATTAGGCAGGCAGTTGCCGGGGTGGTTCCTTCAACAGGGCACGACCAATTGCCGTCCCAATCTTCATCCAAAAATTCTAGCGTCATTTCCGTCTATAATGACGAAGCTTTTGAATGCATGTTAAGCGCTAAGGTTCCTTTCTCGTTGTTTTCAGTTGTTGAAGAATGAGAACCACTAGTGACAGCGTGAGCCTAAGAAGGAAGGAAGCTCATGGTTTAACGTCCCATCAACAGCTTGGTCATTAGAGGCGGACCTCACGCTTGGAGTTTTGGGTAAGGACAGGCAAGGAAATCGACCATGCCGTTTGAGAGGACATCCCGACATTTGAATGGAGTATTTTAGGAAGGTCACGGAAAACCTCAATCTACACAGCCGGGTGTGAATTTGAATACGAGTCCAATGCGTTACCATTTGAGCCTAAGAGAGATGGCACTTTTTATTTTGATACAAATATATTAAACAAGATCATTGACGAAATACAGCCCAGAAATGTTGTGAAGCGTCTGTCTTGACAGTAAATTGAATACTTTAACACAACAAAAGGCGTTTTCTAAGAGAAACAAAGATGTCTGAAAAAGTCAACTAGAATACCAAAAAATCTACAACAAAAATAGTCTTTTTTATTTATGTGGAGTCTACGTTTGTTTATGGCGAGGGCAATGTGTCGATCCTCTGTGGATGAAGCGTCTACCCGCCATCTGTAGCCATTCTTACACGTTACCTTGACGACGAGTAATCGGTACAACTTGAGCACAACACATATCCGACGTTCAATAGCAGCCTTAACTTCACTTTCACTGCCGATACAAATGGAAACATAATAGGGGATATCGTAGGTATATAACAGGTGTCTGATCGCCACATTCGATACGCCAAGAATCGGTAATCGACTGTCACTGGTCGCCGGTTGGGAGGCGGAGAAACTTGTTGGTGGCGGTGACTCGGCGTTCCTGGGAACGGGCCGGCCGCGACGCGAGTCGTCACGTGCGAGGCCTGAGGGCTCCATTAGCGAGACTTTGTCCGCCGCATACCGGCTGTCAGGACGAAAGACGCGACCCGAGGAGTCGGGGACTCGACCTCATCCCCTCACAGTCACCACCCACTGCCAAGGTAGCAGCCTCCTGCCACAGAGTAGCTATCTTTGTCTGTGTTCCCGCGGAATCACACTCTAGACTTTGCAGATGACGCCGTCATTTACCTTCTATTAAAATCATCTGAAGATCAGAACCAACTGCAGAACGACCTGAATAAGATATAACTCTGAAGATAAAATTCGCAATTGACAATAGATAGTGAGAAGTGTGAAATCGTCCACATGAGTAGGAAAAGAAAACCGTTAAACTTTGTTTACAAGATAAATCAATCAAAAGTGAAGGCCGTGAACTCCACAAAATACATAGGAATTACTATTACTTCAGACTTAAATTGGAAAGAACACGTAGATAATGTCGAGGGAAAGACGAACCAGAGACTGCGTATTATTGACAGAACCCTTAAAACATGCAACAGAACCACAAAAGAAACTGCATACACTACGCTTGTCCGTCCGTGTTTGGAGTATTGCTACAAAGATAATAATCAAAATACAAATTACATGTAACATTCATACATTCATTTAATTCACATGTTTACTATAGACCATATTTGTGACTTTTCCAGGATCTAATATGAATTATATCTTTGGTGCGCTCACCCCTGTGAAACTGACATAAAATTTACATACATGTGGCGTCTGTTCTGATCCTGCAGTTGACACTCTCTTAACAAACATTTGAACATTTTTTTGCGAATACGCAAAGCTGAAATGTGCACCCAGCCGGGATTCGAAACCGGATCTCCTCCCTTCTAGGCAGTTTGGGTACTGTGGGCAGGGTAGAGCTGGGAATTTATATCTGTCGGGATGCACCTTGCAGGTGCGGTGAACACTGTGTACCCAGTCGTGCAGTGGTCAGTGCAACTGCCTAGAAAGCAGGAGACCCGGCTACGGTCGGGGGTTCGAATCCCCCCTCGGGCATGGATATTTGTGCCGTCCTTAGGATTAGCTAGTTCATAAGTAGTATGTAAGTTTAGGGGCTGATGACCCAGTAGTAAAGTTCCATAAGCTATACAAAGATTTGATTTTTTTTTTTTTTTAACCGAAAGATGTAGGTGTTCCTTCGTCCCAACTGTTGTAAATAATGGAACAGGGCAGAAATACTATCGAAGCGGTTTGACAAACTCTTTACCAGGCACTTAAATCAGATTTGCAGAGTAAAGATGTAGGTATAGTTACCTATAACGAGTATGAAACAAAGATAGAAGAAATTAAAATCTTGTCTGATTGGCATGGAAGTCAAGTAACCCATATCACATTGACCTAGAAATATCAGTTACAGGGATTTTATGGTTGTTTCAATGAGGTACATTAGCGTTTTTACCACCGATAGATTTACACATTTATTAAATAAAACCATTAGCTATGTGAACTCACTCTAAATATAAAACAAACGTTCACGAACAATATGAGATACAGTAAAACCATTAAAGACAGTTCCATGAAATATTGTAAACATTGTTCGGTTCGTTTAACATAAGGCTGTTACTGTTCGGCAGCAAAACGGCGAGCAGCTGTTACCATATCCACCTTTTTTTTTCATTCATTATAATAATAGCATCATAAGCCACAATGTACCGTCCATGTTAAAGCTTGCACCGCGCCCACGCGTATCAGACGCTAAATTTGTTATTCAGTTTAACTGTGGCTTTGTTATCGGATTAGTGGATCGGTGCACAATTGGCTGGATTCACATCGCAGTCGTACACTACACTCGCGATGACAGGCAATTAGCGTAAATTTTATCAGTCCCGGGAGTTGTGCTGGCTTCGCACACTGCTGTAGGAGTAGTACGGCTTGTAACCTGTTTGATACTTGTTAGCTTAAATGACGGTTCCACTGGAATTGGCGCAACAGTTATCATTTCCCTCTCTCCAATTGTCGTTCGTTCATACGTGGATATCCATAAGTCCCTCCAAACTCCTCCATTTTCACAGTGGTGTTAAGTAAATTTCATATTGACGTACAGAATGTGAACGGCAGCAGTTAATACACACAAGCATTGAACTCAGTCATTAAACAGAATAGGCTGCACGGTACGCAGATTTCTGAAGCGATATTCTTGAATAATAATTTTATAGATATATAGCCACATCCAATGTACTCTCGAACTTTCGACAAACCGCTGCATCGTATTTTACAAGAGCTGTCTGTAGGTTCTGTGGTGTTTTATTTATTTGGCCTAGCTGTCATGAGAACGTGAATATGTAACCTCTACGCCCTAGAGAGTCAGGTTGTCAGGTCTCCCATAATTCACGGGCATTCACGGGTTTCTACCTTATCTATTTTTTTTTTTTTTTTTCGTCTCAGTTATTGAAGAACGATTCTCACGTATTTGATTCAAATAGAACGTCTGACAATAAAGAACGGTTAAACCATTGTAACGTTAACATACGTGAACTATGAACTACAGTTACTTACTCTTCTTCGAAATATTCACGTCCCATAACTACGCACCACTTACCTCTCTGCGATACATGTCTTGGGAACGTTGCTCGAAGTCGTCCATTAGGATGGTATTCAAAAGCCTCATTACGTTTAGTTGGATGTCAGGAATCTCGTCAAATCTCTTTCCTTTCAAAGTGAGTTTGAGTCGATGGAGCCGGCCGCGGTGGCCGAGGGGACTAAGGCGCTCCAGTCACGGTCTGCACGGCCACTGCGGTCGGGGTTCGAATCACCCCTCGGGTATGAATATTTGTGCCGTCCTTAGTCTTAGCTAGTTCATAAGTAGTTTGTAAGCTTAGGGACTGATGACCCCGTAGTTAAGTCCCATAAGTTCTACAAACATGTGACCCTTTTTTTTTTTTTTTTTTTTTTTTTTTTTTGATCGATAGAATAGAAAGAAGTGTGGAGGATTGAAACGAGTGAGTATGGTGCATGCTGAAGTTTCACCACCCCGTTCTTTCCCTTTCCATCCCCCCCCCCCCAAACCAGTTTTTTTGTTTTTGTTTTTTTTTTTTTTTTTTTTTTTTTTGACAAAAATATTTGACGGCAGTAGCTGCCTGTGCGTGAGCGCTGTCGTGCAAATGGGACATCAACAATACTTGCCGGATTTGAGTCCTCCAGACTTCTTTCTATCCTTCGACTAAAACTCGCTTTGAAAGGAAAGAATATTAACGATTTTCCTAACATCCTACGAACGGTGACGAGACTTTTGAACACCATACCAAAGAAAGACTTCGAGCCACGTTTCCAGGTCATCTATTGCAGAATTCAGCGGTGCGTATTTATGGGAGGCGATTATTTCGGAGGACAGTGAAGTAACTGTAGTTCATAGTTCATCTACATTAATTTTACAGGACTATTCACCGAAATTTATTGTCGGAAGATGTACAATATTGTGTGTCTCGTCTGCAACATTTTCCGATTATTAACGATTAAACTTCGATCACAAAGACCTTTTGGGTGATAAATCGTACTTTATACTGGAAGATTGTGTACAAAGTTCTAACTGTTTGATGGTTACATCCATCGATGGTCTGAGAGTATCGATATTTATGCCGTAGGTGTGCGACTTAGTTCAGCAGCATCGTTACCAGGGGATTGCCCAACAATCGAGAAACTTTGGGATTTATTACGATGTTTACGGTTGGCGCGGGAAGAAGTAGTAGTAGTAGTGGTGGTAGTAATAGTAGTAGTAGTAGTAGTAATAGTCAACAGACCTTTCAAGAAGAAAGTTGTTGCGAGATCACGCTCCGTAATAAACTGATTAAAATTATATTATTGAACATGTTGAAGTATTTATCGCGTGTTTATAGAAATGGTAGGAGTGTACGGTAGTTGATTCTACCCAGAATAAATATTCCGCAGTGTGAAATTAGTGTATCTACTCAGACCTGATGGACGGAATGGCCGCATGGTCTAAGGCTTCATGCTACGGACTAGGAAGCAATTTCCGCCGGAGTTTCAAGTCCTCCCTCGACCATCAGTGTGTGTGTGTGTGTGTGTGTGTGTGTGTGTGTGTGTGTGTGTTGTCCTTAACGCAAGGTAAGCAGTTTGTAACTCTAGGTTCTGATGACCATAG
Source organism: Locusta migratoria (assembly GCA_026315105.1). Lineage (NCBI taxonomy): Eukaryota > Metazoa > Arthropoda > Insecta > Orthoptera > Acrididae > Locusta > Locusta migratoria. The sequence continues at coordinate 217,807,579 of CM048748.1, forward strand.
CAGTTAGTTCCAATTGGCTTACAAACAGTTGGACTTTTCCTTTTTTTTCGACCTGTTTTGTTATATATTCTTATTTAGACGTTCAGATTTATAAAATATGAAGAATTACAAGAACAGATGTGAAGTTCTCCATAGGACATGTACAGGCACACACACACGGTCCTATATGAACGTTCATATAGGTTACATGTTTCGATGGGTGTATGATGTCCACTCTTGGAAAACTACTATCAAGTTCGATAGCTGTCATAGATTTACCGGCGAGGCACATAAAGGCTAAAAAAGAATATCAAAATAATTAAAATACGTAATTACGCTTAGCTTATGGTGAATGTTTGTGTTTCCATTCTCTTCTCCGTACGAAGAGAGACTGTGAAGGAAGCATTCATTAAGCCTGCGATGCTGCGTATCTTTCTCGGCGGAGAGTGCAGTAAGTGGTATTAGCCACATATGAAGGGGCAAGACATTGATTACCGCTTCTATCGACTACGAGTAAAGTTATAATTTATGAAAGTGCTAGAATACAGGAATTGTACAATTTTGTTTAGTTATTTCCCAGGCGTAATGCAAAGTATGCAACGTTCACACTAGTGAACTACTGGGTTATTTTGGCCACTTTTTACAAAACATCTCTATTTTCATTTTGGAAACCTGACAATCGCAATGCAGAGATGTGTGGCCGTTTACCTAACATTGGTAGAGATTAGAATTTCGTTAATTCGTTCGTGTATGAAGACACTCAAGCGTTTCACCCCTAAATTTTAGTAATTTAAGAAGAAAAATATTTATTTTCATGTTTATATACACAACGATTGGGGCATTTGGGTTAACTCCATATGAGATCATTGGGCAAGATATGTTTCCTTTATCGTGTCTAACATAATGTTCAAACTGTTTACTACTTTAGAAATTTCACGATAAATTCTAAAGGAATTTTCAAATTAATTTTGCTTTTCCTAAACTTGATGTAATAATGTGAAAGCTTTCTGCATGTACCATAACGTAGACTTGAAGCAACATTACGCATTTTGTCAGTGCATTTTGTCTAATTCCTTCAGCATCACCTGATTTTCTTAGGCTGCACTCCATTATCCTTGTTTTGCTGTTGGTAATGTTCATTTTATACGCACCTTTCAGCACACTGTCCATTCCCTTCAACTGCTCTTCCAGGTCTTTTGCTGTATCTGACAGAATAAATATGTCGTCGGCAAAACGCAATGTTTTTAATTCTTCGCCCTGAACTATAATTCCTTCTCCAAATTTCTCCTTGCTTTCCTTTATAGCTTGCTCAATGTGCAATTTGAATAATATTGGAGATAGGCTACAACCCTCTCTTACTCCCTTCCCAACCACTGCATCCGTTTCATGCCCTTCAACTCTGACAACCGCTGTCTGTTTCTTGTACAAGTTGAAAATAACCTTACGCTCCCTATATTTTACTCCTGTATGTTTCAGAACTGGAAAGAGTTTATTCCAATCTGGGAAAAGCCTTCTCCAAACCTACAAATACTAGTTATGTAGGTTTGCCTTTTCTTTATCTTCTAGGATAAGCCGTAAAGTGAGTATTGGCTCCCGTGTTCCTAAATGTCTCCTGAACCCAACATGATCTTCCCCGAGGTCGGCATCTACCAGCTTTTCCATCCCCACACTTGTGTACTAATAATTGTCCAAAAATAAGCGCTTTCGGTCTGCGAGACCGCACCTGGGACATTAAGAGTTAAGGACCATAGTTATGGGAATTTACGATACTGCATCTTTTCAAAAAAATTATTTGTTAGTTTGCTCCCCGATTAGATATGAACTTGCTAGCAACAGTTCTTCTGTGGTGAGTACAGATAGTTTTCATTCAACAGAATGCGACGTCGAGTGCACAGGGCTAATAATTTGAAAGAGTGTTCCGATAGCGGACGTTACAGGGAAAAAAATGAGAAAAAAAAGAGGAGGTTGCCGTAAACGGAGAGAGAACAGATTGGAGCACAGCGGCTGCGGGTGGGCCAAGTGAGCTCGCTCTCTCGGCACATTCTATCTAAATTAAACGCTGCCGAAGCCGGCTGCCTTCATGCAGTCTATTAACGCGGCCATTGTGCCCGCCTGACGGGCCCGAAGAATAGCGCTAATCTTCCGTATTCATCGCGCCGCGGCCGTGTAATGAAATCAAAAGACAGGAGCGCGTGCGCGCCGCCGCCATCGCGCGCGGCGTTCGGCGGCGGGGGGCCCGTCGACGTCAGCGTCGACAACGCGTCGGCGGCGGGTGGGCGGGCGCATTGCAGATTACACCCCCGCCTGTAATCTTGAGCCTCGCCGGCGCCGCCGCCGTAATCCGGTGTGACGCGTTATTGTTTTCATTACGACAGTGTCACGTTGCGACTTATCTCGCCGCGCGGCCCGGCCCGGCCCGGCCAGGCCCGACCCGACCCGACCCGAAGCGCCGCCCCCCCCCCTTTTGCCTCACTTCATCAGGCGCGCCTGTTTGCCGTCAGCACCGCCTGTATGCGCCCTCCCCCCCTCCCCATCGCCTACCTCACCCGCGCCTTTGCCTCTGTACTCCTCCTCCACCTCCTCCTACTCCTACTCCAACAGCCCCAACTCCGCCGTTCACTTGCTGTTTGCCGAGGCGTAGACGTAAAGAGGTGTACTCTTCTCGGGACCTCCTTCTCGCCTTCCAAGGTGCATTGTTCTGTAACACAAGGATTACCGACTTTAATATCGTGTAAACAGCTCCCAGCAGTTTTGCAATATTGGTCTTGCGGAGGCCAACGGGATCGTACGTCTGGCGTAACGACAGTGCCGAACTAATAACGCAGCTCAGGTGTTGTTGTTGTTGAGGTCTTCATTCCGCAGACTGGTTTGATGCACCTCACAGCGCTACCACGTTCTATGCGAGCTTCTTCATCTGAGAATAAGAATGGCAACCTACATCCCACACACTTCCTTCCAATGTTCAAATGTTTGTATAGTCTATGGGACTTAACTACGGGGTCATCAGTCCCTAAACTTACAAACTACTTATGAACTACTTACGAACTAGGACGGACAAATATCCATGCCCGAGGGGGGATTCTAACCCCCGACCGTAGTGGCCGTGCAGACCGTGACTGGAGCGCCTTAGTCTCCTCGGCCACCGCGGCCGGCCCTTCTAATGCTATGTAGACGATTGCTTGATGTCTCAGAATGTGTCCCACCAACGTATCCCTTACTCAGGATATGCAAAAAACTCCTTTCCTACCCAATGCTGTTGAGCACCTATTCGTTAGGTACCAGTCTTTATCATTCCTCTGTAGCACCATATTTTGAAAGCATCAGTCATCTTTATGTCTCTGCTGTTTGTCTTCCACATTTCACTCTCGTGCAATATTACACTGCAGGACAATGCTTTCAGAAATGACTTCTCAACATTAATTTAATTATTTATAATTATTTATGTGGTGTCTGAAAAGAACAGACAACAGTCAACAGCAACTGTCAACAGCCGTCTGGTGCTTCAAATGACTGGGGCGTCACTTCTTTGAGTGCCGGAACTTTACAGTGGTGCCCTTTCTTGCTCTGCGTCCAAAGAGAGAATTTGGCGCCCCGGTTTGCCACCTCCCCTCTTTTACATATATTATCGTTACAAGATTAGCTTGTTTGCGTTTTCTCAACTTCAGCTGAAGCGTCTGCCTACCAAGCTTCTTTACACTTTTGTTCCAACCTTAAAGCTGAGTAATTTGTTTCTAAAAGATACTGAACGTTGTTCATTTTCCTTTGATAATAAACACCAAGAACATATGTACACGCACGTGAACACCACAGTATGTAACTGATTATACTGCTGAGTGACTGTAACAAAAGGAATCTGGTGTGATGAAAGGTAAGCTACCTTCAGGTCACGTGACATTGTAAACCGCACACCCCTCCTAACTTTACGCTTACATGAAGGCTACTCTCCCCCACATCTTCTCTGTTAAATGTTTGTTACAAAGAAGAGTATAAATGTCATTTACCCTCAAAATTGCGAACCATTTGCTAAAACGCCCAAAGATATGTGGCAAGTAACAATACAAAAGTCATTGCTGTTCCCGTATGTGTCAGACATAAGATTGGGTTTCAACAAATTGCTTGTAGTGGGTTTCGAACCTACTACCTTCGACAGAGCAGCGCAATGCCGGCAACCACACGTATATTCTTGCTTGGTGGAGACTAGTGACATCATTACTATTGAAACTTCCTTGCAGATCTTCCTTGAAGATTAAAATTGTGTGCCGGAACCGGGACTCGAAACTGGGACCTTTGCCTTTTGCGGGCAAGCGCTCTACCGACTGAGCTATCCCGACACGACTCACGATGCCGTCTCACAATTTTACTTCCGCCAGCACCTCGCCTCCTTCTTTCCAAACTTCACAGAAGCTCTCCTGCGAAACATGCAAGACTAGCACTACTGGAAGAAAGGATATGATGGAGACATGACTTAGCCACGACCTAAGGGATGTTTCCAGAATGAAACTTTTCACTCTGCAGCTGAGTGTGTGCTAATATGAAACTTCCTGGCATATTAAAATTGTGAGCCGGAACCGGGACTGCCGCGGTGGCCGCGGGGACTGAGGCGCTTCAGTCACGGTCTGCACGGCCACTACGGTCGGGGGTTCGAATCCCCCCTCGGGCGTGGATATTTGTGCCGTCCTAGTTCGTAAGTAGTTCATAAGTAGTTTGTAAGTTTAGGGACTGATGACCCCGTAGTTAAGTCCCATAAGCTTAACAAACATTTCAACATTTTTTTTGAATCGGGACTCGAACCTGGGACGTTTGCCCTCCGCGGGCAAGCGCTCTTCCGATTGAGCTATCCCGACACGACTCACGATTATTATTCATAATCGGATCTTCTGTAGGCTTTTACGGTGATGCGTCTTATATTTTACCAAATATGATGTGTTTTTGATGAGTCTTCAATGCCACAAAAACAAATATCAAGGGCGGATATTGCCTTTATGGACGATTTGCGCATGCGCAAGGCGAGATGCGCAGTAGCCCCGTTGATTTGCTTCTGGACCATTCGTACGTATCCACCAGAGTTCGAGTAGCCAGGAGCTTGTGTCATTACCAACTCCAAAGCAATGTTAAAATGGCGATTTCCCTCGTCCCTCCCTGCCGCGGGAGCGCCCATATTCTACCTCAAGGGGGTTCAGAAAAGAATTTGCACAGCCGCGCATGCGCATTGCAACGCTGCGACCACTGCCGCCTTAATTAGGCTGTCGCGCTACGACTCGTATACGTGCTGCCTCCGCGACATTAAACGTTTCTCATGCAACAAAAATACTTTGAATGTGCGTATAAAATGATAGTTTAAAAACTATTTTTATTTATTTTATTTACTTTTTCTTTAGGTAAAATTTCCGGGCTGATGGGCCGTGGTCCAGATGTGGAACTTCCTCCCAACGTTTCGTCTCCAACTGCAGGAGACATCTTCCAGGGTCTTGCCGGCTACTGCCACTGTGGGCCGAGGGGCTCTCGCATTTATAGAGGGAATAGAGGGCACCACCATACGTGATGCTGACTTTGTAGCTATCTCTGGATGACGTCGTCATTCTCGATTAAAAATAATTGATTGTCATTCACTGATGCAGTGTAGACATCCATATTTTATATAACTTCAGATCTTCTTCTTTCCTACAAGCTCGTCTCGTTAAACTTTATTTCATGATTTCCTTTTTGAAAAACATGTTCAGTCACTGCCAATTTTTCCGTGTGGCCCAGACGACAGTTCCTTTTAAGTTCCGATATGCGAGTGTTGACGCTTCTTTTTGTTGTACCAATATATACTTTACCACGGCTGCAAGGAATTTTATAAACCCCAGGTGTTGCAAGGGAGTGACGTGCGTCTTTTGCTGATCTCAAACATTCTTTGATCTTCTTCGTGGGTCTGTAGATGGTTTCGACGCCATGCTTGGCCAATACTTTCCCGATTCGATCAGTAATCCTGCCTGCTAATGTACGGCAGGGAATCTTTTCCAGCTTGTTGCCGTTGTTGCTCAGAACTTCTAGATGCTTCTCTTCTTTGATGGAGAGCTCGATCTATTTCCTTGGCACTATATCCATTTTTCTTGAAGGCCGACCGTAAGTGATTTAGTTCGTCCTCCAAGTAAACTGGCTCACAGATTTTGTTGGCTCTATCCACCAAGGTTTTAATGATACCTCTTTTTTTTGCCTGGGAAGATGGTTTGATCCCCTGGAAGACCCTGAAAGATGTCTCCCGCAGTTGGAGACGAAACGTCGGAAGGAGCCGGCCGCGGTGGCCGAGGTGACTGAGGCGCTCCAGTCACGGTCAGCACGGCCACTACGGTCGGGGGTTCGAATCCCCCATCGGGCATGGATATTTGTGCCGTCCTAGTTCGTAAGTAGTTCATAAGTAGTTTGTAAGTTTAGGGACTGATGACCCCTTAGTTAAGTCCCATAAGCTTAACCAACATTTGAACATTTGATCGTCGGAAGGAAGTTTTACATCTGGACCACGGCCCATAAGCCCGGAAATTTTACTTGAAGACAACGCCGGCCGTGAAAGTTTACATTGTATGATTATTTACTTTTTGTTTTTAACTACGAGCTTCTATTCGGGGGTTCACTGAACCACTGAACACACCGACGCTCCGCGCTGAGTACCGAGCTGTTTACAGCGGTACCTTTTTAACAGTCGAGGCAAGCGCAGCAGGGCACGGTGTGAACGTGCCTGGCCGTGTGCTGGGCGCGGCTGCAGCGGTGCCGGCGCGGCGTTCGGCTGCGGCTGCGGCGAGGCGCGGCGGCTGTGCGGCATGCCTGCTTGGCGGCGCGGCCGCTGCTATGCAACGCGTTAATATTTGTGGCGGGCCGGCCGATATGGCGCAAAACTAATTAGCCGGCAGGTATGCGGCCGACGGCTGGAATTCGGGGCGCGCGCTGGCCGCCGGCGTCGCCACTGTCGCCACCGCCGCGCCGCGACCACTACTTGTCGCCAGGGGTGCCAACCTGACAACTTTCTGCAATGTTCAACCGAGTTAACTTCAGTAAAATGCACTAGCGGGTTCTACCACCTACAGTAAAAACTCGTTGTTACATCTTTCTCAGTAAATTACGCAGCACAAAACAATTAGGGTATCGGGTGAGATATAATACACAGTATACATATGCTTACGTAGTACATTATTTAGATATTGGTTACAGTTGCAATTTGAGTGGTTTACACGGCTTTTTCTTAGAGTTTGGTATAAGGGGCTACCATAATGGCAATAAAAAAAAAAATCATCCTCATTGCCATCTAATATCGTGTGTCATCACCACGGACGGCTAGAACAGTTGGACATCAGTGTGGCATAAGGACAGTATGAACTTATAAATCGTCTCTTGAGGGTGATATGGCCATTCTACCATGAGTGCAATTTCCAGCTCTGCAACCGTTGTGGTAGGTGCTGGTCTGGCTGCAATTCGTCTGTGAAATGAATTCCAGGCATGCCCAATGGGGTTCTGTAGCAAGCGGGACACTCCATTCGTTCAATGCTTACAGCTTCAATCATTGTTGTCCACCACTGCAGTTCTGTGGGGACGAGCATTATCGTCCACCAGAAGGAACCCATTCCGGATCTCGTCTCTATACCTGTGAGCCGTCAAAGCGCCATTCTGAACAACGTAGACGTTCGCAAGACATCCAAAACTCACTCCTGTCCACACTATTCTTCCACCACCATGATATGGTGATGTTTCCTGAAAGTTTGCAGGATAGCTCCTAGTTCCACTCTCTCTGCAGATGAGGGAACACAGTATCTGGACTCATGTTTGAATACAACCCGGTGCCATTCGTTAATCCTGATGTTCCTCCACACAGTTTCAGCCGGCTCAATGGTATCGTGGGTTTAATATGTCACACGCCTCATGTCTCCTTGCTTAGAGGCAACTTTCCCGAAGGCGACAATTTGTGCGCCGAGTTGCAGTCAGCCTCCTGTTTCGACGGGCAGATAACAGGAGATAAAGCCATCTCGTGCTGACGTACCCATAGACAACCTTCGCCTTGCCTTAACGGTTCATGTTGCATGAATTTGCGTACAGGTTCACTCAAATAGTGTCGAACTAGCTAAATCTGATGGTTTCACTGTGACTCACTCTTGTGTTGAATGAACGGGAAAGGAAATGAAACAGTCTCACAGGAAAAAAAAATCATTTACTGTAAAACCAGCGGACTGAGCATTTTTTTTTTTTTTTCTTTTTTCTTTCTGTTCGTTTACTGCATAAGATAGACCAGAGAACAGACTATAGAGCATGTGTCATATAATTTTACAAACTCCGGTAGAATATCTGAAAACTGTACAGCCTCAGCCACGGACACCCTTAAGGCCAACTAGAAAGACACGTGATGTCACGTAAGCAAGGTAGTCCTGAGCCGGCGCGATAGCTAGCTGATTGGCCGGCCGCTGGCGCGCAACCCACTGCCTCATAGCGAGTAGCCACTCAGCTAGCGATCGCGCCGACTCAGGACTACCTTGCTTACGTGACGTGACATGACGTACGCGCCATGGCCTTTCTCGTTGGCCTTGGGATGCCCTGACACCGAGTCATCCATCATATAATTGCTCATGAGTAAAGCTGTCGTTTGTAGAAGTATGTCCATTTACTCCACCAAGCTTATGTCCATCTCTTCCTCCTATATGCTTCCACATTTCGCTCTTCTTCCCTTCCCCACCCTATCCACTCTATACATCTCCCCATTTTCTTTTGACCATCTTCACCTCCCTCACCACTGCCCACATCCTTCTTCTCCACAGTTTGAATCTGCCAGGAAGTTTCAACAGAAGGATTCCTTGCGGTTTTTAGTTTTGGTTGTAGAGTGAAACTATGATATGTAAGACATATACCTCAAAATTCATAGCAAGATTCCACGGGTCAATGTATAATTGGGACTTTATCCCGATAATGTGTGACATGCAATGGAGTTGAAAGGGCGAAAGCGTTGACAGCATAGTCAATGCCTTTCTGGGAGATCAAGATGACTGTATGGCGTAAGTGGTTGAAAGTTACAGACTTTTATAAAATGATACGTGTTTTTGTCTCCAACCCGCAAATCTTCTACCCCCATTATTGTTATCAATCGTCAGTCACCATAGCGCACAATGGTAGAGTCAGGAGATGTAATGCTGGCTGGTTGATCTGTCCACAAATATTACTGAAAATCACAATACCTGCTTATGGCAATGCGTACGACGTCAGCTCATCAGCATGTAACCCTAATTCAACCATCGTAGTGATGCAGGGTTGGTACGCCTTATCCCTTTTCTGCCTGCATCACCACTAAGATGGGAATATAATCTGGAGACATCGTGGTCAGATAGTGTGCCGCTTTTTCCTTTTTATCGGGAATGCTAGATCTGCTTCCGAATTTGGTATTGGATTCCACTTCCCCTCCACTCACTGCCGGTACACTGACAGCCAGCCTCTGAAGTGTTAGTGTCGTTTTGTCCTTCCGTATCATTCGGAATTTGCGGCAACAGGACAATGCGTGACCGTACGCTCCACGTAATGTTCAAGAGTTGTTCGTCACCCACTAACAGCATCGCTGCCTAGGCCGCCTTCTTCCCCTGATGTAGAGCATATAGAATACGTCTCGTCGATGATCACGAAATGACTGGCACGGAAATAACCACCCGCTGATATACCAGATAAGTTGCAACTTGTGGAAAAGGCATGAACTGCTATAGGTCAAGACAAAAGAGTCAGTTTGATTCAATGTCGTGGCATGTAACAGCGTTATACTCACGAATAATGCTAAAGGTTGTAATTTATTAAATGACGGAGTATAATTAAAACTGTGAAAAGAAAAAAAATTAAATATGTCGACTTCCTCATTGCAGTCGAGAATTCTCCTGCTCCTGAAGTATTGTTTAACGGAAATATATTCCACGAAGCGCCAACAACCTGGGTCAACATACCAAAGACCACATAGGCGGGCCGCAAACTATTACTAATCTGTCAGTGCGTTGAAGTCAGACACAGTCAAGCGACGATGGAGACAGAAATACAAATAACTAGCAAACCCAGCAACGCTTTTATTCTTTGAAACGATTGACGCGCGGCAATAAAGACGGCGCAGCTGCATTCGTAGCCCCGTAGTCGTCGGTTAAATTCTAACAGCGGTCACAGACTTCAAGACTGGCTGCGGCGGCGACGACGAAAATAAAACATTTTAAGAATCATATTATAAAATAACAATATTTACATGAACATCAAATATGTACACATCTAATATATAAAGCAGAGTGTCCTTATATTTGTACGTGTTGCATACAAATCTACAGTTTTGTCCCAACCTTTATGAAATTTTGCACACGTAAGCTTCAATCCATGAGTACGGTCGCCGCAAGTGTAAGAATGACATACGATATATAGTTCACGAGATATGACGTTATAAACAATGAAATGTGTCTGAAACTGCTGCATTTAGCGACAGTGCTACTCAATTTCCCCTAAACCACTGTCCGATTTCAACCAAGTTTGGTACACATATCCCTTACGTGACGTAACAATTGCCATACGAGTCCGAAGAACATACGACACATGGTTCAAAAGATATTCCGTTATTACCAATAGAAATCGCAAAAATGCCTTATAATGCGGCGACACTTTCGAAATACACTGTATGAGAATGACAGTACTTAGCGACTTGCAACAAACTTTAAACATAAAAATTATTTCAAACCTTTGTTAAATTTTTTCTCGCTGGCAACCATAGTAAAATGATGAAAGGAAAAAAAGTTTCTCGTTTACTACTTTTCCGCTGTTCATGGAGTGAAACTACGGCATTCGGTATGGCGTTACAATTTATAGTTTCTACACTAAAACTTGTAGCCACAGGAAATTTTACAGAGAGTATACACACATATAGATGAAAGTAGCTTTTAAATTTCATCATAGTACGACACGTAGTTTATGAGATATGAGTACATAAACAGTAACGTTCCGCTGTTCATGGAGTAAAAGTACGGCATTCGGTATGACGTTACAATTTATAGTTCCTACACTAAAAATTGTAGCCACAGGAAATTTTCCAGATAGTATACACAATGTAGATGAATGTACCTTCTAAACTGATCACAGTACTACACATAGTTATGAGATATGAGTTCATAAACAGTAACGTTCATGAAAAACCGCCCCATCACGCACCAAGTTTTAATCTATTACTTCTTTACTAGTAATTGTATTGCCACGAGATATTGCAGAATACAGCCCTTATACAAATGAATATACAGCTGAAAAATGGCAGGAATAATTGAGTAAATACCCGGGCAACGCCGGGTTTTCAGCTAGTCTTAAATAAAAAGTTTAGTTTTTCCTATTTACAATTTCGAAACAGGGCTGACATAGGAAAATGTAGTACGGCTATCTTGTCCCACTACACAGTGTACTTTCCAGAAAAAGGTAAACACCTGAAACGCGATCACACCGAAAGCCCGGTTGGTTCTGCGACGACCGACGGTGCATAACTCTCAACGAGAAGCGACGCCAGTGTGTACGACGCCTGCGCACGAAGAGCTTCTCCCGTGAGCGACTGCCTGCTCTCCGGCGCCTGATGTACGCGTCCCGGCAGCCGGATCGCTGTAATTGCAGCCGCCTAGCGATGCAAGGCCCGAGGGCGAAGGAATGCGCCTCCGCTATTGATCGCCGTATGGGACGGAACTAATGCCGGCCCAATTGGTTCCGAGTGCATTAGTGGCTGAATTACGTCGTGACCAGATCATTAGACCTTGCGGTCGCGCTGACGCAATAATTCGACGCGCACGACGACTTCACTGGGCGCCTCGATTTAAATGTGCTCCTCTCTCTATCTCTCTCCTCCGCGCGGATGTGTGTGTGTGTGTGTGTGTGTGTGTATTCCCAACATTCAACCATCCACTCTGTCTCTCTTCAGCTCTTCCCCGTCCCCCCTCGTCCCCTCACCCACTTTCCCCGCGTCCCTCCACATACACCTCCTCGTCCCGTGGTTTACTATCGGCACTCTAATTCGGCCAGAGCCCTGGCGCTTTCAATGGAAATGGACCGGATCGAATGCTGCGTATCTCAGGACACGCTACTACGTAGCTTGAGGAGCCCATTAAGAAGATGGACCGCGCGAGGTTTTACAGTGTTGTCGGAGTTTCTGATAATTCATTCGAGGCCCTAATTGAGTGGAGTAAATTATTCCGAGAGTAGTTGTTTATTCCGCCGCGCCGTTTTCCTCGTTATCGAGATATCGCCGTGCTATTTTCCACAGGTGCAACCAATTATTCTTTTTCTTTTTTCTTTTTCGCTTCATTGTAGGTCGCTTTAAATCGGCATAAAATTCTTTGTGTGACGCGATAATTCTGGGAATCGCTAGAGGACTCGACTCTGGCACTTTTTTGTAAGGGACGAAGTCTTTCTAGAATTTGTATTCTTCAAAACGAAATGGCAAGATCACAAATTAATAATTTATTGCATGACGACCGGTTTCGTTGAAATGTGTTTCCATATTCTGGTCATATATTTTACAATCTAGTAATCTTATTAATATGGGTATAAAATAATAAGTGCGATATAGCACTTAGTCACTACATAAAAATACACAAGTTAAAATACAACAATTTACAAAATACAGATGAGTATTTTGCAACCTTATACTATTACAAATGAAATATTTTGTTTGATATTAAAGTATGTCTAGCATATTATTATTATTTATATTTGCAGATATTGAAATTGGGAGCTAAATTAAATATATGAATGTAACTGTTTATTAGAGTCTATTAATTTACTGCAAGTTCAAGGTCCTGCTAAATTTTCTCCGTTACCGACATTTTTGATGTTGTATTTGGATGAGATCTCAGGGATTCAGGACCGATTTAAGGCCTTTCATTGGTTTCACTACTAAATAAACTCATACAATATTTTTGTAAACACTTCTCTATTGAAACTCTGTGGAATAAATTTCACACATATATGAAATGTTACGTCTGTCTTGCATGACATCAGATATGAGACTCTACATCAAGTATCATTTGTTAGAAAAACATATGAACAATCATTTAGTTATTTTCTCATAGCGATATTATTAACAGTTTTATAATTTATTTATATACATTTATGTATTTTAAATACAAATGGTTAAAATTTTTAAAATTCATTCATTCCGCTCAGCCTCCTACTGGTTTGGCAATCTTCTGCCGTAAAAATAAGTGCTATGTTGCACTTATTATTTTATATCCATTTTAATAACTAGCTTTTAAAACATGTATGACTAGATGATGGTGACACAGTTCACCGAAACCGACCGTCATTCAATAAATTATTAAGTTACGATCTTGGCATTTCATTTTGAAGAATACAAAACTATCAGATCGCCTCCATAATCGACAACGTCAGGAAATCTTAGAAATTTGTCATTGGAGCTTGGGGTTGATCTGATTCATTATTACAATAATATAATATGGCCAGTTCTACTAAAGAAACTACCTACACTAGAATTACATAACCTTCAATGTTTTGGGGATTGTCACAAAGTATTAAGACAAAATATTCACATATCTATGTTAGTATGTTACTTACGGTACTTTAACACTTTGTACGTATGGAAATCTTCCGTTAATAGCTTCTAAGGTAATATATCCATCTAAACTTGTTATCTTGCATGTTTTGTAATCTGGTCTGTTATGTAAAAGCTTTTTAAGCCTATTAGTTCACTAAGTCACTTGATATGGATTAATACCTATTTTGTCACTTATTTCGAATAAGTTGAACATATTTTAGAGCATTTGAACTTTTTTATTTTTCAGAAAGCACTACAGAATTCAAAATAGATGTTGTCATGAATTATTAAAACACGCCTTTTATGTTGTCATTTTCACTTCTTTATTTGTTTGTAACTGTCAGTGTCGTTCTGTTTAAATGGTTCTAAAAGTCATATCTGTTAATTTCATGTCAACAATATATGAACCAAAGATAAAATTTACGATTTCACTGTTTCTAAAAACCAGATTGCACGTAGCCTCTTGGTCAGTTGATGTCTTAATGAGGTGCTAGGAGCATGTATTGGTTACAAACATTGTTACAGGGAGGTCACAGAGACTATGTACTTGAGAGTGTAAGAGCCAAGATGACGAAATGTTTTAAAGTTTTCTTTGTTTGTGAGTTGATTTTTGAAAGTGAATAAAGTCATAATTCGTGGCTATTAGTGAATTTCATTTCTCTGCTTCAAATATGGACCTCTTCCATTGTGGGAATCATATTCAAAGACAACAAGACCAACTGAAATTACAATTTTCCATCGATATACTACAGAGATATTGTGTATTACGCTACCATATGTACTCAATGTTCTATCGTTGTCGTATTATGATGCACACAAGTAGAGAATTCGTCACATATTATGAGTAGCTGGGATGCTACAAGATGCATAGCAATAGGTGCGATTATCCGAAATGGATTAGTGGCCATTAACAGCTATACTTATTTGGGAGAAATAGCTCACCAAAATATATACGAGGTACGTCCAGAAAGTAAGTACCGTTTGGTTATATAAAACAAACTTGTACAGAACAGAAAAAAAAAATTTATTATACAAAACTCTACAACTGTTAAACTATTTTTCTACATAGCTGCCGAAATTTTATAGGCACTTGTCATAGCGTGACACAAGTTTCTGTATGCCTTCTTCATAGAAGGTTGCCGCCTGTGTATTCAGCCATATTGTAGCATGTTTTTTCAGGTCGTCATCGTTGAAGTGTTGACAGGACAAATTTTAGGTGTAAGAAGAGGATTTCCATCAAAAGGTGGTGTTTGTTTCCACGATAGTGCCCGACCTCATGTGGCGAATGTGACCAAACAACTCTTACGGGAATTTCACTGGGACGTGTTTGATCATCATCAGTACAGGCCAGGCCTCGCTCCTAGCCACTTTCACCTCTTCTTACACCTAAAAATCTGTCCTTGGTGGTCAACTTTTCAACGATGATGACGAGCTGAAAGAACATGCTACCACATGGCTGTATATACAAGCGGCAACTTTCTATGAAGAAGGCACACAGAAACCTGTGCCACGCTATGACAAGTGTCTACAAAATTTCGGCAGCTATGTAGAAAAGTAGTTTAACAGTTGTAGATTTTGGTACAATAAATATTTTTTCTGTATCTGTACACGCTTGTTTTATATAATGAAACGGAACTTACTTTCTGGACTACCTCGTATATATGTTACCAATTATGTGTCAATCCCACTGTACATCTGATGATGAGTTGTGGGCATGTCTATACCGGATATGGAAAAAAGCCGAATAGAAAGAAAAGGCGACTGTTTGTAGTTTTCTAGAAACCTTTATTCACCATAGTGTTCCTCATACATAGCAGATAAAAGTTCTATCGAATGTACTGCCCTGATAGGCTTCGTGGTCATATCTTTTCCAACTTCCAGAAGTGCTATTCCAGGAGGATTCACAGGAGAGCTGTCAAGTTTCGAAAATATGAGACGAGGAGCCGAAGGTAGTAAACCTGTAAGGACAGGCCGTGAAGCGTGATCTCAGTGGGTAGAGCGAAAGGCACAGGTCCCGGGTTCTAATCCCGGACTGGCACAGTTTTAATCTGCTAGGGAATTTCAACAAGTGCATTGCTTGCCATGTGGTGAGGTGTCCTCGGCGGGTCGGGTCGGGTCGAGTCGGGTCGGGTCGGGTCGAGTCTCCCATTGCTGTGGCGTCGGCGGCGGGAGTCCGGGCAGGCAATTAGGAGCACAGTAATTCCGGGGAGGCGGCAGAGGTAATTAGCGGTGCTCAGCTGTCGGCGGCGACATCAAGGAGGGACAACCTGACCTCTGGCCCGCGCGGCCCCGCCTATCCTACCTGTCGCCGGCACAGACGCGCGCCGTAAATGCCGGCCGGACACTCGACACCTGCCGGGTAGGCCGCCCCCTGCCCTGCGGTTGGCCGCCCGTGGCCGGCGCATATTTTATACATGCGCAGGCTCGGGTCCAGCGGCTCAGGGAGCGGACGCCCGCGTACCACGGCCGACGTCCGCCGTGATGCGAGGCCGGGCGGCGCCGCCGGGCCCGGAACACCGCCCTAATGCCTAATGCCTCTCGGCCAAATTAACTCTGCCCCCAGCCCAGGCGGAGGAGCGTCACACTGGCCACGGAACTGCCGTGGGGCCTGGTTCATTTAACTTCGTCATCGTTCAACCTCTTAAATATTTTAGCAATGAAAGACAGTCATGGTTGCAATATTATTATTGACTAGCTGATAACCCGGTGTTGCCCGGGTATTTATTTATTTATTTCTACCATTTTCAGGCATGTATTCATTTGCATAAGAGCTGTATGTCTGTAAAATCTGTTACGAATATAGTTTCATTTGATTCGATTTGTTTTCTCCAGGGAAGCCAAAACAGTCTTGGTCCAACCCGCCACTGCCCGCACCGAAACTACGTTTATTGTGCGGTATCGCTCCCTGTATATCTAGTAAAGCCAACCAATGCAGCCGGCCGCGGTGGCCGAGGGGACTGAGGAGCTCCAGTCACGGTCTGCACGGCCACTACGGTCGGGGGTTCGAATCCCCCCTCGGGCATGGATATTTGTACCGTCCTTAGTATGCCGGCCGCGGTGGCCGAGGGGACTGAGGCGCTCCCGGTCTTCATGGCCACTACGGTCGGGGGTTCGAATCCCCCCCCTCGGGCATGGATATTTGTGCCGTCCTAGTTCGTAAGTAGTTCATAAGTAGTTTGTAAGTTTAGGGACTGATGACCCCGTAAGCTTAACAAACATTTGAACATTTTTTTTCTCATGTTATGCCTTTTACTTACAAGACATGATCATGAAAATAAAAGAAGAGAAACCAGATCGAAAACGGAAAGACTTAGGTGTTCCTTTTTCCCGCGCGCTATTAAAGAATGGAAGCGTAAAGAAACATCATAACGCGTTCACCCTACGGGGCATTCTCAGAAATTCTGGAAAATGAAACGGTTGGGGGCAGAGAACTTAAAATCCCAATGTTAACGTTCATAATCCCACTAAAATTAATAGAACGTTTTCAAACCTTAAAATAAGACATCCGATGAGTAGCACTAAAACAATTGTAGAAATATATCAAAAAGCCAAGATCGCTGGTCATCAATATTTATTTAAGACGACCGGTTTCGCTGAACTATGTCAGCATCATCTGGTCCAATAAAATCATTTTAAAATCATCTTGTCAATCAGTTGTTATATAACAATTTACAGTGCATAGGTGCACTATGTCATTATAATAAAACATAATTATCTCAGTGAGAGACAATAGCAAACTCAAAGTTTGCTATTGTCACTCATTCTGATTATTATGTTTTATTATAATGACATTGTGCACCTATGCACTGTAAATGATGCTATATAGCAACTGATTGACATTACAAGATTATGGCCTTATAAAATGGTTTTATTGGACCAGATGATGCTGACGTAGTTCAGCGAAACCGGTCATCTGAAATAAAAATTTAAGATCAGCGATCTTGGCTTTTTTATATCTTTCTACAATATCATAATTGGATCGCCTCCTAGAACGTAAACCAACTCAACTAAAACAATTGCTAGTCACAATCTAGAAGCGTCAAATCATTAAAACGGATATGGTTGACAAAACCCGTCAGAATCCTATAAATAACAGGAGAACAGGGGTAGCGGTGGATTATCCGGGCGGTCTAAAGCACCACGCTGCGGAGCGCGCAGTTGCTCGCCGTGGAGATTCGAGTCCTCCCTGAAGCATGGGTGTGTGTGTTTATCCGTAGGTTAGTTTACCTAGGTTTAAGTAGTTTCGAAGCTACGGACTGATGACCAAGCAGTTTGGTCCGATAGATTTACAAACATTTGAACATTTGAATTGAAGCCGCCGGGCGGAATCGAACCCGCAGCCCTCTCTATACAAATCCGATCCCTTACGGCTGAGCCACAGACAGCTTCCCAAACACGTTCTGACAGACACAACAGATAAGATGCATATGGCAATGTATCTTTATCAAAATTCCTTTTAATTTTCAAACGCTTGGGCATCTGGAGTTCCCACAAATTTGGACGATTTCGACAATGATGAGTAGGCGTCCTCTCCCTGTTAGTCATCCTTCTTCTTCGTGATATATATTTTGGTATCCTGACGTTTAGTCTGAACAAGGTTGCACAGAGAAAAGGGACACCAAATGCTCGCAGCTTGTTAATAAATTAAAAATAAGTATAACTCTTTCACGTACTTTTAAAAACTGTGACAGTACTGCAAGGGACAAAATAATAGTAGGGAGGGGTAGGAAAGTTTGAAGCCCTTAATCTTACGGGAATTAGTTAAACTACGAGTTCGTGTACTATGGCCAGGGCGAAGCTGGGAATTTGTATCTGACGGGAGGCGTGCATGGGTAGTCATTGCAGGTGCGGTGATCACTGTGTCCCCAGTGGTGTAGGGGTCAGCGCAACTGCCTAGATAGCAGGAGACCCGGGTTCGAATCCCGGCTGGGTACACATTTTCAGCTTTGCCCAATCGCAGTTGATGTCATATATTCTATGAATATTAAATAATAACAGCTGCAGGATCAGAAGTGACGACTGTTCTTTCGGAACAGACGCCACATGTATATATATAAAATAATAAACACTGAGCACCTATGATCGCCTGTTACTAAATATATCGTCATGACTTAAAGGGACTTCAAAGGCAGTAGTACATTTTATTTTGAAGACGCAGCGCTGGGTCGCACGTTTGAGAGTATAAAACTTCGTTTCTGCGTCAGCGACATCTTGGTCGGGAGGTTCGCCTATGGAAACAGCTCCCTCGCCGTTCCTCTTGTTAGCGACGGCACCCACCCCACGCAGAGGGCACCGAGTCGCTCTTTTCCCCCGCAACAAGTACCGTAGCCACCCTCAACTCAAATATCGCCAGCCTAGTGTTTTACATTGCAGAGGATGAAAGAAAAGAAGAAAATCCTCTTAGAAAACTCATATTGCTTGTCCATTATGAATGCACATACATAATACATCGCCTCGAGCGTCGTTCTTTCTAGCTTGCGTTTGTATAAAACCGCGCGGCTGAAGTATAGAGCAATCTGTGCACGCGAAGGCTTTGCTGCCGCTATGGCTCAAACTGTCGTTTAGATGCTGCGAGAGGTTGTGTATACCAACCCGTGAGAGATAATTGAAGCACACGAAAGAGGACACTGTGATGTGGTGCCTATGACTAGTGGACAGTGTGGTAGGTTGCCACGCATGGGGTCCGGGTTCGAGTCCCGATTCGGTGGGAGATTTTTCTCCGCTCGTTGACGGTGCTGTGTGGTCCTCATCATTATTTCAACATCGTTGACAAGCAAGTCAATGAAATAGCATCAGTCAAATAAAAACTTCCAGCATGCAGGCTGAACACAACCCCAGTTCTGGTCTAACAGTCATAAATGCCACTAGATCATCACCAGCATATGACAGATTCACCTGCACAACCGACCTTGGGCAGCAGTGGACACACAGATTTTCATCAGGTCAGCGAAGCACTGTCGGGCTTGGCTAGCACTTGGTCACCGTCCGGGTCCGCTAGGCACTGCTGGCGATTGGCGTGCGATCAAAGAGGTTAGTCTCTGGTGATGCCCTAACACTGAAAAAGTTAAGCCAGCAAAATGCGTATTTCCGCATTTGTTTGTGCCCAAAACATTGGTCGTACTGTGTGGTCAAGTATCGTGGGTATAGTCGTTGAAATGTGTATGTAAGCAATTACTCAGATATGACTATCAATGTAGTGGCTTTACATAAAGAGGGCAATATTT
This sequence comes from Locusta migratoria, assembly GCA_026315105.1. Lineage (NCBI taxonomy): Eukaryota > Metazoa > Arthropoda > Insecta > Orthoptera > Acrididae > Locusta > Locusta migratoria. The sequence goes on from CM048748.1 coordinate 217,827,334, forward strand.
ACACGGGATTATAACCGAGAAATCCTTGTTTCGGGCACAACAGCATGGACCCTCGGCTTCAGCCAGTGACTATTCTCATCATAGACAATGCCACCTGTCTTAATTGAGGAGCAGCCTGACTGGTAAGCAGCGACTCAAGATAACTGCCAACGACTGAGAGAGAGGTGAGCAGACAAAATGCCCGTCCATACCTCATCCGTCGACTATTTTGGGCTGAGAATGCCGCGGCATGACCGTAGGGTCATTTGAGGGGGACAGCCAGGAAATGTTCAGTGCTTAAACTAAGGTAAGCTAACTTAATTACAACACACACACACCCATGCTACAGGGAGGACTCTAATCCTCGACGGCGAGCAACCGCGCACTCCGCAGCGATGCGCCTCAGACCACTCGGCTACTCCACCGCTGGTAGTACCCTTCCTGACATCAATTATTACCTATTAAGAATCGAATAATCACGCCTCACTGAGATACATTCAGATGTACTTACAGATAATTAGTTGGATACTGCTTGTAAAATGTTGCTTGCGAACTATTAAGAAATAAGCAATAATACTTCATATGAAAATGACAGTCTAGTTCTCAGTAAAATTTTTACACTTTATTTTATAATAAGGTGAGCGGTTTCGATCTTAAGCTAAGATCATCCTTAAACCTATTTGTCTCACCACCAACCTGAGACAAATCGGGTTGAGGATGATCTTAGGATACGATGTAAACCGTCACCTTATTATAAAATAAAGAGTAAAACATTTTTTTTTTCGAAGTAGATATATTTTCCTGTTATACAAGGTCGCTGCGTTCCGAAACGAAACAATATTTTCCAAACTCCTCAATTAAGACTTCATTCTCCTTGCAGAAGTTCTACTGCAGGAACAGTAGAAATATTGTAAGCGACAATCTTTCTTCTCTCATCATTTTGTGAGTGGTGTCACCGAGAAAAAGTTCCGTGAAACTTCGTGAAAAGCTTGTTGCACGGCTCCAACAGAGAATAATTTGCAAATACTGCCTTAAAATAGTATAGGTAAGTTGCGCAAAGTCCGTTACGCTGCCTTAACGAGACCATAGTTCTTTAATGTGTATGTTATTACAGAATTTTAAATGTGTTACTAACTGAAATGTCACAAATAAATTTTTTGCTTTCTCTGGGAGCAGTTAGGTACTCACCAATCGCCATCGTGCTTGACAAATGCCTCATTGTACTTCGAAATTATGTAGGAAAATTAAGATATGTCCTTAATGTCTCATTCTATTTTTTCCCCTTTTCATGCACAACTCTGCCCACAGTCGACAGGGAGCAATTATTTCCCAACTCCCCCTCGTAGTTCAATAGTTCATCTACCTTAATGTTACACGACTATTTTATAGTCACAGATTGTAGGTAAGTGAAAATTGCGAAAGCGGTTCCATGAACCCTCTACCAGTGATCTGTAGATGTAGATTCAGAAAACTACCCCTAGCAGTTGCAGCGGTGACACTAGGTATTGCAGCTCGCAGCTCGCCCCTTGCTTTCTCAGCGTCCCCCCTAGCTGCATCTGCTTCGTCGGCGTACCGCCGTATTATTTCATGAGCAAACACATGCATCGCAACGACCTTTAAAAAATTTATACCCCCGAGCTATTACACTCGGCGGGGTTCCATCTCAGTTACATATTTTTTACAAGCGAGGCTCGCCGCCTGCAGAAAGGGCTGCTTGCGTATAAAACCGACCCTCCGCTGTCCCGTGTCCCTTAGAAATGCCTACCCCATTCTGTCTGTCCTCTCTCTTCCTCTCCCTTTCACCATCCATTGTCGGGCCCTTGTCCTTCCCCTTCTAGCCTACGCACGATATACGGCTCGAGGTATGCCACAAAGTCGTACCTTTCCTCCTTTCTTTTTTCCCAATATATAAACGACTTGAGTAGGTTCTAATGGCCCTGCCCACCGTATTATAGATGGTAACTCCGGGCGCTAATGGATTTTCGGTGTTCGTGATCGATATTTCCTCCTGAACAGCCGCCTATCGCACCCCATCACAGTGAGGGTAGAAGCAGACTTTATCCCTATATTTCAGCATTTTATTACCCCTGGCGACCAGTTAAGCAATGAGACTACCTACCACATATCAGGTGGTACTCACTTTCAAATGAAGTGCACCACTCGATGGGTAAGAAGCTGTCAGACCAGTCTCTTCCGAAACTTTCTCCCCATTTTACACCTATTTTAGCAGTGACTTCCAACATTTTATAGACCAACGACTGCTTTGATATCTTTATTGTGATCAGGGACTACGAAGTTTAAGAAAAAGAAACTGTATGAATCTAAAAATAAAGTTTATTTAATATTTTTAACATATTCGTCACGTTCAAAAGTAATACGAATTCGAATCATTGAAACATCTAGACCTTTGCAGGGTATTTTAATAAATTCAGTTGGGAAGATGAAAATTTGTGCTGAACAGGTTTTCGAACTCGGATACGTCTGAAAGAGGAGAAACCATTTTAGAAACTGTATTCGTGGCCCCAACCGGCAATTTACCATTTGCGGGAATACACAGTTCCGAGCTTGTGGAAATATTGGTCATGAAGCACTATGTGCTACATGTTGGGAATTTGTTCAGTTAGGGAACTGTGCCTAGACAGGGGTGACCACTGACCAGAAAGGGTAAGTATGGGTTAGAATACAGGACCAGCACAAATTTTCAACTGCGCCATTGAATTTATTTGCATGGTCTGCAACGGTCGATATGTTTGGTTTGGTTGGTTTTTGGAAGGGACTAAACAGCGACGGGAATCAGTCTCGATATGTTTCAGTAGTATTTCGAAATTCATAATGTTGTGGACTTTATAGTCAGCTAATGGTGTCTGTTCTTTCTGACATATCCGAAATAATCAAAAATAATATAGCACTGTTACACTAGAACATTTAATGAAACATTAAATTAGGTTTGCAGAAACGTTATTTTACACCGTTCATGGCCGAGGTGACTGAGGCGCTCCAGTCACGGTCAGCACGGCCACTACGGTCGGGGGTTCGAATCCCCCCTCGGGCATGGATATTTGTGCCGTCCTAGTTCGTAAGTAGTTCATAAGTTTAGGGACTGATAACCCCGTAGTTAAGTCCCATAAGCTTTACAAACATTTGAACATTTGGTACACCGTTCATGTGTCGTTAATCCTTGGGCTAATAACATTGCTCAAAGCTACACGCATATCATCAGTTACTTTCAATAGATTCCTGGATTTTTTTTAAAGCAGGAAACCGTTTTTCAGCTAAATAAATCACCGAGAACGTCGTAAGATTGCAACAGGCGATTTCCGGATTGATATTGGATGATTTTTCTGCCCTAGAGGATGGATGCAAATGCACTACCCCAGTTTCTGTCATTTTGGAATTCAATAAGCGTTCACAATACTTGGACATGACTGAATAGGCTATATTTATAATGATACCGATATTATCCACTTCTATGGTTCCTTTTAATACCTTTATTTCCGTCAATAACCACAATTTCTCGTCGTTTTCACGACCGGTTTCGGTCAGTGATGACCATTTTCAAGTATACAGCTAATCAGAAACAGAAGGACAATTTAGTAATAGACTACCTTATAAAACATAAATAATTCATTGCAGTCATCAGTACATAAACTTGTTTCAAAAGATATACAGCATACCTTCTATGGTCACTAGTGAAGTTATCAAGTTATTGTGTATACACACTACAATTGACTGAATACATATCAAGGAATTAAAATGAATTAAGGAAACCCTGTGTCGTCCGCGGACCATACATTAGCTCTTGTATGGTCCTCGGACCACAAGTTGTGAATCACTGCGTTGTAGAGACCTTCCTCCTAAAAATAAGTAAATAAATAAAAATAAAAAGAAAGCAACGAGGCTCTACGTTTTCTTTTAAATAACAATATTTCTTTTATCACCCTCAGAGTCCGAAGTATGTGAAAAGAATAATCGAAACATTTCTCAAATTAACATGTATCTTTACATCAAGCAAAGTATAAAAGAAGAAATTGGGAAAGAATAAGCAATAAATTGCTTTAAAGAGGTGATTTCACTTTCGAATCACTGCGGTATACGGCTTTCAATCACCTATATGTGATATGTTCCATCTTCAAGACAGAATGTGAAGGATGCCTGCTATCCTGTACTGTAAAAATAACGTAACACCTTCAGCCGTTTTAGACATTTTATTTCGCAAACAATTTCATTGGGTAGTAATTTCGTGGTCTTACTTCATAATTTAACATTGGTTTTGATGTCACAGGATGCCCAATGATTAGCTTTTGACAGATATTTTCCATGTAGTATTTACTCCGTAATTTGATCCTTTATATTATGCCTTTCCTTCACTGTTATGTACTCTCATTGCTGTTATCTTACTCAGGGGCATGAAGATTACGTTGTGAATTATCGAAACTTGAAGCAAAATAAGATATCTATAACTTAACGGCTGAAGGAGTTTAATTTTGACTTTATATGAAGAGCATGATTTTCAGTAAGCTGCATAACGACCAGCTCGTTCTACATCTACATAGATACTCTGCAAATGACATTCAAGTGCATGGCAGAGGGTTCATTAACCACTTTCTTAACTTTTCTCTACCGTTCCATTCTCTAATAGCGCGCGGGAAGAAAGAACACCTAAATCGTTCCGTTTTCGATCTGATTTCTCTTATTTTATTCGGATGGTCATGTCTCCCTAAGTAGGTGGGTGCTAGCAAACTATTTTCACATTCAGAACTAAACGTCGCAAACAGATCACACCGCAATGAATAACGTCTTTCTTTTAATGATTTCCACCCCAATTCGTGCAACATTTCCGTGACGCTTTCCCCCCCGTAACGTGATAAAACAAAACGAGCTGCCCTTCTCTGAACCTTCTAAATGTCTTCCGTCAGTCCCAACTGGTGAGGGTCCCACAAGGGGCAACAGTACTCCAGGAGAGGACGCACAAGTGTGATGTAGGCAGTCTCTTTGGTGGAGCTGGTGCTTCTTCGAAGCGTTCTGCCAATGAAACCTAATAATTGGTCCAGTCAAAGTTGTTCGTAATTGTAACTCCTAGGTGTTTGGTATAATCTACGACCTTAAGGTTTGACTGATTTATCGCGTAATTAAAGTTAAATGGGTTTCTTTTAGTGGTCATGTGTATTATTTCACACTTTTCTTTATTTAGTGTCAATTGCCAATTTTCACACCATGCAGAAATTTTGTCTAAATCGCTTTGCAGTTGCTTTTGATCTTCTGTTGACTTCACTAACCGATAAACGACAGCATCATCCGCGAACATATTACTGCCGCTAATATGACAAAAGGTATGTTGTAGTACGAGTGCACATTCTTTTCGATGTATAAATGGATACGATGGAGATCTGACGAAACTTTCGGTTGGAAGCTCCCGCATATTTCAGCAAAGCCCAGTCGCGGCCTTCGAATTGGGCTCTTGAGCGACAGCGCTGGTGTATCTGTCGCGAGAACTTTGGAATTCCTCGTTGTTCCTGCAAACCTTGTTTGCCCCTGAGCCGCGGCTCCGCACGCACTCGGAAACTCCCAGATGCAAAGTGATCCGCGGGTAGACTCACTTCTGCGACTGTAGTATCCAACTTAGAACACCAGCCGCGGATAAACAGAGTCGAGGGTAAAGAGCAGAATTTGAAGGCAGCAGCCGGAGCAGCTGAAGAGGAAAAGCCTTCGGCAGCGCGGGGTTGAGCACGCCTCCGGGGGCGGGTAATGCCGAGAACTTCGTCCCGGCAAACACACAAAGGACAATCTTCCTCTCGGTTCTTCGGTAAATGTGTCCGCGACAAGACGGACGCCTGCGTCGCCCCCTCTCGGGGATTAATCACAGTGGAATTCCGCCGGTCATTGTTTCTACAACTATTTAATCGGTTGCTTTTCTTTGCTCGATTCATCTGAAATATTTTAATCCGTCGAAGACTGTTCGTTATAAGTAAATCAGTTTTGCCATATAAATAATGTAAAATACTTCTTAGGTTATACCAACGCACTAATATATATAACTCAAAACTAAAAATTACTAACAAACTTTGCAGACATACACTTCAATTGTAAATAATTAATCAAAATGTAAATAATTAACAAACATACCAAATTATAATACAATATTATACTTCATATACTTAAATATTAGAATATTAATTTTTTTTCCAAAATATTGTATAGCACTTTTGCAAACGATTCTATATATATATATTTCAAATTAACTTGTATATAACCACAGGCCGATAAAGAGCCAGAGCATGCTCTAAGAAGGCCCGCTCTTCCCCCTATGGGAAGAGAATGAAAAGTGCTAAAAAAAACACACAACTAAAAAACCTATGCTTTTTTATGTTACTTGATTCTTCCGTCACTTATTCTTGATTTTAAATGTAAATCACAAATTTATGTATGTTATAAAGTTGAAAATTATTTCGTTTGTTTGTTTTCCACACCATAATATCAATACCTGATTGTCATATTTAAATAGGAAACACTATAAAATATTGACATTACCTGAATTGCAGGTTGTGGAGGCGATCTGATAGATTGCCTTTAAAATCAGAAAGCCATGATCGCAAATTAGTTATTTTACGACGAGTGGATGCAGGTTACCTTATTCATAAGGTAGAAGTTACAGATATGAAGTTAGCAAGAATGATTGCATGTACTAAAAGATGGCAGGAGGGCGTCCATAGTGAGGAAATCATAGAAAAACTGGGAATGAACACCATAGATGAAGCAGTTAAGAGTCAACAGACTGAGATGATGGGGCCATGTTAAACGCAAGGATACCTAAGAGACTCATGAGCTCGGCAGCGGAGAGTAAGAGGAGTCGAAGTAGACCAAGAAGAAAGTACTTGTGTATTGTAGGCGAGAAAAGGTTTCGTAAATGCTCGTTATTATATGTAAAGTTCGTCGTATGTCCTTAATTCATCGCATTTCCGAATACTAGAGCAAAACATCATACCAAGTTTCCCGGCGTAAATCAGTCTGCCTCAATACAGCAATACTCGGTTATTATCTGTAATAATGTATTGTATACAACCTTTTGAGATAAGTTTAGTCCCCTTGACGAGTACGATATGAAAGCATTCTAACTACAATGGGTCATTAATTACGTGAAATATTAAATGTGTTATTCGTTCTGGAAGCTGTTACATAAAAGTCGTACAACAGTTGTTAGCAAATTCCGTCGTTTTGGGTATTTTCAAGCTACTTGGTGGTTACAAAAAATTGAAATTTACAGAAGCGTAAATGTGAAACAAGAATAAATTAAAAAAAAAACCTTATATAGAATTTAATATCTCAGTTGGAGTAAAAAAATATTGCGCGCATATGACATTATGTATTCCAATCATCAGTATGGAGGAAACAGAAGATATCAATTTTAATGATCATTTCGCACAATCATGGACGTTTATAAATCACAATTTAGCATAGATCACGCAAAAAATTAAAAAAATATATAAATTGCATGTTACATTTCCACAAAATGACGTTACAAGTTAATCAGACTTTAAGTAATTACATAAAAAGAGGAGAAATAAGAAATTATTGCGGGCTTTGCTATGTCACTGTGAAATGTTAAATACATTAAAATACTATAGTGCAACACTCAAAATCGATCTTTAAAGAAAAGTTCAACATCTTAAAATAAAATTGAGTCAAACGAAAAAAAAGAATAATATTTATCGCAATTTACCTAAAAGAAATACACTAATCGTCAAAGACATTTCTGCATATGGTTAATCCACAAGCGGGAAAATTATACGAAGACAATGCACTTTTAAATGAGGGAAGATGAGTGTATGTGAGGAAACAATCGTCTAAATTACAGGAAAAATAATTGTTTAATATAGACATTACAGCAGTGACTCGATTACAAAACGGTTGTAGCATTTCTTTCGTCAGTTCGACGAAGGACTGCGTGTAACACTACAACGTCAGCGAGATTATACTCTTACGGACAAAACACTGTCTTCCAGTTTAAGCTCTGTTCAAAATAAAAAGCCGATTAATAAGTTAATTATTGAACCAGGATATTCGTATGTCAAATAAATTAATAACCTAGTTTCTGCACTGTTTGTATGAAGAGAGTCCAATTAAAAAAAAAAAGGATAACATGACATACTGTCGGTGACTGGCAGAGTATGTGAGTTATGAACCCACCGATACAATTATGAAACTAGTATTATCTTCCTGAATAACTTCCGAAGTTTGCGCGGATGTTTGCAGACTACTGTCCTACACAGCCCTTTCCCGGACATCCTCGTGAGTGCTTGAAAATGAAAAACGCTGGATAATATTCGCTGTTTCATAATACAGAGTTCTGTTCAGCAATTTATGAATGATACACAAGCAAGTATTATCAGAAAATGAATAATTTCCTCCTCTGATACACGACGCTACTAACCCTCCACTGTATTCCCCCGCCCCCTTCCTTTCTTCCCCCTCCCACCCTCCCACACTCCCACCCTCCCTCCCTCCCTCCCTCTCCCTCTCTCCCTCCCCCCTCCTCTCTCTCTCTTTCTCTCTCTCTCTCCCTCGCTTTTATCTGTCCTCGATGCGCATGAAGCCCTTGCAGTATTGAGAGCCACACCTCTGCGCTGTATTAGGCATTTTAGAGCCACGCCGCTGACCGGTATTTCATAATGTTGACGCAGCATTCCGAACGTCAGAGGAATCCACAATTCGTAGGCAGCTAACGATCACAACAGCAAGGGCATATTCCACTACAGTTGACCACGAACGATCATGGAGTATTTCCTGCTTACCGCGTTCGAAATTTGTCAGCCAGCCTGTCTTCTGTAACGATGCACATTTATAAATATATCGAAACTTATTTTAAGGGGACTCGTACCGCCTAAAATAAAAATATAAAAAAAATTACTTTCATGAAAATAACGAAAATATGGATATTTATGCTTAGTTTTGTGCTGGTTTTGTCGAAATATTCGATTACTTACTATTTTAAATATATATTTGAAAATAATCATGCACTAACATTTCTGAGAATTTTGTTTTCCATCATTTCGTATATTGGCATATCTTATGGAACTATATAGTCTAGAAGGCTGTGGTTTCTTTTGTTTTGTAGAGAACTATCCGTTTCGTAAATTGCCTACACTAGCGGTACTGCCGCGGTGGAGTAGCCGAGCGGTCTAAAGCGCCTTGCTGCGGAGCGAGCGGTTGCACGCCGTGGAGGTTCGAGTCCTCCATGGGGCATGGGTGTGTGTGTTGTCCTTAGGTTAGTTTACCTAGGTTTAAGTAGTTTGTATGCTACGGACAGATGACCACGCAGTTTGGTCCGATAGATTTACAGACTAGCGGTACTTCGCAGGGAACTCTTCGAATCGTAAATTTCTGTTTGCTAACATCAGTTATCCACTAACCGCGTTTTAGATTCTGTATTTGCTGGAAGTTCAGTCTTTGAATCTGGTGCTTTTCATGCTGTTCTTACTTTTAATGACGGCTGTTCTGGAAAACTACAGATTCTGTAGCATCTTGAAATCCATAAAGGTTGGAACACAACTAAAATGTGATGGACCAACCGCGAAAAGGCAGAGATTGCAAAAAATAGTATGTCAAACTAAGCCAGATCCATATATTACAATTTTTTATTTAAACTCAATTTTCTCGAAATGTCCCTTTTTCTCATAAACTTCTGAATCTACATCCATTAATTATTTACCACATAAAATAATCGTAAAATGATGTTGTAGCTCTAGTAGTATTTACTATAATAGTTAAAATTCAAGAAATTGAAATTGTGAAAATTTACACAAAAATATTATGTTTAGGAAAAACATAACTTTTTCCTTCCGGCTGTTATTTAAAGTAATTGTAGAGCAATACTGTCACAAAACAATGGAGAACATGTGATAAAAACATCACATTTATATAGCCTACAATTCGTGAGAAAACGGGGCATTTATATAGCTACTTTAACATTGTGGGTATAGGGTGGTACGTCTACCCTAGACTCATGTATGTCCTTGGGTCGATAACATCCGTGGCGCCACCCGACTAAGTCGCCTGGACGGGCTGACCTGCACAACCCATGTGCAGGTGGGAGGTATCGAGCATCACGTAGGCGCAGTGAGAGAGGCTGACATTCCCATGTCTCTTCTTAACGACGTGGAAGACAGCGTAATGTAAGGCGAGGAGAGAGGTACATAGCTGAGAACAGTAAACTGGATGTTTCTATAGAGAGGGAAGACTTGAGTAATGATATGCTAGAAAAAGTAATTGCTATGCACGTGGAAAACATGAAGGATCAAATATTAGTGTTTGAAAGAGCTCTGGGAAACTTGAAAACAAATTAGAAGCGTTGGATAATATTCCACCGGAATTTCTAAAATAATTTGGTAGAAGTTCCAACGAAACGTCTATTCACGTTCGTGAGTAGAATGTATGACACCGGCAAACCACAATAAGTCTTTCGGAAAACTTCATCCACACGATTCCGGAGATAGAAAGAACAGAGGATTGTGGAAACTGCATCAGACTCAGTAGATCATGAAGCTGTTGATGAGGACATATAGAAGAATTGTTAAGACCAGTTTGCCGTTAGGCACTGGAATGGTAGTCCAGACACTTTGCCTGATGATGGAAGTAAGACACGTTCGTAGAACTTGTTGACTTGCAAAAAATTGACGAAAGATATTCGTAATGCAACGAATAGTGGGAGTAAACTATGATGAAATACGGATAATATAATTGTACAATAACCAAGACGACATAAGAAGAACACAACACAAAGTTCTCGGATTAAGAAGGGTGAAAGACAAGAATGCAGCCGTCTCATCATATGCATTGAAGAAGCGACGACAAAATTAGAAGAAAAGGTCCGACAGTGTTTTAAAACCTCACTGCAAAGAGTAGCAATGGTAACATTTTTTGATGACATTGCGATGTAAAGACAAAGTGAGGAACAATTACTGGATCTGTTGAATTGAATGAATAGTCTGATCAGTAATGACGAAGAGTAAACCAAAAGACAAAATAATGAGAAGTTAGCAGATATAAAACAGAGAGACTTTAATGATCACTATGTGTATGAAAGGAATACTATTAACATGGAAGTAAAATAACTCAGGATACACGAAGTAGCGAAGACAAAAAGTAGATTGGCACAGGCAAATACAAGTCTACTGGTACAAAAGATTGGATTTAATGTGCGGCAGAAATTTCTGAAAATGTACATTTGGAGCACAGCACTATGCGGAAGTAAACCATGAACAATGGGAAACGAAAAGATACGGAAAAGAATTGAATAATTTGCTATGAGCTGGTCCAAATATAAGTTTGAAAATTAGGTGGACTGACAACATAAAAGATGAGGATGTACTCCGAAGAATCTATGAGAAAAGGAACATATCGGAAACATTGACAAGAATAAACCTATGGAAGCGTCTCTTTCCGATTTTTCTGAAATTTGGATATGTTATAGCACTTTAAAAACAGACGTATTTTTTTTAGCGTGGTGAAACTCATTGAAGGGCGCGGAACGATCTTTTGAAAACGCGATAACTCAGAGGTTCTTAATTATCCTTCTAATAGATTAATAGAACTTCATTTTTATAACAAAATCTCGATCTCTTTAGGTGTAGTTGTCCCCCTCAATTTCATTCCAATATACCTGTGACGAATTTCGTCTATTATCAAAAGATACTGTCATCACGAAAATAATTAAGATGCCTTCACAAATAACAAAGTTATCGCAAATTTTATATTTTAGTCCACATTTTGGATGGACCGTTTCACTCCTTAAATATGTTTTACCGCCGTGAAATAAAAAAAAAAAATGAGAAGATGGTGCTCTTTACTTTTTCATGTGTTATAACACATCCAAATTTAAGAGAGTCGGTGGCTGACGCTTTCATAAGTGAAGGAGATAAGAGAGATTGGAATGCACCGAGCAAATAATTGAGGACGTTGGGTACAAGTGCTACTATGAAATAAAGAGGGTAGCGCAGAAGAAGTGAAACTCCTGCGGCTCACGTCTGATCATGTCATTTAAAATGAAGAATCAAATAAGAAAAAATAAAGAAAATGAATACTTAATTGTTCGTAACTTTGAATAGTAATGATTGTTATACCTGACAATTGTTATAGTAAATACTGTTTAGCGTGAAGTACTTATGTTTTCTGTTGATCAATCCTCTTCCATTTAGTGTTCATCGTCGAATTATTAAAAAGAAAGCAAGTACTTCTACAACCAGATAATTCATCTAAAACAGTGATATTGAATGGAAACGACTTCGGCTGTATGGTACTCGTTTATGGAACCAACTAGTTTCGTAGCATTAGAGCCACATCATCCAGATTAGTCGTATACAAAGAAGATCAAATACTAATAACAATCATGTTATGGTAATTTATATTTGGGCTAAAGGTATGAAAACTGGGGGGGAAATGTAATCTTAAATTATTTCATATTTTTGTTCGTGTTTGTAGACGACCCAACATTTTGTTTCAGTCTGTGTGAAGACTATAGCGCAGGTCCTGTTCCATAAAATGTTGAATAAATTTAATTGTCGAATTGAAACACTGTGCAAATGGTAACAACTTGGTATCAATAGCGAGGTATGGAGCAGCGCTTATAGCTAGACGTGGTGGCAACAATCATTTCTGATTTCATTTTCATCACTTCACACGAGGCATTATTTCAATAATGTGATCTTCGTACAAGTAGATATCTCCGGTCGCCCCCCCCCCCCCCTTTTTTACTATATTTTGTACGGCTAGCGGCGTAGTTACACAACCCAGTTATCACATCAACAAAATTTAGACGGCGGACAGCCACCTGACTCGTTTCGCATCGAATGGCACCATCCCACTCATTGCTGCTGAGGAAATTCTGATTTAAAACGGCAACTCGCGGGTGCCAGTTACGACGCTGACAGGCAGTGGGTGTGGGTATATTCGTCCAGGCGCTGGCGGCGAGCTGATATTGCGCCGCCGCCGGCATCGCCAGCTCACGCAGTTTGCTTCCCACACAGGCGTCACTGCCGTGACGAAAGCCTGGTGGGGGCGGATGTAAGGGCGGGGGCGTGTGTCACGTCCAACAGAAGCTGCCACATCCTGGAAACGACATTCATCAGCGCTGCGAAGAGGCCAAGGCGGCAGCGGCCACCTAGCAGGCCCACCCTAGCAGGCATTGTTAAGATGGCAGTAGCGCAAAACCCAGCGCAAATGCTCTATGAAAAAAAAATCGCACTGACGTGTTTTACGGCCCACTTTAAATTTGTAGTTTTATAATTTTTTGCAAACATTTCAGACAAAATAATAATGTAAATAATAAAAAGTTATAGTGATATGATTACGACTCTGCTATTGTGATAATATCCATGCACTCAACACGTAACCATTTTAGCAAAAGAGGAGAAAAAATTATTTGGTAGTGTCGGGTGCCGAACCAACGACCATGTGCTTTACAATCCTACTACACTACGGCGAACAATTACGAAATTCGCCCTTAATTTCACCCCACAAGCGGCTTCTTATGAAATTGCGTGCTTATGGAATATCTCCCCAATTGTCCGATTGGATTCACGATTTCCTATCAGCAACAACACAGTTCGTTGTAATTGACGGTAAGTCATCGAGTAAAACAGGAGTGATATCTGGCGTTCCACAGGGAAGAGTTATAGGTCCATTACTCTTCCTCGTGTTTATAAACGATTTAGGAGACAATCTAAATAGCTCCCTCAGACTGTTCGCGGATGATGCTGTAGTTTATCGGTTAGTGAAGTCAATTGAGGATCAAAAGCAACTGCAAAGCGATTTAGACACAATTTCTGCATGGTGCGAAAATTGGCAATTGACACTAAAAAAGAAAGGTGTGTAGTAATACACATGACCACTAAAAGAAATCCGCTGAACTATAATTAAGCGATAAATCGGTCAAACTTTAAGGTCGTAGATTCTACCAAACACCTAGGAGCTACAATTAAGAACAACTTTGACTGGAAAGAACACATAGAAAATATTGTGGGGAAGGCGAACCAAAGGTTACGTTTCATCGGCAGAACGCTTCGAAGATGCACCAGCTCCACCAAAGAGACTGCCTACATCACACTTGTGCGCCCTATCCTGGAGTATTGTTGCCCCTTATGGGACCCTCACCAGGTGGGACGGAAAACATTGAGAAGGTTCAGAGAAGGGCAGGTTGTTTTGTTTTATCACGTACCGGGGGGGGGGGGAAGCGTCACGGAAATGTTGCAAGAATTGGGGTGGAAATCATTAAAAGAAATTATTATTCATTGCGGCGTGATCTGTTTGCGAAGTTTCAATCATCGACTTTTACGTCTCAAAGTGAAAACATTTTGCTAGCACCCACCTACTTAGGGAGACATGACCATCCCAATAAAATAAGAGAAATCAGATCGAAAACGGAACGTTTAAGTGTTCTTTCTTCCCGCGCGCTATTAGAGAATGGAACAGTAGAGAAAAGTTATGAAAGTGGTTAATGAACCCTCTGCCAGGCACTTTAATGTGATTTGCAGAGTATCTATGTAGATGTAGATGAATTTTCGTACTATAGAGATGGCAGTTGTTAACTGATGCTAATGTGCCATTTTTGGACACTAGATTATCATTTTTCGTACGAAGAACGACTTGTTTTTGTTAATTCTTCAGTGGGCCGTTGCTTTGAAACAAAAACGTGTAAGTATAATAAGAAAATAATCAAATACGTTACGCAAGATGGCATATGCCAGAGAGAGTTCTGGGTGTGGAATGTCACGTGACATCTGCGAACGGCTGAGTTTCTTAAAATCAATGGAGGGTGTCAAATCTCCGTTATTTTTGCGAGTATCTCTGCAACGATGCAAGATATGAAAAAAACATAGTAGAGCGAAGTTGTAGAGAATTTTCCCCTCTACCAATTAGGTTAATCAATTTTCGTGTCAGATGAACGGTTCGTTTGAAATTACAATTACATAACAAACGGTTTTTTTTGGTATTACTGCCATATTTTTTTGTCCAAAAAATTTTAAAAAGGGAGGGTCTGCTCTCTGGCGGCCTACAATTATGTCTTTAAAATTTGGTGCTGATCGGTTGAACGGTTCGTCTTAAAAATTTGGAACACGTTACGGACAGACGGACAGATAGACATAAATCCCAAAATCGCCGTTATTGTGGCAAATATCTCTGAAACGATATGTGATATGAAAATAAACATAAGAGAGCAAAGTTGTAGAGAATTTTCTCCTCTACAAATTCGGTTATTCAATTTTCGTGTCAGATGAATGGTTAAGCCGTTATTTTCATTTAAATTTCGAGCTGTCAAAAAACGATCGCAAAGGCCCCTTTTTTAGTGTTACTACCGTAACCTAAAGTGTGCCAGAACAATTAACCACCCCCTAGTAAACATTTTTTTTCCAGTTCACATCACAGTGACCCACCATCTTCTAAATCTAATGTGGTCGTGTGATACCAAAATTTAGTACATTAAGCCATGGCATCTCCGGTTTCTTAGCCGTCACAGGGTTCCGGAAGCTGACTTTCTTCCCAGCCAGAGCCGTTGCCCGCCTCTTGCCACATGGAGGCGGACCAGTTGTGGCGAGACCACGGCTATTGTCTCTGTGATGCCAGAGTTTATTTTCAAACTTAAAGTGTACACTGTGATATATAATTGTTAACATATTGGATTAAGTCATACAGAATGGTAAACATAACGAAGTAAGTCTTACAGATTTCTCAATTGTGTGTTTTTTACATCTACACAAAATTAAAAGTACATTGTCAGGAATATAATGCAATAAAATTTTAGAGGAGTAATATTGGTCGTTTCATATCTGTGCAAAATACATTTTACACATGAAACTTCAATTAATCTTACGCATAGAGCATTCACATTTCAGTTTTGATAAATAATATTTGATATGATGGAATCAAATCTTGATTGGCAAATCATCATTTCTTATGTAGTGCAGTATTCCATAGTACAAAATCTATGTCGTTATAGATAGATGACATTGATTTGTGTTACACGACGAGACATTAGTTGTTGTTACAATACTTGTCATTAATTTATGTGAAATAAAACGACATTAATTTACGTTAAGTAAAAAGACATTGATTTATGTAAATATGAAGATACACAGATAAAGTGTAATTTTATTCGAACGATGAAGTCATAAGAGGCAGTACACTGGTAATTTTTATTCCCATGCAAAAGTTATAATCAAAGTTGTGTCTACGATTAAGGACAGTGAACAGTGAAGCAACAGACAAATTTCCGAAAACATTTATATACCAAACCGCGAGCCCAAAAGTTTTCTTCCGGATCGCCTGAAACTAGTCGCCATTTTATATTGAAGTGTTTTTTACAACTGTGGGTCTAACTAAATTACTTGATTTACATTCGTTACTCAAACGAATTACCCCAGATTTCAAGAAATCTCTGAGGAAACTTTAAGGGGCATCGTATAGTACCATGTAATTCTATCCCTGAATTTGATAACGAACAGGATCTGTTTTGGAAGTCACACCAGTACGTTGTGAAGTTATCTGTCGCAGACGATCGCGCGATTACAAACAATTGCGGGGATTTAGATGGTCCTTTATCCACAATTCCAACAGGCCCCAGACAGTTTATAGAGCGTTCAGACTAGGTCGATTTTAGGCCTACGATGGTATATTCTCGTATTTTTTTTCATCGGGATGAATTTGGTCCTCCCGAAGCCCGAGCGCTCTAAGGCACCTTTTTTCGGACTGTTTAACTTCTCGACGTCGAGTTCGAGTCATTCTTGAGGCATGGGACGTGTGTATGTTGTCTTTAGTTTAGTTTAAGACAGTACCGGGTGATCAAAAAGTCAGTATAAATTTGAAAACTTAATAAATTAGGGAATAATGTAGATAGAGAGGTAAAAATTGACACACATGCTTGGAATGACATGGGGTTTATTAAAAAAAAAAATAGGTCCAAAAAAAGTCCGACAGACGGCGCTAAATCGGATCAGAAAAAGCAAGCCGGCCGCGGTGGCCGAGGGGACTGAGGCGCTTCAGTCACGGTCTACACGGCCACTGCAGTCGGGGGTTCGAATCCTCCCTCGGGCATGGATATTTGTGCCGTCGTTAGTCTTAGTTCATAAGTAGTTTGTAAGTTTAGGGACTGACAACCCCGTAGTTAAGTCCCATAGAATTTACAAACATTTGAACATTTTTTTTAGAAAAAGCAATAATTAGCATAACAAATTAAGGCAAATCAAAGATGATGTTCTTTACAGGACATGCTCAATATGATTACCACCATTCCACAACAATAGTTGTAGTCGAGGAATAATGTGAACAGCACAGTAAAGCATATTCGGAGTTATGGTGAGATACTGGCGTCGGATGTTGTCTTTCAGCATCCCTAGGGATGACGGTCGATCACGATACATTTGCGACTTCAGGTAACCCCAAAGCCAATAATCGCACGGACTGAGGTGTGGGGTCCTGGGATGCCAAGTATGACGAAAGTGGCGGCTGAGCACAGAATCATCAACAAACGACGCACGCACAAGATCGTTGTTTTGAACTTTTTTGTTCAAACCATTACTTCTCGACTACCGCTATTGTTGAGGAATGATGGTGAAGATACTGAATATTTCCTCTAAAGAACATCATCTTTGCGTTGTCTTACAAACGTCTGCGGAACGTTACTCCTGCTAGTATGCGACATGTTTCACTTTGCGCTAGAGCAGACAAAGACGATACCTTGTGCAATGCCATGTTGGTATGAGTATGAACGTATAAGACATTGCATTGGTTTCAGTTATGGTAAAACCAATTTTGGAATTGGTACTAAAATCAGATATTTTGAAATCTATCGCACACCGTGCGTTGTGACATACAAATTGAATCGAGTCTCTGTAGCGTGTTTCGTGAAATCCATTTTCTAAATTGTTCTTATTTCGGGATTTTCCGCGGGCTCTGTCACTCAACTGATACTGGAGGAGAATGAAGCAAAATAGTCTTAAAGTGACAATTGAGTTTCATAATTTCACGACACGTTATTAAACCGTCAGTAGGAGGTACGCAGCAATCGGCTCCTACCGTTTCCTGTTGCTTTGGTCTGAGAACGGTCGATGCGCTCGTAACAGCGGGTGTTGACGTGACGTGTCCTTCACTGGGCGCATTACACGTCATGCACAAATGAACGGCCATTTGTCTTCCCGACGTCAGCACCTGCTTCGTAAAGACTGATATGTTCCCCACTTCACTGCCACCCTTTTATCGGGGCGTATTGCATCGTTTGTACACGGTGGTCACCATGACTTGGGAGATGGTTAAACTGAAACGTACCAGCACATATCTCGAGACGCAGCTTCAGGGTGAATCTAGTGACGATTTATCCACAGGTTAAAAACTCAAATGTTTGTATAGATTATGGGACTTAACTACGGGGTCATCAGTCCCTAAACTTACAAAATACTTATGAACTAGCTAATACTAAGGACGACACAAATATCCATGACCGAGGGGGGATTCGAACCCCCGACTGTAGTGGCCGTGCAGACCGTGACTGGAGCGCCTCAGTCCCCTCGGCCACCGCGGCCGGCCGCTAAAAACTGCTGTAGTCAAGATTAGTTTCTCACAGTACATATTTTCTGTTTGGACAGTTTTACAACGTTTGTACCGCTTAAGGATTGGTTTCACTTTCTTTTACCTTACACCTATGCTTTATCAGATTAATATTTATGATATTCCTTTACAAATAACCATAGTGGAAATTGTAAAATTGAAAACTTTGAATGCGTCATTGTGTCCTTATGTCTACGGTTTTTCTTTTTTCAGCACAGATTCGCTGATGTTCTTCCGACTAATAAAGCAAACGAAAATATATGTAAGCTGCAGCTTTAAAGCTACAGTTTCGTTCCAATCTCGATGAAATGTTGCACACGCGACTTTCAAATTTAGAGGACGGTCGCCGTCCTAGGAAGGATCATTTACAACAATTTGTTTATGACGTCATATCTCCTTAACAATGAGATGCTCGAAAAACAGTGCATCAAACGACAATGTTGCACATTTTCTCCTAAACCACTGGACCGTTTTCAACCATATTTGGTACAGATATTCATTACCATGAGGTAGCAGTTGCTGCAAGGGAAGAATTCATTGTGTTTTTTTCATTTTCGAAGAGTGTAGAACAACATTTTGGTATTACATTGAGTCCGGTCACATAACCAGTTTAATTCCGCGAACACTCAAACGAGACATTGTTACCGTGTCATATATTTACCTACCGTCTGTTATAAACGTCGGTTGCAATCACTTTTAACTGATTTGGCTTTGTGGCACAGTCCACCTATATCTCTTTAGTGTTACCAAATACTGATGAATACTGCAAGAACGAAATCAACGACCGTAAACAGAAAAATAAAATGTTGGTAAGCTTCTTCATACAAATGTGAACCTTAGTATTATTGTTTCTTCATACAAATGTGAGCCTTAGTATTGCTGCTCCCAACATATGTCACGATCCAGTAAATTCGCCGACGTCGACTGCACTTTGGTGCCTCTCTTATTTCCAGGTCATCTACAGTCAGCTCCAGATTGTAATCTAGAAGGAACTACCGTAGCACACCTATAGGGCTCTTAGGAGAAGCCATAAGAAAATGCTTTTCTCGAACATCACCCCGGAAGTTTTATTAAGCCGTTAAAACAATAATAGACCAGTAAAGCTGCTTCAGAAATTCAGGTCAGCCTATGAGGGAACAGAAATTATGTAATTGAAGCTCGCTCGCTGTTTGGTAGAGGTTAACATTCGTCTCACATTCGAAATATTATTAGATTCAGTTCTGTACGCAGTAAAAGTCAGCTTGAAACTACAGCGGTTATTAAACGCTGGTTACTTCCCTTTCCGAGCATTCCCCACATCTTCAAAATATACCGGGCTAATGAGAGAACGTCTGTGTTTAAGAAACGATTGCAGCTAAGATTTTACAGTCATGGTTAGTAATTTCATAATTTATGTGCGTCTGCCGACAATTTAATTATGAAAACTGTTAGAAATAGTGGCAGTGCGCTAAAATTTGTCATTTTCCTTTCAGTAAACAAAGGGAGATATACCTTCACACTAAGACTGATGACTCAGCTACTCAGGACAGCGCACATTACACTGTGAAAGTTCCGTTGTTGAAAGTAGCTTACATACAAGGTATCAGAACTGACATTTTGATTACACTTAATGGGCATATGATAAGTGAAACTGAACAGTTCAGCTTTCTAGGTGTTCATATAGATAGTAAGCTGTCGTGGAACGCTAACGTTGAAGATCTTGTTCAAAATTTAAATTCTGCTTCATTTACCGTTAGAACAGTATCATGTGATTTTTCAACACGAAAGGTAGTCTACTATGCTTACTTTCATACACTTGTGACGTACGGCGTAATTTTTATGTGTAACTCTACTGATTCATAAAGGATGGTTTTGGCTCAGAAAAGGGCGGTTCAAGCAATATGTCATGCTAGTTCGCGTACGTTGGAGTCACAATACCCATTGTGTTTGTTGTCTGTTGTTAACAATATAACTTTATTCGCACCAATTAGCAGCTTTTACTCGGCTAATACTAGACAGAAATCGAATCTACATTTGGATCACACCTCCTTGACTCTTGTGCAAAAAGGCGAACAGTATTTTGCAGCATCCATTTCCAATAAGCTGCCGCAAGAACTCAAGTACCTTGGTACTAACCCACGCGCTTTCAAATTTAAATTCAAGAGGTACCTCATGGCTCACTCATTTTATTCTGTCGAGAAACACATGTAAAAATAAAAAAAAATTAAGCTAATTCCTTTTATTCGTTATTCTTTTCACTTAGGCTAAATATTGTCATGTGCATGGACAACTTTGTTTTTCTACTACCATTCTTGCTCCTCAATTAGGTCTTGTGGAACAGAAAACCATATTATTCTTACATGTCTTCTTACCATGGTGCTAAAGAATAGCGCAACACTCATATATCAATCATTTAGTATCAAACGTACACAAGTACAAATACTCAAGCATGGTACATCATCTTATCTTGGCGAATCTCTCCATTATATCCATAAACATTCTGTGGGATTTGTGTCGAGTGATCTGCGTTGTAGAATCATTCACAGGAAAGTCGAGAAAGTTCTTGAAACCAATCGCGAACAGTTGCTGTCCAGTAACATTGTTCAATGTCATCCACAAAATTACCTTCTTTGTTTGTGAATTTGATGTACACATGAACCGGTAAATGGCATCCAAGTAAAAGCAAATTACTGTTTGCAGTACATGATGGCTTCATTTGGCCCAGAGGCTCTATTCCATTCGATGAAAAAACAGTCCACACCATTTTGGGGGCACCAACAGCCTCGAAAATTTGTCGTTGGCGTCGTAGATCTATGGCTTCGGAGACACAGGGTGTCGGAGACACGAACCCTTGTATCAGCTCTTACCAATGACCAAGTCACGGTTTTCCAGTCGTCTGGGACCCGACTGATTTGCCCACGACCGCAGGATTGGCGCTGCAGGCGATTTCGTGTTAGAAAAATCACTCGAATCTGTTGACTATCACCATAGCCTATTAACGCTAAATGACCAACATTGTTTCCTGCGCTTAACTCGCTCTGTGTTGCTTGTCTTGTAACATTGATAACCCGAACTCTACTGCTTGTGCAATTCATTTGGTATAATGAACACAAGTCAGCACAAACTCCCTCTGCAGCAACATTCTGTCATTACCACTAACTCTCTTGCCATGATGTTGTCTCCACTTCGTAAAACCAACAGAAAGACATCGAAACATTGTAGTTCATTCCGTCGAAGACAATACTTCAGAATCTATGTGAT